>OY288246.1:4683515-5894348 GCA_958450325.1 Agrostemma githago | reverse complement strand
AGCACCAGGTGTCTGTATATAGGTAGAAAAAAAGTTTTTGTCTCAATAATATACTTATAATTCTCATACATTAAGCTCCAGAATTCTCATTTATCTGGATACAGAGCTATCAGTTAATAGCTACATATGCGAAATGCCTTTGAAAAGAGAAACACAAGTGTTTATATTTTTCAGGAATGTACAAAGCTATGGCCTTGCTACTGAAGCATCCATATTCCAGAGCAATAGGACTACCTTACTCCATTTTCCTAAACCTTGTTCTTTTGCTTGCTCCTCAAGTCGCAGCAATTCTGCCACTTCCTCATTTGATTCACTTTTCTGCTGAGATTGTTCCTTAACCTGATCACATATGGGAAAGAAAACGATGTGAAACAATTGTCAATGTTGTAGACTGAGTGAATAACATAATACACTCAGAAAGTCAGATGTCCTGTATAAAAGAAATAATCTATAATAGCATGACACAAACCTTTGCCCAGCCTTGTGCAACCACCATCTTTGAAACATTTTGACTGGTAATGCCCCCAAGAAGCACAGTGGCAAATTCCCTGGATATCCCTGATTGTGTAGGTGGTGTAGCATGTGTAAGGAAAGTAACCTCCTGCAGCCATATATATAATACCATTTAAGTTCAAAGTTTAAAAAGTTAATGTGAGTAAGACATCAAACCACGTTTTCTTTCACTTAATAAAGTTGGAAACAAGTCGTAACAACGACCTTGTAATAGAAAAGGAAAAGGCAAAAATATACTGCACCTTTCCTACGCAGAGTTTCCTCAAAAACTCTCTGCTCTCCCAGGCGAAGGGCTCGTCAACTCCATCTCTACGGGCCTATGGAATATACAACACATATATGCAGCAAATAAGCTTTGAACTGAGAAGCCATTTTATAACTTTACAACAATCATAGTAAAATACAAAACAAACTCCATTTCATATTACATACTACTCCCAACTCCGTACAAGTTAATCAAGACTTATATATATATGCACACAAGCATGTCTTGTGTAATACAGTTAAGACTCAGATTGGAACTCCTCAGATTGATAGTGTTCTTTTCGAGTGAAGTGTGCTTAACTGAAGTGAAGTGAGTGGGTTGAAGTGACTAGAGACAAAATGAACCTAATGGGGCCGGGCTGAAGTTAGAAATGGACTTAACTTAAGTGAAGTGAGCTAAAAAGAATACCGCCTTAGACTCAGATTTGTGAGCAGACAGGTTTTGTGGTCAGCATTTAAACGCGTCCCTAAAACCGTGAGTATTTCACCATCAAAGAAAACCTCCCCCGAGTTCTTGAGTAAAAAAAATTGAGTTTTGAGGAGAGAGTCCATCACTACAAAGCATGAGAAGACTAGAGACGAATCAAAAAAAAACCAGTCTAGGAGCGATGACAGATGCTAAGGTAACCATCTTCTCAGGTGGGATGGCATCTCCCTTAGTCATGCCCATAATGACCAAGGTATCCCCTGAAGGAACAGCCTTTACTCTTCCCCTTAACCACCTTCCCTGTGGTGCAGCCGCCATCACCAAATGTCACTCTGATCTGCTACGATATTCCACCCCCTACAAATAAATGCTTCATCAGATAACCAAATTTATATTCAGTAATCACGAAACTCGATCCGGTAATAAAAAAACATACAGACAATATAAGGAATGAAATAAGAGTTCGAAATATCCAAATATATACACGATCAGTTCGAGCAAATTATATCACGGAGTATAAGACATTCTCACACAAGACGGTCCATTAGACCACCACTACCGGAAAATAGGATAATACACCCAAAGCAAAATTGTTGAGCTTTTGTATGTATTTACTGAACTTATAAAAACATTTATGTGATTTAACTCAGAACAACAAAACTCGAAACCTTGTGATAAAACTCAAAATCATAGAACTAGTTCAAATGGCCGTATAATCTTCTCATTGACCACTACCGTAAAAATACAACTTCATTTATTATCGATAATCATGAGTGCAATTTTTTTTACAATGGACCGTTGTAAATCTTGCACGGAAATAATCATAGCACATTGTGATTCAACATGCATGAAATAAGACGTCTAATTAATTAAGGCTCGAGATTAAGATCATAAATACAAACAATAATAACGATACAAATCATCAAATAAATGATCCAAAATTTAGCATAAAACACGACTCCATATCTCAAAATTCAATGTTATACAATTAGACGAACCAGATAATAATCCTAGAACAAACTAATTCAACATGCATGAAATAACATTAACATCTGTAATCACGATTCGCGTAAATCTGAATAAAGCATTACATCAACAATCAAACATCATATCATTATCATCAATTTATCACGATACATCTCAGATCCGACGACTGTTACACTGAAACTCAAACAAAAACAACGAATTCAACACGAATATGATTGCACTATTGTAGAACGATCAACTCAAAATCATCTCAAAGTTAGAATACAATATGGAATGAAATCGAAGAATATCAAATCGGAAAAGAAGAAACAAACCTTAATTGATCGGAAAAAGAGCGTGAAAAAGTGAAGAGATATGAAGGAAAAGAGAAGAGATCTGGGACGAGAGAATGGTGGTGGAAGAAGGATAAAGCTTGGAATGAAACGCCAGTGAGATTTTTATTGATTTAGTTTAAGTTATGAAGGAAACTTCAAAAACAGGGAAGGGGAAGAAATGAAGAATAGTACAAGTTGCAACCATAAGATGGGGTTGGTGAGGTCAGGTCAGGTGGTTTTACCGTTTTAGCTTTACAACTCTTTTTTTAGATGGAGCTGTGAAACCGTCTCCTTTTGAAATTAATGTTTTAGATTTTGTTTTGCCTTTTATGAAATGGTTTTACTGTAACAATACGAATATACAATTATTGTGGAACTGTCCTGCATTAGAAGAACGTCTCTCTACTTTATTTACAGTTATCAAATTAAAAAATGGTTTTTCTAAACCTAATTAATGAAGATAATACAGCATATTATCATTATCATGAGATATTAAAAATGTTACCTACATTCCGTATTTACCATACTTAAATCATAATCCGTACGAATATGCTTGATAATCATTCCTAATATGTTACTCCGTATTAATATAAGTGTCCAATGAACACAAATAAGAGAGAAATCGATTAAATAAATAGATAATTCCTCCGCCAAATGAACTATAAATAATTGGGTTTTAATTTGGAATGGAAGGCAATGGAATGTGAATAAATAGTACTCCACTACTGTACTAGGAGTGGTAACGTAATTGGGTGATGTGATAGTATTTGCTTGAAATGGTAGCCTGCAGAGTAATTGCCAAATCTATCTGCTCAAACTTTGAGGAGCTTCAAAACAAAGGACCCAAATCCAATGATGTGAATCTAGTAATCCCTCCATTCAACTTCCCTTTTTTTGTTTTCTTTTTTCGACATTATTTATAATCAAAGAGAATATTCAATATTCTTTGTAAGATTCTGTTTGATTCGTGAATACGTCAAAAATTTCAATTTTTTTTATAAAATGACTAATTATAAATGAAGGTAAAAATATTACAAAAAGTAATAATTATAGGTACGTTTCTTTACATATTAAAAGAAAAATTTGGCCAAAAATGTTGCCTTAGAAACCGTGCACCTCTTATGAATAGTTGTTTTCCTTATGAACAGTAATGTGCTTGTGAATAGTGCCGCTCTAATTCTGCCTTTATCCTTTCTTTCATTTCCTTCTTCATGTCACCTGCTCTCTCGCTCCACCTTCCTTTTTTTCCTCTGTGAATCTGCCTTTCTCCTTCTCCTTCGTTTCCTCGATTCTATCGTCCACAGATCGTCTGGGCGACCAGTTGTACGAATACGACCAACAGAGATGAAGAGCTGGTAATTTTCCTCTCTGACCCTAATTGTTTTGATTTGATTTATATTGAAATGGGGGTTTCTGCCTTTCTAACCCTAATTGTTTTTGTTTGATCTGTATTGATTTGGGGGTTTCTGATGACTAGGTTTCCGAAAATAATGGCGGAATCAAGAGAGAGCAATCGTACACCCCAATTTAGCTCGATTTTGGGAATTTTATTATGCTGTTATGTCTCAAGGCTTACTGCTCTCTTCGTCTCCATGAACGAGCTTGAATGGGTCTACGATATGTGCTTGACAAAGGCAACTCGGGTTCCAGTAACTTTGTCGTTGTTGATCGTGGTATTTTTGGGGCTCCGATCATCCTGGGATTGATTTGACTGTATGTTTTTTGCTGTTAATTAGGGGGTTTTCAACAATTTGAGTTGGCTATGTGATTAGATACAATTTATTGGTATACGATTTATGTGATTAAATACGATGTGAGTTGGCTATGCGATTTGAGTTCACATGTTATATACATGAAAATGTGATTGAAACAGAAGTTTAAAAGGCATTTTTTGGTGATTTTGGGGACAATTATCTGATGTAGACTTGTGTAAACTATGAAGTTAATGTGATTGCCATTTTATACGACCACTGTGTAGTGATCTGGATTCTGGTGTTGCTAATCGATCTTTTTTCCCCCGTAAAGTTTTAGTCATGTACTTCTAGAATTTAGCTATCGTCTTATTATAGTGCGATTTCTTGCTCAGCATGTCTATGAAGGAATTGCTGGAATGCAAGCATCCAACTGCCTGGAATGAGTTCGAAAAAGGTCTGATCGATGAGGTATACTTAAAGCATATCGAGTAATGATTAATGTTACTGCATTTAACTTTTATTTTTACTGCCTGTATTTGAACTGTTACGTCAAACCCCGAGCTCCCTTTACTTTGTGCAGGACGAGTTGGCTAGAAAGTTTTTTAAAGACGGAAGGAATTTCGATTTGGAAGGTGAGCCATTTTTCCTTTACTCCACTTTGTCGAAGTTTTTGAACCTTAATTTAGAATTCAGCATTTAGAATCGTAAAAATTCCATGTTTCAGAAGTCGTTTCGTCATCCTGCCCTTGTCATTTGTGTTATGAAAATAGAAAGGAAGAAAGCTTGTTATTTAGTTTAAACGACGACATTTATCCGTTATCACATCATAACGGGTCGTAATCTTTCGTTGCAGGTCTTAAAACCTGCATGAAAAATGGTTATTCTTACTTAGATGGAGTTGAAAGCCTGCTCGCGCACTTAAAACACAATAACTACGAAATGCATGCCTTTACCAATTATCCGATCTGGTAGTTGATGCTTATTCTGCTCTATTTCGAACAATGTATAATCTTACGCACTTTTAAGTAACTTAACCTACTCCAATATTCTCGTGTTGGTTGATTGGTCGATTACAGGTATCAAATGATCGAGGAGAAGTTAAAACTCTCAGATTACTTGTCGTGGACATTCTGCTCTTGTACAGTAGGTATAATACCCTTTTGACCCATGTCACTCCGACTCTTCTAATTACCTTATGTATCTATGTCCGACACTTGACACTCGGACATGGGTATGACACTTAGGACTCTTCATTTTAAATCAAATATCCCGAGTTTTCATCCAAATAGACAGAGTCTGACACTTGGATAAATACCCGTGTCAGATATTCCTAAACGAGTCCTAGCAACATAGCTTTTGACAATTGTTCTTCATTTTTTTGTGAGAAATTCAAACTGTATCGAGTTCTATGTTTGGCCCAAGGTTTTTTTCGACTTGGTCGCTTTGGATGTGGCTGTTTTGCAAAAAGTTCGTTATTTTTAGCGAAATATGATGTTGAAATGTTAGACACGTGACACACACCCTGGCAAAATGAATCTATGTTTCATCTGTTTTGTTTTTCTGATTTTCTCTGTTTCTACTGTTATGAAGACGGTTAAGCCATCTCTTGCTCCTTGTAGACACCCGCATTTTGACTGCCAGGTGTCTATAGCAGTTTCCAAAAAACACCCGATGATGATCGGACGCTAACATGCTTCTGTGCGCTCGGATACGGGCTCAAATCCATTAATCGCTGGCTAACACACTTACAGAGTACAAATCTCACAAAATCAACCTCAAATCCAGGCCCAGCGGGCCGTTTCCAATCAAATAAGGCTAATTCGGGCCAAAACCGACACCGGAATTAAAACCGACTTTTTGCGATTGGGTCAACCCCGGTCAAAATTGTTTCCGAGACACACAAAAACAGCCATACAACCATCAAAAGTCCAAGTCAAACACAAAACCCATCAAACACTCAAAGTCAAGGTCCAAAACAATGGACCCGTGCACCCGACTGGGCCACTCGATCGAGTGACCCACCCACTCGATCGAGTGGGCTTGTTTTGAGCCCGACGACAAGCTTCACGGGCCACTCGACCGAGTTGGCCTCCTACTCGGTCGAGTAACCCTAAACCGGTGCCCTAGCCATGCCTATATAAGCAACCCCCATCTAACACATCTTACACATCTACACAAAAAAAAAAACCCTAGTACACTCTAGGACAATCATCTATACACACTTCAAAACCCTAGCACACCCTAAGAAAACCCTAAACTAGCTTTAGGATTCATCAAAACCCGAGCCACCACAACTTAGCCTCCATACACCTCGAAGACTCTTGTGTTAAAGCCACGGTTACGAGTCCGCACCGAGACAAGAACATGTAGGTTGAGGGTGACGAACCTCGTTCTCCTTTCCCTTTTCTTCTCATCATCCATCTCTTTTTTTCTTTTATTATTATTATTATTATTATTATTATTATTATTACGATTATTATTATTATTATTATTATTATTATTATTACGATTATTATTATTATTATTATTACGATTATTATTATTATTATTATTTATCTCGTTATTATTATTGCATTTTAGTATCGCGCAATCATCTTTTTCAAGCAATTATTCTCATGGGTCGAGACCCGTTGACGCGGATCCGACATCACAATCTCTAGGGATTTATTCCGATGTCGGAGAAGTCGAGGGAATCAAGTTTTTTATTATTTTATTTAATTAAAGCATCGACCTTTCTAAATCACATTAAATCAATTCAAGGCGCAATTTTCGTTGATGCTAAAATAATTGTCAAAACAATTTGTTAGAATTATGACATTATTAATGCGGAGAAGATTTAATCATATCTCGACGATCCATTTAAAGCGATTTAAAAACGATTTCAAAACCAACACTATTTCATACACGATTTTTTAATCGCACAGAGGGCACTCGACCGAGTGCCTGATCCACTCGGTCGAGTGGCACCTCAAAATCAAGTCAGAACGCATGTCACGACCACTACTCGGTCGAGTCTCACAGTGACTCGATCGAGTGGCCAGGCACTCTACCGAGTTGGCCAATAACTCGGTCGAGTACGGTCAGTAACGCGGAACAGAAACCTTTTTTTAGGGTCTACTCGATCGAGTCTATTGACCACTCGATCGAGTGGCCTCATAACGACTACAAACGCGAGTCGTACATTATTCTATTTTCCAAACCCGATAGTATTTTACGACTTAGGTCAACACGTGCATAATTAATCATGTGTATACTATCTTTTCAAAACCATGCATCATCTCGTACATCATTCAAATCAATTCTATATTTGCACAAACCGTTAATATCGATTTACCGTTACTAACCGTTTGCTTGTTTCTCTTGTCAATTTAGTTTTGTTCGTTTATTTTACTAAATGAACCCGCATGCTAAATTCCACTTTGACGTAGAATTAATTGCATTAAATCGACTTAGAAACCCCTTTCAATTCAATTCACATGCCTAGGAAAACAATGTTTGCATAAGCATTTTCCCGTTTAACTAGCGCGCGTATTGTAAGTCATTCGAATTCTTAGTAGAGGCCGCTAATGTGCGGGCGGGGTTGGGTGTCCTTTGTGGGCTTCCCAACACGTACCCTCACCCCTTACTCAGAACCTCGGTTTCCGGATGCCGAAACCGTTGGCGCACGAGAGTCATTCAATACACAATATCCGATAACGTCGGTATTGGTATCAAATGCAAAGGGACGAGCCCAATAAACTCTGACATCGGAAATGGGCCGTATTTTGTATACGGACCACTACGACATAGAGTGGGCTCGAATGGTTCCGAATAACCACAAAATTCGGTGGCGACTCCACATAGACCTAAATTTCAATTCGATCCATTCTCATATGGAGATTCATTCGCCTACCCAAACCCGCGCGTGGCCGCGTCGGGGTGGACCTATGTCATGTCCACAATTTGGCGACTCCGCTGGTGATTAACTGATGCGTGACTTACCATCGGCATCCTCAGGGTGAGACTCGAATAGAAATCGTTTGACTACTACAATACGCGTTTTAGTTTTACGGTTCATGCATAACCCATATTTTCCCGGGCCGGTACTCGCGACCGACGTCCCACTATACCATTGATGTACTCCAACATGGATATGTCAAAAGGTGTCCATAGTCGATTCGAGTGGGTTTCGCGGCATGTTCTAAGCTCAATTCGACTTAGAGAGTCTGTCCCGATCAACGTCTAGACTATGTACACTGGTATAGACCCTTTCAGACCAACCAAGACTTAGTGTAGAGCATACATGGCGTCGTTATAATGCTTGTGTGACTACGTGATATTTGGTTTCTGTGTCGTTTTCAAAAACCGTCAACTTTTTCAAAAATGCATCTTTTCAAAAATATTCAACTTTCAAACTCGGAAAGCTGCCGAAATTTAGGACTTATGATTTGACTCAAAACAAGCCTATTTTCTAGTCGGCATGCTGCCCATTTCAAAATTCGAACTTCCGATCCACCATTCGATTTTCGAATTTTCAAAAACTCAATTTCAATTTTCAAATCTTCGAGATGCCGTTTTCGATTTTCAAATCTTCGGGATCTTATCTTCAATTTTCAAATCGTTGGAAATTCCTTTCTTCCGACACTCAAATTTCCAATTTTCAAGATATCCAATTTCAAAACCCGGGACGTATACCGAATTTAGGAATTATGATTTTACTCAAAATAGCCTATTTTCTAGCCGGTATGCTGCCCAAATCAAAACTCAAGCTTTCAAAAATCATGGCCCAATTAAACATTTCGTCTTTCTCGAAATTTGGACCTCTCCACCGAGTTTTCTCGGTCCTTTTTCAAAATCAATCAATTTTCAAAACCTTCCTCTTCTAGGACTTCCCGTATTTAGCAGTGTCGGGTCGTGTCTTAAGTTGTCAAGGTCCGTAGCGTCGAAACTCCGTCGATCTTACATCACGAGTTTCTTCCCTTTCCCGGTCCGCCTCATTAGACTAAGGCAAGACCCACCTACGTAGGACAAACCCCTACAAAGGAGGGCCCGTCAACACAATCGAGTCCAAAGTCTGGGGATGTCTCACGTGGACCTTCCTTCGAACAGGACTAGGCCCACCCGCCGAATCCTAAGGAAGGCCCACATTTCACAAGTCACCCGTCTAGGTGTCTCTTCCGAGTCAACCTTTTACAAGGCATAGCCCTATAACAAAAGGTTCACGGTCCTCACGTCTAAGGGTCACTCGTCCCACACTCGAGTCTTAACAAAATCTTCAATCCCACTTGGGGATTACCCTTAGCAGGGCGATCAATCACGGTTGCTCTAAGGGTCATGTCTTACACGTGTCTCACATAACCCACTTTCGAGTCACTCAGATGCCACACCATCTGAGTCCCTAGCCTCACTTGGGGGCTATTCTCCGACGGAATGACTAATCACAGTCACTCCGAGAATCGTACCCTACACATTTGTCTTAGGGGAGTCTAACCCGAGTCAAACTGGGGTCGTCCCTCCTCTTACGCTATTTCCTATGCCTTGGTGAGTTTGAGTTCCGAAGCAACCTCTCTGATTACGTGGTGCTCTTACAGACAGGCCACCCGCAACCCGACATCAACGCAAGATGGAAGAATTGAAAGATGCCCTAACCAAAATCGAGACTCAACTGACCTCCATCCTTGCTAACCAAGCAACTTTGGACACTCGCCTGAGCACTGTAGAGAAAACGGTCCTAGTTGAAGGAGCTGAGTCCACTGGGCCCATAGCCGAATTGGTCAGTGTTGTTCGCAGGCTCGAAGAGCAAGTTCACTTATCAACAAGCAACTCAATCCACTCCGAAAATGCTCGCATTTATTCACCTTTGAGTAACGAGCTACCGGCCAACCTCAACTTGACGGGAATTCCTATGTTTGAGGGTACCGAAGACCCGGTCCATCATATCCGGGCCTTCAAAGACTTCATGGCAGTCAAAGGGGTAAAGTCCACCATGTTTAAGCACTTATTCCCTTCCTCCCTCCAGAAGCACCCCAAAGCCTGGTACTATAGGCTCGATTCCAAGAAATACCCGACTTGGGACGATGTGGCAACATAGTTCGCTCGGAACTACGCCGATAATATCGAGATCCAGACTACAATGCGTACTCTGGAAGTCATGGCCCAAGAGCCCAAAGAAGGGTTCACTAAATATCTTCAAAGATGGAGGGCCGAGAGTGTAAAGTTGGTAAACAAGCCCAACGAGAAGACGCTAGTGGAGGCCTTCGTCAACAACCTCCTGCCTTCTTACCGCGTCCATCTTAGGTATGCCGGCATTTCAAACTTTGCCGTACTTACCGAAATGGGCATTAGGATTGAAGACGATCTTCGACATAATGAAGATCTGGGTAAAGTTGATACAGAAGGCTATACTGGACATCAACTCGAGTCCTTAGAAGTCGACGATTAATGACAACATTATCCGAGAGTCCGGATCCGATTTGAGTCCGAGTCTGAGTCCGAGTCTAGGATGTACTATTCCCTTCAAAGTCGAAGTCAAAGTCAAAATCAGAGTCAAAGTCAGGGTCAATTGTATTCTGTCCTCTTTTCAAAATTCAATAAAATCAAGCTTTCAATATTCTACTTCTCATATCTACCATCCTTATGTGTTTCCGAGAACATGGTGAACACCATCATACACTGTGAGCACACGCACGTGACTATTATAGGCACATCTATAATGACTGCAGGAAACCGAGCCCGTGTTTTCCTTTTACCTATTCCATGTCTGGTATAGAAAAGCCGCATAACTACCCTTAGCAGGAGCATATCAAATCCTATGACAAATCTGGGTAGTCTTCTAGCTTGGGTCTAAGACGGGAGGCAAGCCCATTTCCCACAATAAAATAATCCTCCAATAAGACTGACCAATCCCTACCTTAGATGTTAGTCTGACCGGTAAAAAAAAAACAAAAGAACACTGGACAAAAAATCAAAAAGAAAAAAAAGAAAAAATCGAAAGTCCATGAGGAAAAAAAGCAAAAGGCCAAAAAAAAAAAAAAAAAAAAGCAGGCCATCATCAAAAAAATTCAGAATACCCATGACCATGGTCAACGGTCAATTCAAGTGAAAGCCCCACGACCAGGGTACGGTCAAAATTATCAAAACCCATGACCACGGCTAAGAGGTCAATCAAAAATCAAATACCCATGACCGTGGTCAACGGTCAACTCAAGTGAAAATCCTTTGACCGTGGTACGGTCAAATTCGAAATTATCCATGCCATCCAATAAGGGAGTAACAATCAAGCTGGTCAGCTAACACCACACTCAACCTTCCCACATTACAACCCTCAAGACCTTCCCGAGACCCAGGCCAGAGACAGCCCGGAATTTTGAGGATTCAAGCTCCATAGGATACCCCTAACCATTAGGGCCAGACATGGAAATCAGATCCCGCATTATCAAACCTATCCTGATCGAAGTCCGAGTCAGTTTTACTCGACTTCCCCCTTTCCTACCACATTACAATACCTTACCCTCGAAGCCTTAGCTCCACAAAATCGAGCTCCAGATGTCGAATCATCAAAGCCACTTTCGACCTAGCTCCACATATCCAAAAACATCCAAACCAGTTACCAACCCCAAACACGGGAACTCAACCTGCGGTCGGCATAGAACATGCCCAAATAGTTCACACCATCTCTGGGGGCTACTCCGAAGAACGCTCACAGTCACAGGATCGACATCCTAACTGTTCTAGCCCTTTGATCAAGACATCACTGGGAATTCACCTAGCCTACATCATCGCTATGGCTAATAACACACAAAGTCCTATTAGACTAGGCACTATAATACATCTTGCGATACACTGAACTACGGCTTGGTTTGATTTCACCACACGTGAATACGTAGGCAGCCTTTCAACAGAGGCACAACCACTCACATTGACACAAATTCAAGAAGCGTCATCCTTTCGGTCACGACACCGTCATGTTCTCAGTAGCTAGCTTTGTTGTCCCGGGGGCTTCTCTTAGGCAGAAGACCTCTATTCACTCACAAAATCCAGATAAATCCAACAAAAAATCTAGCCTCCTTTTTGTAGTGTGTCCTAGTACTCGGCTCAGTCGAAGACAAGAATCTGTCAGGATTCGAGGCGATACCCACTTTGGAAATGTATCCTAAAATAGGAAATCCAGAAGGGCACCAGACTAAAACAGTCTCATTACAAGCTACTGCAATCCCCCCATGGCATATCTATCCCATTTCGATGTATGACCATGTTGCCACTCGCCTAGGCTACAGGATAGCGCAACTTTAAGAGTCTTGTTAGGCGGCCCACACCCCTATCGAGTCACGGTCCAACCCTTAGAGAGTCCAGTCCGTGTCAGTCAACTCGTCCTGTCGTGTTCAGAGTCGAGTCTGTCGGTAGGCCCATCTCTTCAAATTCCACTTTGAAATTTGCAAAATCTAGCCATTCGAAAAAAGATCCTTTTCGACAAGGTCAAATTTCGGTCTATTTAAACTGCAAATTACTTTCCTAATCTTTGTTAGGAGTCAAAAATCTCAAAGTTCCCAAAATTCAAAAAATCTCAAATTTTCAACATTTCAAAATTCAAGTTTTCAAAAAATCATTTTCCCCCAGCGCGAGTCATTTTGCTACCTACGTGTTGCATGCATTTTATGTGACTTATACAGGTACGACTCAAACAGGGACGTGCAACCCACTATACCTCCCCAGCGGAAGCCAACGGTGGTATCTAACGGGATGGGCCTACATACAGGCGCACCCAGGACTTATGCGACAAGTCCAATTCACCACGGAGTTATCGTCATCAGCTCAGGTATGACTTCTAACTTATGGCTGGCGAGCCCTTCACGCGAGTCTAATGGACTATAAACGACCCGGCCGGAAGTCCGCCAGGTTCCAATCCACGATTGGCCTGGTGGCTACTCTGACTTTCGCCTTGTCCAAGCCTCAGTCAGAGTGGGGGCTCTGTAGACACCCGCATTTTGACTGCCAGGTGTCTATAGCAGTTTCCAAAAAACACCCGATGATGATCGGACGCTAACATGCTTCTGTGCGCTCGGATACGGGCTCAAATCCATTAATCGCTGGTTAACACACTTACAGAGTACAAATCTCACAAAATCAACCTCAAATCCAGGCCCAGCGGGCCGTTTCCAATCAAATAAGGCTAATTCGGGCCAAAACCGACACCGGAATTAAAACCGACTTTTTGCGATTGGGTCAACCCCGGTCAAAATTGTTTCCGAGACACACAAAAACAGCCATACAACCATCAAAAGTCCAAGTCAAACACAAAACCCATCAAACACTCAAAGTCAAGGTCCAAAACAATGGACCCGTGCACCCGACTGGGCCACTCGATCGAGTGACCCACCCACTCGATCGAGTGGGCTTGTTTTGAGCCCGACGGCAAGCTTCACGGGCCACTCGACCGAGTTGGCCTCCTACTCGGTCGAGTAACCCTAAACCGGTGCCCTAGCCATGCCTATATAAGCAACCCCCATCTAACACATCTTACACATCTACACAAAAAAAAAAACCTTAGTACACTCTAGGACAATCATCTATACACACTTCAAAACCCTAGCACACCCTAAGAAAACCCTAAACTAGCTTTAGGATTCATCAAAACCCGAGCCACCACAACTTAGCCTCCATACACCTCGAAGACTCTTGTGTTAAAGCCACGGTTACGAGTCCGCACCGAGACAAGAACATGTAGGTTGAGGGTGACGAACCTCGTTCTCCTTTCCCTTTTCTTCTCATCATCCATCTCTTTTTTTCTTTTATTATTATTATTATTATTATTATTATTATTATTATTATTATTATTATTATTACGATTATTATTATTATTATTATTATTATTATTATTATTATTACGATTATTATTATTATTATTATTACGATTATTATTATTATTATTTATCTCGTTATTATTATTGCATTTTAGTATCGCGCAATCATCTTTTTCAAGCAATTATTCTCATGGGTCGAGACCCGTTGACGCGGATCCGACATCACAATCCCTAGGGATTTATTCCGATGTCGGAGAAGTCGAGGGAATCAAGTTTTTTATTATTTATTTAATTAAAGCATCGACCTTTCTAAATAACATTAAATCAATTCAAGGCGCAATTTTCGTTGATGTTAAAATAATTGTCAAAACAATTCGTTAGAATTATGACATTATTAATGCGGAGAAGATTTAATCATATCTCGACGATCCATTTAAAGCGATTTAAAAACGATTTCAAAACCAACACTATTTCATACACGATTTTTTAATCGCACAGAGGGCACTCGACCGAGTGCCTGATCCACTCGGTCGAGTGGCACCTCAAAATCAAGTCAGAACGCATGTCACGACCACTACTCGGTCGAGTCTCACAGTGACTCGATCGAGTGGCCAGGCACTCTACCGAGTTGGCCAATAACTCGGTCGAGTACGGTCAGTAACGCGGAACAGAAACCTTTTTTTAGGGTCTACTCGATCGAGTCTATTGACCACTCGATCGAGTGGCCTCATAACGACTACAAACGCGAGTCGTACATTATTCTATTTTTCCAAACCCGATAGTATTTTACGACTTAGGTCAACACGTGCATAATTAATCATGTGTATACTATCTTTTCAAAACCATGCATCATCTCGTACATCATTCAATTCAATTCTATATTTGCACAAACCGTTAATATCGATTTACCGTTACTAACCGTTTGCTTGTTTCTCTTGTCAATTTAGTTTTGTTCGTTTATTTTACTAAATGAACCCGCATGCTAAATTACACTTTGACGTAAAATTAATTGCATTAAATCGACTTAGAAACCCCTTTCAATTCAATTCACATGCCTAGGAAAACAATGTTTGCATAAGCATTTTCCCGTTTAACTAGCGCGCGTATTGTAAGTCATTCGAATTCTTAGTAGAGGCCGCTAATGTGCGGGCGGGGTTGGGTGTCCTTTGTGGGCTTCCCAACACGTACCCTCACCCCTTACTCAGAACCTCGGTTTCCGGATGCCCGAAACCGTTGGCGCACGAGAGTCATTCAATACACAATATCCGATGTCGGTATTGGTATCAAATGCAAAGGGACGAGCCCAATAAACTTTGACATCGAAAACGGGCCGTATTTTGTATACGGACCACTACGACATAGAGTGGGCTCGAATGGTTCCGAATAACCACAAAATTCGGTGGCGACTCCACATAGACCTAAATTTCAATTCGATCCATTCTCATATGGAGATTCATTCGCCTACCCAAACCCGCGCGTGGCCGCGTCGGGGTGGACCTATGTCATGTCCACACTCCTAAAATACTTCCCTTTCTTCAGAGATCAGATAGATTAGTAAGACGATTAATGTTCTAATCTTAAAACTACTGCATTCTGGCTTATGTGTCTTAACTACAGGAAAACAGAAACCGGATCCTGGATTCTATACTGAAGTTATCAGATTTCTCGGGGTCGAACCAGGAAGCTGTATATTTGTAAATGATAGGTAACATGATCTCTCGGATTTCTAATCATTCGCCTGAGATCTGGCATTTCAAACTTTTGTTAATTTTACAATCAAACCTTACATCCGCAAATTGCATGCATATAAGGAAAACACTGTCACATACTCACATGTCATCACGAGCTTCGAAAAAAAAAGTTGTGTATGAGACAGTTTCATATGTTTTTTTAAGAATCAAGAAACACGGGTTTTCCTGCATCTTATCGTGGTGAATGTTTATTGATAACAGGAGGAAAAACATCGAGGGAGCAGTGAATGCAGGAATGACCGGAATACAGTTCAAAGACGCAGATGTATTACGTCAGGAACTCTCATCCCTCGGTGTAAATGTTGCTTCGAAGGAACTTTCGAGCTCATGAAAAAAGGCATCACCGAATTTTTTTTGATGTACTTTCTTTGATTCTTCTATCGTTAAACTTCAGAAGCTGTCGATTAATTACCTTTGTTGCCATTTTATGCACCATTTCTTCCTATTCATTCATGTAAATTTTCTTGTATATATTCTTATATATTCACGGCGATTCTTGTCACGATTATGGCTACATTACTATCATTTTCGTCATGACACAGTCCGAGTGAAATAAAAGAACGGAAAATAATTCCCGACTTAAAAGTCTTGATTCTTGAACTACCCTTTTATTCAAAATTGTTGTCAGTTCTTTCTAATCCTGCTCATTTTGTATCCAAGCCTGGCCATTTTTTATCTGTAAGAATTCAGGTCATATCGACTCACGTCAGGTCATTTCGGGTTTGTTATTAGCAATAAACATTAAATTTGGGTCGGCTCACGCTCGGATCTTCAGTACAGTGTCGGGTCTGGTCCACTTTTGCATCATTAATAGAGTTTGCTTTGTTTTCTTTGCCTTACTTTTGCATCATCAGAACTCTACAGCGGTTTCACGTCAGCCGACCTCAAATGATTCACGGTGGAGTAACTGATCCAACGCCTCACGATCGTTGCAGTGCCCGAAGAAAAAAGGTTTGGTTCATGACTTTTTGCTTCTCCTTTTCCACTTTTCTTCTACTTCTTCTCATATCCAACTTTAACTGTTTGTTTTGGGTTGATGAGCACATCTTTACATATTAAAAGAAACATCTTGTCGACCGCAGGGAGCCTCTTGTGACTAACATCATGTGGAGGAATATGATAGTACAGGTATCAAGAATTCTCTCTATCTGGTTTTCTGTTATATATTTTGGATGATTTATACAGATTTCGCGTGTGGGGTTTGCAGCCTCTATATCAAGTCACGGTTTCCCTCGTTTTCAGCTTTGCTGGTAGCAGTTGAGTAACACTTTGATCTTCAATGCATCTGTTATTTGTACAAGTAAGTCATACATAAAGTATTTTTGCTTCTTTATACTAATAGCCTTAGCAATTGCTTCTTTGTCGAGTACAACTTAGAAAGATTGCATCTTTATACTGAAATTTGCATTCTTTCAGTAAATGCTATCTAGATCTACGGTTTCGGATGAAGATAATTTCCTGCGTAATTAGTTGAGCAATAAAGTCTCAAGTTTAATCAGTCGATAATGGGGAATTTGGCAGTGATGGGTAGTTGTGAGATGAGTATGTGCAACAACAACAGTAATCTTAAGGAATTAGGGTCCTTTAAACTGAACATTGAGCGCTTCAATTCCAAATCGGGTTTAGGCTTACTCATTTTAGTCGACACCAAATCATTTTGGGTGTTTTGATTGTGTTTTATTGGAGATACCTTGACGGTTTTGGAGAATGATACATGTTATTAGCCGAAACGAATTCATTTATGGGACCAAGACAGTGTTGGTGTATGTGTGGGAATTTTTTATTGGAGAGAGGAATTGTGGGAAATGTAGAATACTCCGTAATTAGTTCTAAGAGGACAGATTCGATTATCACCCGATCTTCGCCTAGACGTTCTTGAGTTTGATCGAAATAATGTTATTTACTCCAACAAAGGACACAAAAAACACAAGTATTTCTCAAATGTTTTCCTAGAAACTAAGCTTCTGCACCTTCTGAGGGAAGAAGAACAATTGGTCTTTTGTCGCTTTACAGAATCTATGACAAGGTTTTGTGTCGAGTAGTCGATGAGAGGTAACAGAAGGCTGTTTCTGAATAATTTGTCAGCATGATTGGGTTTGGATTGTTCCGAGAATGGAACGTTGAAATTGAAATTGAAGTCGAGATCATTTTCATGTTTCATGAACCGTCTGGACGGTGGCATGTTCGGGTCCATTTCAATGAACGAAGATGAAGAATCATCAGAGGAATCTAAGGCCGTTCTGAAAGATTCACTCAGAGATTCGATGAGAGACTGTTTTAAGTTCACTAGCCAACTATATGAGAAACTTTCTATAGACAGTTTGAGATGTTTCAGCAATAGCCATTCTACAATTTTTTTTTTTAAATTTATAAATAAAAATCTGGAATTGGGAAATACGAGTTGGCTGAAGTGCAATTTGAGACAAGCGACAATGATAATAAATGATAAGAAAAAGAAAGTGAAAAGCAACAGAATATTGTAACGCTACATGCACCCACAATGGATGGACATACAACTCTTGTTTAAGCTCACTTTTTTCCTTCTACATTTGGTTTGGTCAAATTTTCGAAGACAAGATGTTCCATAATGTCATGTTCTTTCCGGTTTTGCGGCTGAAATGGGTTTCATGTAACTGAACTGAAAACAGAACTAAAGTCGGTTAAATTGACAGAGGCAAGCTGAACTCGATGGGGCCTAAACTGATCAAATACGAAAAAAGTTGAAAAGAACGGAGCCAAAGTATCATGAGGTATGAATGTTAAATTCCATAAAGTGGGTTCATCTTAAAGTGAAATGTACATATCTCTTAGTTTTAGGTTGGTGTCCCTTAGTAAAATTTTGCGAATGGAATGGGTTTCCACTGAACTTAATGGATGAAAACAGAATTAAAGTCGGCTGAATTGATAGAGACAAGCTAAACTCAACGGGCCTAAACTAAATTGGCCAAACACGAAAAAAGTTGGAAAGAACAAGGCCGAAGTTGTTAACACATAAATACGCCGACCATCCATTGTTCTCTTACCCGAAAAATCTTACCATCCATTAAACTGATTAAAGCAAACTCCCATGACAAAAGAATGGCTAGAAACTAGTGAACAATGAAATAATGTTTAGGCGAAGATGGAAACAGGTTCATGTATGCTAATAATGATGCTTCAATGATGCTGTTTTTGCCAAAAGGAAACAAGGAAAGACTCTCATACGTACAAAGTCATATTCTTTAGATGTTTTTGTAAACATCGACGACTATTCTGTTTAACTTAGACGATAAACCTGGAGAACGGGTCAAGCTAAGAATTGAGTCATTTTATGTGAGACAGTTTTTTGTGTTGTATGGTCATTTTATTTTACGCTATATATAGTGACAATGTTCGAAGTTTAAGAGGATGTATAATGAGACTGACTAAAGATAAGGTAAAATGTACTTCAGAAATCGCACTTTATATTGACCGTCTTCAGGCAAAAAAAATCGCACCTTTTATAATTGGGAGTTCCATGTTTTAAACTGTTGTGGGAAAAGTAGAAGCATGATTTCTCAAAGGTCAAGTGACGAGGTCGTTGAACATTTGCACTTACGCATTTTTATTGTCTTGTCCCATACAATCTCTCTTATCCCGTACATTACTACTGCGATATGTTAAAAGTTTTAAAACACAGAAAGTTGTTAAAAATGAAAAAAAAACATTTCCTACTAACGTTTATAGAAGACGTCTCATATAATAGGATAATTACTAAATTAATTTAAGAAAATTAAATGTAATAGGAGTATATGTTATCTTAATTTAATTAATGCGAGACGAGATTTACCTATGTAAATAATGTGAAAATGATTTGTTTGATTGTTAATTACTCTGTTAAGTATAGTATTAATATGATAATGATAATAATATAGGGAGTAGAGAATAATTTAGATTTAGTGGAGTACGTAGATAATTAGGTTCAGTGATCAAATTTTCTAAAATTTAGGAAAACCAACATAAAAATTGTGAAAGAAATATTTTGCAAAGCAGACTATTTTGTCTCTCAATCATCTGATCCGTGTCATTTTACTGTTCTAATATAATTAAAGTTATATCATTATTTAAGCGAGAAAGTAGTGATTGAAACTCTTTACTTTGCTCAATTGTGAAATCAAACCCCTTGGCTATTTATTGGAACAATTAGACCTCTTACCTTTACTAATACGTGAACTTGAACTTTTTTCCCCTGATCAATAATAGCTCAATTTCTCGTCGATTTTTGCGTCAATAGTAGAACTTTGGGGGTAGGTATGAATAGGAATCGAGGTGTGGGGATGCAAGCAGTGCAGGGAGAAGATTGTGGTTAAGATAGGCTGACAAATGTGAGGGGAGGTAGAGGAGGAGGATACCCTCACTAAACTAGATGACAGAAACAAGTTATTTTTAAGGACGAAAAGTGGGAGATGAAGGGGAAGGAAAAACGATAAAGAGGAATATTGGAGGGAGATAGGGAAAAAAAGAAGAGGAGAGGGTGTGGACATGACATAGGTCCACCCCGACGCGGCCACGCGCGGGTTTGGGGAGGCGAATGAATCTCCATGAGATGGTCAAATGGAAATTTAAATCGAAGTCGGAGTCGCCACCGAATTTTATGGTTATTCGGAACCGTTCGAGCCCACTCTATGTCGTAGTGGGCCGTGTACAAAATACGGCTCATTTCCGATGTCAGAGTTTATTGGGCTCGTCCCTTTTGCATATCGATATAGATGCCGACTGAGCGGTTAATCGTATATTGAATGACTCTCGTTGCCAATGGTTTCGGACATCCGGAAACCACGGTTCTGAGTAAGGGGTGAGGGTACGTGTTGGGAAGTTCACTAAGAACACCCAACCCCGCCCGCACATTAGCGGCCTCTACTAGGATATCGAATGACGTTTTAATGCGCGCGTTAGTTGAACGATGAATGATATGCAAACATTGTTTTCCTAAGCATGTGAGGAATTGAATGGGTTGCTAAGTCAATTTAATGCATGAAAATTGATTAACGTCAAAGTTGTATTTAGCATGTGAAATTCGTTTTAGTATAATAAAACAAATGAAATAAAAGAGATGAATTTGCTACAAAAGATGAACAAACGAGTTAGTATCGATTTGTAAATAATAATAGCAAGTAATAAATATGCGAAATCGAGAAAATAAATATTAATCGAAATCTGAAAAAAAATTGTTTGAAAAGAACGTTGTTTTGTATAAAAAACGAAGTTCGAAAAATAATAAAAAAAGACGAAAAGGGCGTGGCATGACAGCCAACCGCGCGACTCGCCCGGGACGCAAGCGGGTCGCGTGGTGGCCTGTCTCGGGTCCGGTTTTCGAAAATTCGATGTTCGTATTAAATCACATATGAATATTGCATGATTCGTACTCGACTTAATATTTTCGATATTCGTTATATTCGATAGTTGACTATGAAGTCAATATCGAATACTTAGAATAGTTTTTAGAAAAGGTGTAAATTTTAGAAATCGATCGAAGAATAAATAATAAAACGAACGAAAACGTTGAAAAAAAGAAGTCCCGAATTCCAGGCCTGCGCGCGAGTCGCCTGGGCATGGCGCGACTCGCGTGCGGGTCTGTTTGTTTTTATTTTTGTTCGAAAATTGTTATTTTGAACGAAAAGTAAAAGAAAAGAATTTTGACGAAAAGATGTAACGATTTCTGAAATCGTCGAAATCTTAATATAATTCTTTTCGATACGATATTCGATTATAGAAAAATCGATATCGTATGTTTAAGAATATTCGTTATGAAAATAGTTTTTCGTTAATAACGATATTAGAAAAGCGACTCTAGACCCGTAAAAAAACGGACGAAGAAGAGAGAAGGAGAGAAAGGAAGAGATCGGGTTTTGTTGCACCCTCAACCTACATGCTCTTGTCGACTCGGATCGGGACTCGTCGGAATGTGGCTAGGCACGGGAGCGTCGAGATTTGGTTCGACTAAGGTGAAGGTTCGGACAGGTGAAGGCTCGGGTGTGGGAACCGGTTTTCCTTCGGGTTTGTGACGTAATATCGGTCTAACGATGCTAAGGAATTATGTGTGTGTGTATGAATTGTGTAAATTATTGATGGTTAATTCGTGTTGATGAATCGTGTCTGTAAATTCTTGTTTTTTGTGTTGGATGCAAGGGGCTATTTATAGGAAATTCCCGACCTTGACTTAGGAGAATTTGACTACCGCTTAGGATAGGAAACGAGAGAATTTGAGGGAAATAAGAATTCCGCTTTCTTGTCGAGGAAGAAAGGGAAACCGGGTGTTTTGCTACTGTTTTGGGCTGTTTCGGCCGAGTGTTTTACACTCGGTCGGATGCTCGAATCGGTTTTTGAATAGGACTCCTGTTTGAGCTAGAATTACCGCTTGAGTAAGAAGCTGAGGAGAACGAGAATTCCGTTTTCTTGTGAGGGAAGAAAAGAGGAAATACCGGCTGGTTTGGGTACTTGGCCGAGTGTTTCAACTCGGTTGAGTGTGTGAGTCGGTTCTCGGATAGGATTCCTACTCGGGATCGAATTCTACCTTAAACGGAATTGTTTATTACTTTTTGTATGGATGCTTTTGTAGAGTTGGAGTCCGAATAGGACGTGTGGTATGTCACGGTCAGCCTACGAGTTTCGGGAAATATCTTTGACCGGGTTTTGACTCGGTCGCTAAAAGACGGTTTTACCCCTGGTGACGGATTCGACCCAAATTAGTGTTATTTGACTCGAAACGACCCACTGGGCCTGAATTTGAGGTTGGTTTTGTGAGATTTGTACTCCTTAAAATGCCTAGGCCAAATGTCCATTATTTCGAGCCCATTTCCGAGTACGTTAAAGCATGTTAGCGTCCGATCATCATCGGGTGTTTGTCGGGAACTACTATAGACACCTGGCGGTCAAATGTGGGTGTCTACAGAGCCCCCACTCTGACTGAGGCTTGGACAGGGCGAAAGTCAGAGTAGCTACCAGGTCAATCAAGGATTAAAACCTGGCAGCTTCCGGTCGGGTCGTTTAAGGTCCATTAGACCTGCGTGGAGGGCCCGCCGGCCATGGGCTAGAAATGTACCTGAATTGATGATAACTCCGTGGGGGAATTCGTCGCATGAGACTTAAAATGGGCCTGTATGTGGGCTCATCTTGTTAAATGCCGTTGGGGAGTTATGCAAATTGCATGGTCCTGCTTGAGTCGTCCTATACATATTTATGCAAAGCTGCAAAATTTTGCATGTAACATTTGTAGGAGAAATGACTCGTGCTGGGGAATAAAAATTTTGAGAAAAGGTTTGAATTTTTGAGTTTACAAAAGTCTTTAAAAAAAATAGAAAATTTTTGTTTTGACTTTGAAAAGGAATAGGAATGCTCGGGATGACTTAGCTAAGCCTTAGGACAATGGCTTGTATGCTAAATGCTCTAGGATTGGGAATCCTAAGGTGAGGAGGAGAACTTATTTTCATGCTATAAATACCCCTTCTTGCTCCATAAATTTCATAATTCCATAATTCCTTAGTTCCTTAAAGAAAAGAATAAGCCCTGAAAAATTTATCCTTTCTTTTAGCAAATCAAATATGGGAATCGATCGATTAGTCGGAATGTTGCACGAGTGGTCCAAATATTTTATGGATGCCGATAGGGCTATCCTAAATCAGAATGGCGTTACCCAATTGTTCGTGATCCGTCAGATGCAAGTAGACTGTCACTTCTTGGATGCTTGCCTATCCTATTGGGATGACACATATCATGTATTTGGTTTTCCTCGAGGAGAGATTTGCCCTATTCCTGAGGAAATTGCTGCTGCAGGAGGATGGAATCCTATACTTCGCCCTGCTATCCCTTTTTCGGTTTCTGACCCAAGGAGGAAGTTAAGGAAATTCTTAGGGCTTTCCCATATGGAGGTATCCCGTATGCTAGAAGGAGATACTGTTTCCCTGATCGACCTGGCTGAAAAATTCATGAATCCAGATGATGTCCGGGTTAGGCCAGTTCATAGTCGTAGGGCCTTTACTTTTTGTATGCTCCATGTTTATGCCTTCGAAGGGCATATGGACTTGTTATCTTGCATGGGCCACGTTAAACTTTTCACCGTGGCTGACCTGATGGAGACGGAGCACAGCCCGGCTTGGCTGATTACAGGGGAGATTATTCAAGGTTTGGATAATCGTAAAAGAGATCCGTCAATCAGGTTGACTGGGAGTACCCGGCTTCTACAGGTATGCCGTTCCCTCGAATTTTTTTGAATTTCCGGCTTCTCCCATTTTTCCGGTTTTGCGCGGTTTTTTCCCGATTTTCCGGCTTCTGCGGTTTTCTCGGTTTTCACGTTTTTTTTTTTTTTTTTTTTTTACGTGATTTTGACGATTTTTGCAATTTTGATTTTTTTTGCGGGTTTTTCAGCTGTGGCTATTCGAGAGGTTATCGATCTTGGACCCCCCCTTAAATGTGAGCCGATATCAACCCAGGCAAGTTATGTCGAGGAGACGAGCCATTGCCTTTTCTCGCTTCAATACCCAAAAATATTGGGATGAGGTGCTATCTTTCCATGGAGGCCTGTTGATCCGTTGGGCCGTGCCATGGTGGCCTATTTACCTTTGGACTGGTCTGGAATCTCGAGATAGGGCTAGATATCAGGTAATCCTATCTTTCAGGCAGACAATTCATCTCTTTCCCGATCGCATACTTAGGCAATATGGTCGGGCGCAAAGAATCCCGGAAATCGAGGCCGTTGTGAGTGAGTCTACTCAGCTAACAGACGTGATGTGTGACACCTGGATGCAAAGGTGGTATACTCGAGCTACTTGGTCTGTTCTTAAAAATTCTCATTCGATCTGGGTAACCGATTCTTATGTAAGATGGACCCGGGCTGATTCAGCTAAGACCCGGGCTGCCTTGAAAATTGATGAAGCCTATGACCTGCTACGCCGGGAGCATGCTAAGGACAATAGGAGCTTCTTTACTGAGGGAGATACTTCGACAGGTCAGAAAAGAAGATCTAAGACTCAGACTGAAGGGTCCAGTAACAAGGGTGCACGGGGGAGAGTGAGCCCCCAGACGGATTTAGAAAGGAGACTAGGGCCAAGACTAGCTGCTAAGGACCGACTTGGTCCTCGAGAAAGACTCCCCGAGCCGGTTAGGGCTCGGCTTGAACCGGTGCAAAGGGTGGAAAACCCAAAATCGAAGAAACGGGTTCGAGCAAAGGAAGTTCCCCTTGTGATTAGGGAACGTTCGCCCCCGCCTCGTCGGCCTCGGGCTCCACGCGACCCGAAAGATAAGGGAAAGGATAAAATGTAAGAGTAGTCTCCTAAATTTATTATTTAAGTATTACTACTATTTTTTGTGGTGTGATTTTGTTTTTTTTTTGTGATGTATTTTTTGAAATAATAAAAAGACATATTAGTGAATACCGTTCCCGTCTTTTCGTTATTGCATTGGTTGTACCCTTTTGAGGGGTTGCCTACGTATCCAAAATTAATGGAATCAAACCTTCCGTAGTTCAGAAGTATTTTTGCAATTTTTCGAAATACATCAAGATTATTAATTCGAGATGTGCAACGGTAGGATAAATGATCCTAACTTATTGACTTGCTTAAAATTTTGAAAATTCATAAGAAGGCATTTTTATAAACTTTGCTAATGACATTGAGATAGGGTTTATGGGTAGTAACGCTTCAGCTGGTCCAAGTTTGTTGGATTGACGAACTCGTTCCCGTCCAAGTCCGTTAGCATTACTGCTCCTCCTGAAAGGATCTTCTTTACTAAATATGGCCCAGCCCAATTGGGTTTGAATTTTCCCCTTGGGTCAACTGGTAGCAAAGCTCGAACAGATTTTAGGACTAGATCGCCCTCTTTGATGTTCCTGGGCCTAACCCTTTTGTTAAAAGCCCGTTGGATCCTTTTCTGATATATCTGAATATTATTCAGAGCCCGGGATCGCCGTTCGTCCAAGAGGATTAGCGAGTCATATCGGGCCCGGACCCAATCTGCTTCAGGTACCTGGCTTTCGAGCAGAATCCTAAGAGAGGGTACTTCTAGCTCGAATGGTTGGACCGCTTCCATTCCATATGTCAGATAGTATGGAGTTGCTCCGGTTGCAGTTCGAATCGATGTTCGATATCCCCATAAGGCAAAGGGTATCTTGTCGGGCCAGTCCCGGTAATTCTCAGCCATCTTTTTAAGAATGGTGACAATTGTTTTATTGGTCGCTTCTACCGCTCCATTTGTTTGAGGACGGTAAGGTGACGATGTATGCCTTTGGATCTTGTACTTTTCCAGTAGAGTGGCAGTTTCAGCTTGGAAATGGGTCCCGTGATCGCTGATGAACTCGTGTGGAATCCCATATCGGCATATAATTTTGTTTTGGATGAACTTAGCCACATGTTTGGCATTCAAGATCCGGTATGACTCGGCTTCGACCCATTTGGTGAAATAGTCGATAGCCACTAGAATGAAGCAGTGACCTCCTGTCCCAGAAGGGTTCACCTTCCCGATTATATCAATTCCCCATGTCGAGAATGGCCATGGCGATGTCATTGTATATAGTAGGGATGAAGGCATATGCTGAACGTTAGCGAAAATCTGACAGTTGTGACAGTGTTTGACATACAGCTGACAGTCAGTTTCCATGCTATTCCAATAGTAACCGAGTCTTGCGATTTTCCGGGACAACATATGGGCATTCATGTGTGGTCCGTTTTCGCCATCGTGCACCTCGGCCATAACTCTTTCGGCTCGAGTTTTGTCAATGCATAGAAGTAAAGCCCCCTGTGCTGTCTTTTTGTATAGCTGTCCATCGTCTGTGCGGACGAACTGGGTTGCCCATCTTCGTAGAGCCTTCTTGGCCCGGTTTTCAGTTCCCGGAGGATATTCCCCTGACGTCAAGTAGGTTAGAACAGCCTGGTACCAAGGTTCTGGATCAGTTATCTCAATATCTTGGATAGTGTTGATATATGCTGGCTCAGACCGTCTTTCGACACAAATGGGCATGCTGGTTAGATGTGCTGGGATATTCAGTAAAGATGCTAATTTTGACAGAGCATCTGCAAACTGGTTTTCTTCCCGAGGCAGATAAATGTACTCCACCTTTTGAAATTGTTTTTCGAGAACCCTTACTCGTGCTTGGTAAGCCACGAGATTTGCGTTCCGAGTCTTCCATTTTTGTAGGGTTTGGTTTATGACTAATGATGAGTCACCGTGGACCCGGAGGTTTGTTACTCCTAAATCGGCGGCGGCTTGCAACCCGTGAATGCACGCTTCGTATTCGGCTGCGTTATTAGTCACGTCAAAATCTAGCTTGATGGATAACGGGGTATGTTCACCTTGTGGTGAGATTAGCAAGATCCCGACACCAAATCCTCGAAAGTTGGACGCTCCGTCAAAATACAGATCCCATGTGTCAGTGTCGGTATAGAATATATCCTCATCTGAAAAAGCCCAAGTGTCGGTGTGATCTTCCTCGGGTATCGGACTGTCGGCGAGGAATTCTGCCACTACCCGGCCCTTGATGGCTTTTAGAGGTACAAACTTGAGGTCAAACTCAGCTAGCATTAAAGTCCATCGGGATATACGACCGTTAAGGATGGGCTTTTCGAACAGATATTTGATTGGATCCATTTTGGATAGCACATGTACCTCGTGACTAAGCATATAGTGTCAGAGCTTTTTAGTGGCCCATACTAATGCTAGACACGTCTTCTCGAGCATGGTGTATTTGCATTCGTATTCTAAGAACTTCTTACTGATGTAGTAAATGGCCCGTTCTTCAGAATCGACCGTCTGGGCCAGCATAGCGCCCATGGCAGTCTCGGTTGTCGTTAAATATAGCGATAAAGGCAAACCGTGCTGAGGTGGCATTAGCACCGGTGGAGAGGATAGAATTTCCTTGATCTTGTCGAAAGTCATTTGACATTTGTCGTCCCATAGTGTTCGTTCTCCTATCTTCAGTTTCTTGAAAATGGGTTCACATACCATGGTTAGCTTTGAAATGAATCGGCTTATGTATTGGACTTTCCCGAGAAACCCCCTTATTTCTTTTTCGGTTTTAGGCGGCTGCATCTTGGTTATGGCCTTGATCTTTGCTGGGTCAACTTCGATGCCCCGTTGGCTGACAATGTGGCCCAGTAGCTTGCCCGATGTTACCCCGAAACTGCATTTTTGAGGGTTTAACCTCATGTTGTACTTGCGTAGTCGGGTAAAGAACTTCCTTAGGGCTGCAATGTGCCCGTTTCGGTTCTTGGATTTGACAATCATATCGTCGACGTAGACCTCTACTTCCTTATGCATCATGTCATGCAATAAAGTAGTAGCGGTCCGTTGATAAGTGGCACCAGCGTTGATAAGCCCAAATGGCATCACTGTATAACAGTAAGTCCCCCAAGGTGTGATGAAGGTGGTCTTACTCATGTCTTCTTCCGCCATTTTGACCTGATTATATCCGGCATACCCGTCCATAAATGACAGAAGGGCATGATCGGCCGTGTTATCCACCAGTATGTCGATGTGTGGTAACGGAAAATCGTCTTTTGGGCTGGCCTTATTAAGGTCCCGAAAATCTACACACACTCGGACTTTGCCATCCTTTTTAGGTACCGGTACTATGTTCGCAACCCAGTCTGGATATTCGGACACTTGAATAAAGCCCGCCTTGAATTGTTTATCAACTTCTTCTTTGACTTTGAGAGACCATTCGGGCCCCATTCTTCGGAGTTTCTGTTTTACCGGCTTGTACCCGTCTTTGATGGGTATTCGGTGTTCAGCTATCTCCCGGTCTATTCCCGGCATGTCCTTGTAGGACCATGCGAAAACGTCTTTGAATTCTTGGAGGAGGTCCGTGAATTGTTGTTTCTCCTCGGGATCTAAAGATAGGCCCAACCTAAGTATCTGAGGCTCTAAAGGGGTTCCTACGTTGATGGAATCGGTTTCTTCGATTACCGGATCTCGGGATTCCCTTTGTTCAAGTTGCTCGATTAGATGCGGAGGCAATGGTACCTGTTCGTCGGGTTTCTCAATGTAATTGCAAGTAAGATTTTTGAAAACATTTTGAAAATAAGCCAAGTCGTAAGCAGAACGGTTATCGTTATTATTGATAGTAAATTTTGAAAAGAGCTCGAAGAGAGCTGCCATCTGATCGTTGGTCAGAGGCGGGATAGGGAGAGCCCTCGGGACAGACTCCGGGGCTCTCGATGGTGAGGCTAAAGAAGGGAGAGGGGTTACAGACTCGATCCTAGTACTGGACCCTCTAGACTTTGACTCAGACTCCGACTCTGACTCTGACTCGGACTCGGACTCAGATTCAGACTCGATAGCATGCATATCTCCTTCCCCAGTAGTTAGCTTGTAGACCCGGCCTTGACTGTCGGTCCACTTGGTTGTCTTCCTCCAAGCTCTCTTCCCAGTGTCGGCACCAACCTCAGAGATCAGCTTAGTTGGATCGAACCTGCTGCTGCGAAGGATCAAGCTGACTAGCTCTTGCTTAGGGGTCGGGATAACCTTGTCCTCCCCGAAGAGTAGTCCTAGAATGGGCTCAGTGTTGGTTGGGCCCTCCTTTGATTCGGCCTGGATAAGGGCAAATATGTCGTCTGGAATGAAATTGCATTCCCGAGCCAGTTTGGTCCCGGGATAGGAATGAAATCCGGCCCTTTTTCGAAAAAGAGAAAAAGGAGCGGGCCGGACGTCGGGTTTTGAAAGTTTCGAGTTTTGAATTGGGCATAGTACCGGCTAGAAAAAGGCTATTTTGAGTAAAATCATAAGTCCTAAATTCGGTATATGACCCGGGTTTTGAAAATTGGATATTTTGAAAAGGATGCAAATTTTGAAAAGATGACGGTTTTGAAAAAGATATGGATCAAGTAGCACGTAGTCATGGAAACAGTATAACGACGCCATGTATGCTCATAATCTAAGTCTCGGTCAGTCTGTAAGGGTCTATACCAGTGTACACAGCCTATCAAGAATCGGGGCGGACTCCCTAACTCGAGTTGAGATTAGGACATGCCGTAAAACCCATATGAATCGGCTAATGGACACCTTTGACATAACCAGTTTGGACTATATCAACGGTATAGTGGGACGTCGGTCGCGAGTACCGGCCCGGGAAAATGAGGTTTATGCATGAACCGTAAAACTAAAACGCGCATTGTACTAGTCAAACGATTTCTATTCGAGTCTCACCCTGAGGACACTGAAGGTTATTAACTCATCAGAAAATCCCCAGCGGAGTCGCCAAATTGTGGACATGACATAGGTCCACCCCGACGAGGCCACGCGCGGGTTTGGGGAGGCGAATGAATCTCCATGAGATGGTCAAATGGAAATTTAAATCGAAGTCGGAGTCGCCACCGAATTTTATGGTTATTCGGAACCGTTCGAGCCCACTCTATGTTGTAGTGGGCCGTGTACAAAATACGGCCCATTTCCGATGTCAGAGTTTATTGGGCTCGTCCCTTTTGCATATCGATATAGATGCCGACTGAGCGGTTAATCGTATATTGAATGACTCTCGTTGCCAATGGTTTCGGACATCCGGAAACCACGGTTCTGAGTAAGGGGTGAGGGTACGTGTTGGGAAGTTCACTAAGAACACCCAACCCCGCCCGCACATTAGCGGCCTCTACTAGGATATCGAATGACGTTTTAATGCGCGCGTTAGTTGAACGATGAATGATATGCAAACATTGTTTTCCTAAGCATGTGAGGAATTGAATGGGTTGCTAAGTCAATTTAATGCATGAAAATTGATTAACGTCAAAGTTGTATTTAGCATGTGAAATTCGTTTTAGTATAATAAAACAAATGAAATAAAAGAGTTGAATTTGCTACAAAAGATGAACAAACGAGTTAGTATCGATTTGTAAATAATAATAGCAAGTAATAAATATGCGAAATCGAGAAAATAAATATTAATCGAAATCTGAAAAAAAATTGTTTGAAAAGAACGTTGTTTTGTATAAAAAACGAAGTTCGAAAAATAATAAAAAAAGACGAAAAGGGCGTGGCATGACAGCCAACCGCGCGACTCACCCGGGACGCCGGCGGGTCGCGTGGTGGCCTGTCTCGGGTCCGGTTTTCGAAAATTCGATGTTCGTATTAAATCACATATGAATATTGCATGATTCGTACTCGACTTAATATTTTCGATATTCGTTATATTCGATAGTTGACTATGAAGTCAATATCGAATACTTAGAATAGTTTTTAGAAAAGGTGTAAATTTTAGAAATCGATCGAAGAATAAATAATAAAACGAACGAAAACGTTGAAAAAAAGAAGTCCCGAATTCCAGGCCTGCGCGCGAGTTGCCTGGGCATGGCGCGACTCGCGTGCGGGTCTGTTTGTTTTTATTTTTGTTCGAAAATTGTTATTTTGAACGAAAAGTAAAAGAAAAGAATTTTGACGAAAAGATGTAACGATTTCTGAAATCGTCGAAATCTTAATATAATTCTTTTCGATACGATATTCGATTATAGAAAAATCGATATCGTATGTTTAAGAATATTCGTTATGAAAATAGTTTTTCGTTAATAACGATATTAGAAAAGCGACTCTAGACCCGTAAAAAAACGGACGAAGAAGAGAGAAGGAGAGAAAGGAAGAGATCGGGTTTTGTTGCACCCTCAACCTACATGCTCTTGTCGACTCGGATCGGGACTCGTCGGAATGTGGCTAGGCACGGGAGCGTCGAGATTTGGTTCGGCTAAGGTGAAGGTTCAGACAGGTGAAGGCTCGGGTGTGGGAACCGGTTTTCCTTCGGGTTTGTGACGTAATATCGGTCTAACGATGCTAAGGAATTATGTGTGTGTGTATGAATTGTGTAAATTATTGATGGTTAATTCGTGTTGATGAATCGTGTCTGTAAATTCTTGTTTTTTGTGTTGGATGCAAGGGGCTATTTATAGGAAATTCCCGACCTTGACTTAGGAGAATTTGACTACCGCTTAGGATAGGAAACGAGAGAATTTGAGGGAAATAAGAATTCCGCTTTCTTGTCGAGGAAGAAAGGGAAACCGGGTGTTTTGCTACTGTTTTGGGCTGTTTCGGCCGAGTGTTTTACACTCGGTCGGATGCTCGAATCGGTTTTTGAATAGGACTCCTGTTTGAGCTAGAATTACCGCTTGAGTAAGAAGCTGAGGAGAACGAGAATTCCGTTTTCTTGTGAGGGAAGAAAAGAGGAAATACCGGCTGGTTTGGGTAGTTGGCCGAGTGTTTCAACTCGGTTGAGTGTGTGAGTCGGTTCTCGGATAGGATTCCTACTCGGGATCGAATTCTACCTTAAACGGAATTGTTTATTATTTTTTGTATGGATGCTTTTGTAGAGTTGGAGTCCGAATAGGACGTGTGGTATGTCACGGTCAGCCTACGAGTTTCGGGAAATATCTTTGACCGGGTTTTGACTCGGTCGCTAAAAGACGGTTTTACCCCTGGTGACGGATTCGACCCAAATTAGTGTTATTTGACTCGAAACGACACACTGGGCCTGAATTTGAGATTGGTTTTGTGAGATTTTTACTCCTTAAAATGCCTAGGCCAAATGTCCATTATTTCGAGCCCATTTCCGAGTACGTTAAAGCATGTTAGCGTCCGATCATCATCGGGTGTTTGTCGGGAACTACTATAGACACCTGGCGGTCAAATGTGGGTGTCTACAGAGGGTAAATGAGTTATAGAGACAACATGTCCACAAAATTATATACGTCCAACTTTTAGTGCTTTTCCCACCCAAAATGGCATAAAGTTTTTTGGTTGGATTAAAATAATACAAAAAATAATAAGGAAGTATGGGTTGGTGATGAAAAAGTAATGAAAAATAGTAAAGTTAGTGTATAGATGGATTAAAAATTATGAAAAGATATGGACAAATAGTGAAATAAATGAAACGAGAAGAAGATAGGAAGTTGGATGAAAATTGTAAGTGGGAAGAAGATAGAAAGTTGGAAGAAGTAACAAAATTAAGTGGTATATAGTGATTAAATCTGAATGATGACGATGCGGATGTTGAGAAGAAGGAGGGAAAGGGGAAAGGGAAGGACATGGTGATGTGAAACATGTGGATATGGAAAATTAATCTTAGTAAATTGACGATTAGGATTAGAAAGAGGAAGAGCATTAAGGTAGAGGGAGATGGATGAGAAGGGTGTGAGGGTGCGAGCAGGGGAAAGAATTGTGATTGTAGGCCGACAAAAGTGAAGAAAGGTAGGGGGAGATTAAAATAGATTTAGTAGGTAAATAGAGAAGTAAGAACATGAATAAAAGCAATGTTAGAGGAGGAGAGAAGAGGAGAGAGTGCGAGATCGGAGGATAGAGTGAAAATGGTAGGGATAGAAGAAGACGAAAGAAGACACTCTCATCAAATTATATGCAAAGAAGTCATATTTAAGTATTGATCTTAAGTAACGAGGAAGAGGAGAATGAGAGAAAGGGGAAGGAGAAGAGGATGTGGTGGAGGTAGTGCAGGAGAAAAAGGAAGGGGACGGGAATGTGGTGGAGATGGTGTAGTGAAAAACTGATTTTAGTAGACGGGGAAAGAGAAACATGAAAAGAAAGAACGTCAGAAGGAGAAGAAGAGGATTCAAAATGGGAGGAGTAAAAAGAGTTAAGGAAATGACACCGATATGAAGCATGTGATTATGGAAGACTAACCATAGTAGATTGACAAGTATAATCTGAAGTAAGTCATATTTAAGGACGAGAGGGGAGAGAGGGAGAGAAGGGGAGAGGGAAGAGGGGAAGAGAGAGAGAGGGAAGAGAGGTAGAGAGGGAGGGGAAAGAGGGGGAGAGGGAGAGGGAGAGGGGGAAGGATCGGGAGAGAGGGAGAGGGAGAGGGAGGGGGAAAGAGAGGGGGGGAGAGGGATAGGGGGAGGGGGAGAGGGGAAAGAGGGAGAGGGAGAGAGGGAGAGGGAGGGGGAAAGAGAGGGGGGGAGAGGGATAGGGGGAGGGGGAGAGGGGAAAGAGGGAGAGGGAGAGGGGAAAGAGGGAGAGGGAGAGAGGGAGGGGGAGAGGGAGGGGGAGAGGGAGAGAGGGGAGGAGAGAAAGGGGGAGAGAAAGGGGGAGAGAGGGAGAGAGAGAGAGAGCTTTCTGCTGCTTTCTGACTTTGCAAGATTTGATCTTTTGTTGACCTTTTGGGAGAGAGGGGGAGGGAGAGAGAGGGGAGAGAAGGGGAGAGAGAAAGAGGTAAGGAGAGAAGGGGAGAAAGGGGGAGAGAGGGAGAGAAAGAGAAAGACGGAGAGGGAGATAGGGGGAGGGGAAGAGAAAGGGAGAGAGAGAGAGGTGGAAGGAGACAGAGAATGAGAGGGAGAGGGAGAAGGCGAGAGGGGGAGGGGGAGAGAAAGAGAGAGAGAGAGAGAGAGAGAGAGAGAGAGAGAGAGAGAGAGAGAGGGGAAAGAAGGGGAGAGAAAGAGAGGGAGAGAGGGGGAGGGAGGGAGAGAGAGAGAGGGGAAGAGGGGAGAAAAGGGGAGAGAGAAGGGAAGAGGGGATAGAAGGGGAGAGATAGGGAGAGAGAGGGGAAGAGGGGAGAGAGAGAGGGGGGAAGAGGGGATAGAAGGGGAGAGAGAGAAGGAGACGGAGAGGGGAGAGAGGGAGAGGGAGAAAGGGGGAAAGAGAGAGGGAGAGGGAGAGAAAGGTGAAGGGAGAAGGAGAGAGAGGGGAAGAGAGAGAGAGGGGGGGAGAGGGAGAGGGGGAAGGAAAGAGAGAGGGGAGAGAGAGGAAGAGAGGGGGGAAGAAGGGGGAGAGAGGGGGGAAGAGGGGAGAGAGAGAGAGGGGATAGAAAGGGAGAGAGAGGGAGAGAGAAGGAGAGGGAGAGAGAGAGGTGGAGGGAGACGGAGAAGGAGAGGGAGAGGTGGAGAGAGGGAGAGGGAGAGAGGGATAGGGGGGAGAGAGAGAGAGGTGGAGGGAGACGGAGAAGGAGAAGGAGAGGTGGAGAGAGGGAGAGGGAGGGAGAGAGAAGGAGATGGAGAGGGGGAGAGAGAGAGAGGTGGAGGGAGACAGAGAAGGAGAGGGGGAGGAGAGAGAGAGAGGGAGAGAGGGGGAGGGGGAGAGAGAGAGAGAGAGAGAGAGAGGGGGAGAGGGAGAGAGGGGGAGAGGGAGAGAAAGAGAGAGAGAGGGAGAGAGACAAAAACAGAGAAGGAGAGGGAGATGGAGAAAGAGGGAAAGAGAGAGGTGGAGGGAGATAAAGGTGGAGGGAGAGGGAGGGGGAGAGAGAGGGAGAGAGAGGGGGAGAGAGAGGGAAAGAGAGGGGGAGAGAGAGGGAAAGAGAGGGAGAGGGAGGGAGAGGAAGAGGAAGAGGGAGAAAGGGGGAAAAAGAAAGGGAGAGAAAGGGAGAGGGAGCGGGAGAGAGGGATAAGGAGGGAGAGAGGGATAGGGGGAGAGAGAGAGAGAGAGGCGGAGGGGGAGGAGAGGGAGAGGAGGAGAGAAAGGGGGAGATAGGGAGAGAGGGAGAGCTTTCTGCTGTTTTCTGACTTTGCAAGTTTTGATCTTTTGTTAACCTTTTAGGAGAAAGGGGGAGGGAAAGAGGGATAGAGAGACAGAGAGAGGGGAGAGAATGGGGGAGAGAAAGAGATAAGGATAGAAAAGGAGAAAGAGGGAGAAAGGGAGAGAGAGAGAGAGATGGAGAGTGAGAGAGATAAAGAGATAGAGAGAGGGGGAGAGAAAGGGAGAGAGAGAGAGAGGTGGAGGGAGACAGAGAGGGACAGGGATAGGGAGAGAGAGAGAGAGAGGGGAGGGGGATAAAGAGAGAGAGAGAGGGAGAGAGGGAGAGAGAGGGAGAGGGGGAGAGAAAGAGAGAGACAGAGAGAGACAGAGAGAGAGAAGGAGAAGGAGAGGGGGAGGGGGAGGGGGAGAGGGAGAATGGAGGAAAGAGAGAGGGGGAGGGAGAGGAGGAGAGAAACGGGGAGATAGGAAGAGAAGGAGAGAAAGGGGGAGGGAGAGGGAGAGAGAGAGGGGGGGAAGGGAGGGGGAGAGAGAGGGAGAGGGAGGGAGAGGGAGAGACGGAGAGGAAGAGGAAGAGGAGGAGGGAGAAATGGGGAAAAAGAGAGATAGAGAGTAAGAGAGAGAGAGAGAGAGAGAAGGAGAGGGAGATGGAGAGAGGGAGAGAGGGAGAAAAAGAAGGAGAAGGAGAAGGATGAAGAGGGGGAGGGGGAGAGGGAGAAAGTGGGAAAGAGAGAGGGGGAGGGAAAGGGAGAGAGGGGGAGAGAGGGAGAGGGAGGGGAAGAGGGAGAAAGTGGGAAAGAGAGAGGGAGAGGGAGGGGGAGAGAGAGATGGGAAGAGAGAGAGAGAGGTGGAGGGAGGGAGAGGGATAGGGGGAGGGAGAGAGAGAGAAGGAGAAGGAGAGAGGGAGAGAGGTGGAGGGAGACAGAGAAGGAGAGGGAGAGGGAGAGGGAGAGAGGGGAAGAGAAAGAGAGAGAGAGAGAGAGAGAGAGAGAGAGAGAGAGAGAGAGAGAGAGAGAGAGAGAGAGAGAGGGGGGGGGGGAGAGAGAGAGACAAAGACAGAGAAGGAGAGGGAGATGGAGAAAGGGGGAAAGAGAGAGGGAGAGGGAGAGAAAGGTGGAGGGAGAGGGAGTGGGAGAGAGATTGAGAGAGAGGGGGAGAGAGAGGGAAAGGGAGGGAGAGGGAGGGAGAGGGAGAGGAAGAGGGAGAAAGGGGGAAAGAGAGAGGGAGAGAAATGTGGAGGGAGAGGGAGAGGGAGAGAGGGATAGGGAGGGAGAGAGAGAGAGGCGGAGGGGGAGGAGAGGGAGAGGAGGAGAGAAAGGGGGAGATAGGGAGAGAGGGAGAGCTTTCTGCTGTTTTCTGACTTTGCAAGTTTTAATCTTTTGTTAACCTTTTAGGAGAAAGGGGGAGGGAGAGAGGGAAAGAGAGAGAGAGGGGAGAGAATGGGGGAGAGAAAGAGATAAGGATAGAAAAGGAGAAAGGGGGAGAGAGGGAGAGAGAGAGAGACGGAGAGAGAGATAGAGAGATAGAGAGAGGGGGGAGAGAGGGAGAGAGAGAGAGAGACGGAGAGAGAGATAGAGAGATAGAGAGAGGGGGAGAGAAAGGGCTAGAGAGAGAGGTGGAGGGAGACAGAGAAGGTGAGGGAGAGGGAGAGGGAGAGGGAGAGAGAGAGAGAGGGGGGAGGGGGATAGAAAGAGAGAGGGAGAGAGCGGGAGAGAGGGAGAGGGGGAGAGAAAGAGAGAGAGAGAGAGAGACAGAGAGAGGGAGAGAGAGAAGGAGAAGGAGAAGGAGAAGGAGAGGGGGAGGGGGAGATGAAGAATGGAGGAAAGAGAGAGGGGGGAGAGGAGGAGAGAAACGGGGAGATAGGAGGAGAGGGAGAGAAAGGGGGAGGGAGATAGGAGGAGAGGGAGAGAAAGAGAGAGGGGGGAGAGGGGGGAGAGGGGGGGAGAGGGAGAGACGGAGAGGAAGAGGAAGAGGAGGAGGGAGAAAGGGGGAAAGAGAGAGGGAGAGGGAGAGAAAGGTGGAGGGAGAGGAAGAGGAAGAGGGAAAGAGGGATAGGGAGGGAGAGAGGGATAGGGGGAGGGGGGGAAAGAGAGGCGGAGGGGGAGGAGAGGGAGAGGAAGAGAGAAAGGGGGAGAGAGGGAGAGAATGAGAGTTTTCTGCTGTTTTCTGACTTTGCAAGATTTGATATTTTGTTGACCTTTTAGGAGAGAGAGGGAGGGAGAGAGGGGAAGAGAAAGAGAGAGAGGGGGGAGAAGGGGGGGAGAGAGAAAGAGATAAGGAGATAAAAGTAGAAAATGGGAGAGAGGGAGAGGGAGAAGGAGATAGAGGGAAGGGGGAGAGAAAGGGAGAGAGAGAGGTGGAGGGAGACAAAGAAGGAGAGGGAGAGGGAGAAAGAGGGGGGGAGGGGGAGAGAAAGAGAGAAAGAGACAGAGAGAGACAGAGAGTGAGAGAGAGAGAGACAGAGAAGGAGAGGGAGATGGAGAGAGGAAGAGGGGGAGAGAAAGAAGGAGAAGGAGAAGGAGAGGGGTAGGGGGAGAGGGAGAAAGTAGGAAAGAGAGAGGGGGAGGGAGAGGGAGAGAGGGGGAGAGAGAGGAGGGAAGAGAGAGAGAGAGAGAGAGAGAGAGAGAGAGGTGGAGGGAGGGAGAGGGAGAGAGGCATAAGGGGAGGGAGAGAGAGAGAGGTGGAGGGAGACAGAGGAGGAGAGTGAGAGGGAGAGAGAGAAGGAGAAGGAGAGAGGGAGAGAGGTGGAGGGAGACAGAGAAGGAGATGGAGAGGGAGAGGGAGAGAGGGAGAGAGGGGGAGGGGAAGAGAAAGAGAGGGAGAGGGAGAGGGAGAGAGGGGGAGAGAGAGAGGGGGGAGAGAAAGAGAGAGAGAGAAGGAGAAGAAGAGGGGGAAAGGGGGAAAGAGAGAGGGAGAGGGAGGGGGAGAGGGAGGGAGAGACGGAGAGGAAGAGGAAGAGGGAGAGAGGGATAGGGAGGGAGAAAGGGAGAGGGATAGGGGAGGGAGAGAGAGAGGCGGAGGGGGAGGAGTGGGAGAGGAGGAGAGAAAGGGGGAGATAGGGAGAGAGGGAGAGCTTTCTGCTGTTTTCTAACTTTGCAAGATTTGATCTTTTGTTGACCTTTTAGGAGAGAGGGGGAGGGAGAGAGGGGAAAAGAGGGAGATGGGAGAGAAAGAGAGAAGAGGAGAAAGGGGAAGAGAGGGAGAAAGAGAGAGAGAGAGAGAGACGGAGAGGGAGATAGAGGGAGGGGGAGAGAAAGGGAGAGAGAAAGAGGTGGAGGGAGACAGAGAAAGAGAGGGAGAGGGAGAGGGAGAGAGGGAGAGTGAGAGAGAGAGAGAAAGAGAGAGAGAGAGAGAGAGAGAGAGAGAGAGAGAGGGGGGGGAGAGGGAGAGAGAGAGGGAGAGGGGGAGAGAAAGAGAGAGAGAAGGGGAAGGAGAAGAAGAGGGGGAGGGAGAGGAGGAGAGAAACGGGGAGATAGGGAGAGAGGGAGAGAAAGGGGGATGGAGAGGGAGGGAGAGGGAGAGGGAGAAGGAAAGGGAGGGGAAGAGGGGGGAAGAGACGAGAGAGATATACGGAGAGGAGAGGGAGAAGGGGAAGAAGAGGGAGAGAGAGAGAGGGAGGGGTAGGGGGAGAGAGAGGGAGGGGAAGAGGGGGAAGAGAGAAAGAGAGAGAGGGAGAGGGAGAGGGAGAGAGAGAGAGAGAGGTGGAGGGAGACAGAGAAGGAGAGGGGGAGAGAAAGAGAGAAGGAGAGGGGGAGGGGAAGAGGGAGAAAGGGGGAAAGAGAGTGGGAGAGGGGGAGAGAGGGAGAGAGAGGGGAAGAAGAGGGAGAGATGGAGAGGAAGAGGAAGAGAGGGATAGGGGGAGGGAGAGAGAGAGAGAGAGACGAGGGGGAGGATAGGGAGAAGAGGAGAGAAAGGGGGAGATAGGGAGAGAGGGAGAACTTTCTGCTGTTTGAGAGAGAGAGAGAGAGAGGGAGAGAGAGAGAAGGAGAAGGAGAATGAGAGGGGGGGGAGAGAAAGGGAGAGGGAAAAAGGGGGAAAGAGAGGGAGAGGAAAAGAGAGGGAGAGAAGGGGGGAGAGAGAGGAAAAGAGAGAGGGGGAAGGAGAGAGAGAGAGAGAGGGAAAGAGAGGGGATAGAGAGAGGGAAAGAGAAGGAGAGAGGGGAAAGAGAGAGAGCAAGAGAAAGGGAGAGAGGGGAAAGAGAGAGAGCAAGAGAAAGGGAGAGAGGGGGGAGGGAGATGGAGAGAGAGGAAGAGCTTTATGTTGTTTTCTGACTTTGCAAGATTTGATCTTTTGTTGACCTTTTGAGATTTTTCTGGTTGTTTACTCATCTGGGTGGTTATTATTCATAGTGTGAAGTAATAAGGTACTGATTCATGGAGCATATCATGAGATGAGGTTTTTGGATGTAATGCTAGCTTGGGTAGTCAATTAGACTTCCAGATGATGTTAGGCATGCTTTGTAATTAAATTGCTCATCAACAGCATGAGCAAAATCAATGAGTTTACTTGCAGGACTAGATTCGCGATTGTAATTTTGAATTATTTGGGGTTGTTTTCTCCTGATTTTGCTTTAGTCATGTCATTATGCTATTCTTTTGAATTATGTTACTCTAATACGTTGGTCAACATACGCCTTGACTTCTAAGTCGAAGTTATCGCACAATACAACGGCGCTCCCCATAAAAGGAGAAACTCAAGACGTACAAATTGCTCAATATTAATGAAATAGACCACTCACACATTAATCTACAGCTTACTGTGCCACGATCACGTTATGGCTCCTTGGAATCCATGGTGATTATTAGCAGTCATTTTCGAGATCAAACCTTCACCCTCATGGAAGGTTTGCATGCTTAGTCCGGTTAGTGTCATGCAAACGTACAGTTCATTGACTAATAAAAAGTTAGTTAGGGCCTCCGAAATAACAAAAATATAAAACACCATAGATTCTCGTACACAGGCCAAAGGCAAATGACTGGATGTAATTAACTCACGTAGATTAGCATATGAACACAAACATATGGAGACCCAACGCGTTACGGACAATTACAGAAACCTAATTGAACACCTACGTTGCCACATGCGAAACAACTCCTGGCCTAATGCTCCCGTTAGAGCAAATGGACAGCATGCCTGACTGTAGCACCATTACAGTTTGCTAATCTCGGACGCTTTAGCTACACTTTCGACTGACAACGGTAGTTCGCGGAGCAATCATACAGCGATATTATAATCCTTAATCCAAATCTAAATTCCAAGATATATTGACACCATAAACCAACAAAGCTATAAACTTGTGCAGCCCACTACTCAAACACAAACTTAGGCAACGGCCACGCTGAAGTTCTGAAAAAAAGGCAAAACACAAAAAACAAAAAAAAGGGGCCAACACATCGCCTTTACGGTCTATGACTAACCAAACGCGCGCATCGCGCGCGATCTTCAACTATATTGTCAACTATAACACTACCGTAGTTTGCTAATTACGGTCACTTCTCCACATCTTGCGACTGAAGACGGCCTTTCAAGAGCGCTCATACAATGGTTTTAAAATCCGTGAACCATATCTAACTTCCAAGATGTACTGCTAATCACATGCAATACATATATAAAATTGTGCATCCGACTGCTCCCACAGAATCTCAGGCACCTACCACAAGTTAGCCAAACAATTCTGCATACCCAAAACAAACAACAACCACCGTCAAATCGCGTAAACAGATCGTACCTAACCATACGCGCGCATCGCGCGCAGTCTTCAACTAGTAACATAAAAAGTATACAAATATAAAACGGTACGATTGTTATAAAAATAAGTACAAATAAAATCAAATTGTCATTTGAAGGGATATTTAATATGGAGTAATAAAATAGGTACAAACAACGTATAAAGCAGTACTCAATAACTGATAGAGAGACCGTTTATCCTAGATTCTGTGATATAAAATGAAAGATATCGATAGTGCAAACGTGACTCAACAGATATGTCAAAAGATAGTTGAATGGAGGGGTAGAATCGTAGAGTTGTTATTTGTTACCGTACAAAGTAGTCCGTAATTTTTTTTTTTGAACTGAATATCAATATCATTAATAATAAGTTACCCGACATCTACTCAAATTGAACTGCATACAGATTTATGAAAAATAAATAAATAACACCTCTAAAACAAAGATCGAAAATTGACCTCAATAGTATCATCGTACGTAGAAATTTCATTGTTCTCGATCTGCACATAGTTCTTGATAAATCTCTTGTACTAACGTAAAAGATTAAAACCTCGAAATAAAGAAGAAGAAAAATATTGAAATAAAGAACGAAAAAAAAACTCCCATAAAAAGATCGACTTTTATTGGAGAAGAGTTGGATTATCATGAATCAGATGGAAAAGAAAAACTGGGCTTTTTTATTGGAGAGGGAGGGGAAAACCCTAAGTAGTCCGTAATTAGTGTCAATTAACTTTCGTGAAATGCCAGGCTCATCAATGCACCTGACTCCCTCAGTTATGGCGTCACTTCGCTCTACCACTGTCTGTACGTAACTGTTGACTCACGAGTCAATGGCTTCCTACACAAAGTTTCCAATTAAGTAGTTCTCCCTCCGTTCAAGTCGAACATTTTATTATTCTTTTTTTGATATTCAAGTCCAACCTATTCATCCTCATTTTAATTACAATATTATTTTAATATTAAAAAAATGTTTTAAACTTTACATATTATTTAAATGTTTCTATCTACCTTACATTTAATATTAAATACGGAATAAATACTTAACTTTTACTTATTTGTACCTTTGGTAGCAAACAATCAATTTTTTAAAATTTGTGCATAAAGTAAAAGAGAAAGTTTGACTTGAACGGAGGGAGTAACCAATTTTAACAAATTACTCGTAATATAACTATGCTCACAATCTCATATAGAGTGACGTCAACTCATTTTGGATGTTATCTTCGCCCATTAATCCATTACCCCTATTACGAGTATGTAGTACAGAGTATTATTTATCTAGGATTATGCTTTAAATATATCGATCCGATAATAAATGGTCACTTGAAATATGTCGAACGCGAAAAATAGACACGTAAATAAGACGGACTTGGAATGTTCGCGTCTGGACTTGGGTTTGGACATGAGAGATCCACAACTAGACCTATGTTTGGACATGGATCTCTTACGCCCAGGCCTTGGTCCACATGTGGACATCCCAATGACAGTATAACCTTGTTTTTAAAGTGAAATCAATTTTTTTTTAGAGTAATCAATACTCCTTCCGTTCCAATGAATTGTTTGCCTATTCCATATTGGGGTGTCTCAATGAATTGTTTGCCTTTCTATTTTAGGAATGTTTTTTATGTGTAATTTGACTCTTTGCTCCATATGTCACCTTCTAATTGGATCTCTTTCCCTTGGTGCCGAAAGTAAAGGCAAACAATTCATTGGAACGGAGGGGGTATGTTTTAGTGTAAAATTGATAAAAATAAATAAATCATCAACTTAAGAATATACGGAGTAATTAGTTTGTACTTCGTAACTGTTGCTGAACCAATTCAACCAAAACCGAATACCCATCGGGCTTGAAGAGTAGTTAGTGTGCACAAGCTCCTCGTACCATGTGCGTAGTTTTTGTTTGAGAGTTCGAACCCATGACTCTGATACGGAGTACTATGTTACGAAACCAACCTAACCAAAACCTTAATTCCATAACAGTAACGATTACATAGAGATATTTTAAAATAAACCAACAATATTTAGAGTGAAATTAATGTATTTTAGAGTGAAATTAACATTGATTTTCACTTTTTTCCTTAGTGAAACACTTGCTATTTTCTAATAGCGATTTTAGTCTCCGTAACTCATACATTCTTCATAAATCAGTGACGAATCAAATAATACCACAAACGTAAGAAATACTTGTATTCTGCAACAAATTATTTACTCAAATAAATATTATCTGACCTATCCTAAATCAATGACGGATATACTCGTGACCATTAATTAAAAGTTGATATAACCCCAACCTTAATTCCGGCCAACCACTCTCTCCCATTTTCCCATTAATTAACATGTTGCCTGTCGTCAAATTAAATAAATCAACCATTACCAACACACAATTACTCAAAATTAGGTCTTCTATCAATTGATTGATGATACCATCATAACAGTAAACATTTATTTATCGTACCCAAAAAAAAAAAAAAAGTCAATTTCTACAGGGGTTCTTGTTACTCAATTTACATCATTTTTGACTAATTTGATAGACATTCATCAGCAAAAACAATTTTTCATCTCGTTTTTTACTCCCGCCTCAGGTAACTCGCATTCCATATTTCATGTATTACCTCATTCTTTATCTTTCTTAATTGGTTAATGTAATTAATTAATAACAATCGCATTTTCTCACTTTAAATTCTGATATGAACTAGCGTTGTTTCAATTTTACCTAAGTTTAGCAAATTTTGTATAAGGGTTTTTCATAATTTCTGCTGCGTTTTGGTGTTCTGGGTATCTTTATAATCCAAAGGGTAAAATGGGTGTGAAATAAACGAGGGATTTGATTGGTTTTTTTTTTGGTTGAGATTCGGAAGTGTTTTTGATCTGATTGATTAAATTGTGGGAATGTGCCAACTTTGGGGGAAAGGTACTCATGAAGGTAATTTTTCGATCCCTCAACAAGAGAGCACACGTTTTGGCAACCACTCTTAACTTTTACTAGGGTGGGCTTGTTCGTCTGGCAGAAAAAAAAAGGTGCCAACTTTGGGGGAAATGTACTCATGAAAGTAATTTTTCGATCCCTTAACAAGAGAGCACACGTTTTAGCAACCGCTCTTAACTTTTACTAGGGCGGTCTTGTTCATCTGGCAGAAAAAAAAAAGTGAAGTTGAGTTGAATTTAGGAGCTTTGAGGTGATTTGTAGATCAACTTTTTGATTATTGTCATGGGTTTCTGCTGAGTTTAATAATGTGGATGCTGCTACAATAGAGGACATGTGGTCCTATAATCCTATTCTTGATTGATTGTTCATTTTTTAGGCTACCAATTAGCCAATCCATATGGTTGATCTACTCTACTTTTCGTACCTTGTTATTGGCAAAAAGTTACTCCCTTTCACCCACTTTGCCAATCTAATTTTGCACTTACCCTTTTGGTTGTCCATCTTTAAACTGTCTTCGCTCACTGGTTATTCGTGTTCAGTACTTCAGTATCATCTATGGCCCCACAAGGTACTCGTCTTTTTTTTGCCCAATGAAGTACGAATTTACAAATGGATGGCGAGAGTATGTATTTAGCATAATGTCAGCATTTTATGTGCAATTTGTTTTGCGTCTTTCTTGTTGTTTTATTGATGGATGCCGAGATACAAGATCTATAAGAGCATTCTACAATTTGGATGTGGTGTTGCCGAAACAAGCACTTTATATGGAGACCTTTTCGTGTTGTTACATGCTTATAAGTAGCTTCTTATTCGGTTAGATGCTTGTGTAATGTGACTTATCTTGGAACTGTTAGCTGTGTGTGCAGTTACCGTGTGCTTCCTGTTTCGTGTTTCGTGATTTTTCAACACTTCTATTATTTTATTTCGATTATTAACATTTATAAATTTCTCCCAATATGTGTTTGCAGGGTTTACTTTGATTGGTATCTTTGTTTGCAGTTCACATTCCTGATTTTTCAGAACTTTAGTTGATATTAGGAGGGTTCAATCTTGAATTATGACAAATGAGTTCCAAAGTGAATGTTCCAGCTCAACTTCATTGAGTAGTCAGCCTGATACAGAGGATGATAGGATGATCGCACTCATGTTATCAGAAGAGTATTCTAAATTAGATGGCGCAATTGCTCGACGTGTCTCTAACCTTGCTCCTGTTCCTGTAAGATCTAAATTCTTTCTTCTATACGGCATTCATCTCATTTCTCCCTATCTCCCCGTGAGCAGATTGCTAGTTTACTTTAGTTGTTATGCCGTACTATGAGCTGTTGTTCTGACTGCGCTGAACTCTTTGGTACTTCTCTCCGTCCAAAAGTTATTAACCGAGTACCTTCTTTTCTTATATGTATAGATAGAAGCTAGTTAGTCTTTTTATCTCTTGTTATCAAACCAGATTGTAATGCTTACTTTGTATTTCTATAACTTCTCAATTTCAGGTTGTCCCAAGAATAAATTCCTTTTTTCCCACTCTAAGTGATGCCAATTTGGATCATCAACGACTGCTCCAGAGGTATGCCACTTTATTTAGTCTTGGTTAATAGAATTATGCTATCTTCAATTTAATCATGAATATCTTTCCTTCACTCTTTTGCTGTCAAAATTTCCAAGAAATGTGATGATCACTTTTCTTTTAACGATTCCATTTTTTTTTCCCTGTATTTGTATGAACTTCGTGGTAAAGGCGAAACCTTTTTATATGACCATTGGTCACCTATGCTACTTCATGCTAATGTTATGGTTTGTGAAGTTTCACTAGCTTCAATTCCTATCAGGCTACAGGTTTATGGTCTTTGCGAGGTCCGTGTATCTGGTGATGGAAATTGTCAGGTTGGTGAAACGGGACTATCAGTTGCAATTTGCAAGTGCTAGTAGATGAATTCTTACCAGCTTTGTTTTATCTTTTGCAGTTCCGTGCACTCTCAGATCAAATGTTCAAGTCACCTGAGCATCACAAGTTTGTTCGTAAAGAAGTAGTTAAACAGGTTAATGCAACAATATTTTAATTTGGATGTACAAATAAAATATATCAGGATTAGATTTAAGAAGATACAATGCATCTGACAATAACAGAAAAGAAAATGTTTGAAATGGTTTTTTACTGAGCTGAGCTAAGCAATTGGTTTCTTATGGTGCGGATTATAATCATCTCTTGTACAAACAGTTCTCAGCTTTAAGAAGGGAAATTTGAGCTTTTGGTTTTATAGTGTAGAGAAGGCACATCAACGTCTTGCTCCACCATCGAACAGTTTTTTTCTACCGTGTAAATGGCGTTAAACTTTTAGGAGGTACACTTTAATTTTTAACTTCAGAAATGTACACTAACCTGCTGTTAACCCCATCTGTTTCAGCTTAAGGAACACAGGTCTTCATATGAAAGCTATATCCCAATGAAGTACAAGCATTATTACAAGAAGATGGCCAAGTAGGATCACAATCTGAGTTCTCTCTGGATTATTGTTTTAAGTTGATAGTGATAGTTCGCTGCAACTTTGGTGTGATCCTCTATATGTTTCCAGCTAATTTTTCTCTCGTGTGGGCAGATCTGGTGAATGGGGAGATCATGTAACGCTTCAAGCGGCTGCAGATAGGGTAAGTACTCGTTATTGCATTTTCTTAGTATCCATCAACTTACCCTCTATTTCCACATACGCATTTCTGTCACATTCCTCCTCTGCACATGACTATGCTAGTATGCTTTACCTCCCATCATTTTGTGCCATATAAAAGTGCATGCGGCATGCCTAATTGTTGTTCGTTAAAATTTGTCCCTTAATTTGTGAGTACTCCTTGATCACATAGTAATTCCGTTGCGCTCTTCCATGTCAACCATCCTGCATTAATCCTATGGGCCACATCGCTGTCTAATTCTCCATCCCTTTGGAGAATAAACCCAAGATAACGAAAAAAAATTATCCTGGTATAACATTCCCATCAAAAGTGGTTGCACCCGTCTTTCAACTACTACTTCCGTCAAATCCGCACTCCAAGTGAATGATTAGAAGGATATGAGAAGTTGAATTAGTCGGCATGTTGCTTGCTTATTTCTGAAAATGATGGCAAAAGCTCATCCTGGGAGTTGACAAATTATCTTTGGCTTCAGTCCTTCCCTTTCTTAGGACAGCATTGCACCTACTAACGGCTGTGCTTCTCTGTGTAGTTTGCTGCGAAGATATGCCTTTTAACTTCCTTCAGAGAAACCTGTTTTATTGAGATTGTTCCACGAAATCAGGCTCCCCAACGAGGTAATAATCTTATTATTTGTGTTGGATTAATGATGAATATTGCCGTCACAATGATGCAACGTGTTTTGCACTATGTACAGCGTACATGGTGTCCATCTTCCTAATTGAGGGTGATGAAAATTGTCTTGAGTGTATGACTCTACGAGAAGTCGTTTTCATTTTGCAGTAGTATTTTATCATAGAAACTTCTGTTGTTCGGTCTTTCACGTGGAAAGGAAAAATATGGAGGAAAATTCAATTTCCTCAAGTAAAAAAATTTCTCTTGTTACGGAAACAACTTAAGCTTGTTGAACCTGTCAAGCTCACTCTTATCCGAGTTATCTAAAATAAAGCTCAGTGTGTTGCTTGATTTCGTCCTTCCCTTGCAAAAATTGAATGATTAGTGATTTAAGCTTAAACTTTTATTAGATGAACACTTGAAAGTAAGACGGTGCTAAAAAAATGCAAACTCAAGCGAAATTTTTAGAGTTGAGCCTTGCTCATTTGGGGATTGGAGCATTCCAGTGAAAACTTTGCTTGGGCTGAGTCAAAATGGGCTTGATTTGAGGTTTTATGGAATCAAACACAAACAAACAGCCCTACAACTAGAGAAAGGATTCATTTTTGAAGCTTTTCCTTGTTTGAGTTATTGACAATGATGATACTTGATAGTTTTTCAAATGTATGTAATGTAACAGAGCTGTGGCTGAGTTTCTGGTCCGAGGTTCACTATAATTCACTCTATGATCTCCGAGGTATGTTTCTTTATTGCGTTTTAGTAGACGTGGCAATGTCACTCATTTTAGATTCTTTGCATTTGGGATGGGTTAGGTCCTTTTCATTTCAGCATGGAGAGTGCTATCGGATTCGGGCATAATCATATAGCATGTACTGTATATTTTTATGAAGATGAAGATTAATTATATTTGAGTTGGTTCGTCATGCAGCAGCCCCTCCTCCCAAACCGAGGAAGAAGCACTGGTTGTTTTCGTGTTGAGTATATGAAGATGAAGATGAAGATGTAGATTAATTATGAGTATTTGAGTTGGTTCGCCATGCAGCGGCCCCTCCTCTTAAACCGAGGAAGAAGCACTGGTTGTTTTGAATACAAGAGACGATGAATATGGAAATAGTAATGAATGTTGTGTATATAGTGGATGTGGATGTGGGTGTTGTCACACAAACTACATGAGATAGTATATACTCCTTATTCGATTCTTTCATTCATCGTGTGTATATTTTTGTGCAACATGAGTTGATGAAGACATAACAGATAAATTCCGTGTTTCCATAGTACATAGGGTGGCCTGGCTGGCTTGATCATAAACTGTGTGCTAATCCACTTCATAGAAGCGTAATTGTATGTATGGTTTTGTTCTTGTTCAAGTGAAAAAAGTTGCTGTGACTGTTGTTTTCAACATCACTTTACTGAATTTCTTCCAGCATTAGTACTATTTTTACTGTATCTATTAGGTAAGGTCCTTGATCCTGTTCCTGTGTGATACAAGACTTGACGAGTATCTATTTTTTCAACTACTGTATAATTGAGCTCTAGGACAACTTTATTTTCACCACGGCCGATTGTATAAAACCTTTTTCTATGGTTGATCAATTTAGGTGTGCATCGCTCCAGCACCATGGGAACCGGAATCACCAAAAATTTTAGACCGGATTGAATTTATTATTATTATTATTATTATTATTATTATTATTATTATTATTTTTTATCATATTTCCTGCATAGTGCATTGTCCTATACCGTCTTACCAAACAAGTGGGCAATTGGGTCTGAAGTCTGATGAGCTAGTGCCTAGTGCCTAGTGCCTAGTGGTGGGGTGGGCAGTGGCCTGCATTGCATGAATTTGTTGCATGGCCTTCAATGGCCTCGTGGCTACTCAGTAGTCAGTACTCACCCTCCTGCTATTCTCCCTACCTAACTTTACACTCCGTCTATCATACTCATCCATAAATATACAACTTCTTTTAATTTTATATAAGAGTGTAAATTTAAATTTAGATATGATGGATCAAATAATTTTGATAAAACAAATTCACGTGTCTAAGCTATAAAAAATTATTTGTCTTATCTTTGATGATGAAAGCATAAAAGGAATCCATATTTGAATTATTTTGTACTCCCTCATAGTTTTTTTTTATCTTCTCTCTTTTCTTTTTTGTACTAGTTCAACAATCTTTTCTCTTTCCATTTTTGAATTGTACTTTAATCATTTCTTTATTCTTTCCTTTACTCACAAACCCAACTATATTTCTACTTTATAACCCACATTTTCTTACTTTAATCTCTCTTCTTAATATTTGTGCCAAAAAAAAGAGTGAAGATATAAATAACTAGGAGGGAGTTATTTATTATGAAGACAAATACTGCGTATATAAGTACATGGCAACTAACAAAGAAAAACAAGTGAAACAAATATCCATGGCCAACCTTCATAAATTTGTGGTCCTTATTTAATGGACTAGTTAGTCTTGTTTACCAAAATAAGCAAAAACAAAAATCAAATCTAATATTTCACCATTTTCTCTACTTTACGTTTTGTATATTTCTACTCCATTACTCTCTCATTCATTTGGCACAAATTCTTGTTATAACGGGTCAAATAACTACCAAATAGCTAGATAAGACAAAAGTATAATTGGTGGGACCATTGCCCTTCTCTCCTCATATGGCACATACTTGGTCTGTCGTAAGGGAGACAAACTGTTCATTTGGGGTGGTACGGTGTGGGTCCATTGATTGATTAAATTAGTCGTACTTGATATGGAGCAACATTGTTCTCCCCTTGAGGAAATATGGAATGCCTCAGCCTCTTCCTTCAATTTGGCTCTAATATTTGATGTCAATGTATTACCAGCCATTCTTACACAACACTTTTCACATCCAACCATTTCTCTTAATTACACACTTGCTGCTTACCATATATTTTGTGCTCATTTTATACGGAGTAGTAAGCAAACTACAAAGTAGAATCAAAGATTTTTAGTCTTAAAACAAATATTCTGGCCAATAAGTATTAGGTTCAAATCCCTTCTGTGATCAAGTGTGTACTTAGTTTAGAGACCGCCTTTCATTTTATCCATCAAATTAAGCATCATTGATTATTATTATTATTATTAAAAAAATCCATGTTATCATTCATTGCCAATCATTAACTGCGATCATCCAACAATCAACATATAGTAGTAAACGTGTTACTGCGTATTTTATTATTTCATCTCTAACTGTAGCAGTAGCGGTAGCAGCACTGTTGAAAAACATCATCATGGAACATTAAAAACCCGCAGTAGTGTCACAGCCACAGCACTCAACCAACTCTACTTAAATCATCAATCAATCTAGAGATCCATCCGGGCACCATTATTATTCAGTTTATCGAAAAGGGTAGTCATCAATTTGTCGGAAAAATGAAAGCTTTGACGACGGAAAATCATCTCCGACATCTTGAATCATTCAACACACTTCCCTCCGGCGCCGGTCAAATTCCCCACTTAAATTCCGTCATTCTCGGAGAAGCTCTTGCTTCTGAAGAACACAACCTCGTTCACCCCACTCCTCACTTCTCTTCAATTGCCAATGTCCCCTCTGCTTCTAAGGTCACTTTTTTCCCTCACCAATTCCATAATCTCCCCGTTTCGATCAATTCTATACATTCCATTGAAATATAACTCACGTATATTCCATGGATGCAGTAACTTTGATTTGGTGGGTACTGCTAGTTTTTTTAATTTGGTTAATTTTGATGATGTGCATGTATTGGGTTTGGGTAAATATAGACATATAGTGTGTTTTTGTTGGAATTTGTTGATGGGTTGATTTGAATAGTAGTAGAAATATGAGGGTTTTGATGTTGATTTGTGATTTGTTGGGATTTTGTAGTATTTGGAGATGTATAAGAGATCCGTGGAAGATCCATCAGGGTTTTGGTCAGACATTGCATCAGAATTTCACTGGAAGAAGAAATGGGCAGATTCTGTTTGCTCTGAGAATTTCAATGTGGGAAAAGGAACTATTAACATTGAGGTCAGTGATCATTGATTAATGCATTATCGAACTTGATCATAGTTCAGACAAAAAATTATAACTTGGGACCGAGTTCTTGGAAATTTGGAATGTAAATGTATCTGAATTGGTTGTAATGTTGTAATCTGGACAGTGGTTTAAAGATGGACTCACCAACATTTGTTATAACTGCTTGGACCGAAACGTGGAGCTTGGTAATGGTGGCAAAATTGCATTGTATTGGGAAGGTAATGACCTGGGTTCTGATGACAGTCTAACTTATAGCCAGCTCCTGGAGAAAGTTTGTCAGGTAATTAGTCTGTTTTTTTCGCTTTGCTTCAAACAAATGAGCTAAGTGACGGTTAGTCAGCTAGGATTGTGTGGTTTCTAATTAGATCGATCTGTATGTTGGTGACATGCAGCTTGCGAATTATTTGAAAGATGTTGGTGTTAAGAAGGGTGATGCAGTTGTTATCTACTTGCCCATGCTCATGGAACTGCCGATTGCAATGCTGGCATGCGCTCGTATTGGTGCTGTCCACTCGGTGCTGCATTACTTCCTTTCTGTATTTATGTACTTATTTCTACGTCCGTTTCATTTAAATTGTCTCCATTTGAGTTTGATTATCAAGCATTGTCAACTTTGACCTATATTTTTCACTATAAACAATGGTTGTATTTTTCAAAAATGATCTTATGAAAATAGTTCTCCGATGAAAAATATATGTACAGAGTACATATATATGGAGTAGAAATACATCATCAATGTTGACATCGGTTGATCGCCAAAGTCAAAAGGAGGCAATAAGATTGGGATGGAGTACAATTTTTCAGCTGGATCTTTGAATTATGGTTTTTTATGGCTGATACTCATCACTTTCATGTTTAGGTTGTCTTCGCTGGGTTCTCTGCAGAGTCTCTTTCCCAAAGAATTGTGGACTGCAAGCCAAAGGTTGTCCTGACTTGTAATGCTGTAAAAAGAGGAGCAAAGGTCATTGGACTCAAAGACATTGTTGATGCTGCTCTACTTGATTCAGCTAAGAATGGCATTTCCGTTGGTAATCACTGAACACTTTCTCCAGTATTATTTTAACAGCTTCAACTCTTGAGCTTTTGCCTGACAAACTATGACTGGTGCGTAACCCTGAATCTTCACATTTGATACAGACGTGTGCGTAACATATGAAAACCAATCAGCAATGGAAAGAAAAAACACCAAATGGAAGGAAGGGCGAGATGTCTGGTGGCAGGTTGGTAAGCTTTTATTGTGAGCTTAAGATCAATATCTTCCATTTCCTCATTATATTAAATCATGTTATACTTTTGTGGCCGTGATTTTTCAAATTTCATAGCACGTAAGTCGTAACCATTGATTTCGGATTATGATAAATCAAGCAAAATGGCTTAATTGACTGGTTGCACTTTTTTTTTCTACGAAGTGGCATTCATTTGATGCACTTATAGACACAATATTCATTTTACATCATTCCAAAACAGACAATCTGCATTGTTAACACATGGTTAGGTTGTGTAGATGTGATCCCCCATTACTTAACTATTTGTAGAAGGCCTCAAGGCACTGCGATGGTGTAGTATTTGGTGACCTCGAAGGACTGGGATACTGTTGCTTGTGTTTGTCCTTGATGTTGTTGTATAGCATGAATCCATTGTATTAAAATTTTAAACAAAGTGATATGTATTGTGCTTCTACTCTCCTAAGAAATTTCATTCCCAAGTGTGTTAATAATTTTGGCAATTTAGAGTCAACTTGACCACCTTTCGGTTGCTTAGGATGTTATTTCAAAGTACCCCAGCTCTTGTGATGTTGAATGGGTTGATGCCGAGGATCCTTTGTTCCTACTTTACACAAGTGGAAGCACGGGAAAACCTAAGGTAACAATGTCATCATTCTTATGTTTTTAGTTCTTTTGCTTAGTCGATATCTTATATGATCCACAAGGTCTTACAAAACAAATTTTCTTAGGGTGTCGTGCATACAACAGGAGGATACATGGTATACACTGCAACGACATTCAAGTATGCATTTGATTACAAGCCCTCAGATGTCTACTGGTAAGATTTTCAGAGATAACTAGTCATCTTCCTCGAGCCATTGCACTCAATATTTATGTGTCTAATCTGTCATCTGCTTAACTTTATGTTTTTTTTTTCTAAAGAAAAAAAAAAGTAACGAATATGGCACCTTACAATTTTTTTTTGGAGTGAGCTTGTATAATTTCCTGTACGATGTAGCAGATTATCTTACGAGTTGTTTATCCGCAATCATGGCATAGGTGCACAGCAGACTGTGGCTGGATTACTGGACATAGTTATGTCACATATGGCCCTTTGCTCAATGGTGCAAGTTGCATTGTTTTTGAAGGGGTAATAAGAATAACCTTCCCCCTGCTCAGCCTATTTTAGATAGATATGCATAATTTTTGCTGCTCCCAGATTGTATCTTTCCTTGGTTGATCTGTATAACTGCGACAATTTTGGAGCACAGTTATTCACGGTTTTATAATTTTAGGTTTCCATATTAGTTTCTAGGGTTGTTTCTAAAATTTTTATGGGGTTGATGAAGTTTTATTTACACTTTCGTGTTCATACTACAAGAAGCATTGATTTTTCTAAATTATGCTCACTAGAATGTTATTTTTATGGGGTTGAAGTTTTATTTGCACTTTCGTGTTCTTATTACAAGAATCATTAATTTGAAGTTGCATTATCTGATCACTGAGGTTGTCTTTGCATCATTGATTTGCAGACTCCCACTTATCCAGATGCCGGACGCTGTTGGGACGTTGTTGATAAATACAAAGTTAGTATATTCTACACTGCCCCTACGCTGGTCAGATCGCTCATGCGTGAGGGCAATCAGGTAAGACTTGAGAGCAATGTCTCATTCTTGCTAAGATTTTCTTTCACCATACTTCTGTGATTGCAACGTCAATGTTAGGATTCTTTTGTGCTGCTTAAAATATTACTCCCTCCATCCATTTATGACTTGACTCACCTCTTTGTTTCAGTAACCATTGGTATTATTATTTTTTTTTCTCAAACTGCTATTATTAATGCATGCAGCACGTGACTCGCTATTCACGCAAATCCTTACGTATCCTAGGAAGTGTGGGAGAGCCAATCAATCCCAGCACATGGAGGTTCACCAACTATGTCTCTCTTCTCCCTGTATGTAATCTGATGGCTGTGATTAGATCAAGTCTGGTTGACCTTGTGTAACTTTCCTGCAGGTGGTTCTTCAATGTTGTTGGTGAATCGAGATGCCCTATATCTGACACTTGGTGGCAGACTGAAACCGGTGGCTTTATGGTACGCCGTTTTTTTTTTGCATTGCATCTTGTTTCCTCTGCCTTGAAACAGAAACTCAAATAGATGGTCTTAGATGTTAGACCGACCAACCCATGAACCCTATGATTGTATGGTGAATACATAAGATTTGGTTTGGTCTCACATATGAAACTGTCGAGTGAAAAGTTCACTGGTCTACTAACATATTATGGTGGTGCTTGTTGGCCTTTGATTGATGTAATTACTGACGGCCCTTGTCTTTGTTTTCATGTTGCAGCTAACTCCTTTACCTGGTGCCTGGCCACAAAAGCCAGGTTCCGCCACATTTCCTTTCTTCGGAGTTCAGGTGATGTCTCGATAGTTATTGTCTGTACTGATATTTCCAGCTCTTTATTTAACGCTTGAAATCGTTCTAATATTACATCATTCTGTTTCCAGCCTGTCATTGTTGACGAGAAGGGTAATGAGCTTGAAGGGGAGTGTAGTGGATATCTATGTGTCAAACATTCATGGCCTTCAGCCTTCCGTACCTTATTTGGTGATCATGAGAGATACGAGACTACATATTTCAAGCCATTCCCAGGCTATTATTTTAGTGGTGATGGCTGTAGTAGGTATGCGTATGCCTGCCTGCCTGCACTTTTGTGCCCTTAAAATTTCTTAGCTGAAATCTCGACTGTAAAACTATACGTGGTCTTTTGATTTTGATAAATTTCATGTATTACCTACCCAGGGATAAAGATGGTTACTACTGGCTCACTGGAAGAGTGGACGATGTTATCAATGTCAGGTACAGACTATTTCTTAATGTCAAATTTGATCGTTTTAATCGGCATGCATATGACGTCCTATCTTACTCCGATTCAAGTTAGTCACCAGATGTGTGTCCGATGGACACAGCTATTTCTGTTTGTCAAATTTCATCAACTGAATATGTGAATGTGTTTGTTTTGTGTAGTGGTCACCGTATCGGTACAGCCGAAGTGGAATCTGCTCTTGTTTCACATCCACAGTGTGCCGAGGCTGCTGTGGTGGGTGTTGAGCATGAGGTATGTTTACACATCTAAACTTGTCTCTCTTCGCCATGCCTTTAATTTGGTATGTAGTAAAAGCTACTGTATTATCTTTTGGTTTTTTTGGGGCCGGTCAGGTTAAGGGACAGGGCATCTACGCATTTGTTACCTTGGTCGAAGGCGTTCCCTACAGTGAAGAGCTTCGGAAAAGCCTCGTCATAAGTGTACGACAGCAGGTTAGCTTCCTGCTTGCTATGTGTTTTTGTTCTCACGATAGACTGTCTCGGGCCGACCCCATTTGACTAAAATCCGTACCCACTTTTGATATAAAAAAATAACAACTTAAAGTTTCATATCGTGAGAAAACCAGTCACATGTGAGAACGGATGAAATTTCCCGAGGTCTGTGTTTATGATTATCCAGTTGAGTAACATGAGTTAAACTGTTGGAAAATGGGCAGATAGGAGCATTTGCAGCTCCAGATAAGATACATTGGGCGCCGGGACTCCCAAAAACAAGGAGCGGAAAAATAATGAGAAGGATATTGAGGAAGATTGCTTCGAGGCAGCTGGATGAACTTGGGGACACCAGCACCTTAGCCGAACCTAGTGTTGTCGATCAACTCATATCCCTTTACGACACATAGAACATGCAACACTGCATGCAGCGGCTCATTCAAGACTGAAGATTTTTTACGCAGCCTGAAAAATCCTGGTGATGAGATTACTACATAGGTTCAAGTTCAACTTGTTTTTGGTAGATTGTAATCATTGTATTACTCCTATTATTATTATTGTTGCATTTGCTGGGTTCTGTCATATGAATAGATTCATTTTCCAGGTATGTAATTCAATTCATTTTGTTTGTAGTTTGTGAACATAAGAAATTTGAGAATAAATGTAATGGTTGAGATCGACCTTTGAGCCACCAACACGACCCAAAACACAAACTCGAGCATCAACATTTGACATGAGAAATATTGAAACCAAACACACGGAGTACAATATAAACATGGGTGAAAGGTCACCATACTAGCTAGCTAGTCATATGTATTTCTTCTACTCGATGAGGTTAATAAGGTCTTCATCACCGACAATGAACTTTCCTTGACCTCGAAATTTTCTAAGATTTTTGTAAGTGAAGGGAGCATAGCGAGGAGGTTCACCGTCTTTTACGAAGAATGGATGAGGCTCAACGATTCCATCTGAGTCCGGGATAAGGAATGTTGCAATTGAGAAACGTATCCCCGTCTCCTTACACTCAACCCGGTGTTGCAGATTCCGCAGCTCCCCATTGCTCCATGCCTTCAACAGTCAACAGTCAACACAGCAGGCAGCAATGTAAACTCAATGTAGGTAGGTGGGTAGGTATCACTGGATATGAATGAGATTGAAATTTACCAGAGCGGTGTCTCCGAGATTGACCACAAATGAATGGGGCAGAGGGTTGACATCAACAAGAGTGTTAGAAGGGTCCATAGCTTGAAGGCCTCCGAGATTTTCATCGTCTTGAAGGATGGTCAGGAATGCATCGTCCGTATGAAGGAATACACCCGTGGAGCCCAGTGTTTGTTGGGTAGTTGTATACTTGTTTACCCTCACCTCTAAATGCCAATTTTCGAAGCTGTAATTATCTAAACCCATGCTTATAGCCAGCTTATTCGCAACATCAACTGCTAGCCTGAATGTCGCTTCTGTATACATCTCTAAAACCTCCCTGCATGTATGTAGTCAGTCACTTAAGCATTAAGATTATCATGAAACATACAAACATGTTACTAGGAATTGTGGTATACCTTTGTGGATCAGAGAGTTGAAGATCGGAGCAGAAGGAAGAAAGAGTTTGCGGGTTAAGATCATGGAATGCGAAGCCTTCGTAATTAGATCTCGTTGCAGTAGGAGGCCTGTACCCGCTTTGCGGTATGACCTCCTTAATCCTTTTCTTGATGTCCACGGGACGATCAAACAGCTCATTTGCCATCGACTTCATGTTAGCCATAAGTTTGGTGGATACGCCGTGATTGATCAACCTGAAGCATCCCCATGTCCTGCCTATTTCTCTTAACATCTCACTCTTTTCTTTTATCTTTTCGAAATCAACTACTGGAATTTGTGCAGCCATCTCTCCCAACAACAGAGTAAGATGATTGTGTAAGTTTGCTTTTTTTTTTTTTTTTAATTCGTGTAAGTGGCCTTTTAGGTAAGAATTTTCGATGTAGATGGTCATGACTCACATTTATAAAAGAGGTCTAGTGATAACCTAGGTTGATAAATTAGACCCATTTTTGACCATATATGTGTCACAATTTAATTGGTTTGAGAGAGTAAGATGAGATAGTTAATGGAGTATAAGTGATGATTAAGGGTTCGCTTGGAATGAGACAATTATTTCGGGGTAATAGAGCAAACATGAATTAGAAAATGATGGAAAGTAGTGATGATGTTAAGCGGAAATTGAGAAAATTAAGAAAATCTAGCTTATTTGGGGGGAATTATTACTCCCCTCCCCCAAGTAATGCATTACCCCAACGGGGGTAATTATTCCCCTCATATGCCTTTTACACCGCTACCTTACCCCGACTGAGAGGTTGGGGTTCGATTCTCACCTGCGACATAGTGCGCTCTTCTATTGACAAAAAAAATGCCTTTTACACCATAAAATATCACAACCAAGCAACAAGCTCATTCATTTTTAGTTCATTTTTGCTCTATTACTCCTGGAACTATTACCCTCATTCCAAGCGACTTCTAAAGGTGAAAAATGATTAGGCTAATTAACTTGACATTTCGATGAATTTATCAACCGTTTTTCTACCTCTTTAATTTCATATCATCCACATCTTAGCTTGGGTAGACATATCTATGTGGAATTTCCCGTAACCCTTAGAAAAATTGATCCATTAAAAGTGAACAAACAAATACTCGTAAGAATTTTCTAATATACCCATATATATTACAAAACATTTAATTATCTTTATTTATACCTCTTTTTGTGCAAAAATAAATAAATAAACTTGATGGTCTAATTACTCCAAAAAAAAAGTATCTTTCGGGGAGGTCATTCAGATCTTTGCTTTTGAAAAACAGCTACTCTTCCTTGTGACGGTAGTATCCGTTATTTTGTTATAACGGATCAAATACTCTTCATTTATGTAGAAAAGACAATCATGGATTTTTTTGGTATGTTTTGTCTTTTCTATGTAAACAAGTTATATTTGACCCGTTATAAGAAAATAACGGATAACTCTGTCACAAATAAGAACTAGTGTTTGAAAAATGGGTCGTCTTCGGTAGGCTGGCTTCAAAAGCGTACAAGTCATTTTTCCACAACGTGTGCATATTATGTAACGTACATTGATGGACTCAAAAGACATACAAAGTTCCTTTTTGCTACATGATATGTACATTATTTATCCTGCCAGGCCAACGGCAAAGGCACTGAACGATAGCGTAAAAGTAGAGACGATTCCTCATCGTAAAAATACAAATACGGGTGAAATTAAGGTCACCATATATATATATATACTAGCTAGTCGTATGTTGTTGATTGAGCGTTATTTCTTCTACTCCACGAGGTTAATGAGGGCTTCACCCACAGCAAACTTTCCCTGAGCTCTAACTTTTCTAAGATTTTTGTAGTTGAAGGGAGCATAGCGAGGAGGTTCACCGTCTTTTACGAAGAATGGATGAGGCTCAACGATTCCATCTGGGTCCGGTATGAGTAATGTTGCAATTGAGAAACGTATCCCCGCGTCCTTACACTCAACCCGGTGTTGCACATTCCGCAGCTCTCCGTTACTCCATGCCTTCAACAAAACACAGCAGCAATTTAATAATGTAATCTCAATCAATGTATCGAATGTAGGTAGGTAACACTAGATACGGATGAGATTTATATATAAATTTACCAGAGCGGTGTCTCCGAGATTGACCACAAATGAGTTGGGCAAGGGGTTAACATCAACAAAAGTGTGACAAGGGTCCATTGCTTGAAGGCCTCCGAGATTTTCATCGTCTTGAAGGACAGTCACGAATGTATCATCTGTATGAAGGAGTGCGCCCGTCGAGCCTAGTGTTTCTTGGGTAGTTGTGTACTTGTTTACTCTCACTTCTAAATGCCAATTTTCAAAGCTGTAATCCTCTAAACCCATGCTTGTAGCCAGCTTATTCGCAACATCAACTGCTAGCTTGAATGTCGCTTCTGTATACATCTCTAAAACCTCCCTGTATGCAGTCAAAAATCGACATTCTTATACATACTTTACGATTATAAACATGTTACTAGGAAGTGTCTAGCATCGTACGTTAACTCTGAATTGTACTGTACTGTAGTACCTTTGTGGATCAGAGAGTTGAAGATCGGAGCAGAATGAAGAAAGAGTTTGCGGGTTGAGATCATGGAATGCAAAGCCTTCATAACTGGAGTTCATTGCAGTAGGAGGCCTGTACCCGCTTAGCGGTATGACCTCCTTAATCCTTTCCTTGATGTCCACCGGACGATTAAACAGCTCATTTGCCATCGACTTCATGTTAGCCATCAGTTTGGTGGATACGCCGTGGTTGATCAACCTGAAGCAACCCCATGTCCTACCTATTTCTCTTAACATCTCACTGTTTCCTTCTATCTTTTCAAAATCAACTACTGGAATTTGTGCAGCCATTTCTCCCAACATGCAGAGTAAAGATGCTCACTATTCACTAATTAGAAGTAGATTGTGTAAATTTGTTTTTTAGGTGTGGCTTTTACTTGTAAGTCATGAGTTATTTATAAAAGAGGTGTTGTGATAACTTCGGTGGATCATAAAATATGATTAAAACGTGCAAAATGTTGGGGTTGAGCATGGTTACGTGTGAGTCATGACTCATTTACAAAAGAGGTATAGTGATAGCCTCGGTGGATCAAAAAATATGATTAAAAAGTGCAAAATGATGGGGTTGATCATAGTTACGTGTGAGTCATGACTCACTTATAAAAGAGGTATAGTGATAACCTAGGTGGATCATAGAATATGTCAATATGATTAAAAAGTGTAAAATGATGGTGTCGATCATAGTTACGAGTGATTATAAAATAAAAATAAATAAATAATTGGTTAACAAAACACGCATTTAGTCGTGTTCCGACGTAGGAGATGAGGATTCAAACCTGGTACATATAGTACACAATACGTAATCTTAACCACTAGGCTAACACATTACGATTGAGTGTAAATAAGTTAAATACTGGGGAGCAAGTTAACTTACATTTCGGATGAGGATAATCAACTGCTTTTGTACCTTTAATTTCATCTTACCATATAGATGACGGATTGACGGGTGCATTTAATTATCGTTACTTATACCCCTCTTTTTGTGGAAAAAAAAAAAAAACTTTCATGGTTTAATTACTAAAAAAAAGTTACTTAGTACAGAATAGTACTCCCTCCGGTCACAATTTATTGCCCCATTTCATTATAATATACCTCACATATAATCATGAAATGGGGCAATAATTTATGACCGGAGGGAGTATTTTATTGAAAGGAGTAGATCATTTACATATAGAGGAAAAATTGTACATTGTATATGGGTCATCGTCGGTGGGCCGGACTCAAAGGCGTACATTGTACAAGTCGTTTTCCACGACGTGCACATTTTATGCAACATTGATTGGCCTCAAAAGTCAAAAGACATACAATCTCTTTTCTGCTACATAACATTATCTTATCCAAAGGGACGATTCCTCGTTGGAACTCAGAACAGGGACTGTATATTTCCAACATCATAAGCACTTAACTTAAGCACCATTCTACGTTTTACGCAAATAAAAGACGAATCCCTTAACTCCATTAAAATTAAAACAAATGAGTAAAATTGAAATTTAAGGAACCAAGTAAAACAAATCTCAATCTCTAGCTTAACAACCTTCTTCCTATAGTTCTTCAAAAATTATTGACCGTCGGAGAAAAATTATTAATAGATGCAGCAGCAGCTACAGTCTACAGAGTGAGCTGCCAAAACGATAAATTGTTCCCTGAGAAAACAAGATCCAAAACTCTCGAATTGTTTCCCAATCATCAGGAACTTGACTGCTACAAACTTCCAACATCACTTTCACTTGTCCAAGAGTCTATCTTTCTGAGATACAAATGCCTGAAATTCAAGACAGCACAGTTGTAACAATGCTACTTCCATAATAAAACCAAGCAGAATGCCAAGTTAATAACACGTCACATGAATGACATTCTTCCAAGGGACAGTTTCACATAACACACACTCGTATGCCTTTGGAGGGATCGCCAGCCATCATGTAGTAGTTGTATACTTGCATTAGGCATCTTGCAATTTTTTGATGTGACTAATGAGGCATAAACTTTAGCTTTAAGACAGACATGAAGAACATTTCATTACAGCTGCCACAACCACACAAAGCAATGGGGTACATAAGAAAATGAGGACATGATACAATTGAAAGTTAATTCATGCCATCTTACAGTACTAAATCGAACATAACTCACTTTTGAAGCTAGCAAGATGTCAAGATTTACCGTTACCCAACGTGAAGAGCCATTCACATGATATGCTTATGACCTAGTTCTAAAAAAAGATTCCCCAACCAAACGAACCTGATCAAAACCGTGTGGGAAACATGACCCAACCTGACTGAATGTCGAATCAATCACCAATACATCAGACTAATCTCAACGTGGCCCATCCAAATAAAGTCGGAGTTGATAACAAAATAAATAGACCTGAAAAAATGGCAGAAGCACACCAAAATTCTAAAGGTTCTTTCTATTAATCTTCCTTTGCCAGTCTGCGAGCAAATTTGTATTGATTACCATCCATGTAAGAACATCAAATTCTTTGAATGGAGGAACTAGGAGAGGGGAGTGGAAGGGAAGGGAACTGTTTTCTTTGTTCAGATAGTAATCAAACTGGAGGGAAATGTCTTCAACAAGTCCCTAAAAAATATCCAACATATGAAAGAATTAGGACAAACATCCAAACTCCCTTCCCACTCCTCCCCCCTTCCCTATCGTCCTTGTTCCTCCTATTCATCACACTCCCTTCCCTTTCCTACTTTTGTATCCATAACAAAAGCCTATGAGTGAGTAAGTAGAATAAAAAAACAGATACACGATATAAAGAGTCTAGATAGATGGATTAAAATGGTCATAGAAGTCACCTGGTTTAGAAAACTCCAAGTACTATAGGAAAAAAGTTCAAACTTTAACCAAATAAACTCTGACAAGCAAAATGTCAAGTAAAGCCAACCTACCATCTCTTAACGACCAGCAGAGGGCATGCCCATAATCATGCTCATCCCACCAGGGACATAAGTGACATGAGGACTCCTTGCCATTGTAGTAGCATTTTCCTTCATTGCTTCAATCTTCCTCAGCTCAATCAGGCCCATTCCTGCAGATGCAGTTGCCTCCGAAATCAACTTGGCAGCCTCACTTTCTCCTTCTGCCCTGATAACTGCCGCTCGCTTCTCCTGCTCTGACTTCATCACCACATACCTTGACCTTTCTGCCTCCTGCTGTGCCACTTGCTTCTGCTCCACAGCTTTCGAGAATTCATTTCCATATGAGAGGTGAGTGATGGCGACATCATCTAGTAAAATGTTGAAATCTCTTGCCCTGCAATTCCAAATAAATGCACTCATTATTGCCCAAAATCCCAAACAAACCACTAAAAAATTCAAATTCCAAGTAGAGTTTCTTCATCACATAGACAATGGCATCAGAACTAATTCACATCACAATCTAAGAACCAATCAAATTAAGTTATTGACAAATGTAAATACGGCAAATTGGCAATATGCTTCAGAAGAATACCAGTCCACGGTACGGAAGTTGTGTAAATCCTATAAGATCATAAACCCCAAAGTACCAAACCCTCTCAGAAAAGTTCTTAGAGCAAGCCATGATGCATAATACAAACAGAGAATACCAAAAGAATTAACTCCGGCTAAATTGGGTGGTGTACAGAGTACACACAGAGAAAGTCACCCTTTCTCCAGAACTCATAAATACAAATATAGGGTTAGAGAGCTAAAAAACATGACACAATAGGGCTCCTCAACTAAGTCTCATCAAGAATTGTACCAAACAGAATACAAATCACCAATAAAAATCAAATAACTAAAAAATGCACCCACATGTCATGAAAATCGGAGCATTACAATACAAAAATTAATCTATCTAACCAACCCTCAATCCAAACATAAAAACAACCTCCCTAATCATAATCAAACGAACATACAGCACGGTCAATGCATCAAACAATATCTCAATCAAGCCAGACTACAGCCTAAATCATCAAAACAAAATTATCATACATTCTCCAACCGAATCTAAATCAAAACATAAAATAACAACTATAATCACAATCCAACAAACGAAAGAACGAAAGAATATACTGCATCATCAACGAATCAAGCAACCTCTTCATCAAGCTATCCAAACCTAATTCAAAACATAAACTAAATTTCCAGATCATAATCAACGAAGCAGTATATTACAGCAAAATCCATGATTGGAGCAAGCTCTTAGCCAATCTATCGAAACCTAAATCATTTGATATTTTCTAACCAAACCCAAGTCAAAACACAAAATTAAGTTCTCGAATCACACTAAAACAAACACAATACAGGAGCAAGCTCAAAACCTAACCAAAACGAGAAATAAGTTATCAGATCACAAACAAACAAAATACGACGGCATTACCGATGAATTGAACGACCTAATAATCAATCTATCAATCAAAACAACAAAAACACGGAATCAACAACAAGCTAACCTCTTGATCAAGCTATCCCTAACAAGAGCAGAAACCCTAGGCCTCTCAGTAAGCAACTGATCAGCATTAAACTGAGCAACAACAGACTTCAAAACCTCATTACCAATACTCGGCAACACCTTCTCATCATACTCAGTACCAAGATGCTGGAAAATGACAGGCAGCTTGGTTTCATCGGGGCGGGACAAAACCCTAAGTGTGAGATTCACCATCTGAAGGTCCTTGGTTCCGGAAATGGAGGAGAACTGGTGGGGACGGGTTCGGATATCGAAGATGTAGGGTTTCTGGAGAATAGGGATGAGGAAGTGGGTCCCTTCGCCGGCTGTTTCCTGGAGGACACCGCGGAAACGGTCGAAGAGGACGGCTTTTTCGCCGCCGTCGACATTGTAGAGGGCGGAGCTTGCGACGGTGGAGCCGATACCTAGGGTTAGGGCTACCCGCGCGATGTTGGTGAGGACGGAGACTGCTTGTTGCGCGTTGCCTGCCATTGTTACTCGGAGTGGTTTAGGGTTTTAGGGTTTAGGGAAAGTAAGTAATGGGGAAATATGATTGTGGGAAGAAATTCAAGTAGTAGTATGCCTCTGTTTTGTACTCGCACGTGCATACTCCGTATCTTACAAACTACGGATTACTCCTTAACTTTTACGTTAGGATGTTGCGCACTTTAACTTCTTGTATTTATTTGAAGAAAGGTAGCTTCTTTAAAAAAAATTAAAACAAAAGTAGTTGACTTTGGATCCTCGAAAATTAGATTTATTTAGTTTTTATCAAAATTGGGAATGAAAAGTAGTTGAATGTCAAAAATAAAATAAAATTGATTTATCGTTGTATTACGGTATATACGTTAATATATCGTAATACGTTGTATATATGGTAATACATCATATATACATTAATATACCGTAATAAGTTATTCACAAAGCACCCTAAATAAAATGTAATTTTTGATTAAAAAAACTCTTTTTTTTAATAACTATAAATGAAATACTCAGTATATTACTAGTAACCAAATAGATATTCGAGCACTTATTTAGCAAAATTAAATTACATGGCTTGATGAACATTAATGATCGATCCAACTCATGAGCATCTAAATCAACTACTAGTAGTAAAAAAAAAATCAGCAAGCTCTCAGTTTTAGACTTTTAGTCAATGAAAAAAACTAAATCCTCAGTTTTAAGTTTTAACTTTCAAGCACTTGGAACGCGGCAGTGTTATACTCTGAACTTATCAAGTTAAGAGTTAAGACCCACTTGGTTACTTGGTTGAGGTGGGTTCTTGGGTATGATAAGTATGGCAAATAATTGTTTTTAACGAACATTCCGTAATACGTAACTTGTAATAGGTCAAATAATAACCGCTTAGGTAGATAAAGATAAATAAGTTGTCACTCTCTCGGTTGTCTTTATGTAACCGTGTGCATTATTTGATCTATCACCGATTTGTCACAAGACTACATATATATACGACATGCTATAAAAGCAAATAGAGTTAATTGGTCGAAAATAATATGATGTAGTAGTGAAGTACTCCTTTTGTACTACTCCGTATTATGTTAGCATGTTTAACACGCTCGATTCATTTACGAGCCGGGGAGCTAAAGAATTAGTGAAATTATAAAACAACTCGACACACCCCTCTTCCTCGACAAACTTGACATGGGAGCTAAAGTGATGCTCCCAGACAAATGAATGAAAGTACAATGTACTGTATACAACAAACAACGACGGATGGCACATTTAGTCAGACTCGAGTGTGCTATGGGGCTACAACATGTATCAGGAGCACATAGCCTTCTCCAGTGTTTCTTGAAGTTCCCCACTTTTGAATGCCTCTGTAAAATTGGAACACTTCAGTCTCACAAAAATAATGACAATTGGGAGTTCAATGATTTCTACTCGCCAATCTTTAGACGACGAGGAGTCCTGGACGTACACAGACAACATTCTTCTCTATCCTACCTCTCAGATAAATAAATACTGTAAATAATTGTATAAAGAGGAAAAACAGTGCATACAGCCATACACTTGACTATATGGAGCTACAAGAACCAGGATAAACATCAGGGGAGCACAAGAAATGCAATAAGCAACCCTAAATGTCTTAGTCTAGTGCTTAAGACGGAGGTATCCCCTCCCTTATATCATAATGTGACTACGTGCACGCTTCATTAGGGAAAAAAAAGGAAATGCAATGAGCAGGAATATCTGTGAAATGTACACCCCACTGTTGGTCCTCAATTAATGAGACTTAGAAACCAGATATTCAAAATTACTTCAAAGGAATGGCCGGCCACCTGACCTGGAAGTTTGTAGCCATGTCCAATAATCATGAAATAACAATAGAATTACATTCAAGTTCGGCAACCTGATTGAGTGAAAAACAAAAATACCAGATAGTAGAGGCAAATGATTAAATGAAGGAAAATGTTCTTACATAGACTACTAGCTCAACGCACGAACTAAAACAAGAACTCTTATAATAGGGAAGAGAGAAAGGAGGAGATAGCTCCATGTGATTTAATATGAAATCCTTCATATCACCGTCCTAAACTCCTCAAAGTACAAAACGAAAGATATTTTACAACACTTGCACCCGTGAAACAGATATTGAACTAAAAAAGTTTCAAGAATAATTCTCTCTCTTCCCCTGAAACATATCCTATTGGATAGATCTATGAAGTACGCGAGCTATTGGTTTTCTAACTTTCGTTTTCACTCCCCATATGGCCATCTACCCGTACCCGAAATTCAAAGACTCCAAAACTTGAGCGATTGAGTGAAGGTTGGGAGACTGTTTCCTCGCCTCACGCGGAACCAATCGAAGGTTAAGAGACCATCTCATCAAGTGAACATTTAAACTAAAGGGACTAACATTTTTAAACAAAATACCTCAACATCCAAAATACCTTACAATTTTACAAGGAAACACTTCATCGTGAACTCGCTTAGGTTTAACAGCAATAGAGTAAAGACTATCCATGATACTTTGGTTTATTTTTGTAAACATCAAGCAGATAGGCTCGCTAAAGCAAAACACTACACAATAAGCAAGAAGATTGAAGCGACATGATCAAATGTCATCACAAACAACTTGCAAGAATGAGAGGAGAACAAGACTCACCAACAGTGATATCACAACCACCAAAGAATTCCCCGTCAATGTAAAGCTGAGGAAAGGTTGGCCAGCTCGAGTACTCCTTTAGACCTTGACGCAAGAACTCGTTTTCAAGAATGTTAATAGTTTCAAAAGGCACATTCGCCGACCTCAATATCTGTACAACAGTGTTAGAAAATCCACACTGAGGGAAATCCCTGGTCCCCTTCATAAACAAAATAACTTTGTGCGACGTAACAACTTTGTCAATAGTCGTCTTCAACTCCGGACTCAGAGCTGCAGACATCAAAGCCAAAGCGATCGCACTGTCAAAATAAATCCCAATTAACACACTACATTCCACCCTATCTCTAAAAGTCTAAATCACCGTCTTTCCATCCTTATTCTTATGAATCATAATCGAAACCGTAAATTACAATTCATGAAGGTTAATCTCATTCATACAAGCATATATTTAGCTATACTGTTAAATTTATACCAGTTGATCGAAATTAATCAGATTCAATTAGTAACTTGAGGTATATAGCTCTAGATTTACCTGACATAGCATAATTAAGCATTTTCTCACATCGCCGAGTCAACAACATATCTAATTCGAATTCGAGGCGAAATGAGCATCGATTTCGGCGTAAATCAAACTAACTAGTACAATTAAGTAATCAATAGAATATTATGATCAGAAACGAATTCAGCAGTAAAACACAACCTAATCAATAGAAATGAACTAAGTAAGATGACATACAGAGTAATCGACGAATATAATCGAACAATTAATCACAGAATTAATAATGAAGTGTTGAAAATAGATGAATCGATTAATAGAAAGAAGAAAAGGAATTACCGGAGAAACAACGGAAGGAAGAAGGACGGCGAAGAACGGGAAGGTTGAATTTGTAAGGAAGGGGAGTGAGAGAGAGAGCGGATGAAGAGAAGGAAGGAGGAGGAGAAAAGCGTCGGGGAAATGGAGCTGTAGAAGGTCGTAGAACGGCCGTGGCGGACAACGGTGGTTGAAGCGGTGGTGCGATTCTCATCGCCGTCGTCATTTTTTATTGTACAATTAGGTTCAGTAAACGTTTGTGGATGGGGCGTAGCAGTGTAGCAGATTGGGGTTACTTGGTCACCAGTTCACGATGCACGATTTTAGTCGGATTAAAGTCGCTCCATTAATTATTACGGAGTATATATACTTTCTCACGTGCAATCCAAAATTTACATGATTTTTTTACGTGTTTTAACAAGATGGAGGATCATTCACACATGGTACAATTGTGCCGATCGTTAATGGAGATATGGTTGGAGCATCGAGTTGAGTCACGTTTATTGAGAAGGCAATGCTTGCGCGGAATGGCTTGCAAACTACGGGTCAAGGCAACAAGATAGATTCGTTATGTTTGAACTAAATGACATCCCGACGCAACTGTTCAATCTCATCCAAGCGGATATGGGTGGTGTATCTTGGCCAATGATTGTTCCTTTCCGAACTTTTTAGTTAGTTTTTTACTCGAGTTGTTCTTTGGGACTCCTCTCTTCTTAGCAACCATGGGCGGTGTATCCTGACCAATGATATTTTATGTAAAGTAATGACATTTGACGTGATTTAAGATAGGTTAGGTATAAAAATGGTACTCCCAAATTTATATGAGAAGAGATAAGAATAAGATAAAAATTTAAAACAAAATTTTTAGAAGCTAACAAAGCAATCCCTCTCCAACAAAAAGAATAGAGAGTTCTATAAATAGGGACACATGTCAGTCTCTCCTTCCATTTTTTCCCACCCTTTTCATCCACCCTCTCAATCTTATTTTCTTTCTCTTTTAAAATATACTAGTTTTGAACCCGCGCAAATTGCGCGGTTGTTCCATAAGAAATTGTACTAATTCTCATTTGAAACGATCTCATAATAGAATTGTTAATTTTACAAAATTGTAAAATTAATTTTGTGCTATGAATAAACATCTATGAAGTATTAATTTTTCTCATAAATTTTGAGAAAATGTGAAATGGAAAACTAAAAATCGGCATTACAATTCATTCTAATACCTTCATGTCCAAAACCTATAAAAAGACAGTACCCGCCGTATCGGTCATTTGTATAATTTCAACAAATTTTTGAAATATCAACCATTTTAATCAAATTAATGGACAACAAATGACAGAGACGGAATGAGTAACTGATTAATGGTTGATATTTCAAAAGTTAGTCCAACGATATTTTTCCTAATTTTTTTAGTGGTTATCTTTATAAATTAAAGAATTTGGTTTTTCAAATTAAATTAATAAGTTATATCCGTGAATTTCACGATTATGTTCTAATATGTGACTATAAGGTAGAAATAATGTCAAAATATATGAACTGAACTTATATAATTTGTACTCCCTTCGTACCAAAATGATTTCCCATTTCATTATTATATTTCTTACAATGGAATAAAAATGGGAATAACTTAATGGTAATGGAGGGAGTATCATACAAATGCGTTTATAATTAGTAGCATCTTTTTAAAGTAATCAAATAAGTTATTAAAAGCTACCAAAATGTGGAAAATATATGAAGAGAGCCCTATTATATTCATATATAGTCGTGTAACCAACAATAATTATCTACGGAGTACTAATTTATGAATTCATTTTACCTCTCGATCATTGCGAGATTTCGATATTTGATTAAGAAACACCTTACGTAAAATAAAAACGTCAACCCGTTTAAGCATAGTGGAAAGTTTTTATATATTTTTTAATTATAAAGTGAAATCAAATATCAACATAATATAAAACATTGCTTCTCAAAGTTTTATAATTAGTACTTCCTCCGGTTTTAAATGATTGTCGTGTTTCAATACAATGTTTTTCATTCACAAACGGGGCAATCATTTATAACCGGAGGGAGTATAATGAAACTCAATTTACAAACCTCACTTATAAACAAAATTTACAAATAAATATCTCTCGTCTATTCATAATTCGTATTTCCACTTGTCTCACCGTGCCCTTTGCGTTCATCTCCCTCTTTAAGTTTATACTTACGTAACTACGAAAAAAACTTTATTTTCTTTGATTAGTAACCCTTGATAATGTAATATATAATTGTTCATGCCTAATAGCCGATCTTGGAAGATAAAAACATTAGATAAGGATTGCCCTTGCTTGGCTTTTATTAGTAGTCATCGTAAAATAAACATACATAAACGAATAGTTGTAGTTTTTTGTTAAGGCATTTTAAAAATATAATGGAGTTCTTCAAGAAATATGTACGTTATCTTCTCTTTGGCTACATGTTGATTGAATGTACGTCTAATGACATCATGACCTAAGTTTATGACCAACCTATCTAATTACAACACATAACCCACGTACCTAATCGATGTTAATAATAAGCATGACAATCGCATCAACCTTCAACCTTAATTGGACACACCAGATGACTTATTCTGTCTAGAAATTTCTAAAGTGGATGTTTACTCAGCTACTGTTGTCTCAATTTTAGAGACCCCATCAACGCTTAAATTTATCTCTCCCTTGCCTGATATATGAAATACTATGTAATACATGCATACTTCGTATCTGTTAACTTATTCTACTAACTCATGAGTAAGAGAATAAGTGATCTTTCTTGAAGCCATCTTCAACTCGAAATATCCACTCTGTAGAATTTTCTTATCTCATAAACAGTAGTTGTTGAACTCCAAACTTACTCATGCATATTTTGCTCAGTGTAAGTACTCGTGCAAAATAGACATGATTGTTTTTAAAATCAAATGGTAAACGACTAAACGGATTGAAAAAAATTGTACATCAATATTTCGATAATTTAATATGATAAAACGTATCTACATAGGCAATCAACTGGTCACTTAAATGTTTTAAAGGTAAAATCACCTTCAAAATACAAACATATGTGATTGATGTCTCTGCTTTATATAATTGCAAATAAATTTAATATTTAAAAAATAATCATTCAATTAACGCAGTTTACAAATATATTATTTTCATAAATACAACAATACAATTGTGAGAGATGCTCAAGAAATATATAGAGAATTTACGATGAACAATGATCTGTAGACGACGCAAATATATTTTATTTTATGTCAACTATTGAATTATAATACAATTTATAAGTATTAACAGTCCTTAAAAAATATTTTTAGATTTTTATTGCTTGTGCCATAAAAATCAACATGTAAAGTTACCTGGCTTGAAATAACAAAACAAATGACTCTTGAGACTGAAGGCAGGCCCGTCTCAAGGGGGGCGCTATAGGCGCAAATGAACCGGGCCTCAATTTTCTTGGGGCCTCAAATCTGAACTGGATAGTTTTGACTAATATATATCAAACGCTGTATTTATTATGCATAAGATTGCAGTTGCAGGAGTGGCAGGCTATTTGATTCCTACCATCATTTCATGGGTTTGATTCCTTATGCATGCACATTATCATCTTCTTTTTCCTTCCCCCATTTATGAATCAAATTCATCCCGCATTAAATATCCTTCAACTTCGTTCTTTTTTCAAATTCCCTTCAATTTCGTTTTAACTTATAGAAATTTTGTATTATTTCTTTCTCAGGAATAAAATAATTATATCGTAATAAAAATTTTGAACCTTTCTTTAATTTTTTACTTTGTACCCTCCCATTTTCTAGAGAGTTTAACTCTTGTCAATTTTTTTTTGTTTTTATTTAAATTTTTTTAATGTATTGATAATTTAATAGATAAAGAGTTCTTTATCATCTTTTTCATAATATCCATCGTTATTAAAATAATACAGAGTACTTCATTAATGATAATAAATTAATTATTTGAATTTTATCTCCAATTTACGAGCTTATTTTAAATTGATAATTAAGCAGTTTTGAGTACCTTTTAAATCAAAGCAACTAATCTTATTTTTTCTAATTTTATCGCAATTTTCAGTTTGCGGACGATTTGACTTTATTCGAAATTAGCAAAAAATATATACTTCGAAAATTACATACTGGTTTACGTAATAAAATTTTGATATATACGACCGCTAATAAAAAAGGGCCTCATATTTTAGTTTTGCTCCAGGTCTCCCTTGACTTTGAGACGGCCCTGACTGAAGGCAGATCATATGTATATTCGATCACCAACATTGGTTCTCAAAAGGGATTCTTAGCTTTTTTGGGATACAAATGGGATGAAAGGATCGGTGAGGAACAGTGGAGAGAATTGAAGGGAAGAGATCAATGTCAATTTCCTCGAAACGTAACTGCATTCAAAGACTTAACACAGATTGCTCGTATGAAGGAGGAAAACTACTTTCTATTTCCAAACGATTTAGTTGTCAACTAAACAAAAAAAATTATTTCCTTCTAATTTTCCATGCAGTTTACACCTAGGTTAGTGTGGACATGACAAAGGTCCACCCCGACGCGGCCACGCGCGGGTTTGGGGAGGCGAATGAATCTCCATGAGATGGTCAAATGGAAATTTAAATCGAAGTCGGAGTCGCCACCGAATTTTATGGTTATTCGGAACCGTTCGAGCCCACTCTATGTCGTAGTGGGCCGTGTACAAAATACGGCCCATTTCCGATGTCAGAGTTTATTGGGCTCGTCCCTTTTGCATATCGATATAGATGCCGACTAGAGCGGTTAATCGTATATTGAATGACTCTCGTTTCCAATGGTTTCGGACATCCGGAAACCACGGTTCTGAGTAAGGGGTGAGGGTACGTGTTGGGAAGTTCACTAAGAACACCCAACCCCGCCCGCACATTAGCGGCCTCTACTAGGATATCGAATGACGTTTTAATGCGCGCGTTAGTTGAACGATGAATGATATGCAAACATTGTTTTCCTGAACATGTGAGGAATTGAATGGGTTGCTAAGCCGTTTAATGCATGAAAAAATTAACGTCAAAGTTGTATTTTAACATGCGAGATTCGTTTTAGTATAATAAAACAATAGAAATAAAAAGGATGAATTTGCTACAAAAATATGAACAAACGAGTTAGTATCGATTTGTAAATAATAATATAGCAAAATAAAATAAACGAGATCGAGAAAAAATCGAAATCTGAAAAATATTGTTGAAAAGATGTTGTTTTGTATAAAAAACGAAGCTCGAATAATAAAAAAGACGGAAAAGGCCGCGGCATAACAGCCGGCCGCGCGACTCGCCCGGGACGCCGGCGGGTCGCGTGGTGGCCTGTTTCGGTGCCGGTTTTCGCAAACTCGAAGTTCGTATTAAATCGCGTATGAATATTGCATGATTCATACTCGAATTAATATTTTCGATATTCGTTATATTCGATAGTTGACTACAAAATCGATATCAAATACTTGGAATAGTTTTAGAAAAGATGTAAATTTTAGAAATCGATCGAAGAATAAATAATAAACGAACGAAAACGTAAAAAAAAGTCCGGATTGCGAGCTGTCCGACTTTTGGATTTTGTTCGAAAATTGTTATTTTGATGAATCGCGTACAAATTATGAATTAACTTGTATTCGATCCATGTTTTCGATATTCATCGTATCCAATATTCGATTATGAAATCGATATCGGATATTTAGAATGAGTTTAAAAAAAGTTTTGTAAAATAATTCGTTTTGAACGAGAAAAGAAAAGAATTTTGAACGAAGGAAAAAAAATGTAACGATTTTTGGTATCGTCGAAATATTAATATAATTCTTTTCGATACAATATTCGATTATAGAAAAATCGATATTGTATGTTTAAGAATTTTCGTTATGAAAATAGTTTTTCGTTAATAACGATATTAGAAAAAAATAAAAAGACTCTTGACCCGTAAAAAAGACAAGACGGACGAAGAGGAGAAGAGGAGAGAAAGGAAGAAATCGGGTTTGGTACACCCTCAACCTACATGCTTTTGTTGACTCGGATCGGGGCTCGTCGGAATGTGGCTAGGCACGGAAGCGTCGAGGCAACGTCGGTTGGGTTAGGGTGGTACGGTTAAGACGGGTGAAGGGTGTCGGGTTTCGGACCGGTTTCCTTCGGTTTTGGATGTATTATCGGTTTCTCGATACTAAAATAACTATGTGTGTGTGTCGGAGGTCGTATGTATGTGTGTCGATAATGTGTGTATTATTGTTGATAAAATCCGTGTGTATGGCTAATAAAAATCGTGTTTTTTTGTGTTGGATGCAAGGGGCTATTTATAGGGAATTCCCGACCTTGATTTAGGAGAGTTTGACTACCGCCTAGGATAGGAAACGTAGGAATTTCAGAAGCATGAGAATTCCACTTTCTTGGCAAAGAAGAAAGGGAAACTCGGCTGATTTGTGCTGTTTTGGCCGAGTGTTTTACACTCGGTCGGGTGCTTGAATCGGTTTTTGAATAGGATTCCTGTTTGAGCTAGAATTACCGCTTGAGTAAGAAGCTGAGAAGAACGAGAATTCCGTTTTCTTGTGAGGGAAGAAAAGAAGAAAAACCGGCTGGTTCATACTACTTGGCCGAGTGGTTTACACTCGGTTGGGTGTTTGAATCGGTTTTCGGATAGGATTCCTACTCGAGATCAAATTCTACCCTTAAACGAATTTATTTATTATTTTGTGTAGCTGATTTTTGTAGAATTAGAGTCCGAATAGGACGTGTGAGACCTCACGGTCAGCCTACAAGTCTCGAGAAATATCTTTGACCGGGTTTTGACTCGGTCGCTAAAAGACGGTTTTACCCCTGGTGTCGGATTCGACCCAAATTAGTGTTATTTGACTCGAAACGACCCACTGGGCTTGAATTTGAGGTTGGTTTTGTGAGATTTGTACTCCGTAAAATGCCTAGGCCAAATGCAATGGATTTCGAGCCCATTTCCGAGTACGTTAAAGCACGTTAGCGTCCGATTATCATCGGGTGTTTGTCGGAAACTACTATAGACACCTGACAGTCAAAATGTGGGTGTCTACAGAGCCCCCACTCTGACTGAGGCTTGGACAGGGCGAAAGTCAGAGTAGCCACCAGGTCAATCAAGGATTAAAACCTGGCAGCTTCCGGTCGGGTCGTTTAAGATCCATTAGACCTGCGTGATGGGCCCGCCGGCCATGGGCTAGAAATGTACCTGAGCTGATGATAACTCCGTGGGGAATTGAACTCGTCGCATAAGACTTAAAATGGGCCTATATGTGGGCTCATCTTGTTAAATGCCGCTGGGGAGTTATGTGAATTGCGCTGTCGTGATTTGTACCTGTATAAGTTACATAAAATTTTGCATGCAACACGTAGGCGAAACAAATATGACTCGCGCTGGGGAATAAAAATGATTTTTGCTGTATTTTGAAATCGAAGTCCTGAAAACAACTCACGTGCTAGGAGATAGGTTTCCAAAATTGAAAGAGGTGGAGAAGAAGTTTGCAGTTTTTGAATAGACTGAAATTTGACCTTGCCGAAAAGGATTTTCTCAAATGGCTAAGTTTTGCAAGTTTTAAAATGAGAGTTTGAAAAGAGGTCTACTGACAGACTCGACTCTGGACGCGACCGGACGAGTTGACAGACATGACTGGACTCTCGAGGGGTTGGACCGTGACTCGGTAGGGGGGTGGGCCACCTAAGATGTCAAGACTCTTAAGTTGCGCTATTCTGTAGCCTAGGCGAGTGACAAAACGGTCGAATCCTCGGAATGGGACTGTTTCCGTACGACAGGGCTTTGTGGTAGCAATGTCGTAGACTGGTGTTCTTTTGGAATTTTTGATTTTTGGGACATTTCCAAAGTGAGTATTGCTCCGAGTCCTGACAGATTCTCGTCTTCGACTGAGCCGAGTACTAGGACACACTACAAAAAGGAGGCTAGATTTTTTGAATTTATCTGGATTTTGTGAGTGGATGGAGGTCTTCTTGGCTAAAAGAAGCCCCCAGAATGACAAAGCTAACTGTCGAGAACATGACAGTGTCGTGACCGGAATGATGGTGCTTTTTGAATGTGTGTCAATGTGGGTGGTTGTGCCTCTGTTGAAAGGCTGCCTACGTATTCACATGTGGTGAAATCAAACCAAGCCGTAGTTCAGTGGATTATGGTGCCTAGTTTATTAGGGCTTTGTGTGTAACTAGCCATAGCGATGGTGTAGGCTAGGTGCATTCCCAGTGATGTCTTGATCAAAGGGCTAGAATGGTTAGGATATTGATCCTGTGACTGTGAGCGTTCTCCGGGATAGCCCCCAGAGGTGGTGTGAACTATTTGGGCATGTTCTATGCCGATCGCAAGTTGAGTTCCCGTGTTTGGGGTCGGTAACTGGTTTGAATGAGAAGAATTGGGATGGGATTTTAACGAGTTTTGCTCTCGGGGATTTTAACGAGTTTTGCTCTCGGGGGATTTTAACGAGTTTTGCTCTCGGGGATTTTAACGAGTTTTGCTCTCGGGGGATTTGACGAGTTTTGCTCTCGGGGGGATTTGACGAGTTTTGCTCTCGGGTCTTTGTATGGTGATTGTGAATTTTGTTATGTAAAGGGGAAGCCGAGTAGAATGGCTCGAACTTTGATCGGGATAAGTTTTGATAATGCGAGATCTGATTTCCATGTCTGGCCCTAATGGTTAGGGGTATCTTATGGAGCTTGAATCCTCAAAATTCCGGGCTGTCTCTGGCCTGGGTCTCGGGAAGGTCTTGAGGGTTGTAATGTGGGAAGGCTAAATGTGGTGTTAGTTGACCAGCTCGATTATCTCTCCCTTATTTGATGGTATGAATTTTGATAATTTTGAATTGATCGTTTTCACTACGGTCATGGTTTTTTGAATATTTTTTGGTTGACCTCTTAGCCCCGGTTTCGGGATTCTTCATTTGGATTGACCGCTTAACCTCGGTCATGGGTGCCTCTTTTTTTTGATAATGGCCTGCTTTTTTTGTTTTGGCCTTTTGTTTTTTTTCTTTTGGACTTTTTTTTTGTCCAGTTTTTTTTATCATGGCCAGCTCTTTTATTTTGGCCTTTTGCTTTTTTTTGGCTGGTCAGACTAACACCTAAGGTAGGGATCGGTTAGTCTTATTGGATGGGCGTTTTATTGTGGGAAATGGGCCTGCCTCCCGTTTTTAACCCAAACTAGGAGACTACCTAGATTTGTCATTGGATTCGATACCGCTCCTGCTAAGGGTAGTTATGTGGCTTTCTATACCAGACATGGAACAGGTAAAGGAAAACACGGGTCTCATTTCCTGCAATCATTATAGATGTGCCTATAATAGTCACGTGCGTGTGCTCACAGTGTATGATGGTGTTCATCATGTTCTCGGAAACACATAAGGAAATCATATATGAGAAATAGAAAAGCTGATTTTATTGAATTTTTGAAAAAAGGACAGAATACAAATGACTCTGACGCTGATTTGGAAATGAGGATGTAGGGTATCCTAGACTCGAACTCAGACTTAGACTCGAATCAAATCCGGACTCGGATGCTCGGTTGGTTTTTTTTTTGGTAAGGTCTTTGATTGGAGAGAACGACGGGTGTCACGACTCGCCTAAACTCGACTTTGCGCAAATGCAAGAGAGGGTGTCAAACTAGACACGGCCCGAGGTGACGGAAATGACTAGGATTCTCGGACCGGGAAACCCGAACGTTGATCTAGACAAAGTAACGACCGCGAATTAGACTCGAGCCGCGGAAAGGTGAGTCCGAAAATGGGGTGACCGTGTTTGACTGCGTCGCGTGCTCGGACCAACCATGGTGACATAACCCTAGGTGACTCGAATATTCGTAGCATAGGTACGACTCGAAAAAGGCATCGTAGGGTACTCTCTAGGGTAACCGTGGTTGACTGCTCGGGTGGAGGGCAGCCCCCTGAGTAAGGCTAGAGACTCAGATGGTGTGACATCTAAGTGACTCGAAAGTGGGATATGTGAGACAACACGTGCAAGACATGATCCTCAGAGCAACCGTGATTGATCGCTCTGCTGAAGGGTAGCCCCCGACTGGGACTGAAGATTTTGTTAAGACTCAAACGAGTGACCCTTAGACGTAAGGGTCACAGACCTTTTGTTGTAGGGCTACGCCTTATAAAAGGTTGACTCGGAAAAGACACTTAGACGGGTGACTTGTGAAAAGGTGGGCCTCCCTTAGGATTCGGCTATGTGGGCCGAGTCCTGTTTGAAGGAAGGTCTATGTGAGACATTCTCAGACTTTAGACTCGATTGTGTAAACTGGGCCAACCTTTGTAGGAGTATGTCCTACGTAGGTGGGCCTTTCCTTAGTAGAATAAGGCGGACTGGGATAGGGGGGAAACTCGTGATGTATGATCGACGGAGTTTCGACGCTAGAGACTTCAACGACTTATGACACGACCCGACACTACTAAATACGAGAAGTCTAAGAAGAGGAAGTTTTGAAATATGATATTTTTTGAAAAGCCCGAAAAAAATCCGGGAAGAACCGGCCCTTTTTCGAGAGAAACGGAAAAGGTGGGCCGGGCGAAGGTTTGAAAATTTCGAAAATAATTTCGAGTTTCGAATTGGACATAATACCGGCTAGAAAAAGACTATTTTGAGTAAAATCATAAGTCCTAAATTCGGTATATGTCCGGGGTTTTGAAATTGGATATTTTCAAAAGGATGCAAATTTTGAAAATAACGGTTTTTTGAAAAAGATGTGGATCAAGTAGCACGTAGTCATGAAAACAGTATAATGACACCATGTATGCTCTTAAGCTAAGTCTCGGTCAGTCTATAAGGGTCTATACTAGTGTACATAGCCTATCGAGAATCGGGGCGGACTCCCTAAATCGAGTTGATATTAGGACATGCCGTAAAACCCATACGAATCGGCTAATGGACACCTTTGACATAACCAATTTGGACTATATCAATGGTATAGTGGGACGTCGGTCACCAGTACCGGCCCGGGAAAAATGGGGTTATGCATGAACCGTAAAACTAAAACGCGTATTGTACTAGTCAAACGATTTCTATTCGAGTCTCACCCTGAAGGATACCGAAGGTTAGTAACGCATCAGTAAATCCCCAGCGGAGTCGCCAAATTGTGGATATGACATAGGTCCACCCCGACGCGGCCACGCGCGGGTTTGGGGAGGCGAATGAATCTCCATGAGATGGTCAAATGGAAATTTAAATCGAAGTCGGAGTCGCCACCGAATTTTATGGTTATTCGGAACCGTTCGAGCCCACTCTATGTCGTAGTGGGCCGTGTACAAAATACGGCCCATTTCCGATGTCAGAGTTTATTGGGCTCGTCCCTTTTGCATATCGATATAGATGCCGACTAGAGCGGTTAATCGTATATTGAATGACTCTCGTTGCCAATGGTTTCGGACATCCGGAAACCACGGTTCTAAGTAAGGGGTGAGGGTACGTGTTGGGAAGTTCACTAAGAACACCCAACCTCGCCCGCACATTAGCGACCTCTACTAGGATATCGAATGACGTTTTAATGCGCGCGTTAGTTGAACGATGAATGATATGCAAACATTGTTTTCCTGAACATGTGAGGAATTGAATGGGTTGCTAAGCCGTTTAATGCATGAAAAATTTAACGTCAAAGTTGTATTTTAACATGCGAGATTCGTTTAGTATAATAAAACAATAGAAATAAAAAGGATGAATTTGCTACAAAAAGATGAACAAACGAGTTAGTATCGATTTGTAAATAATAATATAGCAAAATAAAATAAACGAGATCGAGAAAATATCGAAATCTGAAAAATATTGTTGAAAAGATGTTGTTTTGTATAAAAAACGAAGCTCGAAAAATAATAAAAAAGACGGAAAAGGCCGCGGCATAACAGCCGGCCGCGCGACTCGCCCGGGACGACGGCGGGTCGCGTGGTGGCCTGTTTCGGTGCCGGTTTTCGCAAACTCGAAGTTCGTATTAAATCGCGTATGAATATTGCATGATTCATACTCGAATTAATATTTTCGATATTCGTTATATTCGATAGTTGACTACAAAATCGATATCAAATACTTGGAATAGTTTTAGAAAAGATGTAAATTTTAGAAATCGATCGAAGAATAAATAATAAACGAACGAAAACGTAAAAAAAAGTCCGGATTGCGAGCTGTCCGGCTTTTGGATTTTGTTCGAAAATTGTTATTTTGATGAATCGCGTACAAATTATGAATTAACTTGTATTCGATCCATGTTTTCGATATTCATCGTATCCAATATTCGATTATGAAATCGATATCGGATATTTAGAATGAGTTTAAAAAAAGTTTTGTAAAATAATTCGTTTTGAACGAGAAAAGAAAAGAATTTTGAACGAAGGAAAAAAAAATGTAACGATTTTTGGTATCGTCGAAATATTAATATAATTCTTTTCGATACAATATTCGATTATAGAAAAATCGATATTGTATGTTTAAGAATTTTCGTTATGAAAATAGTTTTTCTTTAATAACGATATTAGAAAAAAATAAAAAGACTCTTGACCCGTAAAAAAGACAAGACGGACGAAGAGGAGAAGAGGAGAGAAAGGAAGAAATCGGGTTTGGTACACCCTCAACCTACATGCTTTTGTTGACTCGGATCGGGGCTCGTCGGAATGTGGCTAGGCACGGGAGCGTCGAGGCAACGTCGGTTGGGTTAGGGTGGTACGGTTAAGACGGGTGAAGGGTGTCGGGTTTCGGACCGGTTTCCTTCGGGTTTTGGATGTATTATCGGTTTCTCGATACTAAAATAACTATGTGTGTGTGTCGGAGGTCGTATGTATGTGTGTCGATAATGTGTGTATTATTGTTGATAAAATCCGTGTGTATGGCTAATAAAAATCGTGTTTTTTTGTGTTGGATGCAAGGGGCTATTTATAGGGAATTCCCGACCTTGATTTAGGAGAGTTTGACTACCGCCTAGGATAGGAAACGTAGGAATTTCAGAAGCATGAGAATTCCACTTTCTTGGCAAAGAAGAAAGGGAAACTCGGCTGATTTGTGCTGTTTTGGCCGAGTGTTTTACACTCGGTCGGGTGCTCGAATCGGTTTTTGAATAGGATTCCTGTTTGAGCTAGAATTACCGCTTGAGTAAGAAGCTGAGAAGAACGAGAATTCCGTTTTCTTGTGAGGGAAGAAAAGAAGAAAAACCGGCTGGTTCATACTACTTGGCCGAGTGGTTTACACTCGGTTGGGTGTTTGAATCGGTTTTCGGATAGGATTCCTACTCGAGATCGAATTCTACCCTTAAACGAATTTATTTATTATTTTGTGTAGCTGATTTTTGTAGAATTAGAGTCCGAATAGGACGTGTGAGACCTCACGGTCAGCCTACAAGTCTCGAGAAATATCTTTGACCGGGTTTTGACCCGGTCGCTAAAAGACGGTTTTACCCCTGGTGTCGGATTCGACCCAAATTAGTGTTATTTGACTCGAAACGACCCACTGGGCCTGAATTTGAGGTTGGTTTTGTGAGATTTGTACTCCGTAAAATGCCTAGGCCAAATGCCATGGATTTCGAGCCCATTTCCGAGTACGTTAAAGCACGTTAGCGTCCGATCATCATCGGGTGTTTGTCGGAAACTACTATAGACACCTGGCAGTCAAAATGTGGGTGTCTACAGTTAGCCTAGCGCGAGCATGTCTCTTCTAAATAAAATATACTCTAATATCGTGTAAGAAAAAATGTGCACTATGTGATTCACAAATCTTACGATGATAATGTATCATCTTGAGCAAAATAATTAGGACATAGATAATATAAGAGTGGAAATAAAGATAGAAAAATAAGATTTATTGTGGGTGAAAATATGCGCACCATGTGTGATTGTAGGTATAAAGAAACTCGTTAGCTTTTAAAGTATGGAGAAAAACTCTTTCGGATTAGATAGAAAACGCGAGGGCTCTTATGATTATATTTGGATACTAAACTCCATTTTTTTAATCAATAAGATAATCAATAAAGCTTCAATTCATTTATTCAATAACGATAACGTCAACTACAATCAAACACATTCAGCATTATAACTATATCTTCATAAATTAAACTCCAATTCATCCACACTTATTCTATAAACAACAATAATTACACTCCAATTCATTTTTTTGGTTACAATTACAATTGATTAAGTAAATTACACTCCAATTTATTTTTATTATTTTTGGTAAAATTACAATAGATTAAATGAATTGCACTCCAATTCATTTAATCAATAAGATGATCAATTGAATTTCTATTCATTCATCGATATTCAAAAACGATAGCAACAACGACGAAATCGAACACAATAACTAAAACAGTAACTCCACCCCTTTAACTCCAGGGTAATGACCTCACGTTTGACAAATGTTGGTCTGTGTGAACCTGCACTTGTGTAGAATAAATAGTAAGTAGTCATATTACGATTATTATCCTCGTATGACTTTAGTAATCAAAACGCGGAGTAGTCATAAGATGTGAACCAAGTAAATGGGCTCATAACGACCTATTTCAACAAAAACACGTTTTTTTAGTCATGCCATGGTTAACATGTAATTATCGCCCAAAAAGTTGACAGGACACAATATGTTGTCAAATGCAAGTAAATTTTCAAAAGAGAACCCGTAAATAAGTCATCAAGAATTAGGAAGCAAACCTCAGAATTATAGTATCATAGTATCTCAGTTCCCTCGGGTGACTGACTGTGCCTACTATTTTCTCAATTCCCTCGGGTTGACGGGATGTGTAAAAAATCAACAGGTGCCCCTGAGTCCCGCCTTTGCGCAAAGAAAAAAATCCAATTGCACCACTGCATAGGCCATGACAATACAATGAATCTCTAAACAAATCCCGGCATGTGAATTTAATAAAAGTATGAATTTATAAATCGAAAGCAAAACTGAACAACATTCATATCAAACTACTTTTATAAATCGAAAGCAAAACTGAACAACATTCATATCAAACTACTAAGAAAGATTGCAGTTACACCGAATTTAATGAACGACATTGAACATTCTACTAACAATCTCATCCCAATCCCTACAAACAATATTCAAATCAGTCACCACAACATCAGGCAATTTAACACCCTTAGACTTAGCGGGCATTATTACAAACCCCAACCACAACAGTAATAGACTAATAGCACTATGAAAATCCTTCTTTTCAACATGATTTATGTTTGTTGATGACCTCCCAGATGCCTCACAAGATTGACTAAATAACATTCTCAAAATTGAAAATTTTGTAGTATGATTGGTTGAACATACATAGTATTACATAAAAGAAATAAACAACAAAACAAATTCATAAGAAAAGCATTACTTTTTAGATGACAAAATCTAACTTCATAAACTCACATTACCAAAATATTAGAATCGCCACAATAAACAACCATTAAATTTTCCAAAATTAAATGATTTCCCCCTTAAAACTATAATAGAGCCTATTCACTTAACAATAATTACCGAAAAACTTGCTTAGAGAAAATAAATAAACATACCTGAACTTGATGTTACTGATTCCTCCAACCAAATAAATGAGATTGAATTTCAATCAACATAATCAATAAGAGAAGACAAATTAGAGGATTAATAAAGATTCAATTGTAAAAAAAACGACCCAACCTAGGAGTGGTAATAAACACAAAAATATGATGCAATAAAAATCCGCTTTGAAGCGGATCAATTAAAATCAACATAAGCCTAAGCATGTGGTCAATTTCGAATAATACAATATGATCACCAACCATTAAAAGCAATTACAGTAGATATAATGTATAAGCGCAAGTGACGGTAAAAGCACATATTGATGGGAGGATATTGATGGGATTATACCGAGATCTTCCAATGTTGACGGTGTCACGAAGCCGAGCGCATCCGCATCACCCTACACCTCTAATTTTTCATCTTTCCAATTCACGTATAGCTCCGATAATTTTGATCTGGTATAGCGTCATTGAAGAAATGAAAAAATTAGAAGAAATAATTTTGATCTGGTAGAACACATTTATCACAAATTCAACCTAATTAACCAAAATCAAACAAAATTCAATTCCAACATTAATCCAACATCTATGAACATCTATTAAAAAATAGAGAAATATGTGACATATATAATACTTTATTAGTGGGAAGTTAATTTGGAAGTTGAGAGAAACTGCATACTCACTTCGTGGGGAGTTAATTGGGAAGTTGAGAGGGAGGTTATTGGGAATTTGGGATTCAATGAACCACTGCAAGATTTATGGGAGTTGGTTATTTTTTTTTTCAATTGGAGTAGCCACATCGGATTCCAACATGGCGCCAAGTAGGACGCTTGCGTGGCTGATGACGTGGGTGAATGTGGTGCTTCCATTTTCTTCAGCATTAATATATAAGAGATTGTAGTATCATTCTCTAATATGATGACATGAAAATAATGGGAATAATACTCGTTGATATATAAAACATATTGTCATTTCACGAATATACTTATTGATACTACGGGAATATACCTAATACTCATTGATGAGTACCTAAATATTTATTTGAGTCAAATAATAATATTATAATAATTATGTAAATCTCTGAATATAATATAACTTAGAGTAATTCGTTAACATTAAAATTTCCTCCAAATGTTTCAATTTCTCAATTTTAAAAACAAATAATTTAGGCTAGAAATAATAATTTTACTCATATATATATTTATAAAATTCTCATAGTACCAACTATCTTTGTTGATAAATTATAAAAATTGAAAAGTATTTTTTTTAAAATTGCAAATGTTTACTTTGATATTATTTGACTTAGTTTAACCCGCGTATACTAAGAGAATAAGAGAAACTAGAATTGCGCTTACGTGTCATCACGAGAATAAAATTTTTTCCACTAAAAAAATATATTATACAATATTTTTAGTATATTACACAATAAAAGGGTTATAATATCACCAAATCAATATATATGTGTGTGTGTGTGTGTGTGTGTGTGTGTGTGTGTGTGTGTGTGTGTGTGTGTGTGTGTGTGTGTGTGTGTGTGTGTGTGTGTGTGTGTGTGTGTGTGTGTGTGTGTGTGTGTGTGTGTGTGTGTGTGTGTGTGTGTGTGTGTGTGTGTGTGGACATGACATAGGTCCACCCGACGCGGCCACGCGCGGGTTTGGAGAGACGAATGAATCTCCATATGAGAATGGATCGAATTGAAATTTAAATCGAAGTGGAGTCGCCACCGAACTTTATGGGAGTTCGGGCCCGTTCGAACCCACTCTATGTTGTAGTGGGCCGTATACAAAATACGGTCCATTTCTGATGTCAGAGTTTATTGGGCTCGTCCCTTTGCATTTGATACCGATACCGTCACTACTGGTTATCGTGTATTGAATGACTCTCCTGCGCCAACGGTTTTGGGCATCCGAAAACCGAGGTTCTGAGTAAGGGGTGAGGATACGTGTTGGAAAGCCCACAAAGGACACCCAACCCCGCCCGCACATTGGCGGCCTCTACTAAGATATCGAGTGATTCTCTAATACGCGCGTTAGTTGAATGGTGGAAATGCTTATGCAAACATTGTTTTCCCTAAGCATGTGAGAAATTGAAAGGGTTTCTATGTCGATTTAATGCAACTAAAATCTTAACGTCAAAGTTGTATTTTAGCATGCGGGTTCATTTTAGTACAATAAAATAAACAAGAATTAAATCGACAAAAGAACAAACGGTTAGTAACGGTATAACGATAATAACGGTTTGTGCAAAGATGTAATATGATATGGAATGATGCAAATAGGATGATGCAAAACTTGAGAAGTGATGTTTCACGTGATTGATTAGACACGTGTTGACTTGAGTCATAAAAAATGGTTAACGAGACTCGAATGGTATTGTAGGACTCACGGTTTGACGTGATAAAGGGCCACTCGACCGAGTCATTGCGGGACTCGACCGAGTGGACCTCTGAAAAGTGTTCTTTCTCGTTTTCGAGACCCTACTCGATTGAGTTATTGATCAACTCGACCAAGTACGTTGCCACTCGACCGAGTCATTGCGAGACTCGTACGAGTGGAGGTCGTCAGAATCTTCTGTCTCGTTTTTGGGGTGCCACTCGACCGAGTGGGCTAGACACTCGATCAAGTGCCCCCTATACGAACTAGGGTTCGCATGCAATTTGATTATTGGTTTCGAAATTGCTTTTGATTTTGCTAACTTGATGATTTTGTCGAATCGGGTATAAATATTGTGTTATTTGTACTCGGTTCTAAATTTGATACTCGTCGTATCCCATATTCGATCATTGAATCGATATGAAATAGTTAGAGCGAGATAAAAAAATTGTTATAAGTCGTTTTAAATTAACTATCGCGATATAAATAGATTTCCTCCGCATTTAATAATGCCGTAATTCTAACGAATTGTATGACAATTATTTTAGCATCAATAGAAACCGCGTTGGTTAATTTATTTGACTAAACCGTTGAGATTTGACATCCAACTATTGAGTTAGTATCGAATCTGACGGATCGACACTTGAATTAAATAAACTCGACTTGATTCCCTCGATTTTTCCGACATCGTAATGAATCCCTAGGGATTATGTGATGTCAGATCTGCGTCAACGGGTTTCGACCCTTAAAAAAAGTGCTTATTCGATTTGAAAGATAGTTTGTAATTGATGAGAATTGCGATTGGACAATAACGATGCGAACGAAAACAAGAAAATATTGTTTAAGTTGACTCGTTTCAATAATCAAGTGCTAGGGTGTCAGAATAAGCGACCGGCAACGCTGTGTGCGGTATCACTTGTATATTCGGGTTTTCTTATTCCAACATCCTTCGCACTCGACACAAATCTACGAGTATTTTAGTGTCTTTTAATACTAGCGATACTAGCGATATTAACGATATTATGATGCGATAAAAACGATAAAAAACGACACTACGACGACGCGAGAGAGAGAGAGAGAGAGAGAAAGGAAAGAGCGGGATTTTGCACCCTCAACCTACATGTTTCTTATGCTCGGACGGGACTCGTAGTTGCGGCTTGCACGGGAGTATCGAGTATGTAGGCTAAGTTGTGGTGGTTTAGGGTTTGCCTCCTAGGTACTAGGGTTAGGGCTTGAGTGTAGTATTAGGACTTGATTAGGGTTTGCTTAGGGTAGAATTAGGGTTGCAAAAAAGTTGTAAGATTAGTTTTTTTTCAAAAGTGTGTTTAGGGTTGTGCATGGGGGTGTATATATAGGCTTGGCTAGGTATCCCGGTTAGGGTTACTCGACCGAGTAAGTGGCTAACTCGGTCGAGTGGCCCATTGTGCCAGCAGTCGGGCTCAAACGAGGGCCCACTCGATCGAGTGGGCTGAGCACTCGATCGAGTGGCTCAGCTGGGTCGCGCGGGTCCATTGTTTTGGACCGTGGATTGGATATTTGATGGGTTTTGTGTTTTGAGTTGGACTTTTTGTGTTTGAGTGGCTGCTTTGTATGTCTCGGAACGACTTTGATCGGGGTTTGACCCAATCGCTAAAAGTCGATTTTATTTCTGGTGCCGATTTTGGTCCAAATTAGCCTTGTTTGACTCGGAACGGTCCACTGGGCCTGGATTTGAGGTCAGGTTTGTGAAATTTGTACTCCATAAGTGCTTAAGCCAACAACTAATGGTTTTGAGCCCATATTCGAGCGCGTAGAAACACGTTAGCTGTAACACCCCGTTATTTTCGGAGTCAATTATAAAGTTTGACTTTTCTACTTTTAAATAAAAGTAGAAAAGTCAAACTTTATAATTGACTCCGAAAATAATTGATAGGGTCGAGAATGAGAATGATCCTACACCCACTGTTACTGGAATGTCTGAAGCGGTACAGAAGAAGAAACCGCCGACTTTTACTGGGAAAGGGGATCCAAATGAACTAGATAATTGGGTTAGGGAGATGGAGAAAATTTTTCTAGTTGTAGGTTGTCCACATGAATTTCAGGCTAGGATCGCCGTCTTCTATCTGAAGGAAGAGGCGGACATTTGGTGGCAGACCGTTAAAGAAGACTTTATGAAACCAATTAGGATAAGAAACCCAAATGGCAGACACACATTATATGATAAAGACTGGGATACTCTTAAGGAAATGTTAGAAGCAGAATTTTTCCCAGAACATGTGAAACATCAAAAATTAGCTGAATTTGGAGACCTAAAGCAAACCGATGAGATGAGTGTGAAAGACTTTTATAATAAATTTGTTGAACTTAGTCGTTTTGCTAAGGTGCTAGTGCCAACTGAGGAGATTAAAGCATCTAGGTTTGAGGATAAGTTACATTGGAAGATTAAGGGTAGATTTGCTGGAGAGACATTCACTTCATTAAGAGATGTCTATGCTAGGGCTGTTAATATTGAGAGGAGTAACCAGAAGATGGAGGTTGAGATGGGAAGTACTGGGACTAAGAAGAGGGAGTTTCAGGGGAGTCAATCTGACACCCCAACAAAGAGAGGGAATTTTAATACTAACAATAACACTCAACAGAAGTCCCGATCTTTTGGAGAGAATGGGAAGGAAGAAGGTAATAGCTGGAGAGGTAGAAACCAGGGAACAACAAATGACTTTACACCTCATTACTACTGTAAGTTATGCAAGGGAGATCACCCAGGCGTTGACTGTGAGGGAAATAAGGTGACATGCTACTGGTGCGGGAAGTTAGGACATAGAGAATTTGAGTGTAGGAACAAGAAGGCAGGAAAACCTCGTGCTACACAATCTGCTAGTGTTAGTGTGAATCAGAGTAACCGATTTGAGGGTCAAGGGAACACACAGAATTTTGGTAGGTCCACAACTAACAATAATTTTAGGAATCCAGCTCCGACTCAGACCAACATTACCGCAGCTAGTAAACCCGCGGGCCAAGTAAATGCTGCACAGAATAGCAAAAAGCCTACTGGGAAGCTCTATGTCATGAATAGGGAGGAAGCCGAAAACACAGATATCGTTTCGGGTAATTTTCTAGTGAATTCTATTTTAGCTCATGTTTTATTTGATTCTGGTACATCTCACTCTTTTATTTCGACTAAGTTTGTGGATAAAATGAATGTTGAATCTAGTGAAATTGTGGATTATGATTTTGCCATGCCATCTGGGGACTTAGTAAACTGTAAGAGGGTTTATAGGGATATGTCAGTTTTTATTGGTGATCATGATTTTAAGGCAAACCTGATAGAATTTTCATTACCCTACTTTGATGTTATTTTGGGATGAATTAGGCCTAGTGTGCTGCCTTGGGGTGACCCTAATTTATTTGTGGGAAAAGGAAGATGAAACTTTAAGATTAGGTATTGATTATCGAGAATTGAATCAAGTTACTATATGGAATAAGATTCCCTTACCTAGGATTGATGACTTATTTGACCAGTTGAAGGGAACTTTTATTTTTCCTAAAATTGATTTGCAATTTGAGTACCATCAATTAATGATAGCGCTTAAGGATTTATCTAAGAGTACATTTTCTACTAAATATATATTATCATTGTAAGTTTACTGTGATGCTTTTTGGGTTGATTAGTGCACCTGATGTTTTTATGGACTTAACGAACCGAACCTTGAGGACTCAGATAATTTTATTGTGATATTCATTGATGACATAGTGATTTTTCAAAGAATGAAGAAGAGCATGAGGAACATTTACGAATTGTCTTAGTCGTCTTGAGAGAAAAATAGTTTTATGTTAAATTTTCAAAGTGTGATTTTTTGGTTGGTTCGAACAATTTTGGGGAATATTATATCTAAGGATGAAATATTAGTAGATCCTGTTAAGGTTGTTAAGGAGTGACCTAACCCGGAATCTGTGACTGAAATTCGTAGTTTTTGGGCTTAGCTGCTTACTATAGGAGATTTGTGATGGATTTTTCCAAGATAGATAGATCAATGACCACACTAATGAAATTTTATTGGGATGAGAGGTGTGAGGAATCATTTCGAATTTTAAAGAAAAAACTGACCACTGCTTTAGGATCTGCCTTACCGGATGGAAATGAAGTTTTTGAAGTTTATACCTATGCATTTTAAGAATGAATTAGTTAGTGTTTTCAACCGAATAAGAAGTGATTGCTTATGCATTTATGCAGTGAACCTTTATGAAGAAAATTACCCTGCTTATGATCTAGACTAAGCGGCCATAATAGTTGCCTTAGAAATTTGGAGACATACTGTTTGGTGGATCATTTAAAGTTTTTATGATTGTAAATTTTAAGATATATATTTACCCATTAGGAGCTAATCGTGAGATAAAGAAGCTGGTTGGATTTGATTGAGGACTATAAGATCGAGATAAGAAAAGCCAATGTGGTGGCTGATGCTGGGCGTATGAGTTAGATCTTTTAGGAGTTTCCGAGTGGAAGTGGAGTTTAATCTTTATGGATTTTATAGTTGGGTTGTTAAGGTCAGAGGAAGGTCATAATATGATTTGGGTTATAATTAATAACTAAGAATGTACATTTTATTCCCATGAAGGATATGTGAGAGAAGAAGCAACTTACTGATATTTATATACACATTATGTGGTAGGACATTATGGGGTTTCAAAGGATATTATATTAGATAGCGAACATGTGTTCCAATATTTTGAGAGAAATTTGAGCTAACCATAGGAGACAAATATCCTCATCTTTTTGCCAAAGGTAAATTTTTTTCGTGCTTCGAGGACAAAGCTTTATTTTAAGGTGGGTAGAAATATGCCTGACTACTTGTTTTTGTGGTAAACTAAGCATTTTCTTGTATGATTGCATGCTAATATCTATTTATTGGTCACAAATATGAATATTTTGACTATTATTGATGCTTAATAAGCACAATGTCATTGGTTATTGGTTATTACTTGAAATTGACTTGTTTACACATATTTGTGGTTGTTGTGCTCAACGCACATATTGGTGGTTTTGTGCTCAATGCACATATTGTTGGTTTGGTAGTGCTAACCGCACTTATTTGATTGACTAATTGATTTTGTGCATTACGCATTTGTAAAATGGTTGAACTTGTGATTTTCAAAATTTTGAAATAATTTAAAAAATTTTGTACGACATACTCTTAACTTGACAAGTGATACTTTTACCTTGGAGTATGAGAATTTTGGTGGTTTTGAACTTTGGTATTATCTTATGGAGTTAGGTGATCTTATCTGATGAATTTAGGTGGTGATGAAGTCGTATACTTTGAAATTTGAGGAATTAGGTGGTTATAGATTTTGAGGATTTAGAAATGTGAGATATCTTTAAGGTTGTGTTTAATTTGACGGATTTTGGATATATGGAGTAAATGATTTATTTTAGAGATGTATGAAGAATTTTGGTGGATTTTAGGTGTATGGAGTGAGCGGGTCATTTTGGACATTCGTGAGTAATGTGAGACTTTATTTTCGAGGATGAGTTTAAACTTCGAGGACGAAGTTTTGTTTTAAGGAGGGAAGTCTGTAACACCCCGTTATTTTCGGAGTCAATTATAAAGTTTCACTTTTCTACTTTTATTTAAAATCGAAGCTTTTTTTTATTAAGTTGGAAAAATATTTTCAGTATCATTATAAAATTTATCTTTATAGAGTAAATTTGTCTTTGGACTACCTTAAAAGTGTAACGTTTCTAAACCGCTTGATTTTGGGTTGGACTATGAATCAAATAATAATAATAATAATAATAATAATACCTAATATATTCTTTTAAACTCACGTATCCCCCAAAGTCCCCATTCTATCATTCATTCATTCAACCTCTGCCGCCTACGCCTTCCCTCCTCTGTTTTCAAATCCGACAATCATCTGATTGTTCACAGAAGTTTCAGCCGCCACTTCTATTGCTCTTCCTCTTTTTTTTTACATCATTCAAATTGTAAGTTTCTTAAGCCATTGTTTTTTTTAAAATTTTATAATTATTTGACCAAATTTAAGTAGATCTAAATATCTTCAGCTTTTATTGTTTTCCTTGGTCTTTCTGACCTTATTAAAACTATTTTCTCGACATAACGATTAAGTAATAACGTTGGGTAGCTGAGTTTAGTTTACGGTATTTTGATGTCGGTGTCGGGTAACAAATTTCGCCGTTCGTTTTTGGTATCCTACTGTATTTTGTTGGCCTATGTCTTATTGAAGTAATAATGGTCAGAGAGTATATCACATGGAATGGGAGATACAATTTGGAGTAGAGTATTGGACGAGAGTTAAGACGGACCTATATTAACAAGTTGGGGGTATAAGTTTGGGTCGTCTTATCACCATTTGGTTGAGTTATTGAACCATTCATATTATTTGTAGCTTGTGGGTTCGAGGAGAAGAAATTCTTGGAATAATATTAGCTGAGTTTTGACCGTCTTGAGAGGTAAGGACGTTTTGACCTTTTCACCTTTTAAGTAAAGAGCATGTTCGGTTTAAATTATATTTTTGAGACGGTTTTATAATTATTTTGTCAACGATGAATTTTTATGATACTCTTGTAATATTTTGGATATTGGAACTTTGTGACAAGTCATATATTGGAATTATTTTGGTACAATTTTGGTGGTTATAACAGACTCTGGGAGCTCTGTTGGTCTATGAGGTTAAGGTGCGTCTGAGACGTCCCTGAGATTTCGTCCCGAAACTGAACTCCTGGCCCGAGTTGTGTTAAGTGAGGTTTTTCCGGCCTCCCACTTGCTAGGTAGTTAGACTTTCTCCTTTGGCAGCCTCATCCTACTGACTGCCCAAATATGAGTAGTGCGCACTATAGTAAGTCTAGCTAAGCATAGTGATACCTCTAGATCGTGCAAAAGGGTAGGACCTTGGTACACAGGTAGAAACAATATATTTTAGTTGGTTTTGGTTTTGACTAATGTTTTCACAATACTTTTGGTTTAGTATTGAGACAATAATATTTAACTCTTATTTCAGTTTACTACAAATTATAATTATTTTGTTACGTTTTCATTATAATATATTTTACTCAGCTTTGCTGACGTCCTTTTGTTTTGGGTCGTTCCTCCGCTGGAACCTGTACCTATTTGTGTTTTGGGTACAGTTGATAGGTACAATTAATATGCTGCATGGGTGCATTTGGTTCGGGATGCTGAGCGAGGAAGAATTTTATTATTTAACGTTTACCTCCAAACTATTTATATTTATGTTGAATTTTGGGTTGAATTTGTTTTAAACCGTTTTGAATTTTGTGAGACTTAAGTCTTCCGCTGCAACGTTTTCATTTAATTATTTATCGGATTTATATTTCTTTTAATTCATATACTATTCTTTTGTCTTGCATTTGGCCTTGTGAGCTAAATGCGGAGTAACGACTTTAAATTTTTCAGTTTTATTCTTTTATTTTGGTCGCAAAAATTTAGGGCTGTTACATTAGCGTCCGATCATCATCGGGTGTTTTTTTGGAAACTGTCATAGACACCTGGCAGTCAAAATGCGGGTGTCTACAAGGTATAAGTTCTTAAAAAAAATATTGAAGGTATAAAATTTGAAAAGTAATATTATTTGAGGTATAAAGTATCAATTTAATGCAAAACTATTAAAGCAATATAACTACTCCTCCAAGTTTCTATCTTTTTCCTTTTTCTTTTTTTGGTTGAGTTGAATATTTGCTCTCTTTTCCTTTTTAGATTATCAATATATGGTTTGGGTTAAGTTGAATATTTTCTCTCTTTTCTTTTTAGGCTATCAATATATGGTTCATATTTACTCTCTGGTTAATCGTGTCGGGTTTGGGTTGGCAAGCTTCGGGTCAAGTCACTTTCGGGTTATGGAAATTAGGTTGACTTCGGTTTTCGGGTTTGTTATTTTCAACATTTTTAGGGATATCAATTCGTTTTCTATAATAATAGTCGGGTCACTTTCGAGTTAGCCCGACTCAATTCGGGTTACAGGTCAACCTCGGGTCTTCAATTCGGGTGTCGGGTCGGATTTGGGTTGGTTATTCGACTAGGGTCATTTGGGTTGGGTCTGTTTTAATTTACGAGGTATAACTACAATGTTGTTTTCTTCTGTTGCGTAGTCTCACCAATTTATGCGATTATCCAACTAAGTGTCGTTATCAATGTCACTAAAAATTGGCTCGTGCATCGCACGGGCTTTCCAACTAGTAAACAGATTATAGGAGAATCAAATTGTTTTTATGTATGATTTCCTATTAAAAAACAATAGATTCCGGTCAATATGTTGTTTACCAATCACAAGAAATTAGTAGATCGACATATCAAAATCTGCTAATTTCCGCCCAATATATTGTTTACTAGCTAGACATGCCCTCAATCTCTCTAAAGACGGGATATTCTGTTAAAATTAGAACGAGTTAAGTAATACAGTACCATATGAGTAACTCACTTTGTTAGATAAAAGAACTAGTTGGAAAGCCCGTGCGATGCACGGACCGATTTGTAGTGACAATGATAATGACACCAAGTTAAGAGGATTGCATAAATTTGTGAGACTACGCAGCAATAGAAAGTAAGTCCAAGGTAAGAATATGTTTAATAGTAAAGGAATTTTATCCACATACGTGAATGTGTTTTTTGGGAGGTCATACATGCGGTAAACGTCAAATTAAATTATACGCATGCATTGTATTTAAAACTCGTAATATCTCTCTTTAAGACAATTCTCGATAAATATTTGGGTTGATAGTTGATATCTTAGAACCAATAATGACTTTAATTTATAATCAAATGATCATCTCATTATGATAATCTTTCAATGTGGTACCATTATACTACAAAGTATTTTCTTCTTCCTTCTATATTCTTCCATATTCTATTTTCATTTGTCTTTCTATCTTCTTCCCATCACAAAACCTTGTTACTATATTAACCCCACATTTTACTTATAACTACAACTATAGAGAGGAGAAATATTTAGTTTATACATATGACGTTAGACTTTCAATGACATTATTCTTTCAATGTGAGATAATTTTACTTAATTTTATAGTCTTAATTAAAAGCTCTTTCATTTTCGTTGATATTTACGGACGAATTATATAATGAAATTTCATCGCCCTATTATATAATTTTTCGATGTGAGATAGAGTTTTTCTAAGACTCAAAAGATGTTTGGTTCATATCTATGGACGAATGATTACTCTTATTAATTATATAGAATTTAATTAGTTCATTATAATTTTTCGATGTGGGATAATTTTACTTAATTTTATAGTCTTAAAAGATTAAGGATCAAAGATTTTTTTTGTTGATATCTAATAAGAACGAATGATTATTTTTATTTATAATATAGAAATTTATCACATTAATATAATTTTTTGATGTGAGATGATTTTATTATTTCTAGATGTAATAGATTCAATACATTTTCGAGCAAATAATATGAAATTCATAACTTTATAATAATTTTTTGATGTGGGAAAATTTCACACACGTTTATAGTCTTAAGAGCTTTTTTAGACTTAAAAGAGAAATTTTTACTTTAGTTTATTATAATCCTATAGTCCTAAAAGTTTTTCTAGAACTCAAAAGATGTTTGGTTTATATCTATGAAATTCATGACTTTGCACGAATGTCACTCTGCCTATACTCCTGCCTCTAGATCGCTTAACCCACCCAGCGTCCCAGACATATCTTGTTGGAAATTGTGCGTACGTTAGTGTCCTCGCTTCTAGATCTCTTGCATTACTTGAGTTTATAGTCTTAAAGAAATTTTTAAGACTCAATTGAGTTTTGGAAGATATCAAATAATGAATGATTAATCATAATTTGGCAGAATGATTACTTTTATTTGTATAATAGAATTTCATCGTCTTATTGTAAATTAATTACTCCTATTTCATTTATAATATATTTCATCAACTTGTTATAATTTTTCGATGTGAGATTATGTCACTTAAGTTTGTAGTCTTATTAAGATATTTTGTAAGACTTAAAAGTCTTTTTTATTGATTTTAAGAACGAATGATTAGTCTTATTTATAATATAGAATTCCATTATAATAATTTTTTTGATGTGGATAACTTACTGTCTTAAGAACTCTTTTTAAGACCCAAAAGAACACATGATTACTCTTATTTATAATTGTAGACACCCACATATGACCGCCAGGTGTCTATAGCAGCTTCCAAAAAACACCCGATGATGATCGGACGCAAACATGACTTAATACGCTCGATTTTCGGACTCAGAATCAATAGTAGTTGACACGAGCTTTTAGCGGAGTAAAAATCTCACAAAACCGACCTCAAATTCAGGCTCGGTGGATCGTTTCCAGTCAAATGAGACTAATTTGGGTCAAAACCGAGACCAATGGGAAAACCGTCTTTTAGCGACCGGGTCAAACCCCGGTCAAAGGCGTTTCCGAGACAGAAAAATCTGTCACGCAACTTTTCTATCTCCAATCGGAATCCTACATCTCCTAAAACCGGGTGTTTCTTCCTCCTTAAGCAAGCTTCTCCTATCCACAAACGGAATCCCACTTCACCCCAACCGGTTGCTTTCTTCCTTTGCAAGTCATCTATCTCCTATCCCAAGTCGGGTATTTCATCCTATAAATACCCCACCCCCGACACATCAATTATTAACAATTTCACAATCACACCCGACATTCATAACATCAAATTCGCAACCCGAATTTCTAGCAAACCTTAGGCAAACTATACAAAAATATCATCCGATTTTCCTCTAGAAATCTTATAGGAAACTCGAGCCTAACCATATGAAAATACAACACCTTAACTCCTCCTTTATCCTCATTACTCCAACGCAAGTGCCGTTACTACGAGTCCGTGATCGAGGTCGAAATTAGCATGTAGGTTGAGGGTGCTACAAATCCCGCTCTCTCTCTTTCTTCTCTTCCTTCTTCTCGTTTTTTCCGTCGTCAAGCGTCGTTGTCGTCTTTTTTTATTTTTATCGTTTCTAATATCATTATTAATATTACTACTACCATAATTAGCAATAGAGTGTCGTCCCTAAGGATTCGATATCGACTCTATAGTCGAATATCAGATCTAAAGGAATCAATCATCAAATCATGTTAAGCATAATTCCGTTGAAGCCGAGTAATGATCACATGGTCCGAAAAGACTAATTACGACATTACGACGTGGAGGAACTATTTTGTCTTAATACAATCAAAAACGATTTACAAACATCTTTTTTCAAAATCCACTCTAAATATTCGATATTGATTCTATAATCAAATATCGAATATGACGAGCACCGAAAGCCGAATCGAGTGTAAATCATACTATATTTTCACGCGATTTAGCAAAATCATCATTCTAAGGATGCGATGCCGACTCCATAGTCAAATGTCAAATCTAACGGAATTAATCAAAAAAAGCCAAAACAGCCCTCCATGCGAGTCGCGCGGAGGTCATGCGAGTCGCGCAGTTGTCTGAAAATTGCGACACAAAAGGGATTATTTTGTCCTAGTTCAATTTTAAAACAACTTATAACATCTTTTCTAAAAATCACTCTAAATATTGGATGTTGGTTTCATAACCGAGTATCGAATATGGCGAGTATTGAAAGTTAGGTCGAGTATAAATTATACAATATTTCTACGCGATTTAATAAATCATCGATTTAAAAATTAAAAGCATCATCAAATATTTTCATGACCTCGGTCAAACACATGTCAAGTCCATCACGTGTCTTACTCTTTTCAAAATCATGCATCATGTCGTTTATGTCGTTCTATATTATTTACAAACCGTTATTACCGTTACTAACTTGTTTGTTCATGTTTTAGCGATTTATTTCCGTTGTTTGTTTTATTATACTAAAACAAACCTCACATGCTAAAAATAACTTTGACGTTAGTTTAGATGCATTAAACGACGTAGTCAAAAGTAGAGGCCGCTAAGTGCGGGCGGGGTTGGGTGTTCTTTGTGAACTTCCCAACACGTACCCTCACCCCTTACTCAGAACCATGGTTTCCGGATGTCCGAAACCGTTGGCACACGAGAGTCATTCAATACACGGTAACCGATAATGTCGGTATCGGTATCGCAATGCAAAGGGACAAACCCCATAAACTCTGAAATCGGAATGTGCCGTACTCTGTGCGCGGCCCACTACGATATAGAGTGGGTTCGAACGGGCCCGAACTCCCACAAAGTTCGGCGACTCCAACTTCGATTTAAATTTCAATTCAAGATCCATCTCACATGAGATTCATTCGCCGCCCCAAACCCGCGCGTGGGCGCGTCAGGGTGGACCTATGTCATGTCCACAATAATATAGAATCATCATCTTATTTTAATTGTTTTGATGTGGGACAATTTTAGAACTTCTTTTAAGACCCAATAGAACACATGCGTACTCTTAGTTACTCCAATATAGAATCATCATTTTATTTTAATTGTTTCGATGTGGGATAATTTTAAATTTGTACTCTTATTAAGAGTTTTTTTAAGATTCAAAAGTTTTTTAGTCAATATTCAAAAACAATGATTACTCTTATTTATATCATAGAATTCCATAATCTTATCATAATTTTTCGATGTAGGATAATTACTTAAGGTTATAATCTTAAGAGTTCTTTATGACTCAAAATATTTTTGGTGGATATATAAGAACAGATGATTACTATTATTTATAATATAGAATTTCATCAATTTGTCGATGTGGGATAACTTTCTTTATATGTAATAAATTCATCACTTTAAAGTTGGAAAGCACGTGCGATGCACGAGCCGATTTTTAGTGACAATGATAATTACACCAAGTTAGAGGATTGTATAAATTTGTGAGACTACGCAACAATAGAAAGTAAGTCGAAGGTAAAAGTATGTCTAATAGTAAAGAAATACTATCCACATACGTGAATGTGTTTTTTGGGAGGTCATATATGCGGTAAACGTCAAATTAAATTATATGCGTGCATTGCATTTAAAACTCGTAATATCTCTCTTTAAGACAATACTCAGTAAATATTTGTGCTGATAGTTGATATCTAAGAACCAATAATGACTTCAATTTATAATCATAGGATCATCCCCTTATGATAATCTTTCAATGTGGTAAAATTATACTACGGACTACGGAGTATTTCCTCCTTCCTTTTATCTTCTTCCATATTCTATTTTCGTCCGTCTTTCTATCTTCATCCCATCGCAAATACGGAGTATTTTTTATTTGGTTCAATATTTTTACTATATTAAGTTCACTTTTACTTATAACTACAATTATAGAAATGAAAAATATTTAATTTATACATATGGCGTTATTCTTTCAATGACATTATTCTTTCAATGTGAGATAGTTTTTACTTAATTTTATAGTCTTAAAAGCTCTTTAACTTTTGTTGATATTTAAGGACAAATTTATATAATGAAAATTCATCGCCCTATTATATAATTTTTCGATGTGAGATAGAGTTTTTCTAAGACTCAAAAGATATTTGGTTCATATCTATTGACGAATGATTACTCTTATTTATAATATAGAATTTAATCAGCTCATCATAATTTTTCGATGTGGGATAGTTTTACTTAATTTTATGTCTTAAGGGATTAAGGATCAAAAGATTTTTTTGTTAATATCTAAGAACAGATGATTATTCTTATTTATAATATAGAAATTTTTCGATGTGAGATGATTTTACTATTTCTATATGTAATAGATTCATTACTTTTTCGAACAAATCAATATATATATATATATATAAATATATAAATCCTAACTATATACTTTAATAATTTTTTTGATCTGGACATGTCGTGTACTATAGGCTATGTAAATGGCGATATACGCGCCCTCAATCATGATTCCTACAATATTGATGGCGAGGACGAAAGGCTGATTTGACACCACTATGGTGTAATAGAGCCATAGGATGCAACTGAATACCGAGACGACATATGGCAAGGGGTTAACCCCATTTGTCGTCTTGGTTTTGTAGGTCTTCCAAAACGTTGGTCTATAGAATGATAAATACAAACAATAGGATAAGTTAAACAAACAAAGAATTTAAATACAACAACTAACCTAATTTATGTTCTACTTCTACACCAATAAAATCAAAATTAATTACTTGTATGCCATTTAATTGAAAAAGAGTAATTTACCAACTTTGTAGTATACTCCATTACTTAAAATGGAGTGTTATAAACTGAACCAATTAATCTATAAGACACTAATACTCCACTACTTAATGTCAATCGTTACAACGGTCATACTAAACTCACTCGTTTTAATTGGATCGGATCAAGTCAATTTAATCAACATTATTATTGCCTAATTAACGTTCTATTTCTACACCAATAAAATCAAAACTAATTATGTCATTTGATTTGATAGCTATGCGTAACTGAGAATATATATTCAAAATATAAGGATCAAGAATAGACATATTGAATACAGTATATTTTTATATTGAGTACAATATATTTTTATATTTAGTACAATATATTTTTGTACTAATGAATCAATCAATATTATATATATATATATAAAGGAGGAACTTTTCGAGCGATGTGATTGGTCCGTTACATCAAAACTCAATTTAGGAAAGTATCATTAATAATAATAAAAAATCAAGTAGATAATCTTTTAATTATTAAAATAATATATTTAATCTATCATATTAATGTGATGTTTTATAATTTTCATCTAAAAACCTTTAAATTTTGTTTAACAAAAAATTATCGTAAAAAAAATTTGAGTATAATTAGATTCGTGGTAGAAAATGCTTCCATTTGAGTATAAATTTCATATAATTTATGAAATAATATATTGAACGGACCAATGAGATCGCTCGAAAAAAGCCTAAAATATATATATACTAGATGAAAGTCCGTGCGCTGCACGGGTTAATTGGCGTAATTACACTGATGATTTACATTCGTTAAATAAGATACTTAATCAATCTATATCATTATAACAAATAAGAAGATGACCTTGTATTAGTAATCAGGTTTAATTTCAGCTAAGTTTATGGTCTTAAGAACTTATTTTAAAACTTAAAATAATACATGACAACTCTTATTTATAATATAAAATTTCATCAACTTATTATAATTTTTCGATGTGGAAATAATTTTACGTTCGCTGTCTTATTAAGAGATTTTTTAAGACTCAAAAGTTTTTTTTGATTGATATCTAAGAACGAATGAATTTTTTGGTTGATATCAAAAAATGAAAGATTAATCTTATTTATAATATAAGATTCTATCGCCTCATCATAAATTTTCGATATAGGATAATTTACTCAAAGTTTATGGTTTTAAGATCCGCTTTTAAGACCCAGAAAAACGCACGATTACTCTTATTTATAATATAAAATCATCACCTTATTTTAATTTTTTCGATGTGAGATAATTTTAGTTTTGTAGTCTTTTTAAAAGTTTTTTAAGACTCAAAAGATTGTTGGTTGATATTTAAAACCGAAAGATTACTTATTTATGATACAAAATTTCATCACCTCATCATAATTTTTCGATGTGTTATAATTTACTTAATTAAGTTTATAGTTTTAAGAGCTATTTTTAAGACTTAAAAGAGTTTATTTTTATATCTAAGTTAAAGGATAGATAATTACTTTTTATTTATATAATTGAATTTGATCATCTTTGGAGTATATGTTTTTGATGAATGATTAGTCTTATTTATAAAATAAAAAAATTCACCTTATTATAATTTTTCGGAATTTCCTCATCTCATCATAATTTGGAGAAGTGGTTACTTTTATTTATAATAGAATTCCATCGTCTTATTATAGTTTCAAAAGTTTTTTAAGACTCAAAAGAGAGGGAGTATAATTTTTTGAGGTGCGATACTTTACTTAAGTATATAGTCTAACAAATAATTAGTCTTATTTATAATGTAGAAATCCATCATCTTATTATAATTTGTCGATGTGTGATAATTTAACTAAAATTTGTAGTCTTATTTATAATATAGAATCATCACCGTACCTTCTTTTATTTGTTTCGATGTGGGATAATTTTAAATTTTAAGTCTTATTAAGACCTTTTTTATACTCAAAATATTGTTGGTTGATATTTAAAAACAATAATTATTCTTATTTAGTAGAAATTCATGATACTTAAAGTTGATTGTGGTTGATGTCTAAGGAAGAATTATTATTAGTCTGATTTACAATATAAAATTTCATCACCTTGTATAATTTTTTACATAAGTGTATAGTCTTAAGAAATTTTTTAAAACTCAAAAGATTTTTGTTTGATAAAACTTTATAATTTTTCGAATGTGGGACAATTTTACTCAATATTACATAACACATTCAAATAATAATAAAATGCATTATATATACACTAATCATTCGATGTAAGATTATAGTAAAATTATCATTAGTCTTATTATAGTTTCTCGATGTAAGATTATTTTTAATCAAATTTATAGTTTTATTAAGAAACTTTTTAAAACTTAAATGTTTATTTATTTATTTTTAAGAACGAATGATTAGTTTTATTTATTATATAGAATTAATCCCCTTATCCTAACTTTTCGATGTGAGATTTTTTATTTAAGTTTATAGTCTTCCAAAAAAAAAATCATGTGAGATTATTTACTTAAGCTTATAATCTTAAGAGCTCTTTTTAAAACAAAAAAAATTACATCATACATTACTCTGGTTATAATATGAAGTATAGAATTTCATCATCTCACTATAATTTTTTAATGCGGCCGGGATGATTTTAAGTTTGTAGTCTTATATATTAAAAAAAAATTGTTGATATTTAAAATCGAATGATTACTATTATTTATAATATAAAATTTCATCATCCCATCGTATTTTTTTTATGTCGATATTTAAAACCGAATGATATATACGTAATAGTATTACCATATTATTATATAATAGAAAAAAATGAACATCACATCATATTATATAATAGAAAAAATATTACATAACACATTCAAATAATAATAAAATGCATTATATATACGTAAAACTTGAGAATAGACAAAATTTGTAGACACGTACCTGGTTGAATGATTTTTTGTGACAAATTCAACCGGTATTTATACATTATTATTTTCCATATTTTTGAGAAAATAATTAAGGTAACCATTCTATGTACTATTATTATATATTATTACGTAATATAGTATATTATTCTATATTATTATTATTACAATTGATATTATATTATTACTATTACTATATTATATTTATGATTATGTTTCCATATTAATAAACTTAAATAAAAAATAAACGTACCAATGAGATCACTCGAAAAAAGATACAATTCTAGTAGTATAGTTTATAGTATAGTAATAGTAGTACTATTGCTATACTACTATTACTATTTATGAGATTTATGATATAATATATATATTATATTTATATTACTATACGTAATATAAATACAATTCTTTGATATTTATGAGATTTTAAGTTTATATTACTATACGTAATATAGATTATATTATATTATATTTATGATATTATATTCTATTACATATACTTTCTTATATTATACTATTAATTAGTAGTATTAGTAGTATTATTGTTACAATTCTATATACTTTCCTAATACTATTATTATACTTTTATGATTATGTTTTCCATATTAATAAACTTAAATAAAAAATAAACAGACCAATCAGATCGCTCGATGAAACGGACCAATGAGATCGCTCGAAAAAAGCCTAAAATATATATATATATATTGATATATATATATATATATATATATTAGGCTTTTTTCGAGCGATCTCATTGGTCCGTTCAATCAAACCTTAAATTAGGAAAGTATCATAAATAATAAAAAAATCAATTAGAGAATCTTTTGATTATTACAATATATATTTAATCTATTATATTAATGTGATATTTTACAATTCTGACGTGAAAACCTTTAGAGTTCATTTTTTTTAAAACATTATCGTAAAATTAATTATAAAAATGAAATAATTAGATTCGTGTTAAAAAATGCTTTCATTAGAGTATAAATTTCATATCATTTGTTTCACATTATGTGATGAATTTATAACATATAACAGTTTTAAAATTATCCCACATCGACAAATTACAATACGATAATGAAATTCTATATTATAAATAAAGAGCAATAATTCGTTCTTCGATATCTACCAAAAGTCTTTTGAATCTCAAAAAGAGTCTTTAAGACTATAAACTTAAGTAATTATCCTACATCGAGATGATGAAATTTTGTATTATAAATAAGAATAATCATTCGTTTTAAATATCGACCAAGAAAAACTTTTAAATTATCCCACATTGAAAAATTATGATGGGATACTATAAACTTAAATAAATTATTTCACATCGAAAAATATGATAAGTTGATGAATTTTATATTATAAATAAGAATAATCATTGGTTATTAAATATCAATCAAAAAAACTTTTAAGTCTTAAAAAATCTCTTAATAAGACTACAAACTTAAGTAAAAAATAATCTTACATCGAAAAATTATAATAAGGTGATGAAACTTTATATTATAAATAATACCCCGTAGTAACCATGTGCTCTTAGTTATTAACCAAAAATATTTTGAGTCTTAAAATATATATTAAGACTATAAACTTAACTAAAACTATCTCACATTTAAAAAATTATAAAGTTTCATCAAACATAAATCTTTTGAGTCTTAAAAAAGTTGTCAAGACTATACACTTAAATAAAGAAATTATAATAAGGTGATGAAATTCTATATTATAAATAAAACTAAAAAAAATTCTTTAGACATCAAAGAAGTTAAGTAATTCTCTCACATCGAAAAATTATGATGAGCTTATGAATTTGTACAAAAGAATAGTGATCATCGTTTTTAAATATCAACCAACAAAAAAACTTTTGTTTTTTTAAAAAAAAAACTATGATGAAATTCTATGTCATTGTTTTTTAAATTATGATGAAGTCATGAATTTGTAGTCTTGAGTTTATAAAGGATCTTAATAAGACTACAAACTTAAAACTATCCCACATCGAAACAATTAAAATAAGTTACGGTAATGATTCTATATTATAAATAAGACTACAAATTTTAGTTAAATTTATCTCACATCGACAAATTATAATAAGGTGATGAATTTTTATATTATAAATAAGTCTAATTATTTGTTCTTAGATTCTTAGATATCAATCAAAATCTTTTGAGTCTTAAAGGAACTATTAAGAATATAAACTTGAGTAAATTATCCCACATCGAAAAATTATACCCCTTTCTTTTGAGTCTTAAAACACTCATGAGGCTATAAAATAAGTAAATTATATCCCACATCAAAAAAAATTATACTCCCTTCGGTCGCATCATTTCATTAAAATACCCCTCACAAATATTAAGGAAATGGAGAAAAGAAGAGAGTATAATAAGACGATGAAATTCTATGATGAAATTTCATTATATAAATAAAAGTAGTAATTTCTCCAAATTATGATGAGGTGATTCAATTCTATATTATAAATAAGATTAATCATTCGTCCTGATTAATTATGTAATCTTTCGTTCTTAGATATTAACCAAAAATCTTTAGAGACAAAAAAAATTCTAGGACTAAGACTATATAGTTAAGATATAATTATCTCGCATCGAAAAATGAAGACGGATTGATGGAATTCTATGTATTATAAATAAGGGTAATCATTCGTCTATGAATAAAAGTTCTTAATTAGACTATATATCTAAACTTAAATAAATTTAAGTAAAATTATCCCATATCGAAAAATTATAATAAGATGAATTTTTATTATTATATAAATAAGAGTAATCATTCATCCAAAATATATAATAAGATAATCCATATGTTTATACTAAAAGTGGAATATTTTAAATGTTTAAATACAACACTATGAGTTAAATACCGACAAAAAAACTTTTGAATCTTAAAAAAGCTTTTAATATACTCCATCCGTTCCAACCAATAATATACATATTTCTTTTAGGTCCATTCCAACCAATTGTATACATTTCCTTATTTGTATACTCATTTAATTATTAAATTACCCAAATAACCCTTCTTACTCCCCAGCCCATCCAACCCCCAAACCCTATTAAAAGTTGACAAAGGGTAAAACAGTAAGTTCAATATCAAATTATCTCTTTCCCACACCACCTAAAATCTTGTGCAAAAAGAATATGTATACTATTGGTTGGAACGGAGGGAGTACAAGACTACAACTCTTTAAGACTATAAGTTTAAGTAAATTATCTCACATCGAAAAAAAATTGACGAGCTGATGGAAGACTATAAACTTAAATAAATCATCCCACATCGAAAAGTTATGATAAGGTGATGAAACTTATAGTATAAATAAGACTAATCATTCGTTCTTAAATATCAAATAAAAAATTCTAAGTCTTAAAAAAACTCTCTTAATAAGACTACAAACTTAACTAAAATAATCTCACATCGAAACATTATAATAAGGTGAAACTTAAGTAAAACTATCCCACATCCGAAAAATTATAAAGTTTTATCAAACAAAAATCTTTTGAGTCTTAAAAAGGTTCTTAAGACTATACACAAAAGACTAATTATAATTTTTTCCTTAGATATCAACCAACAATATTTTGAGTTTAAAAAAGTCTTAATAAGACTACAAAATTAAAATTATCACACATTGAAACAATTAAAATAAGGTACAGTGATGATTTTATATTACAAATAAGACTACAAATTTTACTTAAATTATCCCACATTGACAAATTATAATATGGTTATGGTTCTATATTATAAATAAGACTAATTATTTGTTCTTAGATATGATATCAATAAAAATCTTTTGAGTCTTCAAAAAATTCTTAAGACCATAATAAGACGATGAAATTCTATGGTGATGAAATTCTATATTATAAACGAGACTAATCATTCATCCTTAGATGTCAACAAAAAAACTTTTAGTCTTAAAAAAAGCTATTAATAAGACTACAAATAAAGTTAAATCAAAATTATCAGGTGATATAATTCTACCTAATCTTTCGTTCTTAGATATTAACCAACAATCTTTTGAACTTAAAAAAAAGGTATAATTAAAGTATATAGTTAATGTATAATTATCCCGCATCGAAATTAAGATGGTGTGATGGAATTTTATGTATTATAAATAAGAGTAATCATGCATCCGTTTATAAATAAAAGTTCTTAATTCTTAATTAGACTATATCTAAACTTAAATAAACTTAATTAAATCTATCCCACATCAAAAATTATAATAAGGTGGATTTTTTTATTATATAAATAAGAGTATCATTCATCAAAAGTATATACTTCAACAAGATGATCAAATTTGATTATATAAATAAAGAGTAATCGTCTATCATCTAACATAAACTTAAGTATGATGAGGTGATGAAATTCTATATCATAAGTGAGTTATCTTATGGTTTAAATATCAACCAACAAATTTTGAGTCTTGAAAAACTTTTAAAAGGACTAGAAACCTAAAATTATCTCATATCAAAAAAATTAAAATAAGGTGATGATTCTATATTATAAATAAGAGTAATCGTGCGTTTTTCTGGGTCTTTAAAGCATATCTTAAAACTATAAACCTTGAGTAAATTATCTTATATCGAAAAATTATGATGAGACGATAGAATCTTATATTATCAATCAAAAAAATTATTCGCATGTATTCTTTTAAGTTTTAGAATAAGCTCTTAAGACTAAACTTAGTTGAAATTAAGTTTGATTACTAATATCATGCGATTATCTTATTTATTATAATGATATAGATTGATCAAGTTTCTTACGAATATACATCATCAATGTAATTAAGTCAATTAACCCGAAGCCAACTAACCCGTGCAACGCACGGGCTTTAATCTAGTAATATGAAATTCATAACTTTATAATAATTTTTCGATGTGTGAAAATTTCACACACATTTATAGTCTTAAGATCTTTATTAAGACTCAAAAGAGAAATTTTAAGTCCTAAGAGCTTTTCTGAAACTCAAAAGATGTTTAGTTTATATCAATAAAATTCATGACTTTGTAATAATTTTTCGATGTGAGAAATTTGACTCAAGTTTATAGTCTTAAGAGTTTTTTAAGACTCAAAAGTGTGTGATAATTTTACTTAATTAAGTTTATGGTTTTAAGAATTTTTTTAAGACCCAAAAGAGCTTGTTTTTCATCTAAGTTATTAAGGACGAACGATTACTCTTATTTATATAGTATAATTTGATCACCTTATTACGGAGTATATTTTGGACAAATGATTATCTAAAACGAATGATTTCTCTTATTTATGATATCCCATAATTTTTCGATGTATGATAATTCTACTTAAATTTATAGATTTAAGAATTCCTTTCAATTAAGACTCAAAAGATTTCTGATTGATATGTAAAGACGATGATTACCTTTATTTACTCACTTTTTTGTAATTTTTCTATGTGAAATTATTTTTACTTAAGTTTATAGTCTTACAAAGTTTTTTGAGGACTTGAAAGATTTCTCGTTGATATCTAAAGACGAATGATTGTTTTTACTCCGTATTTATATAGTAGAATTTCATCACCTTTATTATAATTTCTCGATGTGGATAATTTTACTTAAATTTAACTTTAAGAGCTTTTATAAGACTATTTTTTTTGTTAATATCTAAAAACGAATGAGGTCTCTTATTTATGATATAGAATTTCATCACCTCATCATAATTTTTCGATATGCAATGATTCTATTTAGGTTTATAGTCTTAAAAACTCTTTTTAGAACTCAGATTTTTGGTTAATTTGGTTTTTTTGGGTTGCCGGTCCGCGGGTCAAGCCGGTCCGGTCCGGGTTTGGACCAGTGAACACCTCTACTGTCAGGTACTTACCAAGACCCACGATTAGCAGGATAAGCGCCCTTTGATGCCATACTTCCTTTACTAATGGTACATACCTAGACCTGTCAAACGGGTCGGGCGGTCGGGTTTCGGGTTCGGTCATTTCGGGTTCGGGTAAAATACGGGTCGGGTGTATTTCGGGTTTGAAAAATACGGGTTTTATACGGGTCGGGTTTATACGGGTTTCGGGTCGGGTTCGGGTCAAATACGGGTTATTAACGCACTTTAAAAACATTAATTTTCTTTACTTTTTTTTAGTCATAAATACAATTTTATTCTTAATTTTCTTAATCATCTCATTTAATATATGATATTAGTGAAAATAAACATGTTTTATTTAATATATCTTTTAATTTACATTGATATTTTATTTCTATAGGAAGTATGAATATATATGACGAACTTTGACTCGATTTATTGATTTTTTTCTCATTATAATAATCATCTCATAAAAATATGATTTTAAAGATGTATATATAAATATTATTTCTTAAAATTTTGAGGGAAAAAAATATTTCTTAGTGTTTTTGAGAAACTTTATTGTATAATAGTAATATTTTTTTAATTTATCTATTTTCGGGCGGGTAACGGGTTCAGGCGGGTTTTGACCCAATATATTTGGGTTATTATCGGGTCGGGTCACTTTCGGGTTTCGGTCATTTTCGGGCGGGTTTTTTCGGGTTTTTTTCGGACGGTTTCGGGTCGGGTTTTCGGGTCGGGTCAGTTTTTGACAGGTCTATACATACCCCCTTCGATCCGTTCATTTATCTGCCTTTTATATTCATTGTGAGGAATATTTTAATAAAGGTAAATAAATAAACGGGACCGGGGATTACATCATTACATCAAATACCGTGCATGAACATGGAAGTTCTAAGTTTACACGTAACTAAGTAAGGCCAGACATGCTTGCGGAGTTGCGAAGCTAAGCATATTCTAATTCTACGAGTGGTGTCTTCAAAAAAAAAAAAAAAATCTACGAGTGGTATTTTTGGCTATTTCACCACTACATCTTACGTTTTGCATGGAGATTGGGGATTGGGTGATAAAAGTGGAGAAGCTAGGATGCTCATGGATTTACACACTCCATAAACCCAGTTCCGCCCCATTTACCTCTCCCATTCTCCCCTATATATATAAACCCTCCATACTCTCCTTACTTCATTACTTCCACAATCGATCACAAAGCAAACCAAACCCAAACCAACTGCGAGGATGTGACCACCAACTGCGAGGAGGTTCAAAGGAGGATATTGTGGGAGCAATTTGGAAGCGTTGTCGACTCCCTTCTGTAACTCCGATTCATCCGTTTTTTCACAATCGATGCTTGGTAACACATTTTTTCTCCTTAGGAACTTGAATTGTGGAGCCGAGTTGTAGAACCCGGTCACTAGAAGCACGTCTCCAATACAATACCTATAAAATAGACCCATTGGATTATTATAAATAAACTTGAAATTTATTTATAAAAAAGTTAAAATTATTTTTACTGTAAGTTAACGTAATGTGTTGATTATTTCAATGAACTAACTCGGTATATATATACCGAAGGTAATAACCAGATACAACGAATCTAGAGCTATACTAATGACGAGAATATATAAAGCTAAATACTAATGACGGAATGTCATGAGACATTCATCATTATTACTAACACGCCCCCTCAGTCAAAACGGTAGTTTACGGACGCTATGACTGGACCAAGAGATAATTGTAGATGCCGCTGAAGATGAACCAAGTTGACTTTTTGATGCCGGAACCGCAGCTATGTCCCTTGTGTATGTCTAAAATTCTCGCGCATGCCGAAAATAAAATAAAAATGCTAACAAATCTAATGGTAGTGCACGAGGCCGAAACGGCAAGTCGTGACACAAATAAAAAACGGTGTACGGGAGCGTGACCAACCCGTAAAGCAACACAAACTGGAGCAAAGCTCAACAATATAAATTAAAAAAGAAAAGAAAAGAAAAAGAACGGTGTACGGGAGCGTGACAACCCGTAAAGCACCACAAACTGGAGCAAACAACAGTATAAAATAAAAGGAAAAAAAAATGACTAAACCGAAACATAAAACACCCGACCGGGCTCTTCGATCCAGTGTCGGCTGGTTGGCCATGCGGGTCGTAGCCGGCGGAGTCAGACCACCTGGCCCGTGGGACAGGGGTGGTTGCTGGGGCGAACCTGAGACGGACACGGAGAAGGCGATGATGGGACGGGGTGGCGGTTTAGTGCGGTCGGCGGGTGTCGAAACAACGACAAGGGTAGGAGCAGTATTGACGAGGATTGAGTCAACGGAGATCATGACGACGGCAAAAACAATATAATATGAAAATCGGTGCGGAGGATATTATTATTTATTTTTAATAATATTATTATTCATAATAATATAATAACGGTGGTAAGGAGGCTAAAATAGATGGAGGCAGGGACCCCAATTGAGTGGACATGAAATGATCATGCATGGATATGGCAGGTGAGGTAAAAAATGGAAGGAGATGGAGGACATTGCACACCATTTTTTGATTACTCCGCACTAAGTTATTATAATTATAATATATTATTGCATAAAATTGGACTACCCGCCGGAGATGGAAGATAAGATAGCCATCTCCGGCCGGCTATTAAAGCACGAAGTTGTACCAAGCGGAAGAAATTTTTAGAGATCGATTAGGCTGATACCATGTAAGTTAACGTAATGTGTTATTATTTCAATGAACTAACTCGGTATATATATATACCGAAGGTAATAACCCGATACAACAAATCTAGAGCTATACTAATGACGAGAATATATAAAGCTAAATACTAATGACGGAATGTCATGAGACATTCATCATTATTACTAACATTTACGTTTAGGTTAGTATTTGAAAACTACCTATATAAGCCGCAATAGGTGGTGACAACGAGCTCATATTCCATGCCAACCTCGACTTCAGTTAATTTGACAAGTCGTGGGTTTGAGCCGCGAGACGAGCTGGACGAGTCGAGGTGGAGTGGGATGAATTCAAAGTAGGCCATATTTGGCAAAATGGTGTAGGTGACATCAGATGGGTCACAAAGGGGTTTCATATTGAGACCAAAAAAACACTCAGTTGAAGCATACATAATAAAAGCCTTAGGTAGCCCACCACTGTAATTATGCCGGATGCTATGGACCAATATATACCCACGTTGGACTATTACAGTGGTGGGCTACCTAAAGCTTACTATGTATGCTTCAACTGAGTGTTTTTTTGGTCTCAATATGAAACCCCTTTGTGACCCATCTGATGTCACCTACACCATTTTGCCAAATATGGCCTACTTTGAATTCATCCCACTCTACCTCGACTCGTCCAGCTCGTCTCGCGGCTCAAACCCACGACTTGTCAAATTAACTGAAGTCGAGGTTGGCATGGAATATGAGCTCGTTGTCACCACTACCTTTAGCGGCTTATATAGGTAGTTTTCAAATCCTAACCTAAACGTAAAAATAATTTTAACTTTTTTATCAATATATTTCAAGTTTATTTATAATAATCCAATGGGTCTATTTTATAGGTATTGTATTGGAGACGTGCTTCTAGTGACCGGGTTCTACAACTCGGCTCCACAATTCAAGTTCCTAAGGAGAAAAAATGTGTTACCAAGCATCGATTGTGAAAAAACGGATGAATCGGAGTTACAGATCAGAAGAGAGTCGATAACGCTTCCAAATTGCTAAAACCATACGACACTAGTATAGTGAAGTACACTAGCTACGTGGACACCAAGAGCATCCCAGGGCATTATGTGATCTACTGGGAATTATTATCGAAAGGGTCGATTGCGCCAGGGCCAGACGTGCTGGCCAAATGCTGCTTAGCAGTGGAGGAGTCCCTTAACTCGGTGTACCGTCAATGTCGAGTTGAGATCCGAGTGGTTAGAAATGGAACATTTGAGGAGTTGATGGATTATTCCTTATCAAAGGGAGCGTCGATTAATCAATACGAGGTATACAATGTTGACTTGCTTGATCCGAGGGTTGTATTTGTCCACTGCAGCCCGACGATGCCACATTGGATCCCCAAGTAGTCGACCCAGCCCGAAGAGCGTGATTATCTTAATTACGAGTAATTAGTTTCTGGACTATTTTTATAAAATCGTTAATCATCATTATCATTATCATTATCATTATCATCCTCCTTCTACTAAAAGGATAGAAAAAGCTAGGAAAAAGGACACGTGGCAACCTCTCATCAAAAATTTTCCCGCTCACATATTAACACCCACAAAATGGGCCTTCGCAGCATACGAACTACCAAGCCCGATAATAATATACTAAAGTAAATATATATCCAGACACTACTAATTTTATATACGAAATTACTTTTTTTCTAACGAGCCTTTACTCAATTCTAACGAATTTTTCTAAAGTTTTCCTATTATACCCCTGTATTGACTTTATCTTTTAGATTGAGATTTAATTACGCTTCTTTCGTTTTATTCCATCGATTTAGATAATTGATCGCTTCCAAATTCGATTATGTGTTTTAATTCAATTACTAATGAGTTTAAATTCATAATTTATTTACCAAAAGGAAAAACATAAAAAAAAACAAAAAAAAAACAAAAAAAAGGAAAACATTAAATAACAAAAAAAAAAGGAAATTAAAAAAAAATGAAAAACCTCGATGACCTGATGCTCCCTCCCTCTCCTGAGGCCCTAACCCCACCCACGGTCCACCCCCAACCACCCTCACCTGCCCAGATCCGACCTGACCCTAGCCATCCGCCGCCCCACCGCCTAACCTAGACCGACTCCGGCGACCGACTCAGCCCCTGCCGCCCTGACCGACGACCCCAGACACTGCCGCCCCTACCGCTGGCCCCAACCCCGGCCGAACCGACCCCCGCTGGCCCCAGCCACGGCCGAACCGGCCCCGACCACCGACTTCAGCCATTGACTCTGAATAATTCTGATGTTTGTGGTGGCTTATTGGTGGTTGAACTTTGAGGTTTATTTAGAGAGAGAAAAAATTTTGATGGGACTCATGGGAGGGATGGAATGACAGGGGTAAAGCGGTAAAATGTCATTAGGATTGAGCAAATGCTCGGTAGGAAAAAGCACGACGCTTATATATATTCAAGCAGCCGCGTAAATATTATGTCGTGTAATATTATGCCATATATATGTAAATACTCACACTTGGAGATTGAAGTTCCCTAAAATATTATATCTAATTTTATGGAGTATATGATATATATGTGTAGACACCCACATTTTGACCGCCAGGTGTCTATAGTAGTTCCCGCCAAACACCCGATGATGATAGGACGTAAACGTGCTTTGATAGACTCGGATATGGGCTTGTAATTATGGACATTTAGTTTAGACATTTTAAGGAGTACAAATCTCAAAAAACCAACCTCAAATCCAGGCCCAGTGGGTCGTTTCGAGTCAAATAACACTAATTTGGGTCGAATCCGACACCAGGGGTAAAACCGTCTTTTAGCGACCGAGTCAAAACCCGGTCAAAGATTTTCCCGAGACACGTGAGTCAGCCGTGACACTTCACACGGCTGATTCATACTCAAACACTACCAAATTTCAGCTTCGAACAATTCTGTTAAAGGTAGAATTCGACCTCAAGTAGAAATTCTATCCAGAAACCGAATCAGACACCAACCGAGCTCCAAACACTCGGTTTAGGCATCCCAAATCAGCCGAAATACTTCTCCACCAGCCGAGATTCATGACTTCTCCACCAAGAAACGAGACTTTGATTTCCTTACGAACTCTCGTATTTCCTATCCAAACCGGTGTTTCTTGTCACACAAGCAAGACCACCTCAGTTCCTATAAATAGGACCCTCCCTTCAACATCCAAGGGACCGAAAAAAAAGAAAATCAACAAGACATCAAAAAATACCAAAAAAAATCACAAATCTTCAGCAGCCAAAAAACGACATCCAAAATCCCGATGTAATCCTGAAATAATTCCAAAGATCTGACGAAACCAATCCCGTCCAAACCGACCGAATCTACGCCCCGCACGTACACACAAAAACACTCCAAAAACCGACACCTTAACTCACCCGCATCATCTCGACGCTCCCGTGCCTAAGCCACCGTCCGACGAGCCTTATACCGAGAACACAAAGCATGTAGGTTGAGGGTGTAAATCAAACCCGATTCTTCTTCCTTTCTCCCTCTTTCTCACGTTTTTTCTTCTTTTTTTTTTTATTTTCGTCGGTCGTTTCATATTTTAATATGGGTCGTTCATCGCATATATTTTTCTAATATTGATATTATTAAAACTATTTTCATATATCGAATATTCTTAAAATATGATACCGATTTTATATAATCGAATATCGTATTGAAAGGAATTATATTAAGATTTCGACGATTTCATTTTATTTTTCTTCGTTCAAAATCCTTTTTACAACTTTTCGTTCAAAAATTCTTTTTTCTTATTTTTTCGTTCAAAACAAACTTTTTCAAAACCTTTTCTAAAGTCATTCCGACTATTCGATATCGATCTCATAATCGAATATCGAATACGACGAATATCGAAAATATGAATCGAGTATAAATTAATCAATATTTGTACGCGATTTATAACAATTTTCGACAAAAAAATAAAATTGGACAGACCCGTACGCGAGTCGCGCCCGGTCCAGGCGACTCGCGCACGAGTCTGTGATCCGAGACCTTTTTTTTTTAGTTTTTCGATCGTTTTATTTTTATTATTCTACGAAACGATTTCTAAATTTACATCTTTTCCAAAACTATTCCAAATATTTGATATTGATCTCATAGTCGACTATCGAATATAACGAATATCGAGAATATTAAGTCGGGTACGAATTATGCGATATTCGTACGCGATTTAATCAAAAATTTTCCGAAAACCGTTGTCGAAATCAGGCTGCCACGCGACCCGCATGAGTCTCGGGCGAGTCGCGCGGCTCTCGGCCCAAACACGTTTTTTTTATTATTCTTTTTCGAACTTCGTTTTTTATACAAAACCGCGTTTTAACAATATTTTTCAGATTTCGATTAATTCTTATTTTCTCGATTTCATATATTTATTTCCTATTCATCGTTACTAACCCGTTTTCTCGTGTTTGTAGGAAACTATTCTCATATTTTCTTTTTATCGTTTTATTAGACTAAAACGAACTTCACATGCTAAAATAACTTTGACGTTATTAGCTTAACATGCATTAAACGACTTAGCAACCCATTTATTTTTCCTCACATGTCTTAGGAAAATAATCTCTGCATATCATTTCATCGTCGAACTAACGCGTGTACACAAAACCGAACGATATCTTAGTAAAGGCCGCTAAGTGCGGGCGGGGTTGGGTGTTCTCACTGAACTTCCCAACACGTACCCTCACCCCTTACTCAGAACCGTGGTTTCCGGATGTCCGAAACCATTGGCAACGAGAGTCATTCAATATACGATTAACCGCTTCAGTCGGCATCGATATCGAACTGCAAAGGGACGAACCCAATAAACTCTGACATCGGAAATGGGCCAGGCTTTAAGTATGGCCCACTACGACATAGAGTGGGTTCGAACGGTTCCGAATAACCATAAAATTCGGTGGCGACTCCTACTACGATTTAAAATTCTATTCGATCCATCTCATATGGAAATTCTATCGCCTCCCCAAAACCCGCGCTTCGCCGCGTCGGGGTGGACCTATGTCATGTCCACAATATGTCATATATAGCTTTATATCATGGAGTTCCATATATATGCCATATATATATATATATATATATAGAGAGAGAGAGGGGGGGGGGGGGCAGGATCAGGTACATTTATCAAATTTGGTACAATTTACCTCTTAATACTAGCCATTAGATTTCGTGCAGTCAATGACTAATATATGATTATTTTAAAAAATTCCTTAACAGTTACTCATCCCAAGATTCTTTTGACCAAAAATTGTTAACTTCTTCACAGATTCAAATAAAAAAAAATTATGTTCAACTGATATCAAATTAAAAATGACAAAATTCTTCGTTCAAATTGTTCGTTCTTCATTCAATTTAATTATTTTAGTTCATTGTTCAGTTTCGTTCTTCAATTTCTATAATTCAACATTTTTATATTCAATTTCTTTATAATCAATATTTTATTCGTCATATCTTCTATAATAACTGGATCATATCATAATACAATAATTAGACATTGCATTTGAAACAATAATTAAATGAATAATACGGAGTATAAAATAATTAAATTAACATTATGAAATAACTGGATAAACACCTTACAATAACTGGCTAAACACAAATTACAATAACTATTTAAGAATTACAATAACTGGATAAACACCTTACAATAACTATATTTGTGGATTCGAATAATTGGATAAACACCTTACAATAATTGGATATAAATAACAAGTACTGTATGTTCAATTGACAACTATGCAAATTGAAAAACAATAACCTTATTTTAAGCATTAAAATAAATAAATGAATATTATATAGATTGAAACATCTGCGCGCATATCATTGAAGGCGCCCCAGTAAAAAGCAAACTGAAAGACAAAAAAAGGGGTTAGTTGAAATTACAAAAATTGAAATTACATATGTGCAATAGAATAACTGTAAAAACACTATAAAAAAATTGTTTATAAAACACATTAACTAATATAATGAAATAACTTGAAAAACAATATAGAATAACCGTAACAATAGTATAGAATAGTTGAAATAACATAATAAAATAACTAGATATTTTATAGAAATAATTATGTATAAAAAATTGAAATTTTCGTGCTCTGAAATAAAATGTAATTATTTCAATGTTTATATTCAAGTATTTCATTATTCATATTCAAGTATCGCAATACTCACAATTACAATTTTTAATCTTCTAAACAAAAATAAAAATGCAGAAATTACTCAAATAATGTACGAATAATTGAAATAACTGTAACAATACTATACAATAACTAATTGTAAGAATTACAATAATTGTAACAACATTATACAATAACTAAGTATGTCAAAGGAATAAAAGCATACAGTCTCATACTATTAGTAGAGACCATGTTTGAATATTAGAATAATTGGGGTGAAACTATAAAATAACTAAACTCCAATACCCAGAAATCATGTCTCCTGTACAAACTTACGTTTGATAATCAAATATGGTTTACTAAAATTGAAAAAAAATTGAAATATGCAAGATCACGTTACCCAGCAAACAACAAAACACAAAATCAAAAGCAGAATAAAAAAACATAACACGAAATAAGCAAAATTAAATTCAAACATAACTAGAATTTGATAACACGAAAGAAACGATATTCAATTTAATACCCAGAACGAAATCAGAACCCTAGAATTAATAACACGAAATTAAACCTATTAATGAATCAAGAATTTGATCACGAAAATTGAAGCAGATTGATGAAGATACGAAATCACGAAATCGAATAAAAATCGATCAATCAAGACTATTATTAATTTAAATTGAGCGTTTGATGCGATCGAGAGATGTAATACAAACAAAATTGAACATTAATACAAAATTGAAATACAAACAAAATTGATCAAAATACCTGATTAGATGTAATTTGGATGCATGATTGTACACGATTTCGGGAAACTTTTCCGTGAGATGCGAGAGATTTGAGCGTTTTGTCTCAGAATTTTTGTTTCAGTTAGTTATAGGGTTCAACGTATGGGTTGTGTATATGATGGGTTGTATTTGAGGCTTCAAATCTTAAGATTATTATTTAATCCTGACCATTGATGTAAATAGATCTGAATGACTACAAAAGCAAGGTAAAATGTACAAAAAAATCATGTGGGTAAAAGATCCCACTTCTATATATATACTAGTTTTCGTGCCCGTGAAATTCACGGGTTTAACGATTTATATATTATACGAATTTTCTTTAGGGTTATTTCATGGGAATAATACCAACTATGCGCGTGCTTATTAAATTAATACAAACTATACATAATCTCATTTTAATATGAACTACGCATTCATTAATCCCGCTTTGCTATGTATGAAATTATGACTTGCTATTACCAGTCATAGTGACTTGTTGTAACTTTCTAAGGTTTTATTAGGTCCGTTGTAGTTATCACGAAAGTCAAAATTACAATAAAAACATTTTTTCATAGCTTCTATAAGGCTAATTGAAAAACAAATGGAAGATGAATTTTCGGTTTTTTTTATCAGTGGCCGAAAATGAACACGAAATGTAAATTAGAAGAAGAAAAGTTAGAGGAAGAGTTGAAAAAGGAAGGTTCAACAGGTAGCCGGTCACCCATAACAAAGCGAGATTAATGAATGCGTAGTTCGTATTAAAATGAGATTACGTATAATTTGTATTAATTTAAGAAGCACACGCACAGTTGGTATTATTCCCATGAAATAACCCTTTTCTTTATTATTGCCATAGTTTTATTTGTCGCCAAATTTTTCAACTTACAAACCATTTAAAAAACAGTAAACATAGCTTTTTTTTAAACAAAAAATAAAAATAGTTAATGATATGTGAAAATAGTATTTAAATGATGATAACACTTACTGCCTCCGGTTTTAAATTATTGCCTCATTTGGATAATATATGTGAGGAGTATTATAATGAAACGGGACAACCATTTAAAGTAGACGAAGTATTATTTGAAGGAGTTATGTCCACCGTCCTACGGATTAACCCGCTTAAGTCTATGTATCCGATATGCCTTGCTAGAGGTCGATGTCGGGTTGACATATAAATGAGTTATATGTCTGGTAGTCTTAAGTGGGCCCATTGGGTCACACACAATGTGTACGGGATATTATTAATATATCGATATATTAATATATCGGGTCAGTAGTAATACAACTCAGCTGTGCTGTCGGGTTATGGTAACTAGAGTTATTGTAATAATCTAAATATACCAATTGAAGTTACGGAATAACTTCTAGGTGAAGTAGGTAACCTATCTCTCCTATATAAGAAGGTTCATATGATGAACCAAATCAGATATTTGTGAGTATTGATTCATATATTATTAGAGAGAGAATTTTGTGAGACAGTCTCACAAAACCCTTATACTAGCATATACGTCGCAGTTTCGTACCCGTGTGGATACCATAGGAGGCATCACGTTTGGGGTGCTTTATTCTGTCTGTGGAGATTATTTATTCTGCCCGTGGAGATCATTTATTCTTGTTCGTGAAGATTATTTATTTTACCCGTGGAGATTATATATATTTCTGGGTTTATTATACTTCTTATTAATACGCTGTTCCGCTACAAATAAGGTATAATTGTTATCCCTCTTCTTTTGTCTTTTCGGTTAATACTCGTAACAGGTCCTTGGTTTAAAGGTTGTAACCCTACATTATTCTAGTATAACGCATACATGCCCGTTTGTATTAGCTATTTAGGTAACTAACAATAGTACTCCTATATAAATTATTTTTCAAATTTTGTTGGTAGACTTCTTAAGTAACAATAGTGTGTAACAGTAGTCCCGAAACCTTTCCGGTTCTAGTAGTCCCCTCCGTGATTTTTCCCCCTCTTCAGTTTCATCCCTGCGATGCATGATACACATACTCGGTTACTTGGCATAATCAGACATATAACACGATTATTTGTAATATTAGACATACTTACTCTTCTGCCCGTTGTTATATGTGACGTATTGGGGAGCATGTCTTGTTTGTTTATCATAGGTTGTTTTCTCTTCTTCAATGATAATATCATTATGTTTTACTTTAAAACTTGCAGTTTCATATCTATCGAGTTATGTTTGAGTTTATGATAGCTACTAGCATAACGAACATAATAAGAGAACAAATTTACTCGCAAGCTAGGGTGGGGTGGGGTGGTCTGGTGGTGGTGGTGACAACGTGACATAGTTGTTAAATAATTAGTAACATGATAATTACTCCTTACTACTCAAAGTAAATTCTGATAAGCAAAAAATTAAGTAAACATCGAGGTTTAGAATTTACCTGTGAGGTTGGGACACTAATTGAAAAGTTGTGATTTTGTTCTACGGAATCTATCTTATTTAGTTTGAGTAATCAAGGTAATCCTAAACATAATAGATAGATGATTAGATTGTTCTGTAGATCGAGTAATTCCTCAAAACACATCTTCTTTGATGAATCATCCCGGCCTTATGTCCTACAAATGACAAACATATTTTATTCAATGAAGTAGTCTAAACTCGAATCATGTAGGGTGCATTATACTAACATACAGAGTACATTAAGAGAAGGTGACGTATACCTGTGTGCAACCAAAAACTTAAGAGGAAATACTAATAATAATCCAATTGAACCAATTTTAAGGGAAAAAAATACTCATATAATCTTACATTTTAAAAAGAATGGTGGCGGTTTTGAGTCAAGCTTGACTGTTTGGAACAACGATTGTCGGAGCCATGATTTGAGGAAAAAAAATGTCGTGGGTTGTTTGTTGTAGAAGTCAGTTTGTGATTTAAGGCACTATAAATTGCTTCATTTTGTCCTTTCATCTTCTCCTTTAGCCGGTCAAACAAAGTCAATTTAATGACGCAAAATATAGTATCCAAAGAAAATACGAGTAATATTTAAACTAAATTAATGTATCGTGACCTAATTAACATGAGTACATGACCATCATTTAACTAACGATAATTTTACATTTTATAGGTAAGGTAGCCATACAAAAGTCAAGATGGTAAACCCGGGTCAAAAAAATCAGAATTCCACGTATCATGAGTCAATTTTTATGTCATTACCAAATAATAGATCAAAAATGTACTCCGTAGTACTCCGTGCTTGGTGAGCAAGGAATGAAAAACTATAAACTCCCACTATTGATTATTGAAGATGGAGCCATATCTTTTTTAGGACAAGAAAATAATCCAAAATGAAAATTTTTAAATATATAAGAAGTTTATACGTACTCTATCATAACTAAATAATTGGTTCCCAGATTATATATCTACCTTCTCTCCATACCAAAAATTCCATTGAAATAGCCCCAGACAGGGACGAAATCGGGATTGAATTGTATCTCGGGTCGATTTTTTATAGTGTTAGTTGTTCGTACTCATCGTTCCTAAAACACAAATCATTATTTAAATGAATGTCTACTAATTTTTTTAAAAATCACGGATATATTTTAAAATAACTGTCACAATTGTTTATTGAAATTTAATTGTGACAAATATTTGTGAAAATATGACTCATATTGTCACAATTATTTATCATAATTAAATTGTTATAGTTCTTTTAATACTTTTGGGATAAAATTCTTTTTACGAAAATATTTGAGTGGAAATACGATAGGGTAAAACATATTTTATAATAGATAAATATTTTTATTAATTCGTATTCTGTTTTTGATAAAAATATTGTCTTGGCAAAAACCTTAGGTTTAAGGTTTTTTTTTCCTGATTAAATTAGGTAATATTCAACACTGATTAGTCGAAAAAGAATGATTGGCCTAATATGTTTAACTAAAATCGGTGACATCAAAGAAGGTGGCATGCAGTCACCAAGAAACGGGTGTCGTTACCGTCATTAAAAGATTTGAGTTGATGGTAAGAAACGGGTGTCGTCACTCTCGTTAAAAGATTTGAGTTGATGGTAAGAAACGAGTGTCTTCATCCTCATTAAAAGATTTGAGTTGATGGGCGGTCGACAGTATGTATATTCCCAAATCGAACTTGTGGCAAACCAAGTCTGAACTGCATGCTGGTATATGTTCATCATCGTTGTCAACCTAAAGTTTTTGCCAAGACAATATTTTTATCAAAAACAGAATACGAATTAATAGAAATATTTATCTATTATCAAATACTCTCTCCGATTTTTAATTTTCGCCCCATTGTGTTTAGCATATAAATTAAGAAAATTTGATAAATTATTGATAAAGAGATAAATGATGATGAAATTTGGTGACTAGACACCAATGAGTCGTGAAGGGAATATAATATTAGTTTAATCAATTAAATGACATAGTGGATAAATAATAGAAAAGTATAAGGATAATATGGTAATATATGACTGACAAACAAGAAAAGTTAAGAAGTGGGATAAAAAATAAAAACTTGCCAAATAAGAAATACGGGGCAAAAATTAAAAAATGGAGGGAGTATGTATGTTTTACCGTATCGTATTTCCACTCAAATATTTTTGTAAAAAGAATTTTATTTAATTATGATAAATAATTGTGACAATATGAGTCATATTCTCACAAATATTTGTCACAATTAAATTTCAATAAACAATTGTGTAAGTTATTTTGAAATATATCCGTGATTTTTAAAAAATTTAGTAAACATTCATTTAAATAATGATTTGGGTTGTAGGAACGAGGAGTACGAACAACTAACACTATGAAAAATCGGTTCGGGGTACAATTCAATCTTGACTTCGTGCCTGGTGGCTGGTGGGACGAAAATGCAGACTTGACTTTAGCTTTGTTCTTCATTGGTGGGAATGATCCGATTAGGTTACCCAGACGGTAAACCGCATTGAAGTCCCTTCTTTCTCTAGACATCCGCCTTATCCCAGACAGTCCATTTACTCCATTCATAGCCCTTGCATGACCATCGCTGTCGGTACTTCCACCAATCCGCATCACCAGCTTCGTTCTCAACATTCAGTCGGATTTGTTGTGTGAGTACTCTCTATCTTTCTCCAATTTCTCCAATTTATTTTATTTTAATACAAGTCTATATGTATCAAAAACAGAATACGAATTAATAGAAATATTTATCTATTATCAAATATGTTTTACCATATCGTATTTCCACTCAAATATTTCCGTAAAAAGAATTTTATCCCAAAAGTATTAAAAGAACTATAACAATTTAATTATGATAAATAATTGTGACGATATGAGTCATATTATCACAAATATTTGTCACAATTAAATTTCAATAAACAATTGTGACAGTTATTTTGAAATATATCCGTGATTTGCCTTGAAGTGTCCAAGCTCACCACATTTGAAACATGCTCTTTCCGCAAGCGATCTAGATTTTGATCTAGACTTCTTATCCCCACTATTTTTCATTTGTCCTTTCTCTAGTAGCATACAACCCTCACGCAGGTTCGTTATTCTCTCCACCATTACCAGACATCCCACTAATAGCAACCTTTCGAAGATTATTCGATAATAGTGACGTTCTGGTCTCATCCATGGTAAGAGTATCACCCACAAGCATCAACGTTTGTACTAGATCAACGTTTGTACTAGATTTTCATACTTGTTGGTCAATGAAAGTAGCAACATAAGTGCTTGGTCTTCATCTTCAATCTTTACTCCAATATCCTTCAAGTCTGATATAATCCTATCAAACTTATTGACATAATCCCGGATTGAGGGGTCTTCCTCCATCTTGCATCTATACAATCTGGATTTTAAATAGATCCGATTTGTCAGAGCTTTTACCATGAAATTATTCTCTAACTTCGCCCACACGCCAGCAGTCGTTCCTTCTTCATTCACCTAAAAAGCAACATCCCTCTCAAGACATAAGATTATCGCTGCCCGTGCTTCAAGATCCAATTCTTCCCAATCCTCATCCTTCATAATCACAGGTTTTTGTTCTTTACCCGCTAACGCCTTATGCAATTTTTTGTGAAATAAGCAAATTTTTCATCTGCATCCTCCAATAGGAAAAATCATTTTTCCATTGAACTTTTCAATTTCATATTTGCCGACCTTGACGGTTCCACTGGTAGAAGTTGATCACAAAAAATAAAGTTTTACCACTCTAAATTTTGATGTTGGCTCTGATACCAATTGTTGGAGTAGCAGCGGAATTTATGATCTTCTAATAGATTAATATAGATTAATAGATTAATTTGTGAAATATATCCCTCACTGAATTGCACCAAGAAATAATATAGCGTGAACAAAACTTGTATGAAGAAATATAAATCTCGTAAGAAAGATTGACAAAAAGTAAATTGTATTAATTCTAATTTTATTACAAGTGTTATTGTTGTTATTATATTATTATGATGAAACATATGCAAAACATTATATAATACTCTATGCACTAATAAATGAATGATCTACCTTCATTCACTTATGAAAATAGTAACGCAATAAAAAATACTTTCTCTAACTATTCTCGCATCCTTACGCCTTGTTTCATCAATTCTATATTCACACTCTTATTTTCCCACACTTGGTGAAGAAACTGATACACATCTCGCTGAAGAATAGAAGCATGTTCAGGAAAAGTCGGATAAAAAAAATTACCTCCCCGAGTGGCCGACTATAATCAACAGGGGTTCTCCCGGAAATTAATTCCATGATAAGTATTCTGATGCGTGCGATTTATATATGATTATTTCGCCTTTTACGCACGCATTTTCATGCATATCGAGTAGCATTGTCTACTATTTTCCCCCGAATTTGATACTTTGTGGTCATGTTGCATCTTATGCAGGTTTGAACCCGTGGACGGATAAACAAGGCAAAAATCGTGCTTAAAGATGAAATATTATGCGAAATAAGAAAAGAGAATGATCGTTTCCAAATAGGTCAAATTAAAACGTCAATATCTTGAGTTTTACAACTCCAATTGATCTGATTCTAGTTGCGTTGGAAATCTCTTTCTCTTAGCTTTCCAACGATATATTATACGCCCGATTTGAAGAAGTAACGAAGAAATGGCAAGCGTTTGAAGTTGAGCGCGCAGTGCTAAGAACGGAAACAGAGCACAGATAGTCGACCGACTATCCTAATAGTCGACCGACTATTCAAAATTCTCGAACGACTATTCTCGAGACTGAACGAAGACCGAGACTTTCCTAAATTGATGTTTAGGGTTAATAAGACTTTTGGGCTTTTGTTTTAGCTTAGTATTTAAGAAACTATTAGACTAGAATTCTACAACCTCTTCTTGTATGCTTCTAATTCTCTTTAGACTTTTCTTTAGACTATTCTCTTTAAATTTCTCTCTACCCTAAACTTTTAGATCTAGATTTATGAATTCTTTTCTACTCTTCCATTAAACTCGGTAATCTAATTCTTTCTTTGTTCCTTCTTATTCTCTTTGTTCTTAATTCTTTCTCTCTTAATAATTTATTTATCATCTTTATTATTGTTGTCGTAAGTTTCTCCATGAGTAGCTAATTTCCATTGCTAGGATTTAGGGGATCCATGAATTGAATATGATTGCTAATTAGTTTATAGATTTGTCTACGATATTGCGTCTGAGTTGTTAATTGTAGCATTTAATTGAGATTAATTGATTAAGTCGACGTAATTGATTAATTGAATTGGTGAACTCGAACCTAAGATCGGAAGCCTGGTAAGAGTTAGACCTGCTACAACACATTAGTTTGCCCTAATAAGATCGGAAGCCGTTAGAAGCATTCTAGGGTGAATAGCGGACCGGAAGGACCTTTTCACTACCCCTTAGACCAATATCTGCGACAGACCTGTGACCTAGACTGTGACCGTAGGAAATTCATGGTGAACCGACGATCCTAGTTTTCTCTCTATATTTATTCATCTTTATTCATCCTATTTATTTTAGTTATTTCTTCTCCTTTAATTTTCTTTCCTTCATTACTTTTAGATTAGTTAAAACAAACAAACAAAACCCCCGATTTGGTTACTTAGATAGACTTTAATTGCGAGTAGGATTTATTTGTCTCCCTGTGAAATCGATCCCGACTTCCCTAGCTATATTTTTAGTTGGACCGTAGTTGGTTATTTTTGATAGGTACACGACTATCTAGCTTATCATATTCCAAAACCATAAACGTCTGTAACAACCCAGATTTTCGGTGACTTAAAATAATAGATAATGTGGGAAGTTATCTAAGTCATATAATTAAATTATATCAGAGTGTAAATAAATTCGAATCGTTACGGATCCTTACAATAAACGACTATCCATTACGATCCGGTCCATGTTTTTTTACGGTCCAATCCGGACCAGATCGGACCGACATAAATATGGTCCAGTCCATAGCCCAACATTTTATACAATTATGATCTTTGATCCAGTTTAACGGTCTGATCCAATCTGATCTGAACCGACGAACACCCCTAAATTCACAAACCCGAAAGTGTGCTTTAAAAATCGGCAACACAACATGAGTGATGAGTCCATAACCCAAATTGGTTCAAAAACTGAACCAACACGTAAACTTAGGAGAGTGTCACTTTCAAAATTCCTTGCATTACACGTTTGAAAAGTCGTCGAATCCATTGACTTAGTTCAACTACACTCAATTAATACAACTTGTAATTGTAATTACGTGATAATAATTCAATTAATTTGATCGAAGTCAAGTCGTATATGTGAGACTGTGAATCATTCTCTTACTACTAAGAGGATAACAATACTAGGAAATAAGATGAGGTATCAATCTTTCAAGAGATGTTTTCCCTCCAAACATCATAGTGTGGACATGACATAGGTCCACCCCGACGCGGCCACGCGCGGGTTTGGGGAGGCGAATGAATCTCCATATGAGATGGTCAAATTAAAATTTAAATCGAAGTTGGAGTCGCCACCGAATTTTATGGTTATTCGGAACCGTTCGAGCCCACTCTATGTCATAGTGGGCCGTGTACAAAATACGGCCCATTTCCGATGTCAGAGTTTATTGGGCTCGTCCCTTTGCAGTTCGATACCGATGCCGACTTGAGCGGTTAATCGTATATTGAATGACTCTCGTTGCCAATGGTTTCGGACATCCGGAAACCACGGTTCTGAGTAAGGGGTGAGGGTACGTGTTGGGAAGCTCACTAAGAACACCCAACCCCGCCCGCAGATTAGCGGCCTCTACTAGGATATCGAATGATTTTTTAATACGCGCGTTAGTAATACGATGAATGATATACAAACATTGTTTTTCTAAGCATGTGAGGAATTGAATGGGTTGCTAAGTCGGTTTAATGCATGAAAAAAATTAACGTCGAAGTTGAATTTAGCATGCGAGATTCGTTTTAGTATAATAAAACAAATGATGAAAAGGAATGAATTTGCTACAAGGTAAACAAACGAGTTAGTATCGATTTGTAAATGATAATATAGCAAATAAATATACGAGGTCGAGAAAATATTAGTCGAAATCTGAAAAATATTGTTAAAAGACGCTGTTTTGTATAAAAAACGAAGTTCAAAAAATAATAAAAAAAGAACGAGAAAGGTGCGTCGTGGCAGCCGGCCGCGCGGCTCGCCCGGGACTCCGGCGAGTCGCGGGTCGGTCTGTTTTTTTTGAAGACGATTTTTCGAGGATTTGACTAAATCGCGTACAAATATTGCATAGCTTGTACTCGATCTAATATTTTTGATATTCGTTGTATTCGATAATTGACTACGAAATCAATATCAAATACTCGGAATAGTTTTAGAAAAGATGTAAATTTTAGAAATCGTTTCGTAGAATAATAAAATAAAACGAACGAAAGGCTAAAAAAAAGACCCGGGTCTCAGGCCCGTGCGCGAGTCGCCTGGGCGTGGCGCGACTCGCGTGCGGGTCTGTCCGATTTTTATTTTTTGTTCGAAAATTGCTAATTTAATAAATCGCGTACAAAATATGAATTAATTTGTATTCGATTTTGTGTTTTCGATATTCGTCGTACCCGATATTCGATTATGAAATCAATATCGAGTATTCGGAATGAATTAAAAAAAAGTTTTGTGAAAAGAAGTTTGAACGAAAAAAGATGTAACGATTTTTAACATCGTCGAGATCTTAATATAATTCTTGTTGATACAATATTCGATTATAGAAAATCGATATCATATTTTTAAGAATGTTCGATATATGAAAATAGTTTTTAATAATATCGATATTAGAAAATAGAAAACGACGAATGACCCGTAAAAAAAGGACCGACGTATGACCCGTAAAAAGGACCGAGAAGGAGAAGAAGAGAAGAAAAAAGGAGAAGTCGGGTTTGGTACACCCTCAACCTACATGCTTTTGTTAGCTCGGATCGGGGCTCGTCGGAATGTGGCTAGGCACGGGAGCGTCGAGTGATGTCGGTCGGGTTAGGGTGGCTCGGTGAAGGTGACGGGTGAAGGGTGTCGGGTATCGGGACCGGTTTCCTTCGGGTTTTGGACGTACTATCGGTTTCTCGATGCTAAGGTTGATGTTTTTCAGGAATTATGTATGTCGGAATGACAGAAAGTTGATATGTATGTTGCTAATAATTGTCGTTTGTAGTTGTTGTATGCAAGGGGCTATTTATAGGGAGTTCCCGACCTTGGCTAGGAGAGTTTGAACTACCGCTTAGGATAGGAAACGTAGGAGTTTGAGAAGCATGAGAATTCCGTTTTCTTGGCAAAGAAGAAAGGCATCTCAGCTGGTTGTGTGCTGTTTGGCCGAGTATTTGCACTCGGTTGGGTGTTTGAATCGGTTTTCGGATAGGATTCCTGCTTGAGATCGAATTACATCCTTAAACGGAATTGTTTATTATTTTGTGAAGCTGATTTTTTGTAGAGTTTGAGTAAGAATCAGCCGTGTGAGATGTCACGGCTGACTCACGTGTCTCGGGAAAATCTTTGACCGGGTTTTGACTCGGTCGCTAAAAGACGGTTTTACCCCTGGTGTCGGATTCGACCCAAATTAGTGTTATTTGACTCGAAACGACCCACTGGGCCTGAATTTGAGGTCGATTTTGTGAAATTTGTACTCCGTAAAAAGCCCAAGCCAAATATCCATGATTTCGAGCCCTTTCCGAGTACGTTAAAGCATGCTTGCGTCCGATCATCGTCGGGTGTTTGTCGGAAACTGCTATAGACACCTGGCGGTCAAAATGTGGGTGTCTACAGAGCCCCCACTCTGAGTGAGGCTTGGACAAGGCGAAAGTCAGAGTAGCTACCAGGCCAATCAAAGATTAAGACCCGGCAGACTTCCGGTCGGGTCGTTTAAAGTACATTAGACCTGCGTGAAGGGCCCGCCGGCCATGGATTAGAAATGTACCTGAGCTGATGATAACTCCGTGGGGAATTGAACTCGTCGTATAAGACTTAGGTGCGCCTGTATATATGGGCTCATCTTGTTAAATGCCGCTGGGGAGTTATGTGAATTGCACTGTCGTGATTTGTACCTGCATAAGCTACATAAAATTTTGCATGCAACACGTAGGCGAAACAAATATGACTCGCGCTGGGGAATAAAAATGATTTTTACTGCATTTTGAAATCGAAGTCCTGAAAGTAACTCACGTGCTAGGAGATAGGTTTCCAAGATTGAAAGAGGTGGAAAAGAAATTTGCCGTTTAAATTGACTGAAATTTGACCTTGTCGAAAAGGATTTTTTTTCAAATGGCTAAGTTTTGCAAATTTTAAAATGAGAATTTGAAAAGAGAGGCCTACCGGCAGACTCGACTCTGGACGCGACAGGACGAGTTGACAAACACGACTTGGACTCTCTAAGGGTTGGACCGTGACTTGGTAAGGAGGTGAGCCACATAAGATGACAAGACTCTTAAGTTGCGCTATTCCGTAGCCTAGGCGAGTGACAACACGGTCGAATCCTCAGAATAGGAAGGATGTGCTATGGGGGGATTGCAATAGTCTGTAATGAGACTGTTTTGGCATGACAGGACTTTTAGCAGTAGCAATGCCGTAGTCTAGTGCTCTTCTGGATTTTTGATTTTTGGGTACATTTCCAAGGTGGGTATTGCCTTGAGTCCTGACAGATTCTTGTCTTCGACTGAGCCGAGTACTAGGACACACTATAGAAAGGAGGCTAGATTTTTTGAATTTATCTGAATTTTGTGAGTGGATGGAGGTCTTCTGGCTAAAAGAAGCCCCCAGGACGATAAAGCTAGCTGTTGAGAACATGACGGTGTCGTGACCGAAATGATGACGCTTCTTGAATTTGTGTCAATGTGGATGGTTGTGCCTTTGTTGAAAGGCTGCCTACGTATTCACGTGTGGTGAAATCAAACCATGTCGTAGTTCAGTGGATTATGGTGCCTAGTTTATTAGGGCTTTGTGTGTAACTAGCCATGGTGATGGTATAGGCTAGGTGCATTTCCAATGATGCCATGATCAAAGGGCTAGAATAGTTAGGATGTTGATCCTGTGACTGTGAGCATTCTCCGGGGTGGCCCCCAGAGGTGGTGTGAACTATTTGGGCATGTTCTATGCCGACCGCAGGTTGAGTTCCCGTGTTTGGGGTTGGTAACTGGTTTGAATGGGGAGAATTGGGATGAGATTTTAACGAGTTTTGCTCTCGGGGATTTTAACGAGTTATGTTCTCGGGGATTTTAACGAGTTCTGTTCTCGGGGATTTTAACGAGTTTTGGGATTTTAACGAGTTTTGCTCTCGGGGGATTTGACGAGTTTTGCTCTCGGGGGATTTGACGAGTTTTGCTCTCGGGGAGATTTGACGAGTTTTGCTCTCGGGGGGGATTTGACGAGTTTTGCTCTCGGGGGGATTTGACGAGTTTTGCTCTCGGGGGGATTTGACGAGTTTTGCTCTCGGGTTTGCGTATGGTGATTGTGAATTCTGTTATGTAAAGGGGAAGTCGAGTAAAATGGCTCGAACTTTGATCGGGATAAGTTTTGATAATGCGAGATCTGATTTCCATGTCTGGCCCTAATAGTTAGGGGTATCCTATGGAGCTTGAATCCTCAAAATTCCGGGCTGTCTCTGGCCTAGGTCTCGGGAAGGTCTTTGAGGGTTGTAATGTGGGAAGGCTAAATGTGGTGTTAGTTGACCAGCTCGATTATCTCTTCCTTATTTGATGGCATGAATTTTGACCGTACCCTGGTCATGGGGCTTTCACTTGAATTGACCGTTGATCATGGTCATGGTTTTTTTTATCATGGTCATCTCTTTTGTTTTGGGCCTTTTGCTTTTTCTTAGATTGGACTTTTGTTTTTTTTTGTCCAGTTTTTTTGTTGGTCAGACTAACACCTAAGGTAGGGATTGGTTGATCTTATTGGACGGGTGTTTATTGTGGGAAATGGGCTTGCCTCCCGTCTTTAACCCAAACTAGGAGGTTACCTAGATTTGTCATAGGATTCGATACCGCTCCTGCTAAGGGTAGTTATGTGGCTTTCTATACCAGACATGGAACAGGTAACGGAAAACACGGGTCTCATTTCCTGCAGTCATTATAGATGTGCCTATAATAGTCACGTGCGTGTGCTCACAGTGTATGATGGTGTTCATCATGTTCTCGGAAACACATAAGGAAAGCATATATGAGAAATAGAAAAGCTGATTTTATTGAATTTTGAAAAAGAGGACAGAATACAATTGACTCTGACTCTGACTTTGAAGTTGAAATAAATAGTACTCTCTAGACTCGGACTCAGACTTGGACTTAAATCAAATCCGGACTTTTGGATGCATAAGAGGTAGATTGAATGCTTTGGTCATCGGGCCCTGTATAGTCCATGAGGGGCTTTGCAAGTGACAAAGTTTCCAAAACGGGAGTCTTCCCGGCATCGAGAAAGTCTTGAATGAGGTGTTTCAGCTTCCAGCATTGTTCTGTATCATGTCCCCTCCCTCTGTGGAATTTGCAGTAATGCTCGGCGTTCCATGCTTTGGAGCGTTTTTCCAAAGGTGGGTCGGTTGTTGGGCCTATAGGTAGTATTAGGCCCTTCGGAACCAACCTCTGGAAAGCGACGGTGTAGGACATATCCAAGTGGGTAAATGTCCTTTCCTTTGACTGGTTCTTGATTTTTGGAGAGGTGACTTGAGGGTTACCTCTCTCGGTCTTGCCATCTTGAGGGTACCGGACAGTTTCGTAAGAGTGTTCACCCTTTAAATGGCTCAGTTGGGTGATAGGCTGTCTTACTCGCTCTAGTTGTGTTAGACGGGATCGGGTTCTTACAAGGTCTTCTTCGATGATGGTCACCCTGGCATTTAGGTTATCTAGGGCGGTATTGATTTTCGAAAAGATATTGTTAATGGAGCAAGATAGCATAAGCATGCTTCCTTGGATATCCCCTTTCTTGACGGTGCGAGATTTGTTGTGGTTTGGTAGTGTCTCGTTCATAGGGTCCCTGATCGGAAGAAATGACATGTGTTAGAACTCGCCTAAGCTCGGTTTTGCGCAAATGCAAAAGAGAGTCAAACTAGGTACGGCCCGGGGGCGGGGATGACTAAGATTCTATGACCGGGCTACTTAAACGTTAATCCAGACAAAGTAACGACTGTGACCTAGACTCGACCACGAGACTCGAGCTGTACAAGGATACGTCCGAAAATGGGGCGACCGTATTTGACCGTGCCGCGTGGTTGGACCAACCGTGGCGACCTAACCCTAGGTGATCCGGGTATTCGTAGCGTGGGTACGACTCGAAGAAGGCATCATAAGGACGCCGGTGTAGGATGAACGTAGGGTACTCTCTAGGGTAACCGTGGTTGACTGCTCGGGTGGAGGACAGCCCCCTGAGTAAGGCTAGAGACTCAGATGGTGTGACATCTAAGTGACTCGAAAGTGGGATACGTGAGACAACACGTGCAAGACATAACCCTTAGAGCAACCGTGATTGATCGCTCTGCTGAAGGGTAGCCCCCGAGTGGGGAAAAGCCTGAAAAGAAAATGACTCGGAAAGGACACCTAGACGGGTGACTCGTGAAAGGTGGGTCTCCTTTAGGATCCAGCTGTGTGGGCTGGGCCCTGTTTGAAAGGAGGTTTACGTGAGACATTCTCAGACTTTTAGAATCGATTGTGTAAGTGGGCCAACCTTTGTAGGAGTATGTCCTACGTAGGTGGGCCTTGCCTTAGTAAAATAAGGCGGACTGGGATAGGGGGGAAACTCGTGATGTAAGATCGACAGAGTTTCGACGCTAAAGACTTTGACGACTTATGACACGACCCGACACTGCAAAATACGGGAAGTCCTAAGAAGAGGAAGGTTTTGAAAAAGGGATTTTTTTTGGAAAATCCGAGATGTCTCGGTGGATGGCTCAATTTTTTCGAAAAAACGGAAAAGTGCATCGGGCCAGACTTTTGTAAGTTCGAAAAAAAATCGAGTTTTGAAATGGGCAGAATACCGGCTGGAAAGTAGGCTACTTTGAGTCAAATCGTAAATCCTAATTTCGGTAGCATTCCGAGGTTTTGAAAAGTTGAATATTTGGAATTTTGAAATTTGAGTATCGAAAAGAATTTCCGACAATTTGAAAATTGAAGATGAGATCCCGAAGATTTGAAAATCGAAAACAGCATCTCGAAGATTTGAAAATTAAAACTGGCATCTCGAAGATTTTGAAAATCGAAACTGGTATCTCGAAAATTTTGAAAATCGAAACTGGCATCTCGAACATTTTAAAATCGAAATTGAATTTTGAAAATTCGAAAATCGAATGGTGGATCGGAAATTCGAATTTTGAAATGGGCAGCATGCCGGCTAGAAAATAAGCGTGTTTTGAGTCAAATCTTAAGTCTAAATTTCGGCAGCTTTCCAATTTTTTAAAATTTGAATATTTTCGAAAAGATGCATTTTTGGAATTTCGGAATTTTGAATATCGAAGATGAATTTCCGAAAATTTGAAAATCGAAAACAGGATCCCGACTTTTTAAAATTGGCGAAAATGTCATTGGTCTTGAATTTTTTGAAAAGACAGAAATTTTGAATTTTTGAAATGGATTTTTGAAAGCCCGAAGTGAAATTCGGGGGATGGCCCGGTTTTTTTTCGAAAGAAAAAAAAACGGAAATCGAACCGGGCGACGGTTTTGCAAGTTCGAAAATAGTTTCGAGTTTTAAATTGGGCATAGTACCGGCTAGAGAAAGGGCTATTTTGAGTAAAATCGTAAGTCCTAAATTGGGTATATGCCCGGGGTTTTGAAATTGAATGTTTTGAAAAGGATGCAATTTTTTTGAAAATGACGGTTTTTGAAAAAGATGATGTTGATCAAGTAGCACGTAGTCATGGAAACAGTATAATGACACCATGTATGCTCTTAAGCTAAGTCTCGGTCAGTCTATAAGGGTCTATACCAGTGTACATAGCCTATCGAGAATCGGGGCGGACTCCCTAAGTCGAGTTGAGCTTAGGACATGCCGTAAAACCCATACGAATCGGCTAATGGACACCTTTGACATATCCAATTTGGACTACATCAATGGCATAGTGGGACATCGGTCACCAGTACCGGCCCGGGAAAGATGGGGTTATGCATGAACCGTAAAACTAAAACGCGTATTGTACTAGTCAAACGATTTCTATTCGAGTCTCACCCTGAGGATACCGAAGGTTAGTAACGCATCAGTAAATCCCCAGCGGAGTCGCCAAATTGTGGAGATGACATAGGTCCACCCCGACGCGGCCACGCGCGGGTTTGGGGAGGCGAATGAATCTCCATATGGGATGGTCAAATTGAAATTTAAATCGAAGTTGGAGTCGCCACCGAATTTTATGGTTATTCGGAACCGTTCGAGCCCACTCTATGTCATAGTGGGCCGTGTACAAAATACGGCCCATTTCCGATGTCAGAGTTTATTGGGCTCGTCCCTTTGCAATTCGATACCGATGCCGACTTGAGCGGTTAATCGTATATTGAATGACTCTCGTTGCCAATGGTTTCGGACATCCGGAAACCACGGTTCTGAGTAAGGGGTGAGGGTACGTGTTGGGAAGCTCACTAAGAACACCCAACCCCGCCCGCACATTAGCGGCCTCTACTAGGATATCGAATGATTTTTTAATACGCGCGTTAGTAATACGATGAATGATATGCAAACATTGTTTTTCTAAGCATGTGAGGAATTGAATGGGTTGCTAAGTCGGTTTAATGCATGAAAAAAATTAACGTCGAAGTTGAATTTAGCATGCGAGATTCGTTTTAGTATAATAAAACAAATGATGAAAAGGAATGAATTTGCTACAAGGTAAACAAACGAGTTAGTATCGATTTGTAAATGATAATATAGCAAATAAATATACGAGGTCGAGAAAATATTAGTCGAAATCTGGAAAATATTGTTAAAAGACGCTGTTTTGTATAAAAAACGAAGTTCAAAAAATAATAAAAAAAGAACGAGAAAGGTGCGTCGTGGCAGCCGGCCGCGCGGCTCGCCCGGGACTCCGGCGAGTCGCGGGTCGGTCTGTTTTTTTTGAAGACGATTTTTCGAGGATTTGACTAAATCGCGTACAAATATTGCATAGCTTGTACTCGATCTAATATTTTTGATATTCGTTGTATTCGATAATTGACTACGAAATCAATATCAAATACTCGGAATAGTTTTAGAAAAGATGTAAATTTTAGAAATCGTTTCGTAGAATAATAAAATAAAACGAACGAAAGGCTAAAAAAAAGACCCGGGTCTCAGGCCCGTGCGCGAGTCGCCTGGGCGTGGCGCGACTCGCGTGCGGGTCTGTCCGATTTTTATTTTTTGTTCGAAAATTGCTAATTTAATAAATCGCGTACAAAATATGAATTAATTTGTATTCGATTTTGTGTTTTCGATATTCGTCGTACCCGATATTCGATTATGAAATCAATATCGAGTATTCGGAATGAATTAAAAAAAAGTTTTGTGAAAAGAAGTTTGAACGAAAAAAGATGTAACGATTTTTAACATCGTCGAGATCTTAATATAATTCTTGTTGATACAATATTCGATTATAGAAAATCGATATCATATTTTTAAGAATGTTCGATATATGAAAATAGTTTTTAATAATATCGATATTAGAAAATAGAAAACGACGAATGACCCGTAAAAAAAGGACCGACGTATGACCCGTAAAAAGGACCGAGAAGGAGAAGAAGAGAAGAAAAAAGGAGAAGTCGGGTTTGGTACACCCTCAACCTACATGCTTTTGTTAGCTCGGATCGGGGCTCGTCGGAATGTGGCTAGGCACGGGAGCGTCGAGTGATGTCGGTCGGGTTAGGGTGGCTCGGTGAAGGTGACGGGTGAAGGGTGTCGGGTATCGGGACCGGTTTCCTTCGGGTTTTGGACGTACTATCGGTTTCTCGATGCTAAGGTTGATGTTTTTCAGGAATTATGTATGTCGGAATGACAGAAAGTTGATATGTATGTTGCTAATAATTGTCGTTTGTAGTTGTTGTATGCAAGGGGCTATTTATAGGGAGTTCCCGACCTTGGCTAGGAGAGTTTGAACTACCGCTTAGGATAGGAAACGTAGGAGTTTGAGAAGCATGAGAATTCCGTTTTCTTGGCAAAGAAGAAAGGCATCTCAGCTGGTTGTGTGCTGTTTGGCCGAGTATTTGCACTCGGTTGGGTGTTTGAATCGGTTTTCGGATAGGATTCCTGCTTGAGATCGAATTACATCCTTAAACGGAATTGTTTATTATTTTGTGAAGCTGATTTTTTGTAGAGTTTGAGTAAGAATCAGCCGTGTGAGATGTCACGGCTGACTCACGTGTCTCGGGAAAATCTTTGACCGGGTTTTGACTCGGTCGCTAAAAGACGGTTTTACCCCTGGTGTCGGATTCGACCCAAATTAGTGTTATTTGACTCGAAACGACCCACTGGGCCTGAATTTGAGGTCGATTTTGTGAAATTTGTACTCCGTAAAAAGCCCAAGCCAAATATCCATGATTTCGAGCCCTTTCCGAGTACGTTAAAGCATGCTTGCGTCCGATCATCGTCGGGTGTTTGTCGGAAACTGCTATAGACACCTGGCGGTCAAAATGTGGGTGTCTACACATAGCTTCAATTTAAATAAAATCTCATCATATAATTATAATATCCAAATTCAATTCAAGGTAAATATTGATGTAATCAAAGAAAATAATTGCGACGGGTATTAAAAAATACGTAAATATTTATGATAATGTACCAAAATATAAATCTCACAAGTATCGAAACTAAGTGTTGAGACCGTCTTACCTAAGCTTGATCCGAGACACAACTATAATATGCCAAAAACTAAAAAAAACATACCGTCATTATACGAGAAGTCTCATTAGGGAATTTGTGAGAAAAATAAATATCTAAATATAAAATACTAAATTTATCGCGCATTATTGCGCGGGATCTATACTAGTTATATCATTATATATTTATAAATCAAAGGATCAAGGTTTCCTATGTGGCATTATTAAGGAATTTAAATTACATTAAACATGGTTTCTTAAGCAATGACTTATTTTGTTACTTTTTTTCTTGTGAATTTCGAATCGTTATACCACAATCCAAGCTACAAAATTTTTGGGGCCGTCATGCTTAGGTGCACTAGATTTGGTGTGTGATATGTGAAACTCTACAAAGCCCACAATCAAGGGGTTTTGCCGTTTAGGGCTTAAGAGCCTTACGGCCAACGTGCCGATCGACCCAAATTTATAAGGGAAGCGAGATTTACATAGGGAATAGTCAATGACTTAATCAATGTGAGGAAGTGGCGATTAACCCCTTTAAGATGACTTTGGAGAAATCTCCAACCGTGGATGATGATAATAGATTTACCTATACATAGGTCTCTTTCAGAATTTATTACTCGTAAGTGGTAATAGTATTATATATATATATATGCTCATATATGGGATGTTTGTTTGTTTGTTTGTTTTTTAAGATTAAGAGCACAGTACATAAGATGAGATTAAATAGAAAGATAAGAGAGGGAGGGGGGGCCAATGCAAATGAAACATACAGGCTGGGTGGATGATAATAAGTGGAACCCGGCAAACACAGCAATAATACGCAATCTCGCAAGTTTGAAGACAACTACCATTCCACACAAAACAAAACAAAATATAAATGAAATTCTTCTTCTTCTTCTTCTTATATTGGTTTAACCGTCTTACCCGCCATTAATTATTTGAAAGCCCATTACAACAACCCGGCCCCCAACTAAATATACAGTTACCCAAATCAACAATCTCCTCGCTCTACTATTTTTCTTTCTTCTTCTCTCAATATAATCCCACACATATTTAATTTCGTTACACATTATTACAAAAATTAAGGTTAATTACGGACTACTTTGTATCGTCATGAGATTAGGCCTACATATACTACCGCTCTTCACTTCACTAGTTCACTCCATCTTCATTAGAAAGGTACTCACGCACTAATCAATACAGTATTTATGTAGTACTCCTCCATCCCACTAAAATTGTCTCGTATTCTTTTTTGGTAAGTTCTTTAAGATGGTTCCATTTCACAACTTTTCTTTTTAGTCTATCTTTTTTTACAACTTTGTCCCTACTAAGTTAAATATTTACCATTTTGTCATTCCATTAACTCATACCACTTCACACAACATTATGTGACTCACCTATAAAGGGAGTCATCATTGTCTATATACTCAATCATCACACCATTTTCTTAGTTATTGTGCAAAAGTAAACGGGACAAACATTTTGGGACGGAGGGAGTATTATGTTTATAATATCAACTTCTTTTTAATTTTCATTAATTTTGTTTTCAAATCCTACAAGGGGATCAAGATATTCAAGACTTCGAGATTATAAATAATACTCCTTTCGTCTTAATTTTTTTGTTAATAAATGACCGAGAGATCCAGTATATACGTATTACATGTGCAATAAGACCCCATTATTTTTATCTTATGACCATATCAACCTACGCTTTGGTGCTCATAACATTATTTTCGACTTTAAAAGTATCTAAGTTTCTATATTACGGAGTACGATTTTTTTTGATTCATTGATTATTTAGTTTTATTTGTATGTTATAGTTCAACGAAAAACAATTCTTGTAACTAGTACAGACGGAGTACCTTTTTTCTTCTCGATCCTTATAAATTTTAATTAAAGTTAAATAAATGTATGAGCCGGGTCAATTGCTTAATAAAGACTCCATCTCCATGCAAAACGTAAGATGTGGTGGTGAAATAGCCAAAAATACCACTCGTAGAATATGCTTAGCTTAGCAACTCCGCAAGCATGTCTGGCCTTACTTAGTTACGTGTAAACTTAGAACTTCCATGTTCATGCACGGTATTTGGTGTAATGATATAATCCCCGGTCTCGTTTATTTGTTTACCTTTGATTAAAATATTCCTTACAATGAATATAAAAAACAGATAAATGAACGGAACGAATGGGGTATGTACCATTATGTTTAAATTATTTGCAAAATGTCCATAAAAGATGGAATAGTTGCCTTTTCGCTTATAATATTAAACCTTGTACTTGTCGTGTTCATACGTGAGTCTTAAATAGATTATCATTGATTAGATCATTGTCGTGTTAATACTCCTATTGTGGTTCATCATTGATTAGATCAGATCAAATTAAGTGAACACTTTTGTTTGGTGTTGTGCACTATTTTATCATAATTTTGCGGATCTATCAAATTTAGAGATCAGAATTGATAAAATTATACTATACGGAGTATTCATGAGAGAGTGCTTTTATGTTATGTTAACAAAAAAAATCAACGAAGAAATGTGAGGTTAGTGGTTAAAATTTTTATTTTCAAGTTTCTTAATCTACGCATTAATGAGCAGGGCAATGGCATGTGGGGATGCCTTCTGCTTTGTCTACTCCTTTCTTGGGCGTTTATTGGCTTATTTTGCGATTCTAGGTGAAGTTTCAAACTCCAGATAATTGACCCATCTTTAATTGTTTAAATAGTACAGTTTTTTTTCTTCCAATTTTCAAAGTGTTGTAGTCGTGCCACAAATCTTACGATATCATAGTAATAAGTACGGAGTATATTCTTTCAGAACTTCTTATGTAGAGGTGAGAACTAAAATACTTACTAATGAGTAATAAGCTGCTTATTAAACTAAACTAATCACGTGTACAATTATTTTTAACTTTGATCTCAAAACCAAAATGGTGAAAAAAATTAAAGGGTGGATGTGGTCAAGTTAATATTTCGTCCGAATTTTTGAAATTTTCTAAAAAAATTTAAGAAAAACCTCAAATACACTTTTAAACAGTTTATGATACTCATTATCATTAATCTCCTTAATTAATACGGAGTATAAAATGTGCAGCTGTATTAGTGATGATTAGTGCTATAATTGCCAAATGTATTGGAGATTGGAAAGAGAGGAATATGGAACAAGCAGTTGAAAGAGGTGAAAACAGTCATTTAATGAACCAACGTCATCATTACTCGGACAAGATTGCAAGTTTAACATCAATTAATTATGGAGCATGTCTCCAAACTGATGTAGAGTCTGGAAGTAGCAGCAGCAGCAGCAATAATGTCGATAACATTAGCAGTAGCAGTACAAGTCGAAGCAACAACAATTCTGGAGTTTGTGTCATTTGTTACACTCACCAAAGAAATTGTTTCTTCGTGCCTTGTGGTCATTTTGCTACTTGTCATTCTTGTGCTTACAGGTATTCCCATTTCCCAAATTATTATGTTGGAGTTTTAATACCTCGCAAGCACACGATGTAATCGTAGCACAATAGAGGGTCGATCCCACAAGGAGCAAAGCGATGCCTAGTCGTGTTTACCATAAATGTTTATCTAAGTCGAAAGAGAGGTAGGAATGGTGAACTACAACTACAATAATGAACGATAAACTAAAGAGAGAATTAAAACTAAAAGAAATAGAAAACTAAATATGAAACAGACGAAAACTAAAAATGACAGTCACTCAAATAGAGAAAGGCCTAGGGTCCGACTTAACCTCCGACATGCCATAATCGTGGGTAAGGAATACCGAGCATCGAATTGCTAGGGATGATAGGAATAGTGGAACGCCTCTAGGGGTTGGCTACCTCCCTCCCGGGTTCGTAATCCAACTAAGCTAAAACCGATCACCTCCCTCCCGGGTTCGTGAGTCGGCTCATTAAGTCCGCGTCTAATCCCGGTCCTTTCTCCCCCTCTCCCGAGGTGAAGAGTCTAAACCGATAATTTGGGTACCCTACCAAGTTCTCACTCCTGTGTTCAACTAGGCGGGGCAAGGCATGACAAGAGACGAGGTTTACTACCTAAACCTAACCGACTCCCGTCGGTGGACAAGGGTCAAGGGTTCAAACACAACCAAATGCCAAGTTGATTCCCGATCCCCCAAACTACCCAATTCCATTCATCCCAAACAATCCAACATTGAAATTCAAACCCACAATCTAGGCATATCGGAGCTAAATCGTCCCCTAGAAAAAGACTACTCACTACCCATCAAAATTAAACTAATCCGAATACTAATAATTAATCTAGAGACAATGCTAAACATAATAATCAACTCACAAAAACACAAATCAATAATACTAATAAAACTATAAAACTAAACATGATTAAAAGAACTAATAACTATGGACTAATCGATATGAAGGTAAGATACAAACCTAGAATCATATTTCTAAACATTATAAACTATAAAGACATAAACTTTAAGTGTGATTAACAATCTAAACATGAAATAAAATGAAATCGAACTAAACAAAAGAGAGATAGAAATTTATACCAAAAGTAAGGGACTAAATGGAGTATGTAGAACGTGAAGAAAGAAAGATTAAACTAAAATTAATTAAAAAATAACTAAGAATAAAAATAAATGTGAGAAGGAAAATGGCTGCTGCGTTTTCTACTCCTAAAACCCTCTACCATTTCTAATCTAACTGTCTAAGAATCAGTCTGCCTTTCTCACAAATGAGGGTCTTCATACATGAATATCCCAAGAAATTAATTAAAAGACTAAAATGCCCTTCATTTGAATAAAATTGAAAGGTTAAAAGAAAGGGCTTGAAAGTCTTTGCAATTGAAATTAAAACACCAGCCAAACACCAAAACCCATCGAGAATGCACGGCTGCAACGCCCCTGTGCCAGTTACGCACGGCTCGGCGTGCGTTCGTCAATTTCGTCGGAGCTTGGCTGGTCGGAGAGGTCGGTGGTGGCGCGCGAACTGGTGGTTGATTGATTGATTGATTGGATGGAGGTGAGAAGATGATGTTTCCATGCTTGATTGACGAAGATGATTGATTGTGGGGGGAGGAGTTTCAGATGGTGACTGGAGCTCCTGGAGTGTCGGCCGGAATCTGGGCACGGTTCTCGCCGGGATGGGTCATGGCGGTTGGTAGTGCGATGAGCTGGTGTGGATGGAGATTGAAATAAAAAAAGAAGAATGTGGTGGATTTTAATGGAGATGGTGATTGTTGATGATGATGAGGGTGGAGATTGAATTAGATATGGAGGATGAGGAAATTGATTGGAGATTGATTAGGAGATGGAGGTAAGATGGAATCATAAGAAGTCACGAGGAGTTTTGACTTTTGAGTATGAGTTGGGTGATTGACTTGGTCAAGCTCGGTTTTGACTTGAGCTTTGCTTATCTTGACCCGTCTTGACTTGTTTCGTTCCGTCTTTCTCGATTCCTTGCATTGGTTACCTTGAGTCGGTACCTACAAATACAAACGTGGACGCGCAGTACCAATTTCTCGAGAAATAACACAATTTTACATTATTTATCTAAGATTCGACTAATTAGCTAAACAAACCCAAAACGACTAAATAATAACAAAACGAATAATAAAATCGACTAAATAAGAGTACAAATGCGGGACAAAAATGAGTCAAATACCGACTTATCATATTACGGTAGTTCTTTTCACGCAATATATAATTCGTTTGCTCATTATGTGGGACGTTCTCGTGTCAATGAAATAGGTATTTTATATATAAAAAACATTTGTATTTTATTAATGAGTAATGTTAAACATTAAAAATCATCCAAATTTAGTATAAACTTATGGATTGAAGCAAGAATTATGCAAACATCAATAAAATTAATGCATGTATTAAAATATCACTTGTACTTCTTGCCGTCCATAAATTTACTTAGCGTCGTCCGTATTTTAACCGTATTACCACTTTTACCCCTCACTTTATTAACTCTTCACCTTCCTCTTTATTCACCTTCTTCCTTATCTCATCCGCCTTCTTCGTTCCTTTTACCTTCCTCCTCTACTTCAGTAAAAAAAATTAAAATTTGAAAAACGGTTTCAAGCAATCCCCTCCAATTAATTATGTCGTGTCATCTCAATTCCGAGTCCAAGGTAAATAATTTCTTAATTTCTGTACTTTAGGACAAATCGATTTTTGTTTGTTGTACTTTTTCTTAATTGCATACTTGCTTTGTAGCTAGAAATCGATTTTTCTTCTGAGAATCGAACCCATGCTGAGGCATAGAAATTTTACACCCCGAACCCAGGCTCGATTGCTTCGTAGCTAATCACTTTGATAAAACGTGAAAAATATGAGTTACAACTCACGACGGAGCGTTAAATTTTTACTTCTTTTCATGGGCAGAGGTGTGGGAGATCTACGCCCTCTACCCAGGAAGGGGCATAGAACTCTCACTTCTCTTCCTGGGTAGAGACATGGGAGATCTACACCTCTACCCAGGAAGGGGCATAGAACTCCCACTTCTGGGGCATAGAACTCCCACTTCTCTTCCTGGGTAGAGGCGTGGGAGATCTACACCTCTAAACAATAAGGGGCATAGAACTCCCACTTCTCTTCCTATGTAGAGACGTGGGAGATCTACACCTTTACCCAGGAAGGGGCATAGAACTCTCACTTCTCTGGAAGGAGTGTGGTTCTCCCACGTCTGTTTTTGGGAAGAGGCGTGGATACAGCGTAGTTATCATCGTCCAAATAAAACAATAAAACAACTCCATTGACAGCGTAGTTATCAGCGTAATTGAGTAGTTGAGTTAACGTAATTTTTTCGCATATCCAATAAAACAAGTCGAATAATAACTACAGTGACAACAACGAAAACTAACCTCGACAATGTCATTATCGTCCAAATTGTTCTCGCTATAGGGCAAATTCAAATAAAAAAGAATATTATTTTCCGCGTTCGACATGTTCCGAACAATTGTAGATCAATTAAATTTCAAAAGATAACCGTTTTGTTAATTCGAGAATTAATGTTTTTGTGGTCAGAGTTTTAATTTCAATTAGCTTAATAATTAAATAAGGTAAATTAGGTTATTGTAGTTAGGTCAAATTTGGTTACTAAATTTGAAAGGGGCAAATCAGTAATTTACTCATAAATTATGGACGACGTTAAGTAAATTTATGGACGACAAGAAGTAGTTCCCAATATTATTTTCCTTTATGATCTCTTAAATACAGTCTAAGGGTTGTATTTATCATTTTCATTTATTTCCTTTATTAATAAATGAACAGTCCTTTTGTAGAAATGGATCATTTTATATGTGAGATCGCCTTACTTCATAATTGAGTTACTTTTACCAATCAAATACGGATATTGTTTTTGCAGAATATTTTATGAAGAAAGTCGGCATTGTCCAATATGCCGGAGATTTATAGGCAAAATTAGAAGACTATATGATTCATAGCATGATAGTATTGTATATGATATATAAGTAATTGAGTTATGCATCTCCACAATATGTTGTAGTCCGTAGCATCAAGATAAGAATAGGATGTGTAATGTACTTTTGCTAAGTGTTTGTATGCAATTATTTATTATACTTGTAATTATAAACTTGAATTTTGTAATATTGTGGGAAATCAAAATTCTTTGCTTTTTTCGACAATTGTATATAACAAAAAGGTTAGACATACAATGGGTGTAGAAGAGGGTTTGTACACCACCAGTTATAAGTTGACACGTGTCCATTTTAGAAATTCTTTTTTCTATTTAATTTTTGTAGATTCCCTCATTAAATACACTTTATTAAATGTATTGATTTATTGTATAAATTATGTTTAGTACTCCTAATTATTAACCTCTTTTTTTCTTTTCAGTTTTTTTAGTATTTCGTATTTTCTTACTTTTACCGTATATGTACGTATACTCTGCTCATATATTTCTAATCTCTGTATTTGTATTCGCTGTACATGTATGCTTTATACCTGTACCTTATGTTTACGTATTTTATATTTGTATGTTTTAAAATGTTGTGTTGTGGAATATTTCTTTTGTGTGTTTTTTTATATGAATTTGTTTCTACGTTTTAGTTTGTATGTTACGGTAGACTATATTTTTGTTGATTTACTGTGAACGGGTCAATCGTGCGAGGCAATTTTTTTTACGGAGAAAATAATAAAATATGTAGTCATGTTATATAACTATGTGAATAAATATTACGTACGTACTACAAATTGTGTAGTCGTGTAAATTTACTGACGATATATAATCTCCCCGAAATTCATTAAAAAGCAATTTAAATGACATTAGTAAAAAAAATTTAAAAAATTTAAGCCTTGTATATTTTTAGGCCAATATTTATACGCCTTGTATATTTTTCATATGTATAATTTTGTAGTTTGTACGCCTTGATGTTATATGTTTGGTGTAATTTTTTTAGGATTAGTTATACGATATTAATAACATACTATAATAATACGATATGTTTGGTGTAATTGTTCATTTGTTATACGGTATTTCAATGTGGTATTGGTATAGTATTTCAAAGTTTATAAAATATTTCAAAGTGATATGGTATTGGATTTCTGGTCAGGACATTGGTTATAGTATTTCAATGTGGCTGGCCACTGGGTTTGAATCCCTTTGTCCCCCACTTTTTTTCACTGATTTTCTTCTCTGTCCTTTTCGTCATTTTAGATTCTAACCTTCTTCTGTAAAAACTTTCCTTTTTAATACTATAAGTCATAACCAAGTTTGTAAAAAAAATTATTAATTTTTAGTCACTCTTTTTTAATTTAGAATCGTAATTACTCCCTCCGTATCACTAAGATCTTCCCACTTCAATTTTATACCTCTCACAAATGAATAAAAGTGAAAGATCTTAATGGTACGGGGGAACTATGATTTTCCCTATAGTATTAAGCGAAAAAATCATGGGGAAAAATAATACCAATAATTCTACAACTCGTTGTAAAGGGCCCCATTTTACGATTTTGCCTAGAGCCTTGAGATGTTCAGGACCGGCCCTGATAGTTACACTGGTAAAAAAAAATACCTTCCGAAAATATTATATGTAAAACATCTTTAAAAAATTTTTTTTATAAAAAAATTAAAATAATAATAAAGTGCAAACAAAGTTTACAAAACGTAATAGAGCATAAATAAAAATGTATAAATAAAGTATAAATAAACTACTATTCGGGTATACATACACAAAAGGTATAAATAAATTAATATACTAAGACGGTATAAATACATAATTATAACATACATATAAAATATAAAGTAATAATACATAACAAAACATATTGGGGTCAAAAAATACATCAATATAATACTAACGTATAAATACATTTACAATACAACACCGTATAAAAATACACGTATAATATGGGATATAAAAATACATGTATAAAATTATAAAAATAAGAAGTATTAAATTTGAGGTTAATAAAATAACAAACAGAAAAGAAGAAAGAAAGGTAATTAGGTGAGAAAAGTAGGTGAGAGTTAATTGAAAAGGTGAATTAATAAGGAATCTTGCCAAAGGTAGATTCTTTGGAGTGGACAAGTGTCATGCTTGCATGAGTGGTGTACAAAAGCTCCCATACTTGCACGGTTGTACAATTGCCAAAAGAGAGCTTTATTATTCAAGGCCACACAATTTTCAAAGCTTATTTACGGATAACAACTCCTTGCTCTACAACATAATTGGTCATAAATACCTGGTTAATTCAGCAAACAATCTCCCATTGCATATACAGAACTCTACATCAGAGACTTGGATATGGAAAAGAATAAGATGGGATGTGGAACCCGGGCTCCAATTCGCAACTATCAGCAATTTCCTCCAGATGGATAAATGGTGAAACTCCAGAACTTAATTTATCAATAATGCAGTTGAGGGAGGAATTACAAGGAATCAGAATTGCGGACCTAATAATGAAAATTAGGTTTTTTTTATGATTAATTAGAGTTGCTGTAGACACCCACATTTTGACCGCTAGGTGTCTATAGTAGTTGCCGCCAAACACCCGATGATGATAGGACGTAAACGTGCTTTGATAGACTCGGATATGGGCTTGTAGTCATGGACATTTGGCTTAGACATTTTTAAGGAGTACAAATCTCACAAAACCAACCTCAAATTCAGGCCCAGTGGGTCGTTTCGAGTCAAATAACACTAATTTGGGTCGAAACCCGGTCAAAGATATTTCTCGAAACTCGTAGCCTGACCGTGATAATTCACGTGTCCTATTCGGACCCTAATCCTACAAAAATCAGCCATACAAAAATAATAAACAATTCCGTTTAGGGTAGAATTCAATCTCGAGTAGGAATCCTATCCGAGGACCGACTCAGACACTCAACCGAGTGCAAACACTCGGCCGAGTAGAGCATAACCAGCCGGCTTGTCCTCTTTTCTTCCCTCACAAGAAAACGGAATCCTCGTTCTTCTCAGCTTCTTACTCAAGCGGTAATTCTAGCTCAAACAGGAATCCTATTCAAAAACCGATTCGAACACTTGACCGAGTGCAAAATACTCGGCCAAAACAGTACAAAACAGCCGTGTTTCCCTTTCTTCTTGGCCAAGAAAGCGGAATTCTTATTTCCCTCAAACTCCTACGTTTCCTATCCTAAGCGGTATTCAAACTCACCCAAACCAGGGTCGGAAACTCCCTATAAATAGGACCTCCCGTCCAACACAAAACAGACATCAATTACCTCAACTTTTCAGCCAAAATACACGGTCTCCACATACTCACCATACCGAAAAATAGCTTTATAACACAATCCGATAGTTAGCAAATCCCGATACTTTTCCCGAAGCCTCGGAGTCTAGACCGCACAACCAAACCCGGCGTCCCAAACCCACCTAAACCGAGACACCCTAACTCACCCACATCATCTCGACGCTCCCGTGCCTAAGCCACCGTCTGACGAGCCTTATACCGAGAATACAAAGCATGTAGGTTGAGGGTGTAAATCAAACCCGACTCTTCTTTCTTCTCTTCCCTTCTCCTCGTCTTTTTTATTATTATGGGTCTTTCGTCGGTCTTTTTTTATTTTCTAATATCGATACTACTAAAAACTATTTTCATATATCAAATATTCTTAAAATACGATATCGATTCTATATAATCAAATATCGTATCGAAAAGAATTATATTAAGTTTTCGACGAAATCGTTACATCTTTTTACAACTTTTCGTTCAAAAATCTTTTTTTTTTTAACTTTTCGTTCAAAAACAAACTTTTTCAAAACCTTTTCTAAAGTCATTCCGAATATTTGATATCGATTTCATAATCGAATATCGAATACGACGAATATCGAAAATATAAACCGAGTATGAATTAATCCATATTTGTACGCGATTTATAACAATTTTCGACAAAAAAATCAGACCCGTACGCGAGTCGCGCCCGGTCCAGGCGACTCGCGCACGAGTCTGTGATCCGGTTCTTTTTTTAGTTTTTCGTTCGTTTATTTTTATTATTTTACGAAACGATTTCTAAATTTACATCTTTTCCAAAATTATTCTAAATATTTGATAATCAACTATCGAATATAACGAATATCGAGAATATTAAGTCGAGTACGAGTTATGCGATATTCGTACGCGATTTGATCAAAATTTTCCGAAAACCGTTGTCGAAATCAGGCCGCCACGCGACCCGCACGAGTCTCGGGCGAGTCGCGCGGCTCTCGGCCCAAACGCGTCTTTTTCGTTCTTTTTTTATTCTTTCTCGAACGTCGTTTTTTATACAAAACAACGTTTTAAACTATATTTTTCAGATTTCGATTAATATTTATTTTCTCGATTTCATATTTCTTTCATATATTATTATTTCAATCGTTACTAACTCGTTTTCTCGTGTTTGTAGCAATTTATTCTCATATTCTTTTTATCGTTTTATTAGACTAAAACGAACTTCACATGCTAAAATAACTTTGACGTTATTAGTTTAACATGCATTAAACGACTTAGCAACCCATTATTTATTTTTCCTCACATGTCTTAGGAAAATAATCTCTGCATATCATTTCATCGTCGAACTAACGCGTGTACACCAAAATCGAACGATATCTTAGTAAAGGCCGCTAAGTGCGGGCGGGGTTGGGTGTTCTCGCTGAACTTCCCAACACGTACCCTCACCCCTTACTCAGAACCATGGTTTCCGGATGTCCGAATCCATTGGCAACGAGAGTCATTCAATATACGATTAACCGCCCAGTCGGCATCGGTATCGATATGCTAAGGGACGAACCCAATAAACTCTGACATCGGAAATGGGCCAAGCTTTAAGTATGGCCCACTACGACATAGAGTGGGTTCGAATGGTTCCGAATAACCATAAAATTCGGTGGCGACTCCTACTTCGATTTAAAATTCTATTCGATCCATCTCATATGGAAATTTTATCGCCTCCCCAAAACCTGCGCTTCGCCGCGTCGGGGTGGACCTATGTCATGTCCACAATTTGGCGACTCCGCTGGGGATTAACTGATGTGTCACTTACCATCGGCATCCTCAGGGTGAGACTCGAAAAGAAATCGTTCGATTAGTAATGTACACGTTTTAGTTCAATGGTTCATGCATAACCCCGTTCTATCCCGGGCCGGTTACTTGTGACCGACATCCCACTATACCGCGGTGCATTTCTACTTGGATGCACTAAAGACTTCGATGGCGGAACTCGTTTAGGTTTCGCGGCATGTCCTAAGACCAACTCGGCTTAGGGAGTCCGTCCTCAGTACGAGAAAGCCATCGTTGTTGGTATAGACCCTATTAGACCGACCGAGACTTAGACTAAGAGCATACATGGCGTCGTTATACTGATTCTATGACTACATGCTACTTGATCCTTTTCGGTCTTTTCAAAAACTGTCATTTTCAAAATTTTACATCTTTTCAAAACCTATCCATTTTTCAAAACCCGGAAAGCTGCCGAATTTAAAACTTATGATTTTGACTCAAAATAACCTATTTTTAGCCGGTATGCTGTCCAAACCTTTTAAAAAAAAAAAGCCCGAAATCTCGGCCCGATAATCCCTTTCTCGGTTTTCAAAAAAATCGGGTCTTCAAATCCGACTTTTGCTCGGTTTTTCAAAATCAAATTCACTTTTCAAAACCCTCTTCTTCTTAGGACTTCCCGTGTTTAGCAGTGTCGGGTCTTGTCATAGGTCGTAAGAGTCTATAGTGTCGAAACTCCGTCGATCTTATATCACGGGTTTCCACCCCATCCCAGTCCGCCTTACTTGTCAAGGCACGGCCCACCTTTGTAGGACTAACTCCTACAAAGGAAAGCCCGTTTACACACTAGAGTCTAAAGTCTGGGGATTTCTCACGTAGACCTTCCTTCGAACAGGACTAGGCCCACTCTGCCGAATCCTAAGGAAGGCCCACCACTCACGCGTCATCCATTTAGAAGTCAGTTTCCGGTCTTTGTCTAGCCTAGTCTTGTTTGGGATGTACTTTTGATTCTAAGATCTGGGTCAGTTACTGATTACGCGGTGCCCTTACAGACAGGTCACCCCACACTCGAGCCATGACGCAAAAGGCCATAGATGAATTGACCACCTCGTTGGCCCAAATCCAAGACCAACTAAGGAAGATGCGGGAAGACCAGATCGCCATCATTACTCGGGTTAGTGCCGTGGAACAGGGAACCCCCAACGCCTCGATCGAAGATAACGGGCCTCTAGCCGCATTGGCCAGTGCAGTCCTCAAACTGTAAGAACAGGTCCACCTGACAACCCAAAGCTCCATCCATACGGAGAATGCTAGGATTTACACCCCACTGACCGACGAACTACCCACCAATCTCAATCTGACGGGTCTACCAATGTTCGAGGGTACTGAAGACCCGGTCCACCATATCCGGGCTTTCAAGGAGTTCATGGCCCTTAAAGGGGTTGAGTCCAACATGTTCAAACACCTGTTTGCTTCATCTCTCGAGAAGCACCCAAGAGCCTGGTACTACCGGCTCGATCCCAAGAAATACAAAACTTGGGATGACGTGGCAACGGAGTTCGCTCGGAACTACGCCGACAACACGGAAATCCAGACCACTATGCGCACCCTGGAAGTAATGGCCCAGGAACCTAAGGAAGGATTCACAAAATACCTTCAACGCTGGAGGGCGGAAAGCGTCAAAATGGTCGATAAGCCCAGTGAAAAGGTGCTGGTTGAATCCTTTGTCAAGAACCTACTTCCAGCCTACCGAGTCCATCTCCGGTACGCCATCATTCCTAGCTTCGCGGTCCTAACTGAAATGGGAACAAGAATCGAGGATGATCTAAGATTGGAAAGCCTCACTAAGGCCTCCACTAAGGGATACCAAGGGGCTAGCTCATCAACAAGCAAGCCCGCTACTACTGCTGCCACTCGTAGCATTTTCGACGAGGTAAATGCACTCGATACCTCATCCCAGAAAACTACCACTCCCCGAGTATTCACCGACATAGGCACTACCTATGAAAATGCCCTTCAGAGGTTATCATCGAAAGGCCTGATCACCCCGATAGGCCCAACACTGGATATCCCGGTCGAACGTCGCTCTAAGGCCTACAACCTCCAAGCCTACTGTCACTATCATCGTGGTAAGGGGCACGATACCGAGAAGTGTTGGAAATTAAAGCACCTTATCCAAGATCTCATTGAAAGCGGGAAAATTCCTTTGCCCGGGGGTAAGCCCAACAACAAGGACAACCCGTTGGCCACTCACGCCATCTTCACCGGGGAAGTAGTGGATTGCTCACACCTCATTTCCCCATTTATCCCACAAATAAACGGGATCTGGTGCGATGACGAAGACGATGTCTACCTCACCAAAGGGGAAGCCGTCCCCATTACGCCTGAGGAGATTCAGAAGGTTAAGTCCAAGGCCTTAGCCACTAGTCAAGCCCTCATCATCGCCGAACCACTTAAAGTAGAGCCTGCCCCGGAAGAGCCGACTGCTGAAAAGGCTCTTGTGAAACAGCTAAGCAAGACTCGAGTTGACCTCTCTATATGGCAACTCCTAGTTAGCTCTCAGGAACATCGAGAGGCACTCACTAAGGCCCTCGATCAAGTCAAAATTGACTCCATGGCTACACTGGCTGAAATGGTAGCCACAGTCCTACCCCACCTCAAGAGCAGATCCGTAGAGGAAGGCCCACTAATCACCTTCTCCAATGCAGATCTACCACCATTTGGGCCAGCCCACAATATGGCCCTCTATATCACGGTTATCTGTCGTGGGAAGTACCTACCCATGACCCTAATTGACGACGGGTCAGCGGTCAATGTCCTTCCCTTAAGGACCGCCAAAGCCCTCGGCATCACCGAGGCCGACTATATTCCAACAGCTCAAACCATTTAGGCTTTTGACGGGAGTCCAAAGTCAGTAGCCGGGGCCACAAAACTCACTATCATAACAGGCCCGATAGAGAAGGAGCTGGAATTTCAAGTGATCGACGTGACTTCTTCCTTCAATCTTCTTCTAGGAAGACCGTGGATCCATGCAACCAGGGCCGTGTCCTCCACTTTGCATCGGAAAATCAAACTGTCTTTGCGTGACACCGTCATCACTATAGAAGCCACACCTATGACTGTGGCTAATTGCAACACCTCGGGCCGCACCGATCTATGGGGGTTCGATTTCGTAGGAGCCATCGAAGAAGATCTTCTCTTCCGTCCTTACTTCACGGTCCCCCTCGACCGGATGCTTCAGAATCTGGGCTTTCTACCAGGGGTTACATCAAGGCCCGATCTCCCTGCAGGAAAAATTCTCGAAGTTCGGAACAATGGGAGGACTCAAACAGGCTTGGGCTACACCCTAACTCCGGAAAACATGGGCCAAACTGAAACCGGTAAGGTTACCTTCGTCACCCCAGTGTTCGAGACTGTTCAGACCGGCCTATATCGGCCCACAAACATACGCCCTAGGGCCCACTTGGCCCAGGACTGCAACTACATACCAGACGACATCTTCGCTCTCATCCAATCCGAAGATGCCAAGAATGCCGAGCCCGCGCTAGGGCTACTTTTTGGAGAGGAACTCGCGGTTCCAACACCAAAGGAAGAGCTAGTCAGCCTCATTCTCCGCAGCCGCACCTTTGACCCATCTAAGCTGATCTCAGAAGTCGGGTCCGGAACCAGAGCTTGGAGGAAGACCGTCAAATGGACTGACAGTCAAGGAAGAACTTACAAGCTTATCACAGGAGAAGGAGAGATGCCAGAATCTGAGTCAGAGTCCGAGTCAGAGTCTAAGATTGAGTCTAGTGAGTCTGGTGGTAGGGTCAATCCTGTAACTCCCCCTCTTCCTTTAGCCACTCCTGGTGCCTCGGGGTCTGTCCCGGGCACCCTGCCTATCCCGCCACTGACTAGTGATCAGATGGCAGCTCTTTTCGAGCTCTTTTCTCAGTTCATGATCAATAATAACAACCGTTCTGCTTACGACTTGTCTCATTTTCAAAATTTCAAAAATTTTATGTGCAATGACATTGAGAAGCCCGACGAACAGGTATCCTTGCCTCCACACCTGATCGAGCAGCTAGAGCAAAGGGAATCCCGCAATCCGGTGATCGAAGAAACCGAATCCATCAACGTGGGAACAACCTTAGAACCTCAGATGCTTAAGATAGGGCTATCCTTAGATCCCGAGGAGAAACAACAATTCATAATTCTCCTTCAAGAATTCAAAGACGTCTTCGCATGGTCCTACAAGGACATGCCGGGGATTGATCGCGAAATAGCCGAGCATCATATACCGATCAAGGAAGGGTTCAAGCCGGTTAAACAAAAACTCCGACGCATGAGGCCCGAATGGTCCCTCAAAGTCAAGGAGGAAGTCGATAAACAATTCAAGGCTGGGTTCATATGAGTCTCCGAGTATCCAGATTGGGTTGCAAACATAGTACCAGTCCCTAAAAAGGATGGTAAGGTTCGTGTCTGTGTAGACTTTCGGGATCTTAACAAGGCGAGTCCGAAAGACGATTTCCCGTTACCACACATCGATATACTGGTAGACAACACAGCAGATCATGCCCTTCTATCATTTATGGATGGGTATGCGGGGTATAATCAGATAAAAATGGCAGAAGAAGATATGGATAAGACCACCTTCATTACACCCTGGGGTACTTATTACTATACTGTTATGCCATTTGGTCTCATCAATGCCGGAGCCACCTACCAACGAACCGCCACAACTTTATTACATGACATGATGCATAAGGAAGTGGAAGTCTACGTGGACGACATGATCGTCAAATCCAAAGACAGGGACGGTCACATCACCGCCCTGAGAAAGTTCTTCACCCGATTACGCAAATACAACATGAGGCTAAACCCTCAGAAATGCAGTTTCGGGGTAACATCTGGTAAATTACTAGGTCATATCGTCAGCCAACGAGGTATAGAGGTCGATCCAGCCAAAATCAAGGCCATCACCGAGATGCAGCCCCCTAAAACCGAAAAAGAGATAAGAGGGTTTCTCGAAAAAGTCCAATACATTAGCAGGTTCATTTCGAAGCTAACCATGGTGTGCGAACCGATCTTCAAGAAGCTAAAAATAGGAGAACGGTTACTATGGGATGATAAATGTCAAGCAGCCTTTGATAAAATCAAGGAAATTTTGGCCTCACCACCGGTCCTAATGCCACCTCAGCACGGTTTGCCTTTGTCACTATACCTAACCACGACAGAGACAGCCATGGGGGCTATGCTAGCTCAAACGGTCAATTCCGAAGAACGGGCCATTTACTACATCAGCAAGAAGTTTTTAGAGTACGAGTGTAAGTACACCATGCTCGAAAAGACATGCTTAGCTTTGGTCTGGGCCACTAAGAAGCTCCGGCATTACATGCTCAGTTACGAGGTACAAGTATTATCCAGAATGGATCCAATCAAATACCTCTTCGAGAAGCCCATCCTCAACGGCAGGATATCAAGATGGACCCTGATGTTGGCAGAATTCGACCTAAAATTCGTACCACTGAAAGCCATCAAAGGACGAGTAGTAGCCGAATTTCTCGCTGACAGTCCCGTTGTGGACATGACATAGGTCCACCCCGACGCGGCCACGCGCGGGTTTTGGGGAGGCGAATGAATCTCCATGAGATGGTCAAATGGAAATTTAAATCGAAGTCGGAGTCGCCACCGAATTTTATGGTTATTCGGAACCGTTCGAGCCCACTCTATGTCGTAGTGGGCCGTGTACAAAATACGGCCCATTTCCGATGTCAGAGTTTATTGGGCTCGTCCCTTTTGCATATCGATATAGATGCCGACTAGAGCGGTTAATCGTATATTGAATGACTCTCGTTGCCAATGGTTTCGGACATCCGGAAACCACGGTTCTGAGTAAGGGGTGAGGGTACGTGTTGGGAAGTTCACTAAGAACACCCAACCCCGCCCGCACATTAGCGGCCTCTACTAGGATATCGAATGACGTTTTAATGCGCGCGTTAGTTGAACGATGAATGATTATGCAAACATTGTTTTCTAAGCATGTGAGGAATTGAATGGGTTGCTATGTCGTTTAATGCATGCAAAATTGATTAACGTCAAAGTTGAATTTAGCATGCGAGATTCGTTTTAGTATAATAAAACAAATGAAATAAAATGATGAATTTGCTACAAAACAAACAAACGAGTTAGTATCGATTTGTAAATAATAATAGCAAAATAAAATAGCGAAATCGAGAAAATAAATATTAATCGAAATCTGAAAAATATCGTTGAAAAGAACGTTGTTTTGTATAAAAAACGAAGTTCGAAAAATAATAAAAGAAGGAAAAGGCCGTGGCAACCAGCCGGCCGCGCGACTCGCCCGGGACGCCGGCGGGTCGCGTGGTGGCCTGTTTCGGGTCCGGTTTTCGAAAACTCGAAGTTCGTATTAAATCGCGTATGAATATTGCATGATTCGTACTCGACTTAATATTTTCGATATTCTTTATATTCGATAGTTGACTACGAAATCAATATCAAATACTTGGAATAGTTTTAGAAAAGATGTTAATTTTTTAGAAATCGATCGAAGAATAAATAATAAAAACGAACGAAAAAGTAAAAAAACAGTCCGGGTTTCAGGCCTGCGCGCGAGTCACCTGGGCATGGCGCGACTCGCGTGCGGGTCTGTCCGTTTTTATATTTTTGTTCGAAAATTGTTATTTTGATGAATCGCGTACAAATTATGAATTAACTTGTAATCGATCCATGTTTTCGGTATTCGTCGTATCCAATATTCGATTATGAAATCGATATTAGATATTTAGAATGAGTTTTGAAAAAGCTTTGTAAAATAAGTCGTTTTGGATGAGAAAAGAAAAGAATTTTTGAATAAAAAAGATGTAACGATTTTTGGTATCGTCGAAAATCTTAATATAATTCCTTTCGATATAATATTCGATTATGGAAGAATCGATATCATATTTTTCAGAATATACGTTATGAAAATAGTTTTTCGTTAATAACGATATTAGGAAAATAAAAAAAACGACTCTAGACCCGTAATAAAACAAAACGGACGAAGAGGAGAGAGAAGAAGGAAGGAGAAATCGGGTTTTGTACACCCTCAACCTACATGCTCTTGTTGACTCGGATCGGGACTCGTCGGAATGTGGCTAGGCACGGGAGTGTCGAGGCAACGTCGGTTGGGTTAGGGTGGTACGGTTTTGACGGGTGAAGGGTGTCGGATATCGGGACCGGTTTCCTTCGGGTTTTGGATGTATTATCGGTTTCTCGATGCTAAAGAATTATATGTGTCGGGATGGTAGAAAGCTATTGCTGAAAAATCGTGTGTGTGTGCGTGAATGGTATTTTTTCGGTGTTGGTGAAATCGTGTGTAAAAATTGATGTCCTTTGTGTTGGATGCAAGGGGCTATTTGTAGGAAATTCCCGACCTTGGCTTGGGAGAGTTTGACTACCGCTTAGGATAGGAAACGAGGGAACTTGAGGGAAATAAGGATTCCGCTTTCTTGTGGAGGAAGAAAGGCAAACCGGCTGGTTTGCTACTGTTTTGGGCTGTTTCGGCCGAGTGTTTTACACTCGGTCGGATGCTCGAATCGGTTTTTGAATAGGATTCCTGTTTGAGCTAGAATTACCGCTTGGGTAAGAAGCTGAGGAGAACGAGAATTCCGTTTTCTTGTGTAGGAAGAAAAGAGGAATACCGGCTGGTATGTATTACTTGGCCGAGTGGTTTAGCTCGGTTGAGTGTCTGAGTCGGTTCTCGGATAGGATTCCTACTCGGGATCGAATTCTACCTTGAACGGAATTGTTTATTATTTTTTGAATGGCTGATTTTGTAGAGTTGGAGTGTGGACTGGACACGTGAGGTGTCACGGTCAGCCCGGAGGTTACGGGAAATATCTTTGACCGGGTTTTGACTCGGTCGCTAAAAGACGGTTTTACCCCTGGTGACGGTTTCGACCCAAATTAGTGTTATTTGACTCGGAACGACCCACTGGGCCTGAATTTGAGGTTGGTTTTGTGAGATTTGTACTCCTTAAAATGCCTAGGCCCAATATCCATCATTTCGAGCCCATTTCCGAGTACGTTAAAGTACGTTTGCGTCCGATCATCATCGGGTGTTTGTCGGAAACTGCTATAGACACCTGGCGGTCAAAATGTGGGTGTCTACACCCGTAACCGAGGAAGGACACACCGACACTTGGTCCTTCCCAGACGAAGACATTTTCCACACTGATACCGAAGCATGGGACTTGTACTTTGACGGGGCATCCAATTTCCGAGGATTTGGAGTCGGGATCCTCCTAATCTCACCAAAAGGGGAACATACCCCCGTATCAATCAAACTAGACTTTGACGTCACTAACAACGCCGCTGAGTATGAAGCATGTATCCACGGGCTACAAGCCGCCGCCGACTTAGGGGTCACAAACCTCCGAGTACACGGTGATTCATCTCTGGTCATTAATCAAGCGCTTCAAAAATAGAAGACTCGAAATGCTAATCTCATGGCCTACCAGGCACGAGTACGGGATCTCGAGAAACAATTCCACAAGGTAGAATATATATACCTACCCCGGGAAGAAAACCAATTCGCAGATGCACTCTCAAAACTGGCGTCTTTACTAAACATTCCCGATCATATGACCAGTATGCCAATATGTGTCGAAAGACGATCCGAGCCAGCATATATCCACGACATCGAAGAAGTCGAGATACCTGATCCTGAGCCATGGTATCAAGCTGTGTTAACATACCTAGCAACAGGGGAATATCCACCCGGAGCTGACAACCGAGCCAAAAAGGCCCTACGAAGACTGGCAACCCAGTTCATCCGCACCGACGATGGGCAACTCTATAAAAAGACAGCACAGGGGGCCCTCCTTCGATGTGTCGACAAAACCAACGCCGAAAAAGTTATGGCTGAGGTACATGATGGCGAATGCGGTCCACACATGAACGCCCAGATGCTGGTCCGGAAGATCATGAGGCTCGGTTACTACTGGAATAGCATGGAAACCGACTGTCAACAATATGTTAGACATTGCCATAATTGTCAAATTTTTGCCAATGTACAACATATGCCACCATCCTTGCTATACACCATGACATCACCATGGCCATTTTCAACATGGGGAATCGACATAATTGGGAAGATAAACCCCTCGGGAACTGGAGGACACTGCTTCATTTTGGTAGCAATCGACTATTTCACCAAATGGGTCGAAGCTGAATCCTATCGTATTCTCAACGCTAGCCATGTTGCCAAGTTCATTCAAAATAAGATAATATGCCGGTATGGGATCCCTCATGAATTCATTAGTGACCACGGGACCCATTTTCAAGCCGAAACAGCAGCCTTGCTGACCAAGTACAAAATTCAAAGGCATACATCTTCACCCTACCGACCCCAGACCAATGGAGCGGTAGAAGCGGCTAATAAAACAATTGTCACAATACTCAAAAAGATGGCTGATAATTACCGAGACTGGCCCGACAAAATACCATTTGCACTTTGGGGATATCAAACCTCGATTCGTATTGCGACCGGGGCAACACCATATTACCTCACATATGGTATGGAAGCAGTCCAACCCGTTGAGTTAGAAGTGCCGTCACTCAGAATCTTACTTGAGAGTCAAGTACCTGAAGCTGATTGGGTTAGAGCACGATATGACTCGCTAGTCCTTTTAGATGAACGACGATCTCGTGCCCTCAATAATATTCAAATCTATCAGAAGAGAATCCAGCGGGCCTTCAACAAAAGGGTGAGGCCCAGAAACATCAAAGAAGGAAATCTGGTCCTCAAATCAGTTCGAGCTTTATTGCCAGTGGACCCAAGGGGAAAATTCAAACCTAACTGGGCTGGGCCATATCTGGTAAAGAAGATTCTATCGGGTGGAGCGGTAATGCTAACAGATCTGGACGGAAACGAGTTTGTCAACCCAACTAACCTGGACCAGCTGAAGCGCTATTACCCTTAACCCACCTTTCTCAATGTTATTTGCAAAAGTTTATTAAAAAGACATTTTTTTCAAACTTTTAAAGACAAGTCAAAAGCTAGAATTATTCATTCTACTGTTTCAAACATCTTGAACCAATAGTCTTGATGTATTTCGAAATTGCAAATTAATTCAGTCTGAACTACGTTTGGTTTGATTCCATTTATTGTGGATACGTAGGCAGCCCCTCAAAAGGGCACAACCACTGCAATCGGAAAAAAAACAGGAACGGTTCTTTAATAAACCTTTCTTTATTTATAATAAAATTACAAAAAATCAAAAAAAAAAACCATCACAAAATAAATAATATTAAATAATAAAAACTAGGACATTTTTCCCTTTCCTTTGCCCTTAGCCTCCTTTTCGGTCCATCGGCGTCGAGGTGGGGGTGAACGCTCCCTGATCACCAAGGGAACCTCCTTAGCCCGGGCTCGTTTCTTCAAACTCGACTCCCCGGTCACCTCGTTATCACGCGGGCCTAGCTTGTCTCGGACCGCCAGCCTCGGTCCGAGTCTTCTCTCCAAATCGCTAGCACCAGTCTCATTAGTCTGAGTCTTAGATTTTGACTTAGAATCCGACCCTGGCTCAGCAAAGGAAGTTGGAGTCTCTTCAAAGAACCGCCTATTATTTTTGGCCGATTCTCGGCGGGCCAAGTCAAGAGCTTCTTCGGTCTTCAAAGCTTTACGAGCCTCCTGGGATTCTTCAGAAGTCCATTTGCGATAGGATTCAGAAATCCAAGTGGTTTGACAAGGGCAAGGTATAGTCCATATGACACGGGTAAACCACCGCTGTAGCCACGTGTCACACATAGCGTCCGTCAACTGGATCGAAACGCTAATAATTGCCTCAGTCTCAGGGATCTCTTGAAACGAACCGAACTGCCTTAAGATACGGTCCGGATAGATATGAACAGTCCAGTCCAAAGACAAAATCACCAGATAACGGGCCTTGTCTCTCCTAGCTAATCCTGTCAGCCTCGAAAGGAACCACCAAATGACGGTCCACCTAATCAAAGGCCCACCATGGAATGTTAGCTCTTCATCCCAATATTTTTGAGTTATGGGATGACTTGATTTTATTCGGCGAGATCTTGAACCGATCTGATTGTTGCGGTATTTGGGTATATTCACCGGGGGCTCCATGATCGACAGACGCTCGAATAACCAGGTCTGCAAAATTTTCGAAAAGTCAAAAACTTTCGAAAGATAAAAAAAATCAAAAAAATAAAAAAATCAGAATTTTCGAAAAATTCGAAAATCGGAAAAATTAAGAATTTTCGTGAAAATTCAAAAAATTTCGGCAAAATCGGACATTTCGAAAAAAACCGGAAAATTGAAGATTTCGGAAAAATCCGGAAAATTCGAGATTACCGTAAAAATCAGGAAAATCGGGCAACTATTCGAAAAAAAAGGGTTAAATACCTGCAAAAGACGAATGCCCCCTGTCAATTGCTGATTTGGTTCAAGCCTCCTAGCGTCGAGACCCATAATAATCTCCCCAGTTATCAGCCAGGCTGGGCTATGACCCGTCTCCATTTGATCGACTATGCTGATTAGCCTGATCTCACCTAAGCATGAGTCAGCATCCATTCGACCTTCGAAGGCATATCTATGCAACATACAAAAGGCAAAGGCCCTACGCCTATGGGTAGAAGTAATTCTTTCACCAACCGGGTTCATAAATTTATCAGCCAAGTCAAATAGGGAAACCGAATTTCCCTTCACCATACGGGCTGTCTCAGCATGTGACAACCCTAGAAAATCCCTCAGGGCACCACCCTCCAATAGCTGCTATCTCTTCAGGAAGAGGACATATCTCTCCTCGAGGAAATGCAAAAACATGAAAGGTAGTATCCCAAAAGGATAAGCAAGCGTCAAGAAAGTGCGAATCTACCCTAAGTCGTTGGAGTGGGAATAAAGCCACAATTCCCATTTGAGTTAACTGGACTCTGTCTTCATCTCGAAAATCCCGGGCCCACGCATAAAGCATCGCGGTCAAATGGTCAATACCCATCGCAAGAATAGTTTCTTTTGTTTTATCCTAAAAAGTCTAAGGGATTTTGAGATAAAAGAAAGGATTTAGGTGGAAATATGAAAAATAAAGGAGCCAAAGCCCTCTATTTATAATAAAGGATATCCCTCTTCCTAGTCATCACGGGAGTAGGATTTTACCACTTCCCCTGTTTCATCTAGGCATATAGGCCTAACCAGAAGATTTAGGAATCCGTGTCAGAATCCAATTAGGAATCAGAGTCATCCCAGCCACTCTTATTTTCAAAACTTCCAAAAAAAAATTCAGCATTCTCCTTTTCAAAATTTTCGAAAAAATCATCTTTTTCCCCAGCACGAGTCAGTGTTTCGCCTAAATGTTACATACAAATTATGTCAGCATACAGGTACACTCAAGACTCCCCGAGCGGGAAAACTCCTGCGCAATTCTAAGACAGGATATATCTGCAAACAGGTATACCCACAGCTTCCTAGGCAAGCTCCCGCGACATTATCAACATCAACTCAGGTATGATTTCTATTCTATGGCTGGCGAGCCCTTCACGCAGGTCTAATGGACCCTAAAACGACCCGATCGGAAGGCTGCCAGGTTTTAATCCTTGATTGACCTGGTAGCTACTCTGACTTTTGCCTTGTCCAAGCCTCAGTCAGAGTGGGGGCTCTGTAGACACCCACATTTTGACCGCTAGGTGTCTATAGTAGTTCCCGCCAAACACCCGATGATGATAGGACGTAAACGTGCTTTGATAGACTCGGATATGGGCTTGTAGTCATGGACATTTGGCTTAGACATTTTTAAGGAGTACAAATCTCACAAAACCAACCTCAAATTCAGGCCCAGTGGGTCGTTTCGAGTCAAATAACACTAATTTGGGTCGAAACCGTCACCAGGGGTAAAATCGTCTTTTAGCGACCGAGTCAAAACCCGGTCAAAGATATTTCTCGAAACTCGTAGCCTGACCGTGATAATTCACGTGTCCTATTCGGACCCTAATCCTACAAAAATCAGCCATACAAAAATAATAAACAATTCCGTTTAGGGTAGAATTCAATCTCGAGTAGGAATCCTATCCGAGGACCGACTCAGACACTCAACCGAGTGCAAACACTCGGCCGAGTAGAGCATAACCAGCCGGCTTGTCCTCTTTTCTTCCCTCACAAGAAAACGGAATCCTCGTTCTTCTCAGCTTCTTACTCAAGCGGTAATTCTAGCTCAAACAGGAATCCTATTCAAAAACCGATTCGAACACTTGACCGAGTGCAAAATACTCGGCCAAAACAGTACAAAACAGCCGTGTTTCCCTTTCTTCTTGGCCAAGAAAGCGGAATTCTTATTTCCCTCAAACTCCTACGTTTCCTATCCTAAGCGGTATTCAAACTCACCCAAACCAGGGTCGGAAACTCCCTATAAATAGGACCTCCCGTCCAACACAAAACAGACATCAATTACCTCAACTTTTCAGCCAAAATACACGGTCTCCACATACTCACCATACCGAAAAATAGCTTTATAACACAATCCGATAGTTAGCAAATCCCGATACTTTTCCCGAAGCCTCGGAGTCTAGACCGCACAACCAAACCCGGCGTCCCAAACCCACCTAAACCGAGACACCCTAACTCACCCACATCATCTCGACGCTCCCGTGCCTAAGCCACCGTCTGACGAGCCTTATACCGAGAATACAAAGCATGTAGGTTGAGGGTGTAAATCAAACCCGACTCTTCTTTCTTCTCTTCCATTCTCCTCGTCTTTTTTATTATTATGGGTCTTTCGTCGGTCTTTTTTTATATACTAATATCGATACTACTAAAAACTATTTTCATATATCAAATATTCTTAAAATACGATATCGATTCTATATAATCAAATATCGTATCGAAAAGAATTATATTAAGTTTTCGACGAAATCGTTACATCTTTTTACAACTTTTCGTTCAAAAATCTTTTTTTTTAACTTTTCGTTCAAAAACAAACTTTTTCAAAACCTTTTCTAAAGTCATTCCGAATATTCGATATCGATTTCATAATCGAATATCGAATACGACGAATATCGAAAATATAAACCGAGTATGAATTAATCCATATTTGTACGCGATTTATAACAATTTTCGACAAAAAAATCAGACCCGTACGCGAGTCGCGCCCGGTCCAGGCGACTCGCGCACGAGTCTGTGATCCGGTTCTTTTTTTAGTTTTTCGTTCGTTTATTTTTATTATTTTACGAAACGATTTCTAAATTTACATCTTTTCCAAAATTATTCTAAATATTTGATAATCAACTATCGAATATAACGAATATCGAGAATATTAAGTCGAGTACGAGTTATGCGATATTCGTACGCGATTTGATCAAAATTTTCCGAAAACCGTTGTCGAAATCAGGCCGCCACGCGACCCGCATGAGTCTCGAGCGAGTCGCGCGGCTCTCGGCCCAAACGCGTCTTTTTCGTTCTTTTTTTATTCTTTCTCGAACATCGTTTTTTATACAAAACAACGTTTTAAACTATATTTTTCAGATTTCGATTAATATTTATTTTCTCGATTTCATATTTCTTTCATATATTATTATTTCAATCGTTACTAACTCGTTTTCTCGTGTTTGTAGCAATTTATTCTCATATTCTTTTTATCGTTTTATTAGACTAAAACGAACTTCACATGCTAAAATAACTTTGACGTTATTAGTTTAACATGCATTAAACGACTTAGCAACCCATTATTTATTTTTCCTCACATGTCTTAGGAAAATAATCTCTGCATATCATTTCATCGTCGAACTAACGCGTGTACACCAAAATCGAACGATATCTTAGTAAAGGCCGCTAAGTGCGGGCGGGGTTGGGTGTTCTCGCTGAACTTCCCAACACGTACCCTCACCCCTTACTCAGAACCATGGTTTCCGGATGTCCGAATCCATTGGCAACGAGAGTCATTCAATATACGATTAACCACCCAGTCGGCATCGGTATCGATATGCTAAGGGACGAACCCAATAAACTCTGACATCGGAAATGGGCCAGGCTTTAAGTATGGCCCACTACGACATAGAGTGGGTTCGAATGGTTCCGAATAACCATAAAATTCGGTGGCGACTCCTACTTCGATTTAAAATTCTATTCGATCCATCTCATATGGAAATTCTATCGCCTCCCCAAAACCCGCGCTTCGCCGCGTCGGGGTGGACCTATGTCATGTTCACAGTTGCATTTTGGTTTGTTGGATTGATTTTAATTAGGGTTATAATTTAGGAATGTTTGTGGCCGGATTTAGAAATGCTTTGTTATTGTGATGTTGATTTATAACTAATGGTGGAGATTCCAAATTAACCGCACAAAACCTTAAATTTCACCCAATTCATCAAAAAACCCCAAATCAACATCACAATAATTAATTATAGAAATTAATCACAATAACAAAGCATTTCTAAATCCAGCCACAAACATTCCTAAATTATAACCCTAATTAAAATCAATCCAACAAACCAAAATGCAACTCTAATTAATCATTAAAAAAACCTAATTTTCATCCAAACAAACCGAAATCAACAGTTTCTAGTAGTGGGAGGAGCAATATACACGGAGCAGTTGTTGGGTTGTTGGCCACTAACATGTACAGTGGACAGTTGGTAAACTATCACTGAACCGTCAATTGTGGAATTAGACGGTTTTTTCGAATTTTGGGCATTTTTCAAGTGACACGTTGGCTACCATATGGGATCCACGTAAGATGCCTAGTCACAATCCTACGTGGCTTAATGAGAGCCTCTGAATGTTTCATCATTAATATATAAAAGATTCATCATATATCTTTACATATTAAAAGAAAAATTGTGCCAAAAATGGACCTTAGGAATAGTAAATTTCCTTAGGAATAGTGCCCTCCTCTTAGGAACAGTAAATTCCTTAGGAATAGTGTCTTGCCACTTCTTAGCCGTTGATTTGCTTTGCCTTTTTTTTTACCATTGATTTGCTACTCCTTCAGCTATCCTGCTTCGTCTTCTAACTTTTCCTTCCTCTGCCTTCCATTTCCTTTTCCCTTTTTGCTCTTTCTCTTTCCTCTTCGCTTCCACCAGTCCCTATCTCTCTCTTATTTCACCATCCCCAAATGTTTCGTCATTTGTGTTCTGTCGTTTCATCACCTCAAAGGAATTAGCGGAATAATTCCTATCTTTTCATGTTGGGGTGAAGCTGAAGCAAGAGCTTTCAATAGCATTTGAAAAGAGCAAAAGTCACCTGGCCACTCTAACTAAAGAAAAATATGGCGTCGGGACAATGGACTGTCTCAATGCTTGCTTTGATAGAGAATGATTGTTGATGAAGAGGAACTCCTTTGTCTACATCTTTAAGCTCATTCAAGTATGTACACCATTGTCTATTGTTCTGATCCTTGTTCTTTTCAACTTCTTTTCAACCTACTTCGGCCTACTTCATTGTATCTTTATTCAACTCTTGCAGCAGAATATATGTGACTTAACTGTTTGAGTACTTCTTGCTAACCAATTTTTCATTGGTTGAAGAAGGGCTTTACAGATCTGGGTTTCCTGAGCCCAACAATTTCCCCTTTCTTGAAACCCTAAATCTCAAATCAATCATGTAAGTCAAGTTCAATCGTAATTCACCATTTTTGGTTGAATTTATGAACTGGGTTGTTGTTTAATTACATTATTATTGATTGGAAAGTTGATTAATTTGATCAATTTTTTTCGATTTGTGTAGATATTTGTGCACCGAAACATACCCAGAAGAGTATAAAAAATTCCTTGATCAATCACATACTATTAGATTGTTACAATTTGGAATTGAGGGCACAAAGGTATAATCTTTATCTAATTTGTTCAATTTATTTTCATTGATTTTCCCTAATTTTGGTTATTTCAGTAAATTTGAATTGAAGTATGATTTGATTTTTTTTTTTTTAAATTGTGGTTGTGATTGTTTTAGGTTAATTATGATTCTCGAATTCTTGTTTATCACGAACATATCATAGATAAAGACAAATATTTGCTAAATTGCTACTACCTATAATTATTCGAATTTTGTCTTTTAAGTGTGGGTTATTTGACCGTTCATATATATCCGTCACAAGAAAGACTTGTGCGTGTTAAAACGGGTCAAATACAATAGATGAGATATAGACATAATCATCTTTGAAGTAGCTCAAATATGTTGTAAATGTCATCTTAAAACTGTCAAATACAATAGATGAGACATAAGACATAATCATCTTTGAAGTAGCTCAAATGGGTTGTAAATGTATCTGAAAATGATCAAATACAATAGATGAGACATAAGACATAATCGTCTTTGAAGTAGCTCAGATGGGTTGTAAATGTCATCTTAAACGGGTCAAATACAATAGATGAGACATAAGACATAATCGTCTTCGAAGTAGCTCAAATGATATGGGTTGTAAATTTCGTGTTTTTTTCGCTTTTTCATCTGTTTTTTGTACTTATTTTGATGTTTGTTCGATGGCAGGACTCTGTCCCTGAGTATCTCATCTTGAAAGCTCTTAGAATCTTAATGAGTATGTCCTTTCAATCGTACAAGACGGTTTCATCTCCCGTATTTTCCTATTTTTCACGACATAACTAATTTTTTAGACGATCTTATTAACCGAACTTCATTTTTCATGCAGACGTGAGAAGTTATTCCGTTTTCATTCATTGTAAACGCGGAAAGGTAATGCATTCCCATGTTCTAATCCTCATACTCATCTTCTGTTTCCTCAGTCGCTAGCTCGACGTTCTTGATCTTCTTACAGCATCAAACAAGGTGCGTCGTGGGTTGCCTAAGGAAACTGTAAAACTGGTGCCTGTCTTCAGTTTTCGAGGAATACTTTTGCAGGACCAAAGCTAGGATTAGTGACATGAACTTCATGGAAGGGTACGGCGTTACGCATGAGACAATCGCTTTATAGCCTCATCTACCAGTACCATGGTTACGGTTATAACAAAAGGCGTTTGCTCTACCGTGAAGAAACCTCTCCTAAATCCCGTATCCTCTCAAGCTAACCTCTCAACTCCGACCTTAATTTTTTTTACTATGAAATGGGGGAGTTTCGGTTTTGTCGGAAATCCAAGATTGTTTTTCAAGTCACTCGAGATTAAGCGTGAGTATATCATATTTTTCTTTTTTCTCTTTTCCTTTTACTTCCGTATATCATACCGCCTTTCGGAGGGGAAGATAAAATCGCTTTTTTTTACGAGAATTTGCCCGTCTCTGTAGTGTTTGTAAGCTGCAAACCCCTTTTTACCAAAGAAAAGGGTAATTTATCATTTACCATCCATTTTTACTACTACTCTCTACTCTCTTGGTTCTCTTCCATATTCATGAACGGCAGACATTTTCATCAAATATTTTTATCAAATAATAATGTCTATTAGAAATGGGGTGAAATATGTTAAATGTATGGAAAAATTACAAATTACCACCATGAGTTTACCGTATTTTACAAATTACCACCATGTATTTTGTTTTTTTTACAAATTACCACCTATATTACTATGTATATTTTCAAACTCCCACCGTATTTCATTTCCAATCGTCATTTAACTTAAATCCCGAGTTAATTCGTTAATAAACAATATAATGACAAAAGTGCCCTTACATTTATTTTCCAATCCGAAACATTACTCTGTAATCACCTACTTCGTCTCCTTCATCACCATCATACTCGATCATGGATTGTTGTCGGAATTTCTGACCCGAGAAAAAGCCCGAATCGATGATGCATTTTAATCGAATCGGAAAAAAAAACTTTTAGGAAATATTTTGCATTGATTATGTCTTTGAATTGATTAAGAATGTCGAGTTCTTGAAAAAACTAACTCGATGAGTTAAAAAAACCTGATTTACCAGCTAAAACAAGCAGCCACATTCTAAATACACAAACCCTAAAATCAAAATCGAAAGAACAACTTCTACGCGATTGATCAAAATTAGTAAAAATGAGAAATTCGCTACATTTTCCAATTAATAACAATAAATCCCCAAATTCACCTGCTAAAACAACCCCAATACTCAATCACAAGTCACAACCCCTAAAAGCATTGAAAGAACAAACTTAAGACTTATCAATTGAAATTAGTAACCCTAAATCCCAAATTTTACACGCTAAAACAACCATATATATTGCTAAATCGCAAACCCACCTTCCTAGATACTAGACACACACCCTGGCTTCCTGTCCCTGGCGTCGCTTCCTCAATCGCCACTCTGACGCACCGCCAACAAGTGCTCGTCGGAGATCTGCTGAAGTTAATTAGGGTTCAAGGAGGGGCATTTTAAATCAGACTCCGATGGTAGCACATCGGTATCGAACCTCCGAGGTAGCAAATCGAGTGTTGGGCTATTTATGTGTTGAGTGGTGATGGTGCCGGATTGATGATAAAGAATTGTTGGGGTTGTTTTGGAGATGATGATTATGATTTGTAGGATGGTGATGAATGATGGAGTAGGTGATTAGTGATGAGTGATTACGGAGTAATGTTTCGGATTGGAAAATAAATATAAGGACACTTTTGTCATTATTTTTTTTATTCACGAAATAACTCGGGATTTAAGTTAAATGACGATCGGAAATGAAATACGGTGGGAGTTTGAAAATATACATAGTAATATAGGTGGTAATTTGTAAAAATCAAAATACATGGTGGTAATTTGTAAAATATGGTAAACTCATGGAGGTAATTTGTAATTTTTCCTAAATGTATATATACTGTAAATTTATTTTACTGAGTATTTACTTATTATAATAATAAAATCAAAAAATTGTTGTGAAAATTTGAACTTTGTACCTAATGTCATTGTTCGAAATCTCGACATGTTGTAAGTCTGCAACCAGTCTTCACGGTGATTCTCAGTCATTTCTCGGGCGTGCTAAACTTATAGAACTTGGTCCATGCCGATTGTTTAGTACGAGTATTTCTGTCTTAAGTTTTAACCACTTTTTAAAAAAAAAAAAATTTAAAAAAGAAAAATTCAAAAATCTGTACAAAAGATATCACTTTCATATTACTCCACACTATTAGGGCATCTATAAAGAAATGATTATAAAGAACCTTTTTGAAATATGAATCACACTTCTAATCTCGCGGTCTGAAGTAAAAAAAAAACTTTTTCCTTTCAAGCTACTCGTATTCTTAATATGAGTACATTCGTGACAATGACCATTTTTCTTCATCAATCATCGCTCATTCACTCTCCATTTTACAATAACAATAATTTGTGATAAGTTTTCTCCTCATTTTGGATGAGTTGGGGGATAAGTTCATCGTAATTTCAGATTGTTTTCTCCTCATTCTGTATAATCTGGGATTGTTTTGTGCTTGTTCATTGTAATTTAGGGGTTTGCATTTGCTGTAATTTAGAGTTTGTTACAGCGATGTTAAATTATTATTTTTGGGGTACAAATTTGAATTATGGATTGATGAATTAGCGTTTGATTGAGTCTGATTTGCTTTATTATTATACTGAAATGTTGTTTTGTGAATTTAGGTCAAGTTTTTGGTTAAATATGTGACGGGTTTGTGGAATTCATGTAAAAACTTGCTATTTAAGGTCCAAATTGTTTGACTGAGTTTGATTTGTTCAATTGTTCTACTAGATTCTTGTAGGTGGTAGTGGTAGACAGAGTAAGCACCATTTGTTGAGTCTCAGGTCAAAGACAAGATAATTTGCTGGAATTGAGCCTTCATAAGTACTCCGTGGTTGAGGAAACAACATGGACGAAGAAGAATGGACGACAATAATTTGGATAGTCTTGCAGGAGAATTATCAAATTTTGGTACAGATTTCTATGAGAAGTTTTATGTCATTGTTGTTAGCTGTTGCTCACTAAGCACAAGGTACTGTTTGTATTTTTCTTTTCCTTAATTTAGTACCGTAGTACTTTCATAGAATTTTCAACCGTGTACGCTCTTATGATGCCTTATATTTTTTTCTGGGTTAAAACAGAAATTGATCAATGATGCCTTATACTTTCAGAGATGATCAATCGACACCTCACTGACCTAGATAAAAAAATAAAATCATAGGGGAGGGCGAGGGGAAGAGAGGGAGAGGGCGAAAGAGTTGAAGGGACAACACCTCACTGACCTAGATAAAAAATAAAATCATATTTAAAAATGGATTTAAGATGAGGAGGAAGATGAGAGGAAGGAGGAGAGGGGGGAGGGAGAGGGGGGAGATAGGGAAATAGAGAGAGAGGGGGAGGGGGAGAGAGAGGGAGGGAGAGAGAAGGAGAGGGGGAGAGGGGGAGAGAGAGAGGGGGGGGAGGAGGATGGAGAGGGAAGGGAGGAGATAAGAAGAGAGGGGGGAGGGGGAGAGGGAGAGAGAAAGAGAGGGGGAGAGAGAGGGAGAGAGAGAGAGAGAGCGGGAAGGGGAGTGAGAGAGAGAGAGAGCGGGAAGGGGAGGAGGAGGGGGAAAGAGAGAGAGAGAGCGGGAGGGAGAGGGAGAGGAAAAGGATGAGAGATGGAGAGGGGGGAGGGAGGGAAAGGGAGAGGGGAGGGAGGGAGAGGGCGAAAGAGTTGAAGGGACGACACCTCACTGACCTAGATAAAAAATTAAAATCATAGGGGAGGGGGAGAGGGGGAGGGGGAGGGCGAAAGAGTTGAAGGGACGACACCTCACTGACATAGATAAAAAAATAAAATCATATTTAAAAATGGATTTAAGATAAGGAGAAAGATTAGGGGAAGGAGGAGAGGGGGGAGGGAGATGTGGGGAGATAGAGAGAGAGGGGGAGATAGGGAGAGAGAGAGAGAGGAGGGGGAGGGAGAAGGAGAGAGGGAGGGAAGAGAGAGGGGGAGAGAGGGGAAGAGGGAGAGGGGGAGAAGGGGGAGAGAGCGGGAGGGGAGAGGGGAAGAGGGAGAGGGAGAGAGAGAGAGAGAGCGGGAGGGAGATGGAGAGGGGGGAGGGAGGGAGAAGGCGACAGAGTTAAAGGGACGACACCTCATTGACCTAGATAAAAAAATAAAATCATATTTAAAAATGGATTTAAGGTGAGGAGGAAGATGAGAGGAAGGAAGGGAGGGGGGGAGGGGGGAGATAGAGAGAGGGGGGAGATAGGGAGAGAGAGAGAGAGAGAGCGAGAGGATGAGGGGGAAGGAGAAGAAGAGAGTGAGGAAAGAGAGAGAGAGAGAGAGGGGGAGAGAGAGAGAGAAGGAGAGGGAGAGGGAAGGGGAGGGGGAGGAGAGGGGAGAGGGGTAGATAGGGAGAGGGAGAGAGGGAGAGGGGGAGAGAGAGGGGGGTAGGGAGATAGGGAGAGAGAGAGAGAGCGGGAGGATAAGTGGGAGAGAGAAAGAGAGAGGGAGGGAAGGAGAGGGGGAAGAGAGAGAGAGAGGGAGAGGGAGAGAGGGGGAGGGGGAGAGAGAGAAGGAGAAGGAGAAAGGGAGAGGGGGAGAGGAAGGAGAGGGAGATAGGGTGAGAGAGAGAGAGAGAGAGGGAGGAGGAGGGAGAGGGAGGAAGGAAGGGAGGGAGAGAGAGAAGGAGAGGGGGGAGAGAGAGAGATAGGGAGAGGGAGAAAGGGAGAGAAGGAGGGGAGAGGGGAAGAGAGAGGGAGGGGGGAGAGGGGGAGGGAGGGAGAGGGCGAAAGAGTTGAAGGGACGACACCTCACTGACCTAGATAAAAAAATAAAATCATATTTAAAAATGAATTTAAGATGAGGAGGAAGATGAGAGGAGGGAGGGAGAGGGGGAGGGGGGAGATAGGGAGAGAGAGAGCGGGAGGAGGAGGGGGAGGGAGAAGGAGAGAGGGGGAGGGGGAGAGAGAGGGGGGGATGAAGAAGGAGAAGGGGAGAGGGGGGGAGAGAGATAGGGGAAGGGAGGAAGGAAGGAAGAGAAAGAGGGATGAGGGAGAGAGGGGGGAGAGAGAGAGAGAAAGAGAGAGAGATGGAGGGAGGGAGAGGGGGAAGAGAGAGAGAGAGGGAGGGGAGAGGGAGAGGGGGAGGGGGAGATAGGGAGAGGGAGAGAAAGAGGGAGAGGGGGAGGGGGAGGGAGAGGGAAAGAGGGAGAGGGAGGAGAGGAAAAGATAGAGAGAGAAAGAGAGAGGGAGAGAGAGAGGGAGAGGGAGGGAGAGAGAGGGCGAAAGAGTTGAAGGGACGAGACCTCACTGACCCAGATAAAAAAATAAAATCATATTTAAAAATGGATTTAAGAAGCGGAGGAAGATGAGAGGAAGGAGGGGGAGGGGAAGGGGATGGAGAATAAAGGGTGGAGAATAAGAGGGGTAGAAGAAGTTGAAGGGATTACACTTTCATTAACCTTAAAAAAGGAAAATAATTCATATTTATGCACTGATCTTAGATGATGAGGAGTAGAATAGGGGAAGGGTAAGGAAAAGAGGATGATGAGGAGGGGTAGAAGGAGGAGGAAAACTAATATGAGTAGATGAGAAGTGAGGAACAAAAAGATCAAAGGAGAATTAGGAGAGAATAGGGGATGGGGAGAAAAGTATGAAAATCAGACTTGAGTTAATGGACGATGCCATGACTAAAGTAGATAAGAAAGCTAAGTGGCTTGAGTCAACTTAACCTACTTGAATGGAAGAAACTCGCTAAAATTGATGACCTGAGGAAAGCATATTTAATTCTAAATTTAAGAAGGATTGTAGAAGGATGGGAAAGGTAAGAAGAGAGATGAAGGAAGAGGAAAAATGATAGAAGATGAAACATGGACAATATAAGGGGGGGACTTTAGGGGGAGAGAAAGGGAGTGAAAAATTAATCTGGAGGAAGAATAGATTAATCTTAGTAACAGAGCGAGAAAGAGGAATACAATTGGAAGAGGAGAAGTATTAACGGGAGAGATACAAGGAATTGAAGGGACACACTCTAATTAAACTACATGACAACAACAAAAGTTATATATAGAGACAAATCTTAGCTGATGAAGGGGAGAAGGGAAAAGATGATGAAATGTGAGGTCGAGGATAAATTATCGTAGTGGACGACGAGGAAGGAGAAATAAGAAAATGATAGTTTAGGAGGAGGGGTGAGGTGGGGTGATAAGAAGAATGAAACGTGTGTGAGGGGGAGGTAATAAATCAGATAGGTTGAAAGAGTTAAAATGATGACATACTCGCTATAATCATAGATCACGAGGAGCGAGAGAAGACTCAGAGGGGATGGAGGAAGATAAAGGCATGTAGATGAGGTCTACGAGGGGGAGGCATGCTAGAATAGGGAAGGGAAAAAAAGGATGTATTTGAGGAAAACTGATAGACGAGAAGGAGGAACATAAAGAGGAACAACATTAGGGGGAGAGACAGAGGTGTATGGGTGAATGATGAGAAGGGTGGAAGAAGTGGAAGCTAAGGGATGACACTCTCACTGAACTAAGTGATCAAAACAAGTCATTTTAAGCATGTGTATCTTAGATCACGAAGAGGAAAAGAAGAAGAAGAAGAAGAAGAAGTCATTCTAAGTTAATGAGTTTTTAGGATTTAGGGGCTTCTTAGTATGTAACTAATTCAGTATGTAACTACAATGTCTATGTACAAAATATTTTCTGCTTTGAAATGTAAATGTATGACGAAAAGAAAAGGAAACACGAACAATGGTTCGAACAACCAAAGACAACAATATGCTTCAACAAAATACATACACGATTTCTGCCTAACACTTCGCGCGCATCGCGCAATCTCAAACAGTCGTTCGAATTATGCCAACAATTCGACAATCAATGACAACAATATGCGCCTTCAAAATACATACACAAATCGTACCTAACCATACGCGCGCATCGCGCGCGATCAGAAACTAGTATTAATAAAATATTATTGTAATAATTAAAAATTCTCTACTTGATTTTTTTTATTATTAATGATACTTTCCTAAATTGAGTTTTGATGCAACAGACCAATCACATCGCTCGAAAACTTCATCCTTTATATATACTAGATTAAAGCCCGTGCGTTGCACGGGTTAGTTGGCTTCGAATTAATTGACTTAATTACATTGATGATGTATATTCGTTAAATACAGTAAGAAACTTGATCAATCTATATCATTATAATAAATAAGATAATCACATAATATTAGTAATCAAACTTAATTTCAACTAAGTTTATAGTCTTAAGAGCTTATTCTAAAAGCTCAAAAGAATGCATGCGAATAATTTTTTTGATTGATAATATAAGATTCTATCGCGTCATCATAATTTTTCGATATAAGATAATTTACTCAAGGTTTATAGTTTTAAGATATGATTTAAAGACCCAAAAAAACGCACGATTACTCTTATTCATATATTTAAAACCATAAGATTACTCACTTATGATATAGAATTTCATCACCTCATCATACTTAAGTTTATGTTAGATGATAGACGATTACTCTTTATTTATATAATCGAATTTGATCATCTTGTTGGAGTATATACTTTTGATGAATGATTACTCTTATTTATATAATAAAAAAATCCACCTTATTATAATTTTTCGATGTGGGACAATTTTAATTAAGTTTATTTAAGTTTAGATATAGTCTAATTAAGAACTTTTATTTATAGACGGATGCATGATTACTCTTATTTATAATACATAGAATTCTATCACACCATCTTAATTTCGATGCGGGATAATTATACATTAACTATATACTTTAATTATACCTTTTCTTTAAGTTCAAAAGATTATTGGTTAATATCTAAGAACGAAAGATTACGTAGACCTGATAATTTTAATTTAACTTTATTTGTAGTCATATTAATAGCTTTTTTTAAGACTAAAAGTTTTTTTGTTGACATCTAAGAATAAATGATTAGTCTTGTTTATAATATAGAATTTCATCACCATAGAATTTCATCGTCTTTTTATGGTCTTAAGAGTTTTTTGAAGACTCAAAAGATTTTGATTGATATCATATCTAGGAACAAATAATTAGTCTTATTTATAATATAGAACCATAACCATATTATAATTTGTCGATATGGGATAATTTAAGTAAAATTTGTAGTCTTATTTATAATATAAAATCATCACCGTACCTTATTTTAATTGTTTCAATGTGGGATAATTTTAATTTTGTAGTCTTATTAAGACTTTTTTAAATTCAAAATATTGTTGGTTGATGTCTAAGAAAAAAAATTATAATTAGTCTTTTGTGTATAGTCTTAAGAACCTTTTTAAGACTCAAAAGATTTTTGTTTGATAAAACTTTATAATTTTTCGGATGTGGGATAGTTTTATCTAAGTTTCACCTTATTATAATGTTTCGATGTGAGATTATTTTAGTTAAGTTTGTAGTCTTATTAAGAGAGTTTGTAGTCAAACGAATGATTAGTCTTATTTATAAGATAAAGTTTCATCACCTTATCATAAATTTTCGATGTGGGATGATTTATTTAAGTTTATAATCTTCCATCAGTTCGTCAATTTTTTTTTCAATGTGAGATATCACAATTTTCAATGTGGGATGATTTTAAGTTTGTAGTGTTGTATATTAAAAACTTTTTTAAGATTCAAAAGTTTTTTTGTCGGTATTTAACCCATAATGTTGTATTTAAGCATTTAAAATATTCCACTTTTAGTATAAACATATGAATTATCTTATTATATATTTTGGATGAATGATTACTCTTATTTATACAATAATAAAAATTCACCTTATTATAATTTTTCGATGTGGGATAATTTTACTTAAATTTATTTAAGTTTAGATATATAGTCTAATTAAAAACTTTTATTCATAGACGAATGATTACACTTATTTATAATATATAGAATTCCATCAATCCATATTCATTTTTCAATGTGAGATAATTATACTTTAACTATATAGTCTTAGTCCTAGAAATTTTTTTTGTGTCAAAAGATTTTTGGTTAATATCTAAGAACGAAAGATTACATAGAATTCTATCACCTCGTTAAGAACTTTTTTTTAGGACGAATGATTAATCTTATTTATAATATAGAATTGAATCACCTCATCATAATTTGGAGAAATGAATCATAGAATTTCATCGTCTTGGTATTTTAATGAAATGAGCGACCGAAGGGAGTATAATTTTTTGATGTGGGATATAATTTACTTAAGTTTATAGCCTTAAGAGTGTTTTAAGACTCAAAAGAGAGGGGTATAATTTTTCGATGTGAGATAATTTACTCAAGTTTATAGTCTTAATAGTTCCTTTAAGACTCAAAAGATTTTGATTGATATCTAAGAATCTAAGAACAAATAATTAGTCTTATTTATAATATAAAAATTTCATCACCTTATTATAATTTGTCGATGTGGGATAAATTTAACTAAAATTTGTAGTCTTATTTATAATATAGAATCATTACCGTAACTTATTTTAATTGTTTCGATGTGGGATAATTTTAAGTTTGTAGTCTTATTAGGATCCTTTAGAAACTCAAGATTACAAATTCATGACTTCATCATAATTTAAAAAACAATGACATAACTTTTGTTTTTTAAAACAAAACTATGATTACTCTTCTTTAGTACAAATTCATAAGTTCATCATAATTTTTCGATGTGGGACAATTACTTAACTTCGTTGAAATCTAAAGAATTTTTTTAGTTTTATTTATAATATAGAATTTCATCACATTATTATAATTTCTTTATTTAAGTATATAGTCTTGACAACTTTTTTAAGACTCAGAAGATTTATGTTTGATGAAACTTTATAATTTTTCAAATGTGAGATAGTTTTAGTTAAGTTTATAGCCTTAATATATATTTTAAGACTCAAAATATTTTTGGTTAATATCTAAAAAACATGGTTACTACGGAGTATTATTTATAATATAAAGTTTCATCATCTTATTATAATTTTTCGATGTGAGATTATTTTTTACTTAAGTTTGTAGTCTTATTAAGAGATTTTTTAAGACTTAAAAGTTTTTTTTGATTGATATTTAATAACGAATGATTATTCTTATTTATAATATAAAATTTTATCATCTCGATAGAGGATAATTTCTTAAGTTTATAGTCTTAGAAACTCTTTTTGAGATTCAAAAGACTTTTGGTAGATATCGAAGAACGAATTATTACTCTTTATTTATAATATAGAATTTCATTATCATATTGTAATTTGTCGATGTGGGATAATTTCAAAACTGTTATATGTTATAAATTCATCACATAATGTGAAACAAATGATATGAAATTTATACTCGAATGAAAGCATTTTTTAACACGAATCTAATTATTTCATTTTTATAATTTATTTTACGATAATGTTTTTAAAAAAATGATCTCTAAAGGTTTTCACGTCAAAACTGTAAAATATCACATTAATATAATAGATTAAATATATATTGTAATAATCAAAAGATTCTCTAATTGATTTTCTTTATTATTTATGATACCTTCCTAATTTGAGGTTTGATTGAACGGACCAATGAGATCGCTCGAAAAAAGCCTAAAATATATATATACTAGTGTAGTAACCCGTGAAAATTCACGGAGTTGAGGCGCTTTCTTTGACATTAGAACATATCGAAAAAAATTAATAAGCAGTATAACAGAAAGACGTTGTTGTGTGCCCGATGTTACAAAATTATTGAATTTAGAGAAATAATATTTTTACGGTAGGATCAGTATCTACGTTTAAGAACTCATGTGAGTCCGTGGACACAAATTTGGTTTGAAAAAACAAAAAAGTATACTTTATGTAGAATCAATAGTTTTGAGACGACTTACCGTGAATTACTTGAAAATAATTTTTTTAAATACTGAACGACATATTTGGAGATCATTAACACGAAGAGTAAGAAAGTTGATCATGCTCCATTGTATAATTAAGGCGTCTTCCGTATCTTGTGCGAATCAAGTATATGGAGACCCAATTACGCCGCTTACCCTGAACCCCCTCTTAGCCGCCCTGGTTGCATGATAAGGGCGGAATCCTTGTACAACTCCTCAATTAATGTGCCTAATTATTCAATCGAAAGAAATTTAGAACAATAAAAATAAAATTTTCTTTAGTGAAAATAAAATGTGCATTTGAGGTGAAATTCCTATAACTCAAGATTTAAAACACATTTGATCAATCTCAGAACTCGAGACTTAATTTCAATAAACTTCTCAGTTTTTCTTCCACCTGACTGATCCATCTAATTGTCATTGAGATTTAACTAACACAATATGATCAAAAGATACTCTGATCAAGTAATAATTAATAAATAATAATATTATTATCAATTAATCAATAATAAGTAACTGAAATATTCAATTAAAATACAAAATTTACCGACGATTTAAGCTAAAAAATATTTATTTAAGAGTATAGCATTATTTTTATACTCCTGAACTATAATATTCATATTTAAAAAATATTAAATTCAATTTTTTTAAAATTATTTTATTATTAAATGGTAAAAAATACGGATTACTTATTAAATTAAACATTTGTTTATATTTTAATTTAAAATATTAACTACTTAATGCGGAGTATAAATCCAAAGATAACTATACTATATAAATATAAATATTTGATCAATTTTAATTTTCGTTGACCCAACGGGTCGAATTGCGATTCTAAAATACTATCATTACTTAATTTAGTGTTTTTATTTCTACACCCACTTTTTTGTACCTTCTGTTAATTTTTTTAAACAGAGTGTAAAAGGTAAATGTATCGGGTGTCCGATACATATTGTCAGGCGATCTCCCATAACCTTTTTTGTTGAGTATATTTTATAGGAGCAATATTCAACTATTCAGGTACAAAATGAATTAGAAATAGAGTAGTGTAATACCCGTGAATAATCACAGGGTTATGTACAACTTTTTGTTAGACGATTTCGTTTAAGTCATTTTAGATTTAGTAAGTGTCATAATCAAGAATGTGCCAAAGATTTACTTGTAATACACGTAAATGAATGAACGGTGTATGACTTATTCAACAAATAACTTGTGAATTTAGATTTTCAATTAATTAGATATAGGGAAGCAGTATAGGTCTCAACTCTCAAGTGTGAATTATAGGGAAGCGTGAATTAATAACTTTGCAATTCTCTCAAGCCTAAAACAGTATATGTATTGTTTTTATACAATTTTAACTATGAATATTGGAGTGGTGTACTGTTTAAGGTGTTGGAATTTGGTTTGAAGGTTTTGATTTCGAAACCCATTGATGCAATTCTTTGAAGTGATTTTTTAGTTGTGTCGGTGGTGTCTTCTTTAAGATATACATTCGCTATTGATAAGAATAGGTGGATTGGGTGATTTTTTATTCAAAAAGATTCAATTCCATATCAACTTAAGTTATTAAGGTATAGATTTATTTTGTAACATCGGACCCTATTCTGTAAAATAAAAATATAATATCCGGTAAAAATTAGTTTACTTTTTGGTTATAATTTCAGTATAAAAGAATCCAGACTGTTTCAAGTAACATTATCAAAAGGTATGTGTCAAATTAATTAGTGTTTTAAAGAATATATAAACATTGACTGACAAAATGGCATCTGAAATCAACAGATTTTTTTTAAAAAAAAAGTCAGATCAGGAAAAAATGTTTGCAAATATTAAAGGATAATGTAATAGATGCATTGGGGATTCATATTTTGAATCAAGGATTAATTTGGCTGGTATAATGTCCAGGTTAATTCAGTGCGGGATTGTGAAGAGGGACTGTTCAGCCCAAACTGTGCAACCCAAGACGTTGAATGCAACATATTATAGCTTGATTCGGAAGATTTTGCGTAATTGCCTAAAATAACTCTGGATTAACGTGGGTTGAGTATTTCAAAATGGAGACCAATGAGCTGCGCCACCTCAGCTGCCTTGGTCTCTGTTTTAATAAATAAAGGATATTGATTGTAGACACCCGCATTTTGACTACCAGGTGTCTATGGCAGTTTCCAAAAAACACCCGATGATGATCGGACGCTAACGTGTTTCTACGCGCTCGGATATGGGCTCAAAATCATTAGTTGTTGGCTTAAGCACTTATGGAGTACAAATTTCACAAAACTGACCTCAAATCCAGGTCCAGTGGACCGTTCCGAGTCAAACAAGGCTAATTTGGGCCAAAACCGGCACCGGAAATAAAACCGACTTTTAGCGATTGGGTCAAACCTCGGTCAAAGTCGTTCCGAGACATACAAAGCAGCCACTCAAACACAAAAAGTTCAACTCAAAACACAAAACCCATCAAATATCCAATCCACGGTCCAAAACAATGGACCCGCGCGACCCAGCTGAGCCACTCGATCGAGTGCTCAGCCCACTCGATCGAGTGGGCCCTCGTTTGAGCCCGACTGCTGGCACAATGGGCCACTCGACCGAGTTAGCCACTTACTCGGTCGAGTAACCCTAACTGGGGTACATAGCCAAGCCTATATATACACCCCCATGCACAACCCTAAACACACTTTTGAAAAAAACCCTAATCTTACAACTTTTTTGCAACCCTAATTCTACCCTAAGCAAACCCTAATCAAGTCCTAATACTACACTCAAGCCCTAACCCTAGTACCTAGGAGGCAAACCCTAAACCACCACAACTTAGCCTACATACTCGATACTCCCGTGCAAGCCGCAACTACGAGTCCCGTCCGAGCATAAGAAACATGTTGGTTGAGGGTGCAAAATCCCGCTCTTTCCCCCCCCTCTCTCTCTCTCTCTCTCTCGCGTCGTCTTCGTCGTCGTAGTGTCGTTTTTTTATCGTTTTTATCGCATCATAATATCGTTAATATCACTAGTATTAAAAGACACTAAAATACTCGTAGATTTGTGTCGAGTGCGAAGGATGTCGGAATAAGGAAACCCGAATATACAAGTGTACAGCACACAGCGTTGCTGGTCGCTTATTCTGACACCCTAACACTTGATTATTGAAACGAGTCAACTTAAACAATATTTTCTTGTTTTCGTTCGCATCGTTATTGTCCAATCACAATTCTCATCAATTACAAACTATCTTTCAAATCGAACAAGCACTTTTTTTAAGGGTCGAAACACGTTGACGCGGATCTGACATCACATAATCCCTAGGGATTCATTACGATGTCGGAAAAGCCGAGGGAATCAAGTCGAGTTTATTTAATTCAAGTGTCGATCCGTCAGATTCGATACTAACTCAATAGTTGGATGTCAAATCTAAACGGTTTAGTCAAATAAATTAACCAACGTGGTTTCTATTGATGCTAAAATAATTGTCATACAATTCGTTAGAATTACGGCATTATTAAATGCGGAGGAAATCTATTTATATCGCGATAGTTAATTTAAAACGACTTATAACAATTTTTTTATCTCGCTCTAACTATTTCATATCGATTCAATGATCGAATATGGGATACGACGAGTATCAAATTTAGAACCGAGTACAAATAACACAATATTTATACCCGATTCGACAAAATCATCAAGTTAGCAAAATCAAAAGCAATTTCGAAACCAATAATCAAATTGCATGCGAACCCTAGTTCGTACAGGGGGCACTCGATCGAGTGCCTAGCCCACTCGGTCGAGTGGCACCCCAAAAACGAGACAGAAGATTCTGACGACCTCCACTCGGTCGAGTATCGCAATGACTCGGTCGAGTGGCGACGTACTCGGTCGAGTTGATCAATAACTCGATCGAGTAGGGTCTCGAAAACGAGACAGAACACTTTTCAGAGGTCCACTCGGTCGAGTCCCGCAATGACTCGGTCGAGTGACCCTTTATCACGTCAAACCGTGAGTCCTACAATATCATTCGAGTCTCGTTAACCGTTTTTTTACTCAAGTCAACACGTGTCTAATCAATCACGTGAAACATCACTTCTCAAGTTTTGCATCATCCTATTTGCATCATTCCATATCATATTACATCTTTGCACAAACCGTTATTATCGTTATACCGTTACTAACCGTTTGTTCTTTTATCGATTTAATTCTTGTTTATTTTATTGTACTAAAATGAACCCGCATGCTAAAATACAACTTTGACGTTAAGATTTTAGTTGCATTAAATCGACATAGAAACCCTTTCAATTTCTCACATGCTTAGGGAAAACAATGTTTGCATAAGCATTTCCACCGTTCAACTAACGCGCGTATTAGAGAATCACTCGATATCTTAGTAGAGGCCGCCAATGTGCGGGCGGGGTTGGGTGTCCTTTGTGGGCGGACTTCCCAACACGTACCCTCACCCCTTACTCAGAACCTCAGTTTCCGGATGCCCGAAACCGTTGGCGCACGAGAGTCATTCAATACACGATAACCGGTAGTGACGGTATCGGTATCAAATGCAAAGGGACGAGCCCAATAAACTCTGACATCGGAAATGGGCCGTATTTTGTATACGGCCCACTACGACATAGAGTGGGTTCGAACGGGCCCAAACTCCTGATGCGTGCCGTTCCTATTTGATTTTTCACCTATTTTGGCACGCATTCCTGTGTCGTTTTATTATTTTAGGAGTCGGATTACGCTATTTTCTCCCATATGTGCTACTCGGGTATTCTTTTGATGTTTTGCAGAAAATCGAGACCGAGCAGCTAAAAGAGCTAAAACTGCATCAAAAATAAGTTCTGAAACCGATTCGTTGTAGGCTAAGAAAAATGAAGCAAGTCTATAGACTAGACTGTGAGTCTATAGACTGAGAAGAAGGGAGTAAGACAAGTCTGTAGACTTGGATCTCAAGTCTACCAGCCTACAATCCAAGTCTACGGGATGGGATACCACTGCAAGCTAATTCAGTTGACGTACCCACTCCTCCCCTTATTACGCTCTTCAGTTCCTCCCACTACCTAGTTAGTGGGATTGAAGATAGCAGAAAAAGGAGGACATCTATGGAGTGATTAAGCAGTTTAAATATAGCTTTAGTTTCATGAACTGATTATCTTTTATTAACATATTCTCTGCTTCATCTTCTTCCTTGTTCTCTCTGTAATCAAAACACAATTAGTTTTTATTTGGAAGCTTTCTGTAATCAGCCTTCAGTAATTAATTCAAGCATTCAGGGAATTATTCAGTATTATTATTTTCGGGTTTCTTCTTATTCTATTTCTTTATTTCTGCCGTCTCTCCGTTGGGTAAATTTCTCCTTCTTCCCTATCTCCCTCTTCCAGTAGTGTTAGATTTTATTTTTATTTTTGTCTCCTTTTAGAATTCTTTAATTTAGCATAATTAGTTTCTTTTTTCTTTTTATTTCATTAATTCTTATTTTTCTCTTTTCCAGTAGTTTTGTAATCCTGTTAATTCTATATTTTTTTTTCTCATAGTTATCAATTCATACTGTCATCATGTCATATTCCAATTTTAGTATAGTAATTGTCGGTGTAAATATGAGTAGCTAAATTCTTTTTCACTAGAGTTATAGGTGACTTATAAATCAGTATTTGTGTTCATGCAGTAGATTAATAAATCGGCTTTTATGAACTTTATCGCTCTTGCAACATCTCAATGACGAATAATTAATTATAGGCCTTAATTGATTGTTTGTATCTCGTAATCCCGACCTACGTAGCGAAAGCCCGGGAAAGGATAAGACTCGTTGTAATCGATAGAATTCCCTAATACGTAGCGCGAGAGCCCGTTAGGTGACTTCTAGGGCGACTAGTGATCCGAGAGGACCGTGTCTATACCCTTTAGTTCGTACTAGTCGTTTGTTTGATTATTGTATTTATGCTTATCTTGGTTTATAATGATCCTGTAACTCTGGTGTCTTTCTTCCATTAATTTTATTATTTTCATTTTCATACTAGTTTACTGTTTTAATTTTAGTTTTCTATTTTAGCATCATAGTTTAGTGTTTGCTGTAGCCTGTTAGTCTAAACAACTCAACTAAATCGCACTTTGTGAATTGGACCTTTTAATCAACCGACTTATAAATTCAATTTGCCTCCCTGTGGAATCGACCCTATTTATCACTATCTATCAGTTAGTCGTATTTAGGATTATTTTGATATCGGTAACGCGACTTAACCGTGTCAATTTTGGCGCCGTTGCCGGGGAGGCGACGCAATTTTATTTGTTAGTTGATTATTTTGTCTTTCGTCTTAGGGAACGACAGTTCCTTAAGACTGATCTCATTGTTTACTTGTAGCTGTTTATATGCCCAGGTCTTCTCGCTCGGAGCTCCATCCTTTTGATCCCGAGCCAGAACGTACTTTGCGACGACAGTTACGGTTCCTTAAAGAAAGTAGTCGGGCTGAATCTATCGAAGAGCTTGATAGTCTTTACGAGGACCTTCAATCCGACTTAGAGAGTGTCAACAACGAAGTCCCGCTTCCCGAGGAAACTATTATCACTATTCCTGATATTCCTCCAATGGCGGAAAAATTGTCTGATCATTCTAGGCCCAATGCTGATGTGCTACCCACTCTCTCTACTCCAACGGTAGCAGCGGCGAATTTTGAGATCAAGCCAGCTTTCATCAGCTTGATCGAACGGAGTACGTTTGGTGGTACTCCCGGTGAAGATGCCTATAACCATATAAGGAAATTCCTTGCTTATTGTTCCACAATTAAGCAGTATGGGGTAACACAAGACCAGATTAGGGAAATGATGTTCCCTTTTTCATTAACAGGCAAGGCCGAAAGATGGATCAACAACTTAAATAGGGTGGCCGAGGGGATTGCCGATTGGAACACCTTAGCTCTCGCATTTTATCGGAAGTATTTTCCACCTGAGCGTACCGCAATGCTACGAAGCCAAATTACTAGCTTCCGGATGCGCTCAGACGAGACTTTATATGAAGCATGGGAGCGATTTAAGGAGCTTCAACAAGAATGTCCCCATCACGGGCTCGATGTTTGGTTCCTGGCTATTACATTCTACAATGGATGTACTGCCGAAGCTCGTCGTATATTGGATGCCGCCAACAATGGCCGATTCGATGACATCAATGTCAATATTGCTTTACAAACAATCGAATCTATGGCTATTCATGACAGCCAATATACTCAGCCCCGCCAATATCACCCTAAAGGGAAAGAGGCTGCCAATGAGTCAATTGCTGTGCTATCATCTCAAATAGCTAGCCTCACTGCAAAGATCGAGGATCTCCGCAGTCCTAGCAGCTCGCAGCTCCAGCCCGTCCATGCCATGCAGCAGCAGCTAGGTCCGGTATGTCATACTTGTGGCTCTCAAGATCACGTCGATTGTATGAGTACGATGGAGTCAGTGAATGCATTTGGCTCTTACAAAGGCAACCCGTTCTCCAACCACTATAACGAGGCTACCCGACAGCATCCGTATTTATCTTACCGGAGCCAGAATGTGTTGAATCCAATCACACCGCCACCACCGAAACCACAGCCTTATGTTCCTCCTCCGAAGAATTCATTCCAGCAGCAGGGTAATCAGTCCTTCAATCAAGCCGGTTTTCAAAAACCGGCTCAGCAGAACCAGGCTTCTCTTCAGCATCAGCAGTCCCTAGAGATGGCCGAGATAAGAAACATGATGATGAACCTTATGAAGACCGTCCAAAAGAGTGATCAGAATCATGCCATTGCTATTAAGATGCTCAAGAAACAGGTCGCTCAATTAGCATCGTCTCAAGCTCAGAGGCAGCCGGGTACTCTTCCGTCTCAGCCACAGCAGCCTCACGACACCGCTAATGCCATTTCGTTACGAAGTGGTACTAGTTACGAGGGTCCTAAGATGCCATCTGACGACCAACTGGTTGAGATTGAAGATATTGAAGATGTGAGTGAAGCTGGGTCTACTGAATTAGTCCAGACTGGTGGTGCCAGTCTACAGACTGGCAAGAAGGAGCAAGAAAAGATAACTGGGTCTGGGCAGGTCAGTCTACAGACTGGAAGAGAAGCCCAGAATACTAACGCCAGTCTACAGACTGGCCAAGAGCAAGGAGCAACCAGTCTACAGACTGGTACGAAGAAGAGGAATGCTAGTCTACAGACTGAGCATACCAGTCTACAGACTAAAAACACTAGTCTGCAGACTGAGCTTTCAGCGGAAAAGAATTCAGTACAGTCCACAGGCTCAGGTATCAGCAAGGCCCCAGTTCAGATTAAGCTTCCGTTCCCGGGTCGGTTACGTAACACAAAGACGGAACAACAATTTGGGAGATTTATGGAGGTAGTGAAGAATCTTCAGGTCACGGTTCCGTTCACCGAGCTCATCACTCAGGTACCTTCTTACGCTAAATTTATGAAAGATATTTTGAGTCGTAAGAAAAGTATTAGTGAAACCGAGACCATAGCTTTTACTACGGAGTGTAGCGCACTCCTACAGAAGAAATCTCCTCCTAAATTAAAAGACCCGGGTAGCTTTTCTATTCCCTGCACCATAGGCACCGTGACCATAGATAAAGCATTATGCGACTTAGGTGCCAGTGTCAGTGTCATGCCTTATTCAGTTTGCGAGAAACTGAATATGGGCGACCTCAAAGTCACTAACGTGACTCTTCAGATGGCTGACCGATCGGTCAAACAGTCCTTAGGGATACTAGAGGACGTGCCAGTTAGGATAGGTAAATTTTTTATACCTGTCGATTTTATTGTGCTTGATATGGCTGAAGACGTCCAAATCCCGATTATCTTAGGCCGACCGTTCTTACACACTGCGGGGGCGGTAATAGATGTCAAGCAAGGTCGTTTGACATTAGAGGTAGGGGATGACAAGGTCACATTTAACCTTGCCCAGACCATGGCTAAGCCTATGATAGAGGACACATGCTACGCTATTGATATAATTGAAGAGTCAGTGTCATATTTTTTATCGGGTCCCCTATTAAGGGACCCGTTTGAGGCTTTGATGTGTTTAGAAGCATGTGCAGAGGAAGCAGGAAGGAACGAGGCTATCGTTGATATGTTAGCAGCAGCATTGGAAGAGCGTGAACTAACTGAGATGGAAAGTGAGAAGGTCCACAATTTGGTAAATACCTCATATGCTGTCGAGGTATCGAAACCTGAACTTAAACCTCTCCCTCCTAATCTCAAGTATGCATTTTTAGATGATACCGAAAGGTATCCAGTCATAGTTAATTCCACTCTTACCAACGACCAATTATCTGCTTTATTGGTCGTGCTGAAAAAGAACCAGAAGGCCTTAGGCTATACCCTTGATGACCTGAAAGGTCTTAGTCCGGATTTCTGTATGCACCGGATTAGCCTTGAGGAAGGTCATAGACCACGCATTCAGGGTCAACGTAGGTTGAACCCGAACATGCAAGAAGTAGTTAAGAAGGAGGTCATGAAACTCCTAGACGCCGGCATAATCTATCCCATTTCCGATTCTAAATGGGTTAGTCCAGTTCAGGTGGTCCCTAAGAAAGGAGGGACCACGGTCGTAAAAATGAAAAAAATGAACTGATACCCACTAGAATAGTCACAGGCTGGCGCATGTGCATCGATTACAGGAAGCTGAATACAGCTACCAGTAAAGACCACTTCCCCCTCCCATTCATCGATCAAATGCTAGAGCGTCTAGCATCCCGTAAATTTTTCTGATTTCTAGATGGTTATTCCGGGTTCTTTCAGATACCCATTCATCCTGACGATCAGGAAAAGACCACCTTTACATGTCCATATGGCACTTTCGCATATCGCAGGATGCCATTCGGGTTATGTAATGCCCCCGCTACATTTCAGAGATGTATGATGGGCATTTTTTCAGAATATATAGAGTCAATCATGGAAGTATTCATGGACGACTTTAGTGTTTATGGATCTGATTATTCTGATTGCCTCACTAACTTGGATAAGATTTTGCAGAGATGTATAGAGGTCAATCTGGTATTGAACTGGGAAAAGTGCCATTTCATGGTCACTCAGGGAGTTGTTCTCGGTCACATTATTTCTGATAAAGGCATCGAGGTTGACAAGGCGAAAGTGCAAGTGATTAAGCAATTACCGCCCCCAGTCAACGTTAAGGGAATTAGAAGTTTCCTTGGTCACGCCGGATTTTATCGCCGGTTTATCAAGGATTTTTCTAAAATTGCGAAACCACTTACACACCTTCTCCTTAAAGATGCGCCTTTTCAGTTTACTGATGATTGTCTTGATGCATTTAACAGATTGAAGACAGCGTTGATCACGGCACCGATCATTCAGGCCCCAGATTGGGACCTCCCGTTCGAGATTATGTGCGATGCCAGTGATTATGCTGTCGGTGCAGTATTAGGGCAAAGAAAAGACAAGAACCTGAGTGCCATCTACTATGCTAGTAGAACGCTCGATGAGGCCCAGATGAAGTATGCCACGACCGAGAAGGAGCTTCTAGCAGTGGTTTTCGCGCTAGAAAAATTCAGAACTTATTTGCTCGGGTCCAAGGTCATTATCTTCACCGATCATGCCGCACTGAAATATTTGTTAGCCAAGAGTGACGTAGCCAAACCCCGGCTCCTCCGATGGATACTCCTACTCCAGGAGTTCGATTTAGATATACGGGACAAGAAAGGAGCTGAGAATGTAGTAGCCGATCATCTATCCCGGCTACAGGTCGTAGATGAAGGGAACACTCTCCCTATCGATGATTCCTTTCCTGACGATTCCCTTATGGCGATTTCTACTACAGAGAATCCTTGGTTTGCCGATTACGCCAATTATTTAGTTGGCAATATTCTACCACCAGATTTCTCGTATCAGCAGAGGAAGAAATTCCTCCATGATGTCCGCCAATATTTTTGGGATGACCCGTATTTATTTAAGGAGTGTGCTGACGGGCTATTTCGGAGATGTATACCTCAGTGGGAGGTACCGGGTATTTTACAGCACTGTCACTCTTCAGCTTACGGAGGTCACCACGGCCCATCCAAAACTACTGCTAAGGTTTTGCAATCCGGATTTTTCTGGTCAACCTTATTTAAAGACGCTCATGCTTTTATTCTAGCATGTGATGCCTTCCAGAGAACCGGGAATATCTCCAGGAGACACGAGATGCCTCAAACCGGAATTTTAGAAGTCGAGCTGTTCGATGTTTGGGGAATCGACTATCAAGGTCCTTTTCCGTCCTCCAAGGGAAACCGGTATATTCTTGTTGCCGTGGACTACGTGTCCAAATGGGTTGAAGCTGTTGCATCGCCAGTCAATGATGCAAAGACTGTCATCTCATTATTTAAGAAGGTGATTTTCCCAAGGTTTGGTGTTCCCCGAGCCATCATTAGTGATGGAGGAAGTCATTTTCATGAGCGGCAGCTAGATTCCCTTCTAGCTAAATATGGAGTAACACACCGAACCGGCTTGGCTTATCATCCACAGACAAGCGGCCAAGTTGAATTATCCAACCGAGAGCTCAAGTTCATACTTGAGAAAGTGGTGTCGAAAGCACGGAAAGATTGGAGTTTGAAGCTTGAAGACACTCTTTGGGCTTACCGAACCGCTTTTAAGACCCCGATCGGTACTTCCCCTTATCGACTTGTCTATGGCAAGGCTTGCCATTTACCGGTCGAATTAGAATATAAGGCATTTTGGGCTATCAAAGAGCTCAATTTCGATACATCATTATGTGGGGAAAAGAGGAAATTACAGCTAGCCGAACTTGAGGAATTTCGGTATCATGCTTACGAGAATGCTAAGTTTTATAAGGAACAAACGAAAAAGTGGCATGACAAGCGGATCCTTTCTCGAGAATTCCAAATTGGTGATAAAGTCTTGTTATTTAACTCACGTTTGCGTTTGTTCCCAGGAAAGCTGAAATCGAGGTGGAGCGGTCCTTTTACCGTCATTTCCGTAAGCAAGAGTGGAGCTATTGAAATCACAACCGATGCAGGAGAAATTCTTAAAGTTAATGGGCAACGGTTGAAGCTGTATCACGAAGGCGTTAGTGTTGGAGCCGTCGAGGTCGTTCACCTCAACCTTAATTCTTAACACAGTCACTGAATCACGGTCGTGCGGGACCGCAAATACCAGCGCTGGCCGGGAGGCAACCCGGGTATTTTTATTTTTCGTATTTTATTATTATTATTATTTTTTTTCCCCAATTTTTGTAAATAAATAATAAAATTTGCATTTAGTGAGTGAGAACGAGGATACTTATATTTATCTCAAGTTGGTGTACAGGGATTATTGAGTTACACAATACTAGACTGAGTCTAGTGAAGTATGCTAGACTGAAGATCCCAGTCTATAGACTCAACCTCATCTACCCATTCTTTAGACTGAACATCCCAGTCTTCAGACTCATCCCAGTCTACAGACCCAACCCCATCCCACCAGACCTAATCCCAGGTCTACCCAACTCACCACAGACCACCGCCTCTATACCATTCCTATTCATCTCCCTCCTTCCTCCTGCTAACTCACCACAAACCCTAACCACCCACCTCCGTCACTGCCGCTCCATTCACCCTCCACCACCCGCCTCCGCCGTTCCTCCTCTGTCCGCCCTATCTTCGCCGTGTCCACCGCCCGTCTTCTTCCTTCTCTGCCGTCCTCTGTTCTCTCGCCTCTCCATTTATTTCCTCCGTTCCTTCGCCATTCACAGTCCCCACCGTCGCGGTTCAGTCCTGGGGTTTATTCGCGGATCTGAGGTAGTTCTGGGTTTTTCTTTTCACTTATTCGTTTCGGTTCTCTCTGTCTCGTCGGTCTGTACGTGAGTCCGGGGTTTCACGCCTGGGTTCCCTGAATTCCGAGTTTCTGGAATTTTGTCGGTCTGGAATTTGGGGAGGGTAACCAATTCTGGAATTTCGAACTTCGAATTTCTTGGTTTTTCCTTCTGTTCATTGTGTTTTGACTGGTTTTACTTCTGTTCATTTTTTTTGTTTTTCAAGTTTCTGCTATTTCTCTGGGTTCTGTGTTTGTTGCTACTCTGCAGGTATCATGGAACACGACAACCCGCCAAGGAAACGCGCGCGAACGAAGAAAAGAACTTCAAAGTCAAGACCGCACGTACACACGGAAACTGAGGCTGAAATCAGGACAACATTAGAGTTGGAGCGACCAGCTGGCACGGAAACCGAGGCCGTGATTCTGCAGCCACCGGCCGCCATTCCTCCGGTCCCGGGTTTCAAAATCGTCGAGTTCATATCCGCCACCCAACGTGAGAAGTTCCTTTCTTTTTCTACCGATAAAAAGATAGTAGCTTCTCGTTTTATTTGTGCGAAAACGTTACGTGAGTTGGGTCTTTGGGATAGTATGTGTACACTTTTAGTCGGTACGGGTATGCACGGGCTACGGGATATGGGAGACCTCACTTACCCCGCATTAGTTACTGAATTTTTTAGCTCATTTGAGTTTGTCATTCACGACGAGGGGTCGAGCCTTAGTTTTAGGCTCTGTAATTCACATTATAACCTCCCACTTTCCCAGTTCGCTACCATACTTGGTCTTCGAGACTCAGGTAGTTTACCTGGCAGTCTCACCGACTATAGTAAGTTGTGGGAGTCCATCACAGGTCAGACACGACACCCGATGGACCATTTTCGAGGATCCCTCGTGCATCACCCAGTACTTCGGTACTGGTTTAGGCTGCTCGCCTCTTCACTTTTTGGCCGCAACGAGGCCCATAAGATCAACAAGTACGAGCTCGGCCTCTTAGATGCACACCTCAATTTTGCCCAAGCCACCCCTCGTACTCTTAATGTGGCCCACTTAGTGGCCATTCACCTCGACGGTGTCGGAAAGGGGAAGCAAAACACGATCGCTTGTGGCGGTCTCATCACCCACTTAGCACGGCGATTAGCCCCTGGCTACCCCATTGACACCCTTACACCCACCGACTCAGTCAACATTGACACACTCGACGACGACTACTTGAGGCGCCTCAAGTGGCTGGCAGGCACGCCGCCCACTTGGCTTCTCGGGACAGCAGAGTCTGTTTCACTCCCCTGTCCCACCCTCCCTTCACTCACCCCTCTCCCTGAGTCGACTTCGGCAGGTTCAGACCATTCTTACCCTTCACTATTACTCACTGCCCCCTCATCCGGTGTTACACCGGAGGTCGGGCAATCTTCTGGGGCTAGACCATCGACTTCAGCACCCACTCAACCATCCACTACCCCGTCACCAGGACCCGTAACAGGTTCCCCAACAACCGACCGCCCCACCCCCACCACGACCCTACCCTCGACTGACGATAGACTGAGTCAGCTAACCGATTCTCTCACACAACTCCGTGAGGAGTACACACAACTCCGTGAAGAACTCACGCGACACCACACGGAGGCGGCAGCAGACCGCAATCGGCTTCGAGCCGAGCACAACACCACCCTCAACCATCTCTTCACTGAGCTTCGGCAGCTCCGAACTGCTATTGTAAACTCAGGATCTCGGGTACCACCGTCGGGAAGCCCGTCAGGAGGGATTAGCACTAGAGGTGGTGCGTCGAGTAGTGCTCCCACTAGGGGAGAGTCTTTACGTGGTCCACGCACTCGCGGTGGTTTGACTAGCGGCATTGTCCCTCGTGGTAGAGTTAGTAGTATTTCAGGACGTACCCCGACTAGGAGAAGTTCGACAGGTCGAGTCGTCACTAGGAGTGCTAGGTCGGGTTGTGGCACCATCACGATACATAACCCGCCAGATCCGAGACCCGCACCCGATGCTTGGAAACCACGATCGCCCACAGTTGCGTCAGACTCCGACCATGACTAGAGTTCGGTTTGGGGAACTCCTTGTATATATTAGGTACTCCTCTCCTCCTCACTCTTTAGTTTTGCATTTTTAGTTACTTTTCTCTTCTCTTCGGTTGTCCAATTTGTGTATACAATGAGGACATTGTATTGTTTGGTTTGGGGAGGGTAACTAATTTGCAATAGTTGCATATTTTCTGTATTTTCGCATGCATTTTTTTTTTTAATCTTTAGGCATTTTAAGAGTCTTTAGGAGTCGGGACAGGTTAAACAACAATGATGAAAATGCTTTTGCCTCTTCTTTTCTCGTTTCATTAACTTTCTCATTCTAGCGATAGTTTAGTTTACTTGATCAAGTCTTAGGTTATGGCATATCTCGATTGTTATTTCAGTGAACGAATAAATTTGGCTTAAATTGTTGGCAAGCTACTTAAATTCTGAGGATTAGAGCCTTATGAAACCGATGACATCCATGATCGGTCTATTTAGGAATGAGAGTAGTTCTCCCTATATCGCATGTAACATCAAATTGCATAAGTGTGAAGTCCGTCTCTTAAGTCTTTGTGCATTCGGGTCATGACTATAGCATGTATTGAGGCTTTCTTATTCCCTTTTATTTTCCATTTTTAATTTTCACTTAAAAATCGATCTATCCCTTCATCACAATATTAACCACAATCCTAAATTGCCTACCCTAGTCGAGCTAGTCATGGTGATAATGATGTTAGGTTGAAATAAGTCGGTTTGGTGTATATATGTTTCAGTTTTTGTATTTATGTTCCAAGAAGAAAAAAAAATGAAAAATGAAAGAAAAAAGAAGAATAAAAGAAAAGTGAAAAAGAATTGAGTTGTGAACTCCGATGCTTCATTGTGATAATATTGTGGAGTTGATTTTGGTGAAATAAGCAAGATATGGAGAATGCCGTCATTAATCGGCTTGATTTTATCTGTTGTGTGATTTGGTAGTTTGGTAATGTAGTTTGGAAGTTTGGATTGTCTAGCTCGACTATTACCTCCACATTCCCAAAATTATAACCCCTTCTTACCCATCACTTACATATCCCATTTCACCATTTTATGCCTCGATATGTGTCTTGGTCTCGATTAGTTTGAATGTGCAAATGATTGGTAGAGATTGTCATCACATTAGATTGCATGCATGTGTTTAGAGGTCGCAGATTAGGCGAGCGTCTTTCTTTCTCTCTATCTCACATTTATATTCTACATCCCCATCATGAGAGCAGAGTGTAACCGCGAGAGTCCGACAATGATAAGCCTAGCAAGGTTGACGGTTCACTGTTATTCTTTTGATTATGTCATAGCTTGAGTCAGTTCATGTTTTCTAAGTGTCGCTAGCTTGAGTTAGTTTTTGTAGCGAGTCTAGTTTGGGTAAACAGCTTTGAGTTGTATACCGTTCCCATGGATTTTGTGTTTGATTGCTTGAGGACAAGCAATGGTTCGGTTTGGGGAGATTTGATGCGTGCCGTTCCTATTTGATTTTTCACCTATTTTGGCACGCATTCCCGTGTCGTTTTATTATTTTAGGAGTCGGATTACGCTATTTTCTCCCATATGTGCTACTCGGGTATTCTTTTGATGTTTTGCAGAAAATCGAGACCGAGCAGCTAAAAGAGCTAAAACTGCATCAAAAATAAGTTCTGAAACCGATTCGTTGTAGGCTAAGAAAAATGAAGCAAGTCTATAGACTAGACTGTGAGTCTATAGACTGAGAAGAAGGGAGTAAGACAAGTCTGTAGACTTGGATCTCAAGTCTACCAGCCTACAATCCAAGTCTACGGGATGGGATACCACTGCAAGCTAATTCAGTTGACGTACCCACTCCTCCCCTTATTACGCTCTTCAGTTCCTTCCACTACCTAGTTAGTGGGATTGAAGATAGCAGAAAAAGGAGGACATCTATGGAGTGATTAAGCAGTTTAAATACAGCTTTAGTTTCATGAACTGATTATCTTTTATTAACATATTCTCTGCTTCATCTTCTTCCTTGTTCTCTCTGTAATCAAAACACAATTAGTTTTTATTTGGAAGCTTTCTGTAATCAGCCTTCAGTAATTAATTCAAGCATTCAGGGAATTATTCAGTATTATTATTTTCGGGTTTCTTCTTATTCTATTTCTTTATTTCTGCCGTCTCTCCGTTGGGTAAATTTCTCCTTCTTCCCTATCTCCCTCTTCCAGTAGTGTTAGATTTTATTTTTATTTTTGTCTCCTTTTAGAATTCTTTAATTTAGCATAATTAGTTTCTTTTTTCTTTTTATTTCATTAATTCTTATTTTTCTCTTTTCCAGTAGTTTTGTAATCCTGTTAATTCTATATTTTTTTTCTCATAGTTATCAATTCATACTGTCATCATGTCATATTCCAATTTTAGTATAGTAATTGTCGGTGTAAATATGAGTAGCTAAATTCTTTTTCACTAGAGTTATAGGTGACTTATAAATCAGTATTTGTGTTCATGCAGTAGATTAATAAATCGGCTTTTATGAACTTTATCGCTCTTGCAACATCTCAATGACGAATAATTAATTATAGGCCTTAATTGATTGTTTGTATCTCGTAATCCCGACCTACGTAGCGAAAGCCCGGGAAAGGATAAGACTCGTTGTAATCGATAGAATTCCCTAATACGTAGCGAGAGCCCGTTAGGTGACTTCTAGGGCGACTAGTAATCCGAGAGGACCGTGTCTATACCCTTTAGTTCGTACTAGTCGTTTGTTTGATTATTGTATTTATGCTTATCTTGGTTTATAATGATCCTGTAACTCTGGTGTCTTTCTTCCATTAATTTTATTATTTTCATTTTCATACTAGTTTACTGTTTTAATTTTAGTTTTCTATTTTAGCATCATAGTTTAGTGTTTGCTGTAGCCTGTTAGTCTAAACAACTCAACTAAATCGCACTTTGTGAATTGGACCTTTTAATCAACCGACTTATAAATTCAATTTGCCTCCCTGTGGAATCGACCCTATTTATCACTATCTATCAGTTAGTCGTATTTAGGATTATTTTGATATCGGTAACGCGACTTAACCGTGTCAACTCCCTTAAAGTTCGGTGGCGACTCCACTTCGATTTAAATTTCAATTCGATCCATTCTCATATGGAGATTCATTCGCCTCCTCAAACCCGCGCGTGGCCGCGTCGAGGTGGACCTATGTCATGTGCACAATTTGGCGACTCCGCTGGGGATTAACTGATGCGTGACTTACCATCGGCATCCTCAGGGTGAGACTCGAATAGAAATCGTTTGACTAGTACAATACGCGTTTTAGTTTTACGGTTCATGCATAACCCCATATTTTCCCGTGCCGGTACACGTGACCGACGTCCCACTATACCGTGATGTACTCCAATATGGATATGTCAAAGGTGTCCATAGTCGATTCGAGTGGGTTTCGCAGCATGTTCTAAGCTCAACTCGACTTAGAAAGTTCGTCCCGATCAACGTCTAGACTATGTGCACTGGTATAGACCCTCTATAGACCGACCGAGACTTAGTGTAAAGCATACATGGCGTCGTTATAATGCTTGCCTGACTACATGCTACTTGGTTTCCGTGTCGTTTTCAAACACTGTCAACTTTTCAAAAAATACATCTTTTTCAAGATATCCAATTTCAAAACCCGGGACATATACCAAATTTAGGACTTATGATTTTACTCAAAATGGCCTATTTCTAGCCGGTATGCTGCCCATTTCAAAACTCGAAAACATTTTCGAACTTTCAAATTTGTGGCCCGATGCACTTTCCGATTTTCTCGAAAAATCGGGCCCTTCCCCGAGTTCTCTCGGACTATTCAAAAACAATCCATTTTCAAAACCTTCCTCTTCTTAGGACTTTCCGTATTTAGCAGTGTCGGGTCGTGTCTTAAGTCGTCAAAGTCTTTAGCGTCGAAACTCTGTCGATCTTACATCGTGGGTTTCTTCCCTATCCCAGTCCGCCTTATTAGACTAAGGCAAGGCCCACCTACGTAGGACATACTCCTACTAAGGAGGGTCCGTTTACACAATCGAGTCTAAAAGTCTGGGGATGTCTCACGTGGACCTTTCTTCGAACAGGACTCGGCCCACCCGACGAATCCTAAGGAAGGCCCACTTTTCACAAGTCACCCGTCTAGATGTCTTTTTTCGAGTCATTTCCCTTTTCAGTCTTGTTCGGGATGTACTTTCTATTCCGGGATTCGGCCCAGTTTCTAATTACGCGGTGTTCTTACAGACAGGCCACCCGAAACCAGATACCAACGCAAAATGGATGCATTGAAAGATGCCCTAGAGAAGATCGAAGCCCAACTGACTACCATCCAGACTGATCAAACGGCACTTGCCACTCGTGTGGGCGCAATGGAGAAGGGAACTCTTCCTCCTGGATCTGAGCCCATTGGGCCCATAGCTGAACTAATCAGTGCCGTTCCCAGGCTCGAGGAACAAGTTCACCTGTCAACGAACAACTCGATCCACACTGAAATTGCTCGTTCCTATTCACCTTTGAATGACGAGCTACCTGCTAACCTCAACCTTACGGGAATTCCAATGTTTGAGGGTACTGAGGACCCGGTCCACCACATCCGGGCTTTCAAAGATTTTATGGCGGTAAAAGGGGTGAAGTCCACCATGTTTACACATTTATTCCCTTCCTCCCTCGAAAAGCATCCTAAGGCCTGGTACTACAGGCTCGATTCCAAGAAATATAAAACTTGGGATGATGTGGCGACCGAATTTGCTCGGAATTACGCTGATAATACCGAGATCCAGACTACAATGCGTACTCTGGAAGTAATGGCCAAGAGCCCAAAGAAGGGTTCACCAAATATCTGCAGAGATGGCGGGCCGAGAGTGTTAAGCTGGTCGATAAGCCCAGTGAAAAAGTGTTAGTGGAGGCGTTTGTCAAGAACCTCCTCCCTTCCTACCGGGTCCATCTCCGGTATGCTGTCATCCCCAATTTTGCTACCCAGACTGAAATGGGTACAAGGATCGAGGATGACTTACGGTTAGAGAGCCTGATTAAGGCCTCTACCAAGGGCTATCAAGGGGCAAGCTCATCCGCGAGCAAGCCCACACCTGCAGCTGCAACTCGCAGCATCTTCGACGAGGTAAATCTGCTTGACACCTCATCCAAAAAGAATACACCAAATCGGGTATTCACAGATATAGGGACTACCTATACCTACGCCTTACAAAGGCTATCTTCTAAAGGCCTTATCCAACCAATAGGCCCGACTCCCGAACTTCCAGTGGAGAAAAGGCCCAAGAGCTACAATATCCAAGCCCATTGCCAGTATCATCGTGGTAATGGGTATGACACGGAAAAATGCTGGAAACTGAAGCATCTGATCCAAGATCTGATCGAAAGTGGGAAAATACGTTGCCCGGGGACAAGCCGATCAACAAAGAAAACTCGTTCAGTACCCATGCTATATTCACCGGCGAGGTAATTGACTGTTCTCACCTTATTTCCCCTTATATCCCACAAATCAATGGGATATGGTTCGATGATGAGGACGACGTCTACCTGGCAAAAGGGGAAACTGTCCCCGTCACGAGAGAAGAGGTAAGAAAAGCTAAGTCCAAAGCCTTAGCCACCAACCACCTCGCCACAGCTGGGCGCTCTATTCCAACAACCGTCACTGAACCTACCAGGACGGATCCTACCCTCGAAGAGCCAAGCAGTGACACGGCTATGGTCCAACAATTGAAAAGGGTTCGAGCTGACTTAACCATATGACAACTCCTGGTTAGCTCGCAAGCACATCGAGAAGCAGTGACTAAGGCTCTCGGTGAGATCAAGGTCGACTCACAGGTTACCCCTGCTGAAATGGTAGCCACTATCATGCCCTATCTCAAGGGCAAGTCCAAGGAAGAAGGCCCACTCATCACCTTCTCCGAGTCCGATCTGCCAGCGTTCGGGCCCAATCACAACCTGGCCCTATACATCACGGTCATTTGCCGAGGGAAGTATCTCCCAATAACCCTTATCGACGATGGGTCCGCTGTAAATGTCCTTCTCCTAAGGACCGCTAAAGCCCTCGGCATCACAGATGCCGACTATCTCCCGACGGCGCAAACTATCCAGGCTTTTGACGGAAGCCCAAAACCGGTGGCCGGGGCCGTTAAACTAACAATAATAACGGGCCCAATCGAAAAAGAACTAGAGTTTCAGGTGATCGACGTCACCTCATCCTTTAACTTACTACTAGGAAGGCCTTGGATCCATGCGGTCAAGGCCGTATCCTCTACTCTCCACCGGAAAGTTAAAATGCCACTTCGGGACGGCATCATCACTCTAGAAGCAACCCCCATTACTGTAGCAAGCTGTAATGCTACGGGACGGGCCGACCCACGAGGATTTGATTTCATGGGCATGATCGAAGAAGAATATCTCTTCAGACCTTACTTCACAACTAGCATTGACACGATGCTACAGAACTTGGGCTACTTACCAGGGGCTACCTCGAGACTACATCTTCCAGCTGGGAAGATTATCGAAGTCCTAAACGATGGCGAATCACAGTTCAGATTGGGGTATGCCATAACCCCGGAAAATTTGATCCGGGCCGGTATCCACCAGGCCACCAACATCCTCAAGGGTACTTACATAGGCTCTTATAGCCCGAAGTTAACTGACTACTTCGTCACTCCAGTTTTCGGAGCTATTCAAGTGGGCCTCTACCAACCCACCATCACATATCCCGAGACCAAAACGGCTCGGGAGTGCAATTTCATCCCCGATGATATATTCACCCTTGTTCAAGCTGAGTCCAAGGAAGGGGAAAACAACTCTGAGCCCATGCTGGGGCTCCTATTTGGAGAAGACAAGGTCGTCCCCGCTCCAAAAGATGATTTGGTCAATCTGATCCTCCGCAGCGATCGGTTTGACCCAACCAAGCTAATCACCGAAGTCGGTGCAGACACCGGGAGAAGGGCCTGGAGGAAAACCATCAAGTGGACCGACAGCCAAGGACGGACCTACTAGCTGACCACCAGCGAGGGAGACATGCCGGATACCGAGTCAGAGTCAGAGTCAGAGTCGGAGTCTGAGTTCGAGTCTAGAGGGTCTAGTGCTAGAGTCGAGTCTGTAAACCCTCTTCCCTTAGCCACTTCCACTGAGGTCTCGGGGCCTGTCCCAAGACCTCTCTCTATCCCGCCACTGACCAACGAGCAGATGGCCGCTCTTTTCGAACTTTTCTCAAAATTTACCATTAATAATAACAAAAACCGTTCTGCTTACGACTTGTCTTATTTCCAAAATTCTCTCAATTTCAAAGATTTTATATGCAATGACATTGAGAAACCCGACGAACAGGTACCTCTGCCTCCGCATCTAATCGAGCAGCTCGAACAAAGGGAATCTCGAGATCCGGTAATTGAAGAAACCGAGTCCATCAATGTGGGAACCGCTTTAGAGCCCCAGATGCTTAAGTTGGGCCTATCCTTAGATCCAGAGAAGAGAAAACAATTCACAGACCTCCTCCAGGAATTCAAAGACGTCTTCGCATGGTCCTACAAGGACATGCCGGGAATAGACCGGGAAATAGCTGAATATCGAATACCCATCAAAGATGAGTGCAAGCCGGTAAAACAAAAACTCCGAAGAAAGAGACCCGAATGGTCTCTCAAAGTCAAAGAAGAAGTCGACAAGCAATTCAAAGCGGGCTTTATACAAGTGTCTGAATATCCAGACTGGGTCGCAAACATCGTGCCGGTACCCAAGAAGGACGGCAAAGTGCGGGTATGTGTGGACTTTCGGGACCTTAACAAGGCTAGCCCAAAAGATGATTTTCCGTTACCACACATCGACATATTGGTGGATAACACGGCCGATCATGCCCTTCTATCATTCATGGATGGGTATGCCGGATACAATCAAATTAAAATGGCAGAGGAGGATATGAGTAAGACCACTTTCATTACACCTTGGGGTACTTACTGTTACACCGTCATGCCAATTGGGCTTATCAACGTCGGGGCCACTTATCAACGAACCGCCACCACCCTATTACATGACATGATGCATAAGGAAGTGGAGGTTTATGTGGACGATATGATCGTCAAGTCCAAAGATCGAAGCGGGCACATCACGGCCCTAAGAAAGTTCTTTACCAGGCTATGCAAATACAACATGAGGCTAAACCCTCAAAAATGCAGTTTCGGGGTAACATCGGGCAAATTACTGGGCCATATCGTTTGCCAACGCGGCATCGAGGTTGACCCGGCTAAAATCAAAGCCATCACCGAGATGCAACCACCCAAGACCGAAAAAGAAATAAGGGGGTTTCTCGGGAAAGTCCAATATATCAGCCGGTTCATTTCAAAACTAACCATGGTGTGTGAACCCATTTTCAAAAAACTGAAGATCGGAGAACGGGTACTATGGGACGACAAATGTCAAACGGCTTTCGATAAAATCAAGGAGATCCTGTCTGCACCGCCGGTGTTAATGCCACCTCAACCCGGCTTACCTTTGTCGTTATACCTAACAACGACCGAGACAGCCATGGGGGCTATGCTGGCCCAGACAGTCGACTCGGAAGAACGGGCTATTTACTACATCAGCAAAAAGTTCCTGGAATACGAGTGTAAGTATACAATGCTCGAGAAAACGTGCCTAGCTCTGGTTTGGGCCACTAAAAAGCTCCGACATTACGTGCTTAGTCACGAGGTACATGTGTTATCCAAAATGGATCCTATCAAGTACTTGTTCGAGAAGCCCATCCTCAATGGCAGGATGTCCAGGTGGACTTTGATGTTAGCTGAGTTTGACCTCAAGTTCGTACCATTAAAAGCCATCAAAGGCCGGGTAGTGGCAGAATTCCTCGCCGACAGCCCGATATCCGAAGAGGGCCACACCGATACTTGGGCCTTTCCTGATGAAGACATATTCCATACCGATACCGAAACATGGGATTTGTATTTCGATGGAGCATCCAATTTCCGAGGATTTGGGGTCGGGATTCTACTAATCTCGCCACGAGGGGAGCACACCCCATTATCCATCAAATTGGACTTTGATGTGACCAACAACGCAGCCGAGTATGAAGCATGCATTCACGGGTTGCAAGCCGCCGCTGATTTAGGGGTAACAAACATCCGAGTCCACGGTGACTCATCACTGGTCATCAATCAAGCGCTCCAAAAATGGAAAACTCAGAATGCCAATCTCGTGGCTTACCAAGCGCAAGTAAGGGTTCTAGAGAAGCAATTTCAGAAGGTGGAATACATCTATCTACCCCGGGAAGAAAGCCAATTCGCAGATGCACTTTCCAAATTAGCATCCCTGCTGAACATACCAGACCATCTAACTAGCATGCCAATCTGCGTCGAAAGGCGGTCCGAGCCAGCGTATGTACACGCCATCCAGGACATCGAGCTAACCGACCCAGAATCTTGGTATCAAGCCGTCCTAACCTACTTGGCAGCGGGAGAGTATCCCCCGGGAACTGAAAACCGGGCCAAGAAAGCCCTGCGGAGATTGGCAACCCAATTTGTTCGCACGAATGACGGGCAATTATACAAAAAGACGGCACAGGGGGCTCTTCTCTTGTGCATCGACAAAACACAGGCCGAAAAGGTTATGGCCGAAGTACACGATAGTGAAAATGGCCCGCATATGAACGCCCATATGCTAGCCCGAAAAATCATGAGGCTCGGGTATTATTGGAACACCATGGAAACGGACTGTCAATTATACGTCAAACACTGCCATAATTGTCAGATCTTTGCTAATGTGCAGCATATGCCATCTTCCCTATTATATACCATGACATCACCATGGCCATTTTCGACATGGGGTATTGACATAATTGGAAAGGTGCACCCTTCCGGGACGGGAGGTCATTGCTTCATTCTGGTGGCCATCGACTACTTCACCAAATGGGTCGAAGCCGAGTCATACCGTGTCTTGAACGCCAAGCACGTGGCCAAATTTATCCAAAATAAGATCATATGCCGATACGGGATCCCCCACGAGTTCATCAGTGATCACGGGACCCATTTCCAAGCTGAAACCGCTGCGTTGCTAGCAAAATTCAAAATTCAAAGGCATACATCTTCTCCCTACCGTCCCCAAAGAAATGGAGCGGTAGAAGCGGCCAATAAAACAATTGTCACCATACTTAAAAAGATGGATGAGAATTACCGGGACTGGCCCGACAAGATACCTTTCGCTCTCTGGGGGTATCGGACATCGATTCGTACCGCGACCGGAGCAACTCCATATTATTTGACATATGGAATGGAAGCAGTCCAGCCGGTTGAGTTAGAAGTGCCATCCCTCCGGATTTTACTTGAAAGCCAAGTGCCGGAAGCAGATTGGGTACAAGCCCGATACGATTCGCTAGTTCTTTTGGACGAACGGCGGTCCCGAGCCCTTAACAATATCCAAATATATCAAAAGAAGATCCAATGGGCTTTCAACAAAAGGGTTAGGCCCAGAAACATCAAAGAGGGGGATTTAGTCCTAAAATCGTTACGTGCCTTACTACCGGTTGACCCAAGAGGAAAATTCAAACCCAATTGGGCTGGGCCATACTTAGTCAAGAAGGTCCTATCACGAGGAGCGGAGGAGCGGTGATACTGACAGACCTGGACGGGATCGAATTTGTCAACCTAACCAACTTGGACCAGCTTAAGCGCTACTACCCCTAAACCCCCATCTCAATGTCATTTGCAGAAATTTATAAAAATTTGTCTTTTTATAAATTTTCAAAAATTATAGACAAGTCAATAAGTTAGAATTAATTATTCTACTATCACACATCTCGAACTAATAGTCTTGATGTATTTCGAAAATTGCAAAAAACTCCATGTTTGAACTACGTTTGGTTTGATTCCGCTAATTGTCCGCCTAAGGGCACTCGGTCGAGTGCCTGAGACACTCGATCGAGTGGCACCTCTGAACACAAACAGGGGGCTTTTTTACGAGGGCACTCGATCGAGTGCCAGGGTGACTCGATCGAGTGCCCACTGCAGCCGAAAAGTCGCAAAAAAAAAAATTAAAAATCAAGAAATTGGGAAAAATAAAATGCAAAGTAACATACTTGCAGTAGACGGGTGCTTCCGGTGAGACGAACCGATGAATCCCTCTTGCGATTATCTAAGCCTTGGATGATTTCACCCGTGATCAGCCAAGCCGGGCTGTACTCCGTCTCCATCAAATCAACCACGGTCAGGAGGCGGGCGTTACCCATACAAGACAATAAATCCATGTGACCCTCGAAGGCATAAACATGGAGCATACAAAAGGAAAAAGCCCTACGGCTGTGAGCCGGTCTGACCCGGACATCGAGAAGATTCATAAATTTCTCAGCCAAGTCGATCAGAGAAATATTATCACCCTCCATCATGCGGGATACCTCGTTATAAGAAAGCCCCAAAAACTCTCGAAGTTTCCTCCTTGGGTCATAAACTGAATAAGGTATGGCAGGTCGGAGTATCGGGTTCCATCCTTCCACAGCAGCAATCTCCTCGGGTAAAGGGCAAACTTCTCCTCGAGGAAAGGCAAAGACATGATATATGTCATCTCAATAAGACAAGCAAGCATCCAGAAAATAGCGATCAACCTGCATCTGACGAAACGGGTACAGTTGAGTAATACCTGTCTGGTTGAGAGCTACCCTATCTGTGTCCCCAAAACGTTGGGACCATTCCTGCAGCATCACAGTCAATCTATCGATTCCCATGGCTATTTTCTTGAGAGGAATAAGAAGACTTTCTTTTGAGAAGGGAGGAATTGTGGAGAAGATTATGAGAAAAATCAAGGGCAAGGGAGGGGTATTTACAGTATTGATTCTATAACCCTCTTTCCATATCACAACAGTTTCCTAATCCTAAACGGAATCAAGCCACAAGCCTAGTCTCGATACTATCACAGAAATAATCATCCCGAACTTTCCTAATTTTCTTTAGGAGTCAAAAATTTCAAAAAATTCCAATTTTCAAAATTTCAAACATTTCAAAACTTTCAAAAATTCAAAAAATTCAAAAAAATCATTTTTCCCCAGCGCGAGTCATTTTACTACCTACGTGTTGCATGCAAATTTTATGTGACTTATACAGGTACGACTCAAGCAGGAACAGGCAACCCACCGCATCGCCTCAGCGGAAAGCCCTAGGTGGCATTTTCCCGGAATAGCACGGGATGAGCCTACATACAGGCGCACCCAGGACTTATACGACAAGTCCAATTCCCTACGGAGTTATCGACATCAGCTCAGGTATGACTTCTAGCTTATGGCTGGCGAGCCCTTCACGCGAGTCTAATGGACTATAAACGACCCGATCGGAAGTCTGCCAGGTTTCAATCCTCGATTGGCCTGGTAGCTACTCTGACTTTCGCCCTGTCCAAGCCTCAGTCAGAGTGGAGGCTCTGTAGACACCCGCATTTTGTCTGCCAGGTGTCTATGGCAGTTTCCAAAAAACACCCGATGATGATCGGACGCTAACGTGTTTCTACGCGCTCGGATATGGGCTCAAAACTATTAGTTGTTGGCTTAAGCACTTATGGAGTACAAATTTCACAAAACTGATCTCAAATCCAGGCCCAGTGGACCGTTCCGAGTCAAACAAGGCTAATTTGGGCCAAAACCGGCACCGAAAATAAAACCGACTTTTAGCGATTGGGTCAAACCCCGGTCAAAGTCGTTCCGAGACATACAAAACAGCCACTCAAACACAAAAAGTCCAACTCAAAACACAAAACCCATCAAATATCCAATCCACGGTCCAAAACAATGGACCCGCGCGACCCAGCTGAGCCACTCGATCGAGTGCTCAGCCCACTCGATCGAGTGGGCCCTCGTTTGAGCCCGACTGCTGGCACAATGGGCCACTCGACCGAGTTAGCCACTTACTCGGACGAGTAACCCTAACCGGGGTACATAGCCAAGCCTATATATACACCCCCATGCACAACCCTAAACACACTTTTGAAAAAAAACCTAATCTTACAACTTTTTGCAACCTTAATTCTACCCTAAGCAAACCCTAATCAAGTCCTAATACTACACTCAAGCCCTAACCCTAGTACCTAGGAAGCAAACCCTAAACCACCACAACTTAGCCTACATACTCGATACTCCCGTGCAAGCCGCAACTACGAGTCCCGTCCGAGCATAAGAAACATGTAGGTTGAGGGTGCAAAATCCCGCTCTTTCCTTTCTCTCTCTCTCTCTCTCTCTATCTCTCTCGCGTCGTCTTCGTCGTCGTAGTGTCATTTTTTTTTATCGTTTTTATCGCATCATAATATCGTTAATATCGCTAGTATTAAAAGACACTAAAATACTCGTAGATTTGTGTCGAGTGCGAAGGATGTCGGAATAAGGAAACCCGAATATACAAGTGTACCGCACACAGCGTTGCCGGTCGCTTATTCTGACACCCTAGCACTTGATTATTGAAACGAGTCAACTTAAACAATATTTTCTTGTTTTCGTTCGCATTGTTATTGTCCAATCTCAATTCTCATCAATTACAAACTATCTTTCAAATCGAACAAGCACTTTTTTAAGGGTCGAAACCCGTTGACGCGGATCTGACATCACATAATCCCTAGGGATTCATTACGATGTCGGAAAAGCCGAGGGAATCAAGTCGAGTTTATTTAATTCAAGTGTCGATCCGTCAGATTCGATACTAACTCAATAGTTGGATGTCAAATCTCAATGGTTTAGTCAAATAAATTAACCAACGCGGTTTCTATTTATGCTAAAATAATTGTCATACAATTCGTTAGAATTACGACATTATTAAATGCGGAGGAAATCTATTTATATCGCGATAGTTAATTAAAAACGACTTATAACAATTTTTTTATCTCGCTCTAACTATTTCATATGGATTCAATGATCGAATATGGGATACGACGAGTATCAAATTTAGAACCGAGTACAAATAACACAATATTTATACCCGATTCGACAAAATCATCAAGTTAGCAAAATCAAAAGCAATTTCGAAACCAGTAATCAAATTGCATGCGAATCCTAGTTCGTACAGGGGGCACTCGATCGAGTGCCTAGCCCACTCGGTCGAGTGGCACCCCAAAAACGAGACAGAAGATTCTGACGACCTCCACTCGGTCGAGTCTCGCAATGACTCGGTCGAGTGGCGACGTACTCGGTCGAGTTGATCAATAACTCGATCGAGTAGGGTCTCGAAAACGAGACAGAACACTTTTCAGAGGTCCACTCGGTCGAGTCCGGCAATGACTCGGTCTAGTGGCCCTTTATCACGTCAAACCGTGAGTCCTACAATACCATTCGAGTCTCGTTAACCGTTTTTTATGACTCAAGTCAACACGTGTCTAATCAATCACGTGAAACATCACTTCTCAAGTTTTGCATCATCCTATTTGCATCATTCCATATCATATTACATCTTTGCACAAACCGTTATTATCGTTATACCGTTACTAACCGTTTGTTCTTTTGTCGATTTAATTCTTGTTTATTTTATTGTACTAAAATGAACCCGCATGCTAAAATACAACTTTGACGTTAAGATTTTAGTTGCTTTAAATCGACATAGAAACCCTTTCAATTTCTCACATGCTTAGGGAAAACAATGTTTGCATAAGCATTTCCACCATTCAACTAACGCGCGTATTAGAGAATCACTCGATATCTTAGTAGAGGCCGCCAATGTGCGGGCGGGGTTGGGTGTCCTTTGTGGGTTTCCCAACACGTACCCTCACCCCTTACTCAGAACCTCGGTTTCCGGATGCCCGAAACCGTTGGCGCACGAGAGTCATTCGATACACGATAACCGGTAGTGACGGTATCGGTATCAAATGCAAAGGGACGAGCCCAATAAACTTTGACATCGAAAATGGGCCGTATTTTGTATACGGGTCACTACGACATAGAGTGGGTTCGAACGGGCCCGAACTCCCATAAAGTTCGGTGGCAACTCCACTTCGATTTAAATTTCAATTCGATCCATTCTCATATGGAGATTCATTCGCCTCCCCAAACCCGCGCGTGGCCGCGTCGGGGTGGACCTATGTCATGTCCACATACCTACTTATTCTAAATAAGTCGTAATCAATACCTCAAACTCAAACTTCGTGAAAAAACTAACGGAATCCGATATTACTTGACGTTTACATTGGATAATTTAAGTTTTTTCCAATAATACCCCTTCATTAACGACTCTATTTTACATCAATCACTCAAACACTCATGCCAACAACAATGGCTACAATCAACAAGCTCCACCACCATTAATGGCGTTAACCTCCACCATCTCCACCTCTTGCCTATGTTCCACCGTAACTCCGACCAGTACACTCCACCTCATCAATTCATTCACCATCATCTTTATCTCCGACCACCGCGTTGCCTCCATATCTGAGCAACCCAATACATTGTGCATTCACACTTATAAATTTGACCCAAATCCACTCCATTGAACCACCCAACAACCCTCGTTTGAACAACAGCTTCACCCTCCACCTCCAATTCAATCACCACTACTTTCCGACAAAATCGACAAATTGCATCCTCCTCCTTGCTCCGTTAAAACTGGACACGACTTCTTCATCTCCGTCTCCAACGATAACCTCACACCACTTTAATTAATTCACGATACGAAAATTGGGAGCAGTTGAAATACGGAAATGGGGTTGAGGTTAATTTGGGTGAAATCGATTTAGGGTTGAAATGAATTTGGAGAAATCAATTTGGGGATTGGATTTTGGGAATCAGTATTTCATTTATTTATTTGTTGTTTAAAGATTACATGAAAAGAATTCAAATGTTAGGGAATCAATTACTGGTTGAATTAGTTGTTAATGTGATTATCTTATCTAAACAAGGGCAAATAGGTCTTTTTATCTTATTCTGTTATTTTTTTTTAACGAAATTTGTGTTAGGGTATAAATTATGAGATAATTAACACAAATAGGTATAAGATTTGAAAAAAAATTATGTAAGGTATAAAATTTGAAACTAGGGATTATTGAAGGTATAAAATATCAATTTTCTCTTTTGAATATAATAACTAATAAATAAAATGACAAATAATATTTACGTACTTATGTAAAGTAAGAAACTCAATTTGACATAGATAATTCAAAAACATATTGTACATAGAGTATACATAGCGATATGAGTAATCAAATTTCATGATAATATAAAGAGACGTGTTTATTTCTTATATAATAAATGTATAAATAGTTGATCTAATAGAAGATGATAAAGTTACCACTCCTAAATTTGATTAATGTTAGATTATTTTTATTTATATAATCGAATTTTATCACCTTATTATAATTTCTCTTGTTTTTTTATCATCATACTTTTTCGATTTGGGATAATTCCACATGATTACTCTTAATTATGTTAATAGAATTCAATCAACTTATAATGTAATATTTTTCGTTGGTGGGATAATTTTTCTTAAGTTTATAGTCTTCAGTTTGATAATATAATATAGTCTTCCGTATAAAGACGAATGATTACTCTTAATTTTTCGATCTGCAATATTTCTACTCAAATTTATAGTCTTAAGAACTCATTTTAATACTCAAAAGATTTCTGGTTCATATCTAGACGAATTACTACTTTAATTTATATAATAAAATTTCATCACCTTATTATAATTTCTCGATGTGGGATATTTTTAACTCAATTTATAGCGTTAAGAGTTGTTATAACAGTCAAAAGAATTTTTATTAATATCTAAAAACGAATGATTTCTCTTATTAATGATATAGAATTTTATCACCTCATCGTAATTTTTCGATTTGGGATAATTTTACTTGCGTTTATGTCTTAAAACTCTTTTTAAAACTCAAAAGATTTCTGGTTGATATCTAAAAACGAATTATTATTACTTTTAATTATATAATACGGAGTAGAATTTTATCACAATAATATAATTTCTCGTACATGGGATATTTCTACATAAATTTATAGCCTTAAGAGCCAGTATAGGACTCAAAATATTTTTAGTTAATATCTAAAAACGAATAATTTTTTCTCTTTGATGATACTGAATTTCATCACCTCATCGCAATTTTTCAATGTGTGATAATTCTATTTAAGTTGATAGTCATCAAGTTGATATCCAAAGACGATTGATTACTCTTAATCAAGTACTTATTCTAATAGCATTCTATCAACTTATTTTAATTTTTCGTTGTTATTTAAATTTTTCGATGTGAGATATTTCTACTTAAATTCATAGTCTTAAAACTCTTTTATGACTCAAAAAAATTTCTGATTGGTATCTAAAAATGAATCATTATTACTTTTTATTTATATAATAAAATTTCATCATTTTATTATAATAAATTATATGTGGATAATTTTACTTCAATTTATAGTCTTAAAAGTTGTTATAAGACTCAAAAGATTTCTTTTGATATCTAAAAACGAATAATTTCACTTATTATGATATAGTACAATTTAATCATCTTATCATAATTTATTTTGATGTGAAATAAATTCTAATTGAATTTATAGTTTTAGTAACTCTTTTTAGAACTCAAAAGACTTCAGGTAGCTATCTAAAGACGAATGATTACTCTTATAATTATCCTTTTGTAAGAATCGTTATTTTGTTATTTTCCCTCGATGAACGAATAAAATTAAGCTATCCCTCTTGCAAAAAAAATGATTACTCTTGTAATTAGTACGAAGTATATATAATAGAAATTCATCACTTTATTATTAGAATTTCTCGATGTGGATAATTACTTTAATTTATAGTCTTAAAGCTATTATAAGACTCAAAAGTTTTTTGATTGAAATCTAAAGACAAATAATTTTTCTTATTGATGATATAGAATTTCGTTAACTCGTAATAATTTTTCGATGTAGGGATAATTCTACTTAAGTTTATAGTCTTAAAAACTCTTTTTAGAACAAAAAAAACTCTTTTTAGAACTTAAAATAATAATTTTATTTTTATTATTAATTACTTAAAATTTTAATTTTATATTTTTAAAATTTCTAATATTTTTAGAGGGTGATAAATATTTTTTTAAAAATTAAACAAAGTTGACTACACCTCCCATGTGGTCTCCGTTCAATTTTTGTTTTGTTTTGAAGTGGTAATTGACTGTTTATATAATGTTAATTTCTTTCAGTCATAGACGCAGTAGGATTGTTTTTTATACAAATTTAATATCGCCTGAACCGTAAGTAGAGTAGGATTGTTTTTTTTTCTTACGCAAACTTGTATATTCTTTATTTAAATTAAAAAATATATTAAAATTTGGACCAATCATATTGCTCGAAAAGTTCCTGCTTTATTAATATACTAGTTGCGGGACCGCGTGCTAAGCGCGCGGAGTCCGAGATGTCCCCGAGTAGGCGGGGGACCGTTAGCAAGTGTACGTGGACCGTTATGAGTTGCGCGTGGGGACATTTTTCGCGATGGGCGGCCGCTCTGCAGGTACAACGATATTCGCGGTGCGATACAGGCGTTGACACGATGCAGTGGTAATTGGACCACTGCCGTTTGGGTACGCTAGGGCAGCAACATTTTGCGGTGCAATTCAGATCAGGAAGAGTCATGCCGACATACTCAGCACTGGGACGCTCGAACTTGGGAAAGCATATTCAGCGATCAAGGTTGCCGTGAATGGGTCGCAGGACGAAGATCAGAGACAGCAAATTACCACAGAGCCTTCACTTCAGCTGCTTCATGCACGGGATACAAGCTTAACAGTTCCCAACGCACTTCTTCGAATTCCATTATGTAATCCTCTCGTTTTCAGGATGGCTGTGACGAATTGATAATCCACATTCTCTGGAAAATATGCGCTGTTTTCACAGGTTGCAACTCATAGCCGAATGCCTTGAAATGTGCTTGACGGTTCGGGGGCACGGTACTCCCCGCAACCTAATTTTTCGAATAGGCTTGCAAGGTCAATGCAGGGCAGCAGTTTTCCATACCTCACCCGAACTCCAGCACTGTAGCCTTCTTGAAAGAGGAGCCTGCCTTCCTAGACACCGGGCGATAATAGCTTAAGCAGGGTTCAGTCGCACAGTACCTGAGTGACGTATCTCCGCAGGAGACGCAATTTGCTGTATACAGCGAAGCGTCGCTTACTTTTGTAAATGCGATTTTATGTAAAACGGGAGCAGCTTAAAGTGTTGTAACTGGTTGGTCCTTTGTCAAGCAATACTTAGAGTCTTGATCACCTGTTTTGAATGAAATATGCATGCAGGGTTTCTGAAATTGTGCAACTGAATCTGTCTACACCTGCTGTGCATTATCGAAGTAGTGCGCAGGCGTACAGTGTAGGCATGTTGCATCTGTACAGTGACAACGGAGTCTTTAGGGAACATAGGGTACCCGCGTGGGGGTCCAGGTCCAGTCTGTGAACGCAGGGGTTCGGCTTTAGGGAAGATGTGTTGGTGGAATTTGAAGAGAGTATGAACAACTAACACGTCGAATTATAGAAATACATGGTCTCAACACCGGTGTAACTTCATTACATAAGGAACTAAGAAGTTGAATCGTCACCTAGCCCACAGTTTAAAGGCGCCTGCAACAAAATTATAGCAAGTGCATGGATCTTGCAGCCAGTACATGTAGGCACTTAGGCCATGCACTATTCTCGGAACTACCTAGAGCACGTAGAACAGCGGGTAAATACCTGCAAGAGTCTCGGTTAGTGATGCGCGCGGTTTATAGCAATGCATTATAGCGATGCGCGCGGTTTCCCGGGCATTAGTCGGTAGGTGAGAATCCGTTACCGGACTTGCGGGTACCGCTATGGGAACTGTGCGAGGCCGCTTCGCTGGTTCCCTGCAGGTGTAGCGCACGATGTGCTTGTGTGGTGAACGACGAGTGACCACTAGAGATCAGGTACATATATTAATAATCATCACTGTGCAACTAAGACGGGAAAGAGTCATGAAAACGTACCCTACACCGAGAACATACTAATCTACGATAGTACATTAAGATACCGAGGTGGCAATGCAAGGAAATAGGGCACAGTAAATAGTATTCATCGCAAAATGCTCCCAAGCAAAAGCAGAGACAGCCAAACCGCCTGTTTGCAGCCTAAGGATACCAAACTTCTCCCCATTCGAGCAGCTTCGACACTATGTCCTTGGCCCTTTGAATCCTTTTAGGCGGAAGTGCGCTGAAGTTGTGACCGTCACATTCTTGTGGAGGACACTCCACGACCTCTAAATACAGACAACGTTTTAGCACATGTTGCCTCATGTGTAGCTTGTTTTGGCAACTTCAGCTCTAGGCACGTGGCATCTGCATCTTTAAATATGATTCGTTACTGTCACCTAGTTCAGTATGAGCTTCACTCTTCACCTTCCTTTACCCCTTCTCTCGCACTCCTCTTTCTCCTCCACCCCCTCTACCTTAATGCTCTCTCCCACTTGTCAAGCTACTAAGATTAGTCTTCCACATTCACATAGAACTTGCTTTTGTTATTCAGCTTAGTGAATGGTTTATCCCTTTAGCTAATTCACCCTCTTCTCTTCTTCTTTCCCTATCTCCCTCAATATTCCTCTTTATCCTTTCTTTGTCCCCTTCTTTCATCCGTTTTCGTCCTTAAATATGACTTACTTCAGATCATACTTGTCGATCTACTACGATTAGTCTTTCACAATCTCATGTTTCATATTGTTCTCATTTCCTTAGCTCTTTTCGCTCCTCCCATTTTGAATCCCCTTCTTCTCCTACTTACGTTATTTTTTTCATGTTTCTCTTTCCCCGTGTACTAAAATTAGTTTTTTCGCTGGACAATCTCCACCACATTCCCGTCCCCTTCCCTGTTCCCATGCACTGCCTCCACCACATTCCCTTCTCCTTCCCCTTTCTCTCATCCTCTTCTTCCTCATTACTTAAGATAAATACTAAAATATGACTTCTTTGCATATAATTTAGTGAGAGTGTCTTCTCTCGTCTCTTTCTATCCCTACCATTTTCACCCACTCCTTCGATCTCGCGCTCTCCCCTCTTCTCTCCTCTTCTAACGTTGCTTTTATTCATGTTCTTACTTCTCTATTTACCTACTAAATCTATTCAAATCTTCCCCTTCTTCCCCTCTTTCACATTTTCCCCCCACCTCTCCCCCTTCTCATCATAAATTCATCTTTAAATATGACTTTCCTTTTATCGTCTATTTCACAGAGCGTCTTGTCCTTTTAACTCCATTTACATCGCCTCCTCGTGCACTTCCTTTTTCCTTCTTCCCTCCTTAATGTCCAATCTCTTAGTATTTCTCCTTCCACGTCTACTAAGATCGATTTTCTTCCTCCACTTTCTCTCATGCTTCTCCTTCCCCCTCCCATTTGTCTTCTTCTCCTCGTCATCATATAAAATTCATTCTTAAATATGATTCGTTACTGTCATCTAGTTCAATATGAGCTTCACTCTTCACCTTCCTTTACCCCTTCTCTCGCACTCCTCTTTCTCCTCCACCCCCTCTACCTTAATGCTCTTTCTTCAGACCCCACTTGTCAAGCTACTAAGATTAGTCTTCCACATTCACATATAACTTGCTTTTGTTATTCAGCTTAGCGAATGTGTTGTCCCTTTAGCTCATTCACCCTCTTCTCTTCTTCTTTCCCTATCTCCTTCAATATTCCTCTTTATCGTTTCTTTGTCCCCTTCTTTCACCCGCTTTCGTCCTTAAATATGACTTACTTCAGATCATAGTTGTCGATCTACTATGAGTAGTCTTTCACAATCTCATGCTTCATATCGGTGTCATTTCCTTAGCTCTTTTTGCTCCCCCCCATTTTGAATCCCCTTCTTCTCCCTCTGACATTTTTTGTCATGTTTGTGGACATGACATAGGTCCACCCCGACGCGGCCACGCACGGGTTTGGGGAGGCAAATGAATCTCTATATGAGATGGATCGAATTGAAATTTAAATCAAAGTGGAGTCGCCACCAAACTTTGTGGGAGTTCGGGCCCGTTCGAACCCACTCCATATCTTAGTGGGCCATGCACAAAGTATGGCCCATTCGGATCTCAGAATTTATTGGGTTCGTCCCTTAGCATTTGATACCGATATCGACGTTGTCGGATACCGTGTATTGAATGACTCTCGTGTGCCAATGGATTCGGACATCCGGAAACCATGATTCTGAGTAAGGGGTGAGGGTACGTGTTGGGAAGTTCACAAAGAACACTCAACCCTGCCCGCACATTATCGGCCTCTACTAAGATATCGTTTGATTTTGAAATACGCGCGTTAGTAATACGATGAATGATATGCACACATTGTTTTGCCTAAACATGCGAGAATTTGAATGGGTTGCTAAGTCGATTTAATGCATCTAAATTTAACGTCAAAGTTGTTTTAGCATGCGAGGTTCGTTTTAGTATAATAAAACAAAATAATGAAAAAATCGCTAAAAACATGAACAAACAAGTTAGTAACAATTTGTAAATTGAATAAATGATATAAAGACGATGACATGCATGATTTTGAAAAGTTTATGACACGTGATGGATTAAGCACGCGTTGACCGAGGTCAAGAAAATATTTATCGAGACCTGAAATACGCCAAAAAAGCCCGTCGCTTTATTAAAGAAAAGACGTTTGAAGAATTAAGACGAAATAACTTTTCGGTGTTACGGTTTTCAGAGGCCTATGCGACCCGCGCGGGAGAGGCGCGACTCGCGTGGCCATGCGACCCGCACAGGACTCGTGCGACTCGCATGGCTGCCTGTTCTGGAGACCTTTTTTTTCAAAAATCAACAATTTTGTTAAATCGCGTACAAATATAGCATAATTTATACTCGACTTAAATTTTTGATATTCGTTATATTCGATATTCGATTATGAAATCGGCATCAAATATTCGGAATGATTTTTAGGAAAAAAATTTGTTTTGTAAATTGTTTTGAAAATTGAACTAAAAAAAGCAATGTTAATTCTCTCCGCGTTAAAATCGTCGTATGTTGTTTTTAAGACTATATGACGATTTTTTTAGCATCAATGAGATTAATATGGTTCTTTTTAGATACGATATTTGACTAGAGAGTCGATATCGTATTTTAAGAACGTTTGTTTTGTATAAAAATAGATTGTAGCGATAATATCGGTATTAGAAACGATGAAAAAGAAATAATAAAAAAAACGTAAAAAGAACGTGATGAAAAAAAATGAGAGAGAGAGAAAGGAGAAGTCGGGATTTGAATTTACACCCTCAACCTACATGCTTTGTACTCTCGGAACGGGGCTCGTCTAACTGTGGCTTAGGCACGGGAGCGTCGAGATAATGCGGTTGAGTTATGGTGGTTTATATTTGGGAATGGATTTGACGAGTTTTGCTCTCGGGTCTTTGACGAGTTTTGATCTCGGATTTGCTAAAGGTTGCTGAAATTTTGGGGATGAATTGTGTGTATGGTTGTGGTATCGCCTAGGATGTTTTGTGTGTTGTGTGTAGATGTGTGTTGTTGATTGGGAATTGTGTGTGTTGATGTTGTAATTGATGTCGGGAATTGTGTGTGCAAGGGTGGGGTATTTATAGGATGAAATACCGACTTGGGATAGGAGATTGATATCTTGCAAAGGAAGAAAACAACCGGTTGAGATGAAGTGGGATTCCGTCTTTGGATAGGAAAAGGTTACTTGCATGGGAAGAAACACCCGGTTTAGATGGAGTAGGATTCCGACTTTGGATAGGAAAGGATTCCTACTTTGTAGCTGATATTTGTGTAGTATTTGACTTCGAGTCAGATTTTTGAAGTGGCGTGACAGATTTTTATGTCTCGGAAACGTCTTTGACCGGGGTTTGACCCAGTTGCTAAAAGATGGTTTTGCCCTTGGTGTCGGTTTTGACCCAAATTGGTCTCATTTGACTGAAAACGACCCACTGGGCCTGGATTTGAGGTCTGTTTTGTGAGAATTTTACTCCGCTAAAAGCTCGTGCCAACTACTATTGATCCCGAGTCCGAAAATCGAGTGTATTAAGTCATGTTTGCGTCCGATCATCATCGAGTGTTTTTTGGAAACTCCCATAGACACCTAACGGCCAAATGTGGGTGTCTACAGAGCCCCCACTCTGACCGAGGCTTGGACAAGACGAAAGTCAGAGTAGCTACCAGGCCAATCGAGGATTAAGACCTGGCAGACTTCCGGTCGGGTCGTTTATAGTCCATTAGACTTGCGTAAAAGGGCTCGCCAGCCATAAGATGGAAATCATACCTGAGTTGATGATGATGACTCCGTGGGGAATTGGACTCGTCGTATAAGTCCCCGGTGTATCTGTATGCGGATACATCCCGTCTTGGAGTTGCGCGGGATCTTGCCTAAGAAGCCCTGGGTGTGTCCGTTTGCAGACACATCCCATCTCAGAACTATGCGGGAGCTCGGACTTGTTGTATAAGTCCTGGGTCCGCCTATATATGGGCCCATCTCGTGCTATTTTGGCAAAATGCCACCTTGGGCTTTCCGCTGGGGAGGTATGTGAGTTGCGCAGGCGCTGGGGAATAAAAAAACTTGATGTTCCTTTGGGAAGCCAAGCTGGTACCTGAAATGTTAGATATACAGGCAGAAATAGCAAATATAGCAGGTAGCAACATAGCATACAAGAAATGCAGTTAGCATCTATAAACTGACTTGCGCTGGGAAAAATGATTTTTGCTTTATTTTGACATCGAAGTCCTGAAAGCAACTCACGTGCTAGGAGATTGAAAGGGGTAGAAAAAAAATTTGCAGTTTAAATAGACTGAAATTTGACCTTGTCGAAAAGGATTTTTTCAAATGGCTAAGTTTTGCAAATTTTGAAGCGGGAATTCGAGGAGAGAGGTATATCGACGGACTCGACTCTGGACATAACATGACGAGTTGACATACGCGACTGGACTCTCGAGGGTTAGACCGTGACTCGGTAGGGGGATGGGACACCTAAGATGACAAGACTCTTAAGGTTGCGCTATTCCGTAACCTAGGCGAGTGGCAACATGGTCGAACATCGAAATGGGATAGATATGCTATAGGGGACTTGCAATAGTCTGTAATGGGACTGTTGTAGTCTTGTGCCCTTCTGGATTTTTGATCTTAGGGTACATTCCTAAAGTGGGTATTGCTTCGAGTCCCGACAGATTCTCGTCTTTGACTGAGCCGAGTACTAGGACACACTATAGAAAAGAGGCTAGATTTTGAAAAGTGTTTGGGATTTTGTGAGTGGATGGAGAACTTCTGCCTAGGAGAAGCCCCCAGGATGACAAAGCTAGCTGCTGAGAACATGACAGTGTCGTGGCCGGAATGATGGTGCCTTTTGAATGTGTGTCAATGTGGGTGGTTGTGCCTCTGTTGAAAGGCTGCCTACGTATTCACGTGTGATGAAATCAAATCATGTCGTAGTTCAGTGAATTGGAAGAAATGTGTGGACATGACATAGGTCCACCCCGACGCGGCCACGTGCGGGTTTGGGGAGGCGATTGAATCTCCATATGAGAATGAATCGAATTGAAATTTAAATAGAAGTGGAGTCACCACCGAACTTTGTGGGAGTTCGGGCCCGTTCGAACCCACTCTATGTCGTAGTGGGCCATATACAAAATACGGCCCATTTCCGATGTCAGAGTTTATTGGGCTCGTCCCTTTGCATTGCGATACCGATACCGTCACTATCGGTTATCGTGTATTGAATGACTCTCGTGCGCCAACGGTTTCGGGCATCCTGAAACCGAGATTCTGAGTAAGGGGTGAGGGTACGTGTTGGGAAACCCACAAAAGACACCCAACCCCGCCCGCACATTAGCGGCCTCTACTAGGATATTGATAAGTGATATTTTAGTAGTGATTTACCCTTACTTTTACCCGTTATTTAGTCCGGTTTTGTGTTCTATAACTATTATATAGCTCATTATATGTTATTAAGTGTTAATTAGGGTCCGTTAGTTGTTTTAGTTATAATTGTAGTAATAATTGTTATTTTTCGAGGATTTGGTACTGCTTTGTCTCATCTATATTTTATAGGTACCGTTCGGAAGTAACCGTGTAAAGACGAGTCAAATGAGACGGGTCAAAGAAGTCAAGCAGAGGACGTTTGGTTGAACTTCATCAATTGACCTGAATATACTAGCGAGTGATTCCCACGAATTAATCCGTCACCCACTTTCAAAGCACAAAAGAAAGCACGTACAACTAGCATTTGATTTTTGGGAATTCCAAAAGAAAAACCAACATCACGTGGCCTATGCTATATAGGAACTTTGGGTCTCACTTTTAAAAGGGGGATTAGGGAGATGAGTAGGAATAGGAGGGGATTGAAAATACCCCGTAGAACTCTCGGTTTTCTTGTCTTCATTTGTTTTATTTAGATCAAATCTTCTTGCTCTAAAGTCCTTAGATTAATTTACGTCCGATTTCTTCAAATTTGGTACTATTTCTTCCTTCTTTTTTTTCTTTGATTCTTATTATTTGAGTTCATTGTCAATGTTTTTTTAGCCGATTAATGTTATTGAAGTTCGCATATTTATCGTTTAATTAGATTTATTATGATGTTATTAGTATTGGATAATTTAAATAGTTCAATTTCAATCATGATAGAGTAGAAATTTCTAGGGTTAGGGTTAGCACGGTTCGTCTTAATTGGGGTTTTGTCTCGGGTTAATTTAATAGTTGATTAATTGTTCGTAATCTCTTTTTGAACGTTATATCTGTATGATTTGCTCGTCTTGGTCAGATTAGTTAATTAATTTAGTTGACCTGAAATTAAGATCGAGAGCCGAGTTTAGGTTAGACTTGCGTTCATTGGAGTAGGTCGACCTAGTAAGTAGCGAGAGCCCGCTAGGACCGTCCTATGGTAGATAGAGACTTGAGAGAGCCTATCCTATGCCTATTACTGACCTTAATCAACTATTTTATGAGTCTTACAACTCCCTGAGACTACCTTGTTGACCTTGACCCTAGTCTCTTTTATTATATTTGTTACCGTTTTCCTTTTTTTGTTAGTTTAGTTCATTAGTTTAGAATTATTCAACCCAAACCGATTTTCTCCGACTAATACTTTAACTAGACCGAGACTTTTCATTTAGCTCACCGTCCCTGTGAATTCGATACCCGACTTACCCTAGCTACCCAGTTAGTAGAGTTAGGTTCTTGTTTGATTGTGGGGATCCGCGACAAATCTCTACGTCAGATATCGAATGACTTTCTAATACGCGCGTTAGTTGAACGGGAAAATGAATATGCAAACATTATTTTCCCTAAACATGCGAAAGATTGAAAGGGTTTCTATGTCGATTTAATGCAACTAGATCTAACGTCGTAGTTAAATTTATCATGCGAAGGTTCATTTTAGTACAATAAAATAAACAATAAAAGATAAATCGACAAAAGAACAAACGGTTACTAACGGTATAACGATAATAACAGTTTGTGATATGGAATGATATAGAATGACGTAAATAGGATGATGCAAAGTTTTGAAAAGTGATGTTTTACGTGATTGATTAGGCACGTGTTGACCTAAGTCATAAAAAACGTTAACGAGACTCAAATGGCCTTGTAGGACTCACGGCTTGGCGTGATAAAGGGCCACTCGATCGAGTCATTGAGGGACTCGACCGAGTGGACCTCTGAAAAGGCTTATGTCCCGTATTTTAGACCCTACTCGATCGAGTTATTGACGAACTCGACCGAGTACGCTGCCACTCGACCGAGTCATTGTGAGACTCGACCGAGTGGAGGTCGAAAAAGCATTCTGTCTCGTTTTTGGGGTGCCACTCGACCGAATGGGCTAGGCACTCGATCGAGTGCCCCCTGTACGAACTAGGGTTCGCTTTGCAACTCGTTAGCGGTTTCGAAATTGCTTTTGATTTTTGATAATTCGATGAGTTTGTTGAATCGGGCATAAATATTATGGAATTTATGCTCTATTCATATGGATCATGCTTGTCATATTCGGCGTTCGATTATTAAATCGATATCAAATATTAGAGCGAAACTAAAAAGATTGCTATAAGTCGTTTAAGTTAACTAAAACGATATAAATTTTCCTCAGCGTTTATAGTGTCGTATTCTTATCGAACTATTGACATCTATATTAGCATCAACGAAAAATCGGATTAGTTAGATCATTTGACTAAACCGTTAGATTCAACATCCAATTACGGAATTGGTATCGAATCTAGTAGGTCGATGCTTGAATTAAGAGACTTGATTCCCTCGGCTACCCGACATCGTAATAAATCCCTAAGAATTATGTGATGTCGGATTCGCGTCAACGGGTTTCGACCCTTATTAAAAAGAAGTACTTGTTTTGAAAAAAGGTTTTAGAATTGATGAAATATGCGATCGAATGATGATGCGAACGAAATAAATATTATTGTTTAGGTTGACTTGTTTCAATAATCAAGTGATCGGGCTGATGGGATAAGCGACCGGCAACGCTGAGTGCAATACTCTTGTATATTCGGGTTTCCTTATCCCACCATCACTCACACTCGACACAAATTCACAAGTATTTTAATGTTTTATACTAGTGATATTATCGATATTACGGATGCGATAAATAAATAAAAAACAAAAAAACGGAAAAAGAGGAAGATGACGAGAGAGAAAGGAGAAGGAAAGAAAGCGGGTTTTGGCACCCTCAACCTACATGTTCTTGTTCTCGGACAGGACTCGTAGTTGTGGCTTGCACGTGAGTATCGAGAAGTAAGTTGAGTTGTGGTGTATAGGGTTCGAATTCCTAAACGCTAGGGTTAGGGTTTTGGATGTATGTGATTAGTGTAGAATAGGGTTTGATTAGGGTTAAAGGATGATCAAAAAAGTTGTGTAAAAGGGTGTGTATGGGGGTGTATATATAGGCATTGCCCATGTACCCCGTCTAGGGTTACTCGACCGAGTAGCCCCTTGACTCGGTCGAGTGGCCCAAGCGTCTGCAGCCGGGCTTGAATGAGGGCCCACTCGATCGAGTGGGCTGAGCACTCGATCGAGTGGGTCAGCTGGGTCACACGGGTCCAATGTTTTGGACCTCGAGATGGGTTTTGTATTTGGGCTGAGTTTTTGATGTTTATGTGGCTGTTTTTATTTGTCTTGGAAACGGCTTTGACCGGGGTTGACCCAATCGCTAAAAGTCGGTTTTATTTTTGGTGTCGGTTTTGACCCAAATTAGTCTTATTTGACTGAAAACGACCCACTGGGCCTGAATTTGAGGTCTGTTTTGTGAGATTTGTACTCCATAAGTGCTTAAGCCAATAACTAATGGTTTTGAGCCCATGTCCGAGCGTGTAGAGACACGTTAGCGTCCGATCATCATCGCGTGTTTTTTGTAAACTGCTATAGACACCTGGCGGTCAAAATGCAGGTGTCTACAGAGCCCCCACTCTGACTGAGGCTTGGACAAGGCGAAAGTCAGAGTAGCTACCAGGCCAATCGAAGATCAAGACCTGGTAGACTTCCGATCGGGTCGTTTATAGTCCGTTAAACTTGCGTGAAGGGCTCGCCAGCCACAAGTTAGAAATCATACCTGAGCAGATGATGATAACTCCGTGGAGAATCGAACTTGTCGCATAAGTCCTGGGTGCGCCCATATATGGGCCCATCCCGTGCTATTCCCGGGAAAATGCCACCTAGGGCTTTCCGCTGGGGAGATACAGTGGGTTGCATGTCCCTGCTTGAGTCGTACCTGTATAAGTCACATAAAACTTTGCATGCAACACGTAGGTGAAAATGACTCGCGCTGGGGAAAAAAAGATTTTTGAATTTTTGGAATTCTTGAAAGTTTTGAAAGTTTTTGAGTTTTTTGACTTGAAATCCTGAAAGCAACTCATGGGCTAGGTTTTCAAAATGGAAAGGGGTAGAAAAGAAATTTGCAGTTTAAATAGACCAAAATTTGACCTTGTCGAAAGGGATTTTCTCAAATGGCTAAGTTTTACAAATTTCAAAGCAGGAATTTGAAGAGAGAGGTCTACCGACAGACTCGACTCTGGACGTAACCGGACGAGTTGACAGACACGATTGGACTCTCGAGGTGTTGGACCGTGACTCGGTAGGGGGTGGGCCACCTAAGATGACAAAACTCTTAAGTTGCGCTATTCCGTAGCCTAGGCGAGTGGCAACACGGTCGAACATCGAAATGGGAAGGATGTGCTATAGGGTGGCTGCAGTAGTCTGTAACGAGACTGTAACGACAGGACCTAGTGGTGGCAATGTTATAGTCTGGTGCTCTTTTGGATCTTTGGTTTTGGGGTACAGTCCCAAAATGGGTATTGCTTCGAGTCCTGACAGATTCTCGTCTTCGACTGAGCCGAGTATTAGGACACACTACAGAAAAGAGGCTAGTTTTTGAAAGTATTTGGATTATGTGAGTGGGTGGAGAACTTCTGTCTAATAGAAGCCCCCAGGATGACAAAGCTTGCTGCTGAGAACATGATAGTGTCGTGACCGAAATAATGGTGCTTTTTGAATGTGTGTCAATGTGAGTGGTTGTGCCTCAGTTGAAAGGCTGCCTACGTATTCACGTGTAGTGAAATCAAACCATGCCGTAGTTCAGTGTTGAAAGATATGTTATGGTGCCTAGTTTATTAGAGCTTTGTGTGTAACTAGCCATAGCGATGGTGTAGGGTAGGTGCATTCCCAATCACGTCTTGATCAAAGGGCCAGAACAGTTAGGATGTTGATCCTGTGACTGTGAGCGTTCCCTGGGGTAGCCCCCAGAGGTGGTGTGAACTATTTGGGCATGTTTTATGCCGACCGCAGGTTGAGTTCCCGTGTTTGGGGTTGGTAACTGGTTTGGATGTTTTTGGATATGTGGAGCTAGGTCGTAAGGGGCTTTGATGATTCGGAATTTGGAGCTCGATTTTGTGGAGCTAAGGCTTTGAGGGTAAGGTATTGCAATGTGGTAGGAAATGGGGAAGTCGAGTAAAAATGACTCGGACTTCGATCAGGGTAGGTTTAATAATGCAGGATCTGATTTCCATGTCTGGCCCTAATGGTTAGGGTGTATCCTATGGAGCTTGAATCCTCAAAATTCTGGGCTGTCTCTTAGCCTCGGTCTCGAGAAGGTCTTGAGGGTTGTAATGTGGGAAGGCTAAATGTGGTGTTAGCTGACCAACTTGATTGTTTCTCCCCTATTGGATGGTATGAACATTGATAATTTCGAATTTGACCGTTTTCACTACGGTCGTGGGTTCTTGAATATTTTTGTTGGTTGACCTCTTAGCCCCGGTCATGGGTTTTTGAATTTTTGTTGGTTGACCTCTTAGCCCCGGTCCTGGATTTTTTGTTGGTTGACCTCTTAGCCCCGGTCATGGGTTTTTTGAATTTTTGTTGGTTGACCTCTTAGCCCCGGTCATGGGTTTTTGGAATTTTTGTTCAGACTAACACCTAAGGTAGGGATTAGTCAGTCTTATTGGAGAGGTGTTTTATTGTGGGAAATGGGCTTGCCTCCCGTCTTGAATCCAAACTAGGAGACTACCTAGATTTGTCATAGGATTCGATACCGCTCCTGCTAAGGGTAGTTTTGTGGCTTTTCTATACCAGACATGGAATAGGTAAAAGGAAAACACGGGCTCGGTCTCCTGCAGTCATTACAAATGTGCCTATAATAGTCACGTGTGTGTGCTCACAGTATATGATGGTGTTCATCATGTTCTCGGAAACACATAAGGAAAGTATATATGAGAAATAGAAAAGCTGATTTCATTGAATTTTGAAAAGAGGACGGAATGCAAATGACTCTGACTCCGATTTGGGAGTGAGGATGTAGGGTATCCTAGACTCGGACTCAGACTTAGACTCGAATCAAATCCGGACTTCCGGATGCTCGGTTGGTTGTCTCTTTTTTTGGTAAGGTCTTTGATTGGAGAAAACGACAGGTACCACGACTCGCCTAAACTCGACTTTGCGCAAATGCAAGAGAGGGAGTCAAACTAGCCACGGCCCACGGTGACGGGTCGACAAAGACTCTTGGACCGAGATACTCGAACGTTGACCTAGACAAGGTAACGACCCTGGCTTGGACTCGACGATGAGACTCAAGCTGCACAAGGTGAGTCCAAAAATGGGGCGACCGTGTTTGACCGCGTCACGTGTTCGGACCAACCGTGGCGACCTAAACCTTTAGGAGGCTCGAGTGTTCGTAGCGTATGTTCGAATCAAAGAAAGCATCGTAATGACGCTGGTGTAGGATAAACGTAGGGTACCCCTTAGGGTGACCGTGGTTGACTGCTCGGGTGGAGGATAGCCCCTGAGTGAGACTAAAGACTTTGATTTGATAGGACTCAGATGATGTGACATCTGAGTGACTCGAAAATGACACACGTGAGACACCACGTGTAGGTCATGACCCTTAAAGCAACCGTGATTGATCGCTCTGCTAAAGGGTAGCCCCCGAGTGAGACCGAGGACTCTAAAAGGACTCAGATGGTGTGACATCTAAGTGACTCGAAAGTGGGGTACGTGAGACAACACGTGTAAGACATGACCCTTAGAGCAACCGTGATTGATCGCTCTGCTGAAGGGCAGCCCTCGAGTGGGATTGTAGGTTTTGTTAAGACTTGAGTGTTGGACAAGTGACCCTTAGGCGCAAGGACCACGAACCTTTTGTTATAGGGCTATGCCTTGTAAAAGGTTGACTCGGCCTCGAGGAAAGGCAGACGGGTAGGGGAAGAAACTTGCGATGTCAAATCGGCAGTGTTTCGACGCTAGAGACCCTAGACCCAACTTGAATAAGGATGACCCTGTGATTAGGGTAGATCCTTAAGTTAAAGGATGTTTGAATTGGGATGACTCGACTAACAGATTGAAAGATAGGCGAACTTCCCTTAGGACAGGTCATGAAGACCGTTCTGTTGGAGGGAAAAATCGCGTGAGACTTTCTAGTTTAGACTCGAGTGTTAAGACGAACCTTCCGTTTACGAGTGTATGACTCGTGTTGGTCGGTTATGCCTTTAGGATAAGGCGGACTGGGATGGGGAAGAAACCCGTGATATAAGATCGACGGAGTTTCGACGCTAAAAACCTTCGACGACTTATGACGAGACCCGACACTGCTAAATACGGGAAGTCCTAAGAAGAGGAAAGTTTTGAAAAGGAATTTTTCAGAAAAAAAAAATCCGAGAAAACCGGTGGATGGCCCGATTTTACGAAAATCGGAAAAGTGACATCGGGCCGCAATTTTGGGGGTTTGAAATTTTTTGAAGTTTGAAATGGGCAGCATACCGGATAGAAATAGGCTACTTTGAGTAAAATAATAAGTCCTAAATTCGGTATATGTCCCGAGTTTTGAAATTGAATATCTTGAAAAAGATGTATTTTTTGAAAAGTTGACGGTTTTTGAAAACGACACGGAAACCAAGTAGCATGTAGTCAGGCAAGCATTATAACGACGCCATGTATGCTTTACACTAAGTCTCGGTTGGTCTAAAAAGGGTCTATACCAGTGCACATAGTCTAGACGTTGATCGGGACGGACTTTCTAAGTCGAGTTAAGCTTAGAACATGCCGCGAAACCCACTCGAATCGACTATGGACACCTTTGACATATCCATATTGGAGTACATCACGGTATAGTGGGACGTCGGTCGCGAGTACCGGCCCGGGAAAATATGGGGTTATGCATGAACCGTAAAACTAAAACGCGTATTGTACTAGTCAAACGATTTCTATTCGAGTCTCACCCTGAGGATGCCGATGGTAAGTCACGCATCAGTTAATCCCCAGCGGAGTCGCCAAATTGTGGACATGACAAAGGTCCACCCCGACGCGGCCACACGCGGGTTTGAGGAGGCGAATGAATCTCCATATGAGAATGGATCGAATTGAAATTTAAATCGAAGTGGAGTCGCCACCGAACTTTGTGGGAGCTCGGGCCCGTTAGAACCCACTCTATGTCGTAGTGGGCCATATACAAAATACGGACCATTTCTGATGTCAGAGTTTATTGGGCTCGTCCCTTTGCATTGCGATACCGATACCGTCACTACCGGTTATCGTGTATTGAATGACTCTCGTGCGCCAACGGTTTCGGGCATCCGGAAACCGAAATTCTGAATAAGGGGTGAGGGTACGTGTTGGGAAGCCCACAAAGGACACCCAACCCCGCCCGCACATTAGCGGCCTCTACTAGGATATCGAATGACTTTCTAATACGCACGTTAGTTGAACGGGAAAATGAATATGCAAACATTATTTTCCCTAAACATGCGAAAGATTGAAAGGGTTTCTATGTCGATTTAATGCAACTAGATCTAACGTCGTAGTTAAATTTAGCATGCGAAGGTTCATTTTAGTACAATAAAATAAACAATAAAAGATAAATCGACAAAAGAACAAACGGTTAGTAACGGTATAACGATAATAACAGTTTGCGATATGGAATGATATAGAATGACGTGAATAGAATGATGCAAAGTTTTGAAAAGTGATGTTTTACGTGATTGATTAGGCACGTGTTGACCTAAGTCATAAAAAACGTTAACGAGACTTGAATGGCCTTGTAGGACTCACGGCTTGGCGTGATAAAGGGCCACTCGATCGAGTCGTTGAGGGACTCGACCGAGTGGACCTCTGAAAAGGCTTATGTCCCGTATTTAGACCCTACTCGATTGAGTTATTGACGAACTCGACCGAGTATGCTGCCACTCGACCGAGTCATTGTGAAACTCGACCGAGTGGAGGTCGAAAAAGCATTCTGTCTCGTTTTTGGGGTGCCACTCGACCGAGTGGGCTAGGCACTCGATCGAGTGTCCCCTGTACGAACTAGGGTTCGCTTTGCAACTCGTTATCGGTTTCGAAATTGCTTTTGATTTTTGATAATTCGATGAGTTTGTTGAATCGGGCATAAATATTATGGAATTTATGCTCGATTCATATGGATCATGCTCGTCATATTCGGCGTTCGATTATTAAATCGATATCGAATATTTGACCGGAACTAAAAAGATTGCTATAAGTCGTTTAACTTAACTAAAACGATATAAAATTTTCTCCGCGTTTATAGTGTCGCATTCTTATCGAACTATTGACATCTATATTAGCATCAACGAAAAATCGGATTAGTTAGATCATTTGACTAAACCGTTAGATTCAACATCCAATTACGGAATTGATATCGAATCTAGTAGGTCGATGCTTGAATTAAGAGACTTGATTCCCTCGGCTACCCGACATCGTAATAAATCCTTAAGGATTATGTGATGTCGGATCCGAGTCAACGGGTTTCGACCCTTATTAAAAAGTACTTGTTTTGAAAAAAGGTTTTAGAATTGATGAAATATGCGATCGAATGATGATGCGAACGAAATAAATATTATTGTTTAGGTTGACTTGTTTCAATAATCAAGTGATCGGGGTCATAGGGGAATCTAGCTAGTAGCAAAGGGTAGCATTCGCTACCCCAAATTTGAAAAAAAAAGGTTAAAATTATCAACTTTTGTTACTCCAAACTTCGTAAAAATGATACATTTTCATATGAATTAAGCAAATATGATGAAATCGCTACCCAAAATTTGAACTCTGGATTCGCCCCTGATCGGGGTGATGGGATAAGCGACCGGCAACGCTAAGTGCAATACTCTTGTATATTCGGGTTTCCTTATCCCACCATCACTCACACTCGACACAAATTCACAAGTATTTTAATGTTTTATACTAGTGATATTATCGATATTACGGATGCGATAAATAAATAAAAAACAAAAAACGGAAAAAGAGGAAGGTGACGAGAGAGAAAGGAGAAGGAAAGAAAGCGGGTTTTGGCACCCTCAACCTACATGTTCTTGTTCTCGGACGGGACTCGTAGTTGTGGCTTGCACGTGAGTATCGAGATGTAAGTTGAGTTGTGGTGTATAGGGTTCGAATTCTTAAACGCTAGGGTTAGGGTTTTGGATATATGTGATTAGTGTAGAATAGGGTTTGATTAGGGTTAAAGGATGATCAAAAAAGTTGTGTAAAAGGGTGTGTATGGGGGTGTATATATAGGCGTTGCCCATGTACCCCGTCTAGGGTTACTCGACCGAGTAGCCCCTTGACTCGGTCGAGTGGCCCAAGCGTCTGCAGCCGGGCTTGAATGAGGGCCCACTCGATCGAGTGGGCTGAGCACTCGATCGAGTGGGTCAGCTGGGTCGCACGGGTCCAATGTTTTGGACCTCGAGATGGGTTTTGTATTTGGGCTGAGTTTTTGATGTTTATGTGGCTGCTTTTATGTATCTCGGAAACGGCTTTGACCGGGGTTGACCCAATCGCTAAAAGTCAGTTTTATTTCCGGTGATGGTTTTGACCCAAATTAGTCTTGTTTGACTGGAAACAACCCAAATTAGTCTTGTTTTGACCCAAATTAGATTTGTACTCCATAAGTGCTTAAGCCAACAACTAATGGTTTTGAGCCCATGTCTGAGCGTGTAGAGACACGTTAGCGTCCGATCATCATCGCGTATTTTTTGGAAACTGCTATAGACACCTGGCGGTCAAAAAGCAGGTGTCTAAAATATGTTATGGTGCCTAGTCTAATAGGACTTTGTGTGGAACTAGCCATATTGACGGTGTAGGCTAGGTGCATTCCCAATGATGTCTTGATCAAAGGGCTAGAATGGTTAGGATGTTGATCCTGTGACTGTGAGCGTTCTCCGGGGTAGCCCCCCAGAGGTGGTGTGAACTATTTGGGCATGTTCTATGCCGACCGTAGGTTGAGTTCCCGTGTTTGGGGTTGGTAACTGGTTTGGATAATTTTGGAAATGTGGTTCTAGGATGTAAGTGGCTTTGATGTTTTGACATCTGGAGCTTGATTTTTTGGAGCTAAGGCTTCGAGGGAAAGGTATTGTAATGCGGTAGGAAAGGGGGAAGTCGAGTAAAATTGACTCGAACTTCGATCGGGGTAGGTTTGATAATGCGGGATCTGGTTTCCATGTCTGGCTCTAATGGTTAGGGGTATCCTATGGAGCTTGAATCCTCAAAATTCCGGGCTGCCTCTAGCCTAGGTCTCGGGAAGGTCTTGAGGGTTGTAATGTGGGAAGGTTGAGTGTGGTGTTAGCTGACCAGCTTGATTGTCACTCCCCTATTGAATGGTATGGGTTTTGATAATTTTGAATTGACCGTTTCACTTGAGTTGACCGTTAAGTACGGTCATGGGTTTTTGAATATTTTTTAGTTGATTGACTTCTTAGCCCCGGTCATGGGATTCTTTATTTGGGTTGGGGGATGCTGATCTGAGGGTTTTTCCTTTTGTCATGGCCAGTTCTTTTATTTTGGCCTTTTGCTTTTTCCTGGACTTTTGATTTTTATTTGTCCAGTTTTTTTTGTTGGTCAAACTAACACCTGAGGTGAGGATTGGTCAGTCTTATTGGAGGGGTGTTTATTGTGGGAAATGGGCTTGCCTCCCGTCTTGAACCCAAACTAGGAGACTACCTAGATTTGTCATAGGATTCGATACCGCTCCTACTAAGGTTAGTTTTGTGGATTTTCTATACTAGACATGGAATTGGTAAAAGGAAAACACGGGCTTGGTCTCCTGCAGTCATTATAGATGTGCCTATAATAGTCACGTGCGTGTGCTCACAGTGTATGACGGTGTTCATCATGTTCTAGGAAACACATAAGGAAAGTATATATGAGAAATAGAAAAGCTGATTTTATTGAATTTTGAAAAAAAAAGAGGACATAATACAACTGACACTGACTCTGACTTTGACTTTGGAAGAAATAACACATCCTAGACTCGGACTCGGACTCGGACTTAAATCAAATCCGGACTCTCGGATGTTGTCATTAGTCGTCGGCTTCTAAGGACTCGAGTTGATGTCCAGTATAGCCTTCAGTAGAAGCTTCACCCAGATCTTCATTATGTCGAAGATCATCTTCAATCCTAATAACCATTTTGGTAAGCACCGCAAAGTTTGAAATGTCGGCGTACTTAAGATGGACGCGGTAGGAAGGGAGGAGGTTGTTGATGAACGCCTCCACTAGTGTCTTCTCATTGGGCTTGTCTACCAACTTCACACTTTCGGCCCTCCACCTTTGAAGGTACTTGGTGAAACCTTCTTTGGGCTCCTGGGCCATGACTTCTAGGGTCCGCATGGTAGTCTGAATTCCGTATTATCAGAATAGTTTTTAGCGAACTCGGTAGTCACATCTTCCCAAGTTGGGAATCTTTTTGCATTAAGCCTATAGAACCAGGCTTTTGGATATTTCCCGAGGGATGCACCGAACAAATTGATGAACATGTCGGCTTTGACCCCCTTGACTGCCATGAATTGTTTGAAAGCTCGGAGGTGTAATAATGGATCCTCTATCCCTTCGAATATGGGTAACCCTTCTAAGTTGAGATCCTTTGGTAGTTTCTCACTAATGGGTGTATATTCTCGAGCATTTTCCGTATGGATAGTGTTGTTCATTGACAAGTGGACCTGTTCTTCCAGCTTACGGACCGTGCTGACCAGTTCAGCTAGGGGCCCAGTAGTCTCGACCCCACCATTAGGGGTCCCTTGTTCCAAGGCGCTTAAACGGGTGGTAATGGCTATTTGGTCGGACCTGATAGCTGTCAATTGGGTCTCGATCTTAGCCAGTGAGGCTGTCAAACTGTCCGAAGCTTCTTGCATCTTGTGCTTATGTCTGGTTACCGGTGGCTTATCTGTAAGAATACCACGTAATTAGGAAAGTTGCTTCGGAACTTAAATACGCCAAGGCATTGGAAATAGCGCAGGAGGAGAGACGACTCCATTTTGACTCGGGTTAGACTCTCCTAAGACAAATGTGTAGGGTACGATTCTCGGAGTGATTGTGATTAATCGCTCTGTCGGAGAATAGCCCCCAAGTGAGACTAGGGGCTCAAATAGGACTCAGATGGTGTGACATCTAAGTGACTCGAAAGTGGGGTACGTGAGACAACACGTGTAAGACATGACCCTTAGAGCAACCGTGATTGATCGCTCTGCTGAAGGGTAGCCCCCAAATGGGATCGAAGGTTGTGTTAAAACTCGAGTGTTGGATAAGTGACCGATGAGCGTAAGGATCATGAACCTTTTGTTATAGGGCTATGCCTTGTAAAAGGTTGACTCGGAAAAGACGCTAGACGGGTGATTTGTGAAAGGTGGGCCTCCCTTAGAATTCGGCATGTGGGCCGAGTCCTGTTCAAAGGAAGGTTCATGTGAGACATTCATCAGACTTTTAGACTCAAATGTGTAAACGGGCCATCCTTTGTAGGAGTATGTCCTACGTGGGTGGGCCTTGCCTTAGTCAAATAAGGCGGACTGGGATAGGGAGGAAACCGTGATGTAAGATCGACGGAGTTTCGACGCTAAAGACCCTCGACGACTTATGACAAGACCCGACACTGCTAAATACGGGAAGTCCTAAGAAAAGGAAAGTTTTGAAAAGGAAGATTGGATTCCGAGAGAATCGGAGGACGGCCCGACTTTTTGAAATCGGCAAAGCATGGTCGGACCGGATTTTTGAAAGCATTTTTTTGAATTTTGAAATGGGCGGCATGCCGGCTAGAAATAGGCTAATTTGAGTAAAATCATAAGTTCTAAATTCGGTAGTGTCTCGGGTTTTTGAAAGTTGAATATTTGAATATTTGAATATCGAAAATAAATTTCCGAAAATTTGAAAATCGAAAACAAGATCCCAAATATTTGAAAATCGAAAACGGCATCTCGAAGATTTGAAAACCGAAATGGAACCTCGAAGATTTGAAAATTGAAATGAAATTTTTGAAAATTTGAAAATCGAATGAGGATCGGAAATTCGAATATTGAAATGGATAGCATGCCGGCTAAGTAAATAGGCTTGTTTTGAGTCAAATCTTAAGTCTAAATTTTGGCAGCTTTCCGATTTTTTGAAATTTGAATATTTTCGAAAAGATGCATTTTTGGAATTTCGGAATTTTGAATATCGAAGATGAATTTCCGAAAATTTGAAAATCGAAAACAGGATCCCGACTTTTAAAATTGGCGAAAATGTAATCGGGCCCGAATTTTTTGGAAAGTTGAAAATTTTTGAATTTTTGAAATGGATAGCATACCGGCTAAAAATAGGCTATTTTGAGTAAAATCATAAGTCCTAAATTCGGTATGCTTCCCGGGTTTTGAAATTGGATATTTTGAAAAGGAAGTATTGTTTGAAAAAAAATGACGGTTTTTGAAAAACGACCTTAGAAACCAAGTAGCACATAGTCACACAAGCATAATAACGACACCATGTATGCTCTACACTAAGTCTCGGTCGGTCTATAAAGGGTCTATAGCAGTGGACATAGCCTATCCGAGAATCGGGGCGGACTTCCTAAGTCGAGTTGAGCTTAGAACATGCCGTAAAACCCATACGGATCTGCTATGAACACTTTTTGACATATCCAATTTGGACTACATCAATGGTATAGTGGGACGTCGGTCACCAGTACCGGCCCGGGAAAATGTGGGGTTATGCATGAACCGTAAAACTAAAACGCGTATTGTACTAGTCAAACGATTTATATTCGAGTCTCACCCTGAGGATGCCGATGGTAAGTCACGCATCAGTTAATCCCCAGCGGAGTCGCCAAATTGTGGACATGACATAGGTCCACCTCGACGCGGCCACGCGCGGGTTTGGGGAGGCGAATGAATCTCCATATAAGATGGATCGAATTGAATTTTAAATCGAAGTGGAGTCGCCACCGAACTTTGTGGAAGTTCGGGCCCGTTCGAACCCACTCCATATCTTAGTGGGCCATGCACAAAGTATGGCCCATTCGGATCTCAGAGTTTATTGGGTTCGTCCCTTAGCATTTGATATCGATGCCGACGTTATCGGATACCGTGTATTGAACGACTCTCGTGTGCCAATGGATTCGTACATCCGGAAACCATGGTTCTGAGTAAGGGGTGAGGGTACGTGTTGGGAAGTTCACAAAGAACACCCAACCCCGCCCGCACATTAGCGGCCTCTACTAAGATATCGTTTGATTTTGAAATACGCGCGTTAGTAATACGATGAATGATATGCACACATTGTTTTGCCTAAACATGCGAGAATTTAAATGAGTTGCTAAGTCGATTTAATGCATCTAAATTTAACGTCAAAGTTGTTTTAGCATGCGAGGTTCGTTTTAATATAATAAAACAAAATAATGAAAAGATCGCTAAAAACATGAACAAACAAGTTAGTAACGATTTGTAAATTGAATAAACGATATAAAGACGATGACATGCATGATTTTGAAAAGTTTATGACACGTGATGGATTAAGCACGCGTTGACCGAGGTCAAGAAAATATTTATCGAGACCTGAAATACGCCAAAAAAGCCCGTCGCTTTATTAAAGAAAAGACGTTTGAAGAATTAAGACGAAATAGTTTTTCAGTGTTACGATTTTCAGGGGCCTACGCGACCCGCGCGGGAGAGGCACGACTCGCGTGGCCATGCGACCCGCACAGGACTCGTGCGACTCGCATGGCTGCCTGTTCTCGAGACCTTTTTTTCGAAAATTAACAATTTTGTTAAATCGCGTACAAATATAGCATAATTTATACTCGACTTAAATTTTCGATATTCGTTATATTCGATATTCGATTATGAAATCGGTATCAAATATTCGGAATGATTTTTAGGAAAAAAAATATGTTTTGTAAATTGTATTGAAAATTGAACTAAAAAAAAGCAATGTTAATTCTCTCCGCGTTAAAATCGTCGTATTTTGTTTTTAAGACTTGTTCTGGTATTGGAATCAATTAACCCGATTCGGAATTCGGGTTCGTACTGCTCGATGTTGCTTTGAATTAACAATCGGTCAGTCCTGCCAACCTCTCCTTCCTCCTACTCCACTGGTCGGACCTTCCCGGCGGAATGGGCTGGCTCCCTGCACACAGAACGCACAGGGCCTCGGAGGTTGTCCGAGGAAACCCTCTCCGATGCCTAAGTCAGTCCGTGAATGCCTTGAAGAACCTAGCTCGTGAGGAACTAGGTGGCGTTTTTAGAGTAAGAGTTCTAGAGAGAGAAAATCCCACCCCTTTATTGTGGAAAATGGAGGAGTATTTATACCTTCCCACAAGAGAGAGAAGTAGAGGGATGATGGGTGGATGAGGAGGTGACAAGTGGCTTCACCTCATCCACCCATTCTCATTTACCTTAGGCAAAATGACGAGGAGGTCCCTTGGCGGTCTCTGCCCTGCCTGTGGAGAATGGCCTGAAGACAGGCAGGTAGGGGTTATGCGAAGACTGGGTTTGGCAGACCGCCCCTCCCTGTCGGGCAGGCGGTCATCTGAAGTTCCCCGTGGGCTCTCTTTTTAGTGACTTTGCTCTGATTGTCTGCCAAGTCGGTTCCCGGGCTCCTTGGGTAGAGTCTTCTGAGGGCCTGCCTAGCAGGCGATCCGGAGCAGGCTACCGACCCTCATCAATTGGCCCTCGCAAGCTGGGAGGGAGCAAGGCTTCCTTCCGGCTGGCGACTTTTGCTTAGATGGAGGGAGGTTGACTTATTTTCGGCTTCATTGCTGCATTTAATGCGTTTGTTCTTTTCCGAGGAAAGAAGTGTTAATTGTGTCAGGTATACAAAGAGTTGAGAGGTCTTTTGCAATGATTACCCTTCATGCTTGGTGGATTTTCGGGCAATGTGAGGACTTCGCGATTGGGGGCATTCCCTGCCAGGATGGTTGGGATGCCATTTAATGCTTCATTTCCTTTGTATAAATTCCAGCTCCCCTCGCCATTTTGTTATTTCATCCTCAATTCTTCCACTTTTCTTTGTTGAATCATGGTTTGGATCAAGAAATCTATTACTCGCCATGGAGTTCGCGCTGTTACCTTTCTTTTTAAGGGATTTTGGAGACTAAGGTATGCTCGGACGGCTTTCTGGGCCCTTCGCCGCAGCCGTCGTCCACGGCCACATCCCCGTCGGAGCATTCAGAAGGCTACTACTAGGGCGGGCAAGCGCCCTAGAAGATCCTTACCTCCTGCTGCTTTCAGGTTCCAGCGCTGCCTTCAAGGAGGAGGGTGTTTTGACCGGGGTTGCCATGAGTGTTTCCCATGGTTGCACCCTGAACAGTTCGACCCCGACTGTTCTGACGCAGACTCTTCCCTGGGGTCAGGCTCTTCCTCTCCAGTGAAGAAAATGGGCTGCGGCACTTGTGATGACTCCCAGACAGTTCCCTATGGCAGGGACTAGGACGTTAGCAGCCGGGACTCTGAAGACAGTGAGGGTCTGGGCTGTTCGAGTGACAGAGACGAGGATGGACTCCCTGACGATCCCTTCAAGGATTCCTCAGACTGGGATTGGGGGTCGGACTTTGGAGGCCAAGGCAGCCCTGGGGACTATTCTCCAGACTTAGGTGATGACTAGGCCTGCTTGCAGGGTGCAGGCGTATTGAGCCGGAAATCCAGGCTCCTTTTGTATTTTCTTTCTTTGCCAGGCATGATATGTAACTTGTCTTTTTTCCATCAAAGTTAATGAAAAATCTGGGCGACTTTGTTATTTGCTTTTTTTTTTGAATGCGGGGATGACGTTGCTAGCTGACTGTCCCTCTGACACTTTTGCTTTTTCGAGGCCCTTCTTGGGAAGAGGTGAGCGGCTCATGTTCAAAGTGTGACACGTGGGGTAGATTGTTGGGGACGTTTTGTCAGAGAGGCGGTCTTTTTGGCTTTCTGGGCTTTATATAAGCCCTTCCCCTCCTCCATTTCTTTCTTTTACACTTTTCGAAATTCGTAGTCCCTCTCATACTTCCAAACCGTCTTTGTTGCTGAGAACTTCGTGAGATCAAGGAGTGCCTACTATCACATTTTCCGGCGACGACCAACGTTCTAGGTTAGAATCTCTCTTTGAATCTTCGCCTTTTTTCCCTTTCATCGATACTTTTTCTTCATAAACCAGTATGTCTCGAGTTCGTGCTTTCTCTTTTGGTTCACTGCCTGAGAGGACTGAGGGTGGAGACGGGGGTAGACGTGATCTAGCCTCCTCTTCTGGGGTTGGGCCCAGGGAGGAGGATCGCCTTGACAGGGGGGAAGGTGCTGAATCCCCCGAACCCGCTCCCTTCGACGTTGTTGATTCTGACAACGAGGCACTGGAGGTGGACCCCTCCAGGATTGCCGGCCCCCTCATTCGCAGGGAGAGAGGGAAAACTTATTATTTGGATAAGAAAAAAATACTTGATTCCCCTAAAAATCTACCCCGAAGCCAAGAATAGGGACTTGATTTTAGAAAGCAATGTTGCCGGGGAAATTGAGAAGTTCTATCATTTTGGGGAGGGGTATACAGTCATAGTCCCAGGGGAAAAGGACACAGTATGCTGCCTTCCTGAAGGTTGTGTGGCTGTTTACCACAAAAGCTTGGAATTCGGCCTGCGATTCCCTCTTCACCCCTTCCTGGAGGAGACCTTCAGGAGAATGAATGTGGATATAGCCCAACTGACTGCCACAGCCATTAGGTCCCTGATAGCCTATACCTGGACCTGTCTTTTTCACGGTGAGGGGCCCTATATTGACGCCCTTCGTTTTATGGTTGGGCTACAAATGGTGTCCTCGTCAGGGGGAGACGGTTCCCCTGGGTACTGGTCCCTCCAGAGACAGAAGAAATATGCTCTAGTCTGGCCGGCTTTAAGCAGCCTGAAAGACTGGAAGAATAATTTCTTGTATGTACATAGCGCGTCCGGGTGGCGGATTCCTAGGCACTTTAGTAATCATGTTCATACCCGCATGGAAACTCGCGAAGAGTATCATCCAGGCGTCGGGGGGAAGGCCCTGGAGGTAAAGCTGAGTGCGAAAGAAGAGAAATTAGTCAAGAAGTTTGAGATTGTTGCGGATAAGTCTGGTGTTTTTGGCCCTGCTTTCTGGCTCCCCCACGCGGAGCTCATAGCCACAGACGAATACTTGCTCCCATTGGGCCTGATCCCTAGCCTTGAAGGTAGTTCTAGGGGGCTTTTGCTGGCGCGATTTTTCTGAGACTTTTTATTTCTTCGCTTTTCAGCTGACTGCCCTTCTTTTTCTGCAGGTGCCACTTCTCGTCGTTGGACAAGGAAACAGGTTAAGAGGTTAGGTTTGAGTGAGGAGTTTGTCATCGTTTCGAAGCGTCCTTCCCTCCCTTCAAATTTCAAGAAAGGGGAGAAAAGTTTAATGAAGCTTGTCAAGGATCTCGCTGCTGGCCGGAGGCTGCCTCTTCCCCCACGTCTGCCGTCGGCAAAGCCGGCAACTCCTTCCCCCAGCATCCAGGATGGGGAGGCTGAAGTTACCTCAGGGGCCACTTCTTCTCCTGGATGCAGGCAAGGTGACTCTCCAGCCGGGACTCGTGTTCCCCTAGGATAGCGTCCCGTGAACTCTGAGGGGACTGGGGAGAGCGTCCCCCTGGAGCTGAGGAGGAAAAGGGATAGGGAGCCCTCAGGGACTACTCCTGTGGTGGACTTGGAGGCTGACGCTTGTACTCCTGAGGCAAAACGCCCTGCTCGTGATATTCCGAGCGCCCTTTTTCAGGAGGAGAATACGGAGTTTCACTATACTGCTGGCGACAGTGTAGACGTGTCGGGCCTGCTCTCTGATTCTGGCGCTGTTCTGGCCGACCGTCATAACAAGTCGGTAACTTCGACTTCTCACCAAGTGATTCAGTATATCCAGCGTACCTCCAAGGTGTTACTGGCATCTGCTGAGCTGGCGGCTCTTAGCCGCTTGAGCGACGAAGAGCTGACTGTCACGCCCGGGGCTCCCCCTCCTGACCGTCTGGCTATGGTGGAAAGGGACATAACTCTGATAAATAATCTGAAAGATAAGCTGGCGAAGCAGGAGGGCGAGCTGGAGGAGGCGAAGAGTCAGGCAGGCCAGTGGAAGCTTCAAGGAGAGAGAGCTGTGAGGGAAGCAGCCAAGTTTGAAGCTGAGCTGAAGGAGAGTCGCTTGGCGATGGAGCAGGCTACCATTTCTCTGGCTGAGATGGAGCATCTAAAAAGGAAGGCAGCTGATTTGGAGGAACGTCTGTCCAAAGCTGACTCAACCTTTGAGCAGGCCAAGAGTGAGTGGAGGAAAGAAAAGGATGCCCTTGTGGAGGAGACCGAGGCTGCGGTGGATGCAAGTTTTGTGAGTGGGGCCAACTCTTCGCTGGAGCTGGTGATGGAGGTGATTGGGGAGATGTTCCCTGTGTTTGATGAAGAGGCCTTCCGAAGTCTCTACTCTGCTAAAAACGAGGCTCGGGCGGCCAAACCCCCTGAGGCGGCTGCCGGTCCAAGCCAGGATGCTCCATAATGTTTATCCCTTCTTGAAATAGCCCTATTCTCTGCGCTGAGCCCTGCTATGGCCAGCTGTTTGTAATATTTAGTTTTTCGGATCTTTGCCTTTTGTCACATTGTAAAAACTTTTTACTCTTCATGGGTTTGTTATGGAATGTTTTTTCTGGTCTGCTTTTTTCTTTCTTCCTTAAGGTATGGCCTGATCCAAGGTTGGGGGGATTGCCCCCAGTCCTTGTTAGCTGTGCGTATCCTGGCCTGTCCCTGGCCTCTGCTCGGAGTCCAGGGGGGCCTGCCCCTCGCCTGCCCAGAGGTGGGCAGGGAGGACTCGCGTTTTTTTTTATATACAAGGTTAGGGAAATTGCCCCCAGTCCTTGTTAACTGTGCGTAGCCTGGCCTGTCCCTGGCCTCTGCTCGGGGTCTAGGAGGCCTGCCTCTTGCCTGCCCAGAGGTAGGCAGGGAGGGCTTTTGCGTTTTTTATACAAGGTTGGGGGAATTGCCCCCAGCCCTTGTTAGCTGTGCGTAGCCTGGCCTGTCCCTGGCCCCTGCTTGGAGTCCAGGGGGCCTGCCCCCTGCCTGCCCAGAGGTGGGCAGGGGGGCTTTTGCGTTTTTTATACAAGGTTGGCGGAATTTCCCTCAGCTCTTGTTAGTTGTGCGTAGCCTGGCCTGTCCCTGGCCTCTGCTTTGGAGTCCAGGGGGCCTGCCCCCTGCCTGCCCAGAGGTAGGCAGGGGGGGCTTTTGCGTTTTTTATACAAGGTTGGGGGAATTGCCCCCAGTCCTTGTTAGCTTTGCGTAGCCTGGCCTGTCCCTGGCCTCTGCTTGGAGTCCGGGGGGCCTGTCCCCTGCCTGCCCAGAGGTAGGCAGGGGGGCTTTTGCATTTTTTATACAAGGTTGGGGGAATTGCCTTCAGTCCTTGTTAGCTGTGCGTAGCCTGGCCTGTCCCGGGCCTCTGCTTTGAGTCCAGGGGGCCTGCCCTCTGCCTGCCCAGAGGTAGGCAGGGAGGGCTTTTGCGTTTTTTATACAAGGTTGGGGGAATTGCCCCCAGTCCTTGTTAGCTGTGCGTAGCCTGCACCCTTCCTGCTCAGAGGTAGGTAGTGGTTTTTAAAATTTTTGTTAGGGGGTCCATTTTCCTCGGTTCTGGCAACAGGGGGCCTCCCCCTATTGCCCCCTGCTCGTTTGTGTGTGAGAGCGCAAGCTTAAACAGACAACGAGTATGAATTCTTGAGTATTATATTTAAAAACTTTGTTAAAACATAAGAGTGGTCGGAGCCGTCGACATTCCATTCTGATCATTCTCCGCCAGTACTTTTTCTTAGAGACGAGATTTTCCTAAGACTTGGTTAAACATAGTATCTTTTCAGGGTATCGGCGTTCCAATGTGCGCTCAGCTCTTGGCGTGCTGGGTTGGCGATTTTGTATGTGCCTGTTCCCAAAATCTGGGTCACCTGGTACGGGCCTTCCCAGTTGGCACTTAGTTTGCCATGCTCCCTAGATTTTCCTACAGCCTGTGTCTTCCTTAGTACTAGGTCGCCTACCTGGAACCTTCTCTCATGTACCCTTTTGTTGTATGCCTTTCTCATCCTTTGCTGATAGGCGGCTATGTTGATGTTGGCCTCCTCCCTGACTTCATGGACCAGGTCTAGGGCTTCGGCCATTGCTGCGTCGTTGTCAGCTTTGTTGTATTGTTGAGACCGTAGGGTAGGAATTCGCACTTCGATGGGTAGTAAAGCTTCTGCTCCATACACCAGGCCAAATGGCGTCTGACCTGTTGATTCTTTTCTGGTGGTCCTTATTGACCAGAGTATACTTGGTAGCTCGTCTGCCCATCTTCCTTTGAGATCATCCACCATCTTTTTGAGCCCATTTAGGATTTGTTTGTTAGCAGCCTCGGCCTGCCCATTGGTCTGCGGGTGGCAGACGGCAGAATAGGCGACGGTTATTCCATGCCCTTCCAGCCAGGCTCTTAGGGGGTCATTATCAAACTGCCTCCCATGATCAAACACTAACATTTTTGGTAGGCTGAATCTGGTTATGATGTTTCTCCGGATGACCTTCCTGACTGCCGGCTCGGTGATGTTTGGGACTGCCTCGGCTTCAACCCACTTTGTGAAGTAGTCAATCCCCACGATCAGAAACTTTCGTCCCCCAGTGGCTGTAGCAAAGGGACCCAGTATGTCCATCCCCCATTGAGCGAAAGGAATGGGAGATAAAATTGGCCTGAGTTCTTGGGCTGGGGCATGAATTGATGGAGCGAAGAGTTGGCATTTTCTGCATTTCCGAGTTAGGCTCCTTGCATCTGCTAGCATGGTAGGCCAGTAGTAGCCTGCCCTTAGAGCTTTGTGGGCCAACGATCTTCCTCCAATGTGGTGCCCACAGATCCCTGAGTGGATGTCATCCAAAACTTCAGCGGCCTGCTCTGCCCCCAGGCATCTGAGAAGGGGGAAGGTGAAGGATTTCTTGTATAGCTCTTCATCAATTACTACGAACCATGCTGCTTTGGTCTGTATTTTCCTTTTCTTTCTGTTTCATGGGCTTGCAGGGCCACGGAATAACAGTGTCTGGCCGACTCCTGATCCCCGTGGACCTTCCCTTCCATGCCAAAGTCTGTCACATAGGCTATGGTGAGGGCCCTGATTGATACAGTGGCTTCGATTTCGTCTAGGGTGGCCCGGCCTATCAGGGCGTTGTATGCAGACTTTGCATCCACCACAACAAATGACGCCCTGACATTCCTGGCAGAGGCCCCCTCCCCGAATGTTACCGGTAAGTCGATAATCCCAATGGGAAGTACACCTGCCCCACTGAACCCATACAAAGATCCAGGGGCTGGCTTCAGATGTCTTTTCTCTAAGTTCATTCTTTCAAAGGCGTTCTTGTACAAGAGGTTTGTGTAGGCGCCAGTGTCCACCATACATCTCTTGACAATGTGATTGCTAATCTTAAGAGCTAAGACCAAAGGGTCGTTGTGCGGGTATATGACTCTCCATGTGTCCTCAGGGGTGATGCTCAGGGTCGTGCCCTTTGGGCTTCCTGCCCTCTCGGCGTAGCAAATCTGGTTTCGCAATTCGCGGATCTGCTTTTTCTGGCTTCGTCTGCTTGTTCGTCCCTCTGCATCCCCTGACACTACATGAATTACCATGCGATTTTGGGCTGAACCTTCGGGTTAGTCTGCCGCCTCCTTTTGGGGTTTGTTCCTTGCTGCATAGTTACTCAGCCAACCGTTTCTTATGAGTTTTTCTATCTCGTCTTTTAAGTGTCGACATTCTTCAGTGGTGTGGCCTATGCAATCGTGGAACGTGCAGAATTTTTTAGGATCCCCCTTTGGGCTGGGCGGCTTATTCGGGCGATTCCATTTTGCTGTTTCCTTCTCCAGCTCGAAGATTTCTGCCCTCGGCCTGTTGAGGGCCGTGTAGCTGTCAAACCTTGGCTGGTAAGTTGTGCGTTCTTTCTTGGGGGTATCCCCCTCCTCTTTCTGTTTGCCTAGCTCGTTTCTGCCACGTCCACCCTGCGGTCCCCCGTGCGCCCTTGCTTGGCTTGCATGGGTGTCCGGCAGGCTGTGAATCTCTTCCTGCAGAATGAACCCTTCAGCAATTTTTCTTGCTTTTGCCAGGGTTTCAGGCTGGGCCCTGATCATCTGGTTCTTCATCTCCCCTGGGAGCAGGGAGATTGTCAGGGCGTAGGCAGCAGTTGAATCATCAATCTCCCTGACTTGTTGGTAGGACAAGTCGAATCTCTTTAGGTACTCCCTGACGCTCTCGCCCTTATTCTGCTTTAGGGTCATAAGGTCAAAACGAGTGAGTCGTCTCCTCTTGTTCCCTGCATATTGTTCAAGGAATGCCTCGGCTAACTCTATAAAGAAACTGATTGACCCCTGGCGAAGGTCCCTGAACCATCCCTGTGCAAGCCCTACAAGGGTGGTTGGGAAGATTTTGCACCAGATCGCATCATCCACATCATACATGCCCATGTGACTTTCAAATGCCGCCAGATGGTCCTCTGGATCTGCAGTGCCGTCAAACTTGACTGTGGGCATTTTAATCTTTGGGATGGGGTACTCTTATACGTCAGGATGGAGAGGGGTCTTCGTGGGCCTGCCCACCATCCGTGACCTGCTTTCCCCAAACTGATTACCGTGAACATCCCACTGCCTAGGGGCCGGTTTCCTCGTACTGGGGGAGCGGTGCTTCGGTGGTTGTCTGCTGGTCGCTTCGTCCTCTGTGTCAAGGGAAGGTTGCCTAGACCGCTTTCTCCGGGATTGACCGAGGTTGTCATCCTGGTGATACCTTGATGCGAGCGGCTGCCCCTGGTTAAGCCTAGACTGCAGGCTTTGGGACAGCCCTGGAGCTGGTTGTCCTTTTGCTGCCGGTGTTAACCTGGAAAAGACTCTGCCCTGCTTTTCTCCCAGGCGTCTAGACGCAGGCTCCCTGTGCTTCATTCGATCCTGTAGTCCCTGAGACAAACTTCTCTTCTCCCGGGACGTGGACTCCGTAGTGTGTATATAGAATGCCTGTTGTTGAGCAGGCGGTTCTTGGTTGCCTGCTGTGATACGCCTCTGCGCCTGTGCGTACACTTGAGCGGTTCTCCTTGCCTTCCTCTGGGCGTTTCTGGCGGCGGTTCGCTTCGTACCTCCAGCCCCCTCTCTGCTTACTGAGTAGGGCTGTCTGGGGGTCGTTGCGACCAGGTCTTCAGGCTTTGAATGTAAAAAGAACGTGATGAAAAAAAATGAGAGAGAGAGAAAGGAGAAGTCGGGATTTGAATTTACACCCTCAACCTACATGCTTTGTACTCTCGGAACGGGGCTCGTCTAACTGTGGCTTAGGCACGGGAGCGTCAAGATAATGCGGGTGAATTATGGTGGTTTATATTTGGGAATGGATTTGAAGAGTTTTGCTCTCGGGTCTTTGACGAGTTTTGATCTCGGGTTTGCTAAAGGTTGCTGAAATTTCGGGGATGAATTGTGTGTATGGTTGTGGTATCGCCTAGGATGTTTTGTGTGTTGTCACTACAAGAATTTAAGTCTGTGGCGACTACTCTTAGCCACCGTCATCTGTCGCTAAAAAGAGACGCGCGACAGTTGACAGTCGCTAAGAAACAGTCGCACTAGATAGTCGCATCTAGCGACTGAAATCGGTCGCTAAATCCTACGCGCGACCGATTTCAGTCGCTAAAATTAGCGACCGAAATCAGTCGCTATGACATCCTTTTAGCGACCGATTTCAGTCGCTGAGAGCGTCAATTTAGCGACTGATTTCAGTCGCTACGGGGTCTGACGTGGCATCTCTGAGCGTCTTACGGCGACTTAAATCAATCGCTAAATGGAAAAATTAGCTACTGATTTCAGTTGCTACCGAACCTGAAATAGGCCGATTTTATTAATTTCGTTTCTATCCAAAATCTGCACAAAAACACAAACCAACAACCAAAATACGTCCCACACATCACTCCAAACATTCCAAACGTCGTTTCAAACGTTACGCCAACTTCACACTCCATAATTGGCAACCAAGCACGCAAATGTCTTTAAAACACTAAATTAAAAGTGTTGTTACAAACTGTTTTCAACAAACATTCACAAACTACAAACTGCTTTCAATCTACTCACCTAACAGTGAAACTAGCAGACGCACCACTACTACCGTCACCACCAAAGGGGTCTCTATAATCTAGGAGTCGGGGAATGGGGCCGGAGTTACAGTTCTGCTGCTGCATGTTCCTAAGGCGCCGTAGCTCTTCCAGAATTTGCAGGTTAACGGACTCCTGCATCTTCAGCCTCTCATCTTGCTCCTTCAGCTTCTCAGCCATAGCCGCCCGTTGCGCCCTCTCCTCTCGAAGTTCCGACCTCATCTCGGCAACTTCGGATGGTACACACTCCGTCGAGGTCGCATGGGCCCCCCGAACATTGGGTGGTGTCCAGTACAGGGAATGAGCGTTCTCGTACCGTACACCGCTCCCTTGCGGTACCCATCCACGACTCTGAACCAAATCGCGCTTGGGTCCATACCTACATTCTCGGGCGCTCTTATGGCCTCCATATACGAATCCTACAAGAAATTGGAGTCATGATTAGGTGAGTTCTAAAGAAAAAAAAGTAAAGAAGCCTTATGCTTTAAACTTATCCAAATTTCGGCGTCCTTCTCCGTAGCGAACGATCGACCACTCTCGTCGTCCCCCTTGGTCTTCGTGGCCAGAAATAGCTGCGCAGGCGGAGGGATTTCTCCGGTTTGCTTCTTCAACTGTTGACAGTACATGTAGATTTCTCATTTATATTTATAATGAAAACATTAAATAAGAATCCAAAATAGAAATCAAAGGTAAGGAAATACTAACTTTCATCGCCCGCTGGTGCATCAACTGCGACCCACCGTAGTGGGTGCGCTCCGCCTCCACCTCGGGGTCCCCTCCCCGCCTCTTGTTCTTCTTAGCCTGGACGGATCTCTTAAGGAACTTCGGGTCGGAGCGGGCTACTTCAAACTGTTTAATGGCGTCACCTACAATTTATACACTTTTAGATCAACAAGTGTTTTGAAGATATATACAAGTTTCTATTCAAGTACAAACACTAATTGAGTAATCAAACCTTTAAGGTATTTGTGTGCCCTTCCCTCGTTCGCCAACTTCCACATGTTGTCTTTGTATCTTTCCTTCGCCATGTCCATGTATCGGTCTCTCGCAGCCACCTCGAGACCGTCGTTGTAATAGTGTTTCATCTGCAAGATCATTTGTTGTCATTATATTAGTAATCCGTAAACAATAACAGATAATTAATAAAACAGAAACATTGGGGCACCTTGAAGTTGGCAAACCACTTCTCTCGCTGCCACTGAGGCACCTTCGTCCAACTAGTGCAATAAGTGGTCAATTCATTCATGAAACTGTCCTTGACACTAGTGACCACCGCACGAGTTCGAAACCTACACCCAAGAGTGAAATAAGATGATGTCTCACAAAAAAAGGAAATATAATGTCTCACCATGTGCTCTCGGGGCTAATAATGAGGCGCCCTTCGTCTGTATACTGAAGCCCTTGATCCTGTTGCGGTTGTTCTGGTTGCTGCTCGTCGTCATTAGCATCTTGTTGGACCTCGTTCTGGTCCTCCATCCGGGTGTCCTCCTGGTCGTCCTGCTGCTGCCGCTCCCTCCTGTTGCTCCCACTACCGAACCGCAGTCTGCTGCCCAACGTCATATCTGCAGACATATTAGAAAGTTAGAAATTGACATCATAATATCGAAATAATTTGCCCAAGATATATAATGCAGATTACTATGTTGAAATAATATAACGTACTAAAACTATACCCTACTAGAAATCATCGTCACTGTCGTTGTCATCTTCCACTTGCCTACTCGAACCAACCACATCCTCTTCCTCGTAGTCATCTTCCTCCTCCTCGTCATTGACCTCTAAATCATTGGTCTCGTCCTCCTTCTCGACCATATCACTACAAGCACCTTCCTCCTCCTCACCACTTTCATCGTCTTCAAAATCTTCCCCCACATCCACCTCATTATTGTCATCATCATCAGTTGAGAAAAGTTTCTCATCAACTGGAGACAATGTTGTACCACTAGAAATGACCTCCTCTTGGAAGAGGTCAGTGTCGTAGTGCCCCAGTGGCTTAGTTTTAAACACCGCCCACCACTGGTTTACAGCCCTGTCGTTCTTTGTGGTTGGATAAGGCGCAAAGTACACTTGGTGTGCTTGATGTGCAAGTATATATAAATGGATCGTACTTGGAGTATTTTTTGGTATGATTAACTTCAACTAGTTTGTACCTTTCATGTACTCTAGTACCTTGCACTGAGTTGTCCTTCCATTCACATTTAAATACCACAACTCTATACCCACGATCATTCCCAACATAGCACAACTCGAAGATGTCCTCCCGTAGACCGTAGTAATCATCACCCTCAAGTGACGACACGCTCACACCAAAATTATATCTACTCCTACTGCTACCATGGGCAAATGTATGGAAATTGAAACCATTAACCGAATACCGGTTCCAAGTCCTAACCTTCCACAAAGGACCTAATGCTAAAATCCTCACCAAATCATCCTAAATATTCTTTAAAATTTTGCTCTCCTATTCTTCCTATACATGTGACCCTCGGGTAGAAACTATCTATGATAGTCAAACCAACTAATTTTGCTTGAATTACGTAGGTAGAATGCTTTACTTTCACTCATGTAACATGGACACGCTTTTTGGCCCGCCGTAGACCAACCACTCAACATACCATACACATGGAAATCGTTTATAGTCCACAAAAGTGATGCTCTAAGCTGGAAATTTTGTTTCAACGACACATCATATGTCTCCACCCCTATTTCCCACAAGTGTTTCAATTCCTCTATCACTGGTTGTAACACTTGTAAGTAAACATCCAAGTGGTTTTTGGGATTTTTGGGCCAGGAACAATGAGAGAAAGGAAGATGAAGGGTGGTTTCAGACAAAGCCATGGGGGTAAGTTGTACGGTGTGACCATGACAGGCCAGCATGAGTATGACTTACCGAACTGACCGAATAGGGCGAACCCATCGGTACACAACCCAAGTCTCATGTTACGGGGTTCCTCAGCAAATTCAGGGTAAATCCTATCAAAGCGTTTCCACTCCTCCCTGTCACTAGGATGACACATTTTCCCCTCTACACGAGTTTCTTCTTTATGCCACCTCATTTGTTCGGCAATGGTTCTGGTTGCATATAATTTTTGAAGTCTAGGGGCGATGGAAAAGTAAGTAAGTCGACTGAGTGGTATAGGTTTTTTATGCCTCGCAACACTCTTTCCCTTCCTACCCCTCAAAACAATATTCCCATCTACACTCTTGTATCTACCCTTCCCACATATCTTACATTCCTCAAGCACGGCATCGTCCTTCCAAAAAAGCATACATCCATCGGGGCAAGCATCGATCTTTTGATGCGGAAGTTCAAGACCTTTAACTATTTTTTTGGTATTGTAGAATGTTTTGGTCATAATGTTGTCTTTTGGGATGAGTTTCTCAATCAACGCAGCGACACCGTCAACGCACCCAAAAGGTAGGTTATACTCACATTTAAGAGTCACTACCATAGACGGGACTTCTAACAAACTCACATCACACCCTCAATATAATGGCTTCTCCGCAGCCTTTAACATATCAAAAAAAGCTTTCGCTCGTGGGTTTGACTCTTGTGGGGTTGGTTGGTCATCGTCGTTAGTGTACATGCTCTCATCATTAAACAAATTGCACTCAACTACATCAACAATAATTCCTCTCACCCCGCCCTCATTCTGATCAACCTCAGATTCCTCAACAGCAGACGTCTCACCACGACAAATCCAATAATAATAATTTGGGCTAAACCCATTTGAGATAATATGTTCCTTAATCAAAATACTATCCAAGAATTTGAGGTTCTTACATTTCACACAAGGACACCTAAATCTACCCTCTGACGCGTATTCGGGATGGGTTTTAGCGAACTCAAGAAAACTATTAACACCCCCTAAAAATTCCTTTGTGGGACGCCGTCTCTTATCCAATCTTTCCCCATACATCCATTTTCGTTCATGTCTCTTCATTTTTTTATCTAAAAAAATTGAGACAATAACCACATACAAATTATTTCCTAAAGTAATTTACTAATGTATATACACTACTCACATATTCTGTAAAATTCTCAATTCGCCTAAACATAGTACTATTTGCAATCAATCTGTCCATAATTACATCACTAAATCGGCATAATTGTATTTCAATTCCAATTTCCTAACACATCAAAACAACCCAATTCATTCAACTACTTAACCACAAACCCTAATTTTATACTACAATCTACCTATTTCAAATTGGGGAACCTATTGGACGATTAACATTCTAACTATACTAAATATTCCAACAACTAAAAAACTATCCAACCCAATAACTAATTTATTTAAATCGATAAAAACAGATTAACAAATAATTGAAACTAAATATAGATAGATAAACGTACCTTAAGGAAAATGGGATAATTGAAGAAGGAATGAAGAGGAAAGGAGAAGGGGCGAGTTTTAGAGAGAAGTTAGAGAGAGGGAGTGAAATGAGTGAATGAGCCAGGGGAGGGGGGTGTTCCTTTATTTTAAAAAATTTAACACCCTTAGCGACCGAAATCGGTCGCGCGTCACTTTTTTTAGCGACCGATTTCAGTCGCGCGTCACTTTTTTTCGCGACTGATTTCAGTCGCTACGCCTTGTTAATTTTTCCTCTTCCCCTTCGACTTTCAGTCGCGCGTGAACGGTAGCTATATGAAGTATTTCTTGTAGTGTGTGTAGATGTGTGTTGTTGATTGGGAATTGTGTGTGTGTTGATGTTGTAATTGATGTCGGGAATTGTGTGTGCAAGGGTGGGGTATTTATAGGATGAAATACCGACTTGGGATAGGAGATTGATATCTTGCAAAGGAAGAAAACAACCGGTTGAGATGAAGTGGGATTCCGTCTTTAGATAGGAAAAGGTTACTTGCATGGGAAGAAACACCCGGTTTAGATGGAGTAGGATTCCGACTTTGGATACGAAAGGATTTCTACTTTGTAGCTGATATTTGTGTAGTATTTGACTTCGAGTCATATTTTTGAAGTGGCGTGACAGATTTTTATGTCTCGGAAACGTCTTTGACCGGGGTTTGATCCGGTTCCTAAAAGACGGTTTTGCCCTTGGTGTCGGTTTTGACCCAAATTAGTCTCATTTGACTGGAAACGACCCACTGGGCCTGGATTTGAGGTCTGTTTTGTGAGATTTTTACTCCGCTAAAAGCTCGTGCCAACTAATATTGATTCCGAGTCCGAAAATCGAGTGTATTAAGTCATGTTTGCGTCCGATCATCATCGGGTGTTTTTTGGAAACTGCCATAGACACCTAACGGCCAAATGTGGGCGTCTACAATGTTTCTCTTTCCCCGTCTACTAAAATTAGTTTTTTCCCTGCACAATCTCCACCACATTCCCGTCCCCTTCCCTTTTCTCCTGCACTGTCTCCACCACATTCCCTTCTCCTTCCCCTTTCTCTCATCCTCCTCTTCCTCATTACTTAAGATAAATACTTAAATATGACTTCTTTGCATATAATTTAATGAGAGTGTCTTCTCTCGTCTCCTTCTATCCCTACCATTTTCACTCTCTCCTTCGATCTCGCGCTCTCCCCTCTTCTAATGTTGCTTTTATTCATATTCTTACTTCTCTATTTACCTACTAAATTTATTCAACTCTTCCCCTCCTTTCCCTCTTTCTAATTTTTTTCCCACCTCTCCCCTCCTCATCATAAATTCATCCTTAAATATGACTTCCTTTTTATCGTCTAGTTCACAGAGCGTTCCCTCCTTCCCCTCTTTCTCATTTCCTCCCACCTCTCCCTCTCCTCATCATAAATTCAGCCTTAAATATGACTTTCCTTTTATCGTCTATTTCACATAGCGTCTTGTCCTTTTAACTCCTTTTACATCGCCTCCTCGTGCACTTCCCTTTTCCTTCTTCCCCTCTTAATGTCCAGTCTCTTCATATTTCTCCTTCCACATCTACTAAGATCGATTTTCTTGCTCCACTTTCTCTCATGCTTCTCCTTCCCCCTCCCATTTGTCTTCTTCTCCTCGTCATCATATAAAATTCTTTCTTAAATATGATTTGTTACTGTCATCTAGTTCAGTATGAGCTTCACTCTTCACCTTCGTTTACCCCTTCTCTCGCACTCCTCTTTCTCCTCCACCCCCTCTACCTTAATGCTCTCTCTTCAGTTCCCACTTGTCAAGCTACTAAGATTAGTCTTCCACATTCACATATAACTTGCTTTTGTTATTCAGCTTAGCGAATGTGTTGTCCCTTTAGCTCATTCACCCTCTTCTCTTCTTCTTTCCCTATCCCCCTCAATATTCCTCTTTATCCTTTCTTGGTCCCCTTCTTTCACCCATTTTCGTCCTTAAATATGACTTACTTCAGATCATACTTGTCGATCTACTATGATTAGTCTTCCACAATCTCATGCTTCAAATCGGTGTCATTTCCTTAGCTCTCCCCCCCCCCCCATTTTGAATCCCCTTCTTCTCCCTCTGACGTTCTTTCTTTTCATGTTTCTCTTTTCCCGTCTACTAAAATTAGTTTTTTCCCTGCACAATCTCCACCACATTCCCGTCCCTTTCCCTTTTCTCCTGCACTGGCTCCACCACATTCCCTTCTCCTTCCCCTTTCTCTCGTCCTCCTCTTCCTCATTACTTAAGATAAATACTTAAAGATGACTTCTTTGCATATAATTTAATGAGAGTGTCTTCTCTCGTATCTTTCTACCCCTTCCATTTTCACCATCTCCTTCGATCTCGCGTTCCCCTTCTTCTCTCCTCTTCTAACGTTGCTTTTATTCATGCTTTTACTTTTCCATTTACCTACTAAATCTATTCAACTCTTCCCCTCCTTCCCCTCTTTCTCAATTTTTTCCCACCTCTCCCCCTCCTCATCATAAATTCATCCTTAAATATGACTTCATTTTTATCGTCTAGTTCACAGAGCGTTCCCTCCTTTCCCTCTTTCTCATTTTTGATGGTCATCTAATTAAAACTCGTTTAACATATAAAGACGGGTTTTTAAAAAAATTATAAAAGAAGTTTTTTTCCGAGTATATATATCGATGATTTCACGCTAATTCGACGTTTTAATCGAAAAACAGTCAAGTGTCTTTTAAATGTGTTTATTTGAAACCTTACCTACCTTCTGGTAAACCGCGTCATTTCTACAATGAATGGAGTAGTAATTGTGCGAACTGGAGATATTTATTTTCGAGACCAAATTGGTCCAAAAAACGTGGATAAGAACCTTCAAATTCAACCGTTTCAGATGATTTTTCTAAAAATGCGAGATACTTTGCTGGTCATCTAAATATAACTCGTATAACATATAATAATTGACATTTTTAAAAAAAAAAAAAGTTGTTTTTGCAAGTGTATATATCAAAGATGTCACGTTAATTCGACGTTACTCTAAAGTTAGTCGAATGTCTTTTAAATGTTTTTATTTGAAACCGTAAACACCTTATGTTAAACCACGTCATTTCTACAATGAATGGGGTAGTAACTGTGCGAATTTGGAGACATTTAATTTCGAGACCAAATCGGCCCGAAAAACGTGGATAATAACCTTCAAATTCGACCGTTTCAGATAATTTTTTGAAAAATGTGAGATATTTTGATGGTCATCTAATCAAAACTCGTTTAACATATAAAGACGGCATTTAATCCCACGCTAATTCGATGTGAGATAAGTTTTTTTCCGAGTATATATATCGATGATCCCACGCTAATTCGACGTTTTAATCGAAAGATAGTTGAATGTCTTTTAAATGTGTTTATTTGAAACCCTACCTACCTTCTGTTAAACCGCGTCATTTCTACAATGAATGGAGTAGTAACTGTGTGAAGTGGAGACATTCAATTTCGAGAACAAAATCGGCCCGAAAAACTGGATAATAGTCTTCAAATTCGACCGTTTCAGACGATTTTTCGAAAAACGTGAGATATTTTGCTGATCATCAGAATATGACCCGTATTGGCCGTATAACGTAAAATAACTAGCGGTTCCTAAAAAAGTATTGAAAGGGTTGTGTTTCGAGTATATATATCGAAGATTTCACGTTAATTCGACGTTACACTAAAGCTTGTCGAATGTCTTTTAAATATTTTTATTTGAAACCGTAAATACCTTATGTTAAACCGCGTCATTTCTACAATGAATGGAGTAGTCACTGTGCGAATTTGGAGACATTTAATTTCAAGACCAAATCGGTCCGAAAAAACGTGGATAATAACCTTCAAATTCGACCGTTTTAGATGTTTTTTCGTAAAATGTGAGATGTTTGGCTGGTCATCTAAATATGACCCGTATAACATAAAATAACTAATGGTTATTAAAAAATTATAAAAGGAGTTATGTTTCGTGTATATTATCGAAGATCTCACGCTAATTCGATGGAATGTCTTTTAAATGTGTTTATTTTAAATCGTACATACCTTATGTTAAATCGTATCATTTCTACAATGAATAGAGTAGTTATTGTGCGAACTTGGAGACATTTAATTTCGAGACCAAATCTGTCCGAAAAACGTGGATAATAATCTTCAAATTTGATAATTTCAGATGATTTTTCGGAAAAATGTGAGATATTTTGTTGATCATCCAAATACGACCCGTATAACATAAAATAACTAACGGTTGTTAAAAAAATTATAAAAGGAGTTGTGTTTCGTGTATATAATCGAAGATTTTGCGCTAATTCGACGTATTACTCGAAAGATAGTCGAATGTCTTTTAAATGTGTTTATTTGAAACCGTACATACCCTATGTTAAACTGCGTCATTTCTACAATGAATGAAGCAGTTATTGTGCGAATTTAGAGATATTTAATTTAATTTCGAGACCAAATCGACCACCAAAACGTGGATAATAACCTTCAAATTTGACTGTTTGAGATGATTTTTCGAAAAATGTGAGATATTTTGATGGTCATCTAAATACGACCCGTATAACATAAATTAACTAACGGTTGCTAATAAAATTATAAAAGGAATTGTGTTTCGAGTATATATATATCGAAGATTTCGCGCTAATACGACGTGCTTATCGAAAGATAGTCGAATGCCTTGTAAACATGTTTATTTGAAATTGCACGTACCTTCTGTTACACCTGAAACATTTCTACAATGAATGAAGTAGTTACTGTGCGAATTCGAAGACGTTTAATTTCGGGTCTGTATCGTTCTAAAAAACGTGGATAATAACCTCCAAATTCGATCGTTTAAAAAAAATCGAAAAATGTGGTATATTTTGTTCGCCATTTAAATGACCAATGGCTGTTAAAAAACTCTAAAAAGAGTGCAATTTCGAGTATATATCGACGATTTCGCACTAATTTGACGTTACTTGAAAGATAGTCGATTATTTTTTAAAATGTGTTTATTTGAAAACGTGCGTACCTTCTGTTACACATAGATGTTTTTTAAATGAATGACGTTGTTGCTGTGCATTTTGAAACATTTGATCTCGGGACCAAATCGTCCCAAAAACTTGGATAATATCCTTCAAATTCAACCATTTCAGATGCTTTTTCGAAAATATATGAGATACTTTGCTGGTCATCTACATAGGATCTGTATAACATAAAATTACTCATACTTGTGTGAAAACCTCTTAAATTAATGCAGTTTCTCATATATAGCGAAGATTTCACAATAATCGACGTTACTCTAAAGATAGTCGAGTATCTTTTAAACGTATTTATTTTAAACCGTATGTACATTCTGTTACACCGAGACATTTCTACAATGAACGGAGTAGTTATTGTGCGAATTTGGAGACATTTAATTTCGAGACCAAATCGGCACCAAAAACGTGGATAATAACCTTCAAATTTGATCGTTTCTGATGATTTTTGGAAAAATGTGAGATATTTAGTTGACCATCTAAATAGAACCCGTGTAACATAAAATGACTGACGGGTGCTTAAAAAACTCAAAATAGTTCAGTTTCTACTATATATATCGAAGATTTCACTCTAATCCGACGATGGTCGAAAGATAGTCGAGTGTCTTTTAAACGTATTTGTTTGAAACTGAACGTAGCTTCTGTTACATCAAGTGTAGACACCCGCATTTTGCCTGCTAGTGTCTATAGCAGTTCCCGACAAAACACCCGATGATGATCGGACGTAAACGTGACTTAATACGCTCGAATACGGACTCGGAATCAATAGTATTCGACGCGGGCATTTAGCGGAGTGCAAATCTCTCAAAACCGACCTCAAATCCAGGCCCAGTGGGTCGTTTCCAATAAAATGAGACTAATTTGGGCCAAAACCGACACCGAAAATAAAACCGTCTTTTGGCGACCGGGTCAAAACCCGGTCAAAGACGAATCCGACACAAAAAACAGCCAAGTTCGCTTCAAGAAGCTTGTCCAACAAACAAATCTCATTCAAAAAAGGCAACAAATCATGCCTTATTTACACTCCCTCCATTCACACCCACTCGATCGAGTGGCTCACATCCACTCGGTCGAGTAAGGCCATAAACCGGCCGATCCAGACCCAGACCGGGCACTCGGTCGAGTGCATCCGCGCCACTCGATCGAGTGACCCTAAACCGGGGTATTTCCCTATAAATACCCCATCACCCCAACACATTACACAACACATTTTTCTACCTTTTTACCACCTTCACACAACTTTTTACCCTAATCACACTACAATTTTACATACATCAACCATCAAACACACCTTCAAACATTCAATCATCCATCATCTACATACACACATACACATTCAAATTCTCGAGATCAAAACTCATCAAAGACACACACCATAACTCACCCTACATATCTCGACACTCCCGCGCTCCCGTCGCTATTACGAGTCCGTTTCCGAGACCAATTAAGCATGTAGGTTGAGGGTGTAATTCAAATCCCGACATCCTTTCTCCTTTCTCTTTTTTGATTATATATATATATATATATATACACACTATTATTATTATTACTATATATTATTATTATTATTATTATTATTATTACTAACACTAATACTAACATTTTTAATTTAGTTACTAACATTTTAATTTTGCTACTAACATTTTATTTATCGCAATCTAACATTTTATTTTATGTCAATTAACATCTAACATTTACTTATCGTATTCTAACTTCTAACATTTAATTATCGTCATTTACATTTTGTTATAATATTAATACCGCGTATAATTATTTAACAAAACTATTTTCAAAACGATCCGAGCAACATCCGTTGAGGCTAAATTAATGATCGTAGGCCTTAAGGCCAAATTATGATATTAAAATGTCGAGGACTTAAGTTTGCAACGACGGTCGAACTTTTGGGTCGAATATGTTTAATTACGAATTCCGCCTAAAGTCTATTTAATCCCTTTACAAGTCGTACTGGAGGTGGCGCCCTTCGAGGTGCGCCGCCCTAAACACTTAAGGGCTTAATAGATCGTGGAGATTCGTCATTAAATATGTCCGACCACATTTCTTTCAAAATATTATTCTAAAGAATCATCGACAAATCGGATTAGAACGAAACCCATTGACGCCGAATTAATTGTCACACGATCCGAAAGGATTGATTACGACATTATGACGCGGAGGGAATCGATATTTGTTCTAGCCCGATCAAACTCGATTTTGCAAATTCGCTCTAAATACTAGATGTCGGTTCTATAACCGAATGTCAAGTATGACGAGCCATCGAGATTTAAACTAATATAAATTGGACAATATTTATATTTAGCGTAATTGCATCTCGATTCAAAAACATAAAAGCTATAAAATGGGTCGTTTTAAAACACTAATTAAACACTCGTACAGAGGGCACTCGATCGAGTGCACAAGCCCACTCGATCGAGTAGCACACCAAAAACTGGCCAGTAGCTACCTTAAAGGCGCACTCGACCGAGTCCATGCCATGACTCGATCGAGTGGGTTCTGTAGCCCAGTAATCCGAGAGCTTTAATGCAACATTCGAGCCTCGTCATTTTTTTACGACTTTTAGTCGACACGTGTAAAGTCAATCACGTGATCCTATTTTTCAAAACTCATGCATATCATATCATTTAAAACGACTTTGATCGACGGTTTTGCACTATTAATCTTGTGTCGACGACTCTTTAGTCGTATCCGACACATAATTAATTTAGACTCTATTCCTCGATGTGATAAGTCGGGACAAGGCATCGGGATTCGGGATCGGGCTAGCATCACGCTTAGGTTCCATATCTCCGTCTGATTGGGGTGGGCCGCCTGTCAATTAGCCGCCTGCTAGGCAAGCCCTGAGACGGTCCCTGTCAAGGAGTTGAAAGACCAGCCCCTAGCAAGAAATTAAGAACAAGAAGCATAAAACGCTAAGGTTGGCCGTCAGCTGCTGAGAGCACAGGCCAACCCAGCCTGTCGGGACTTGGCAGCCCCCAGCCAGGAGACTGTCTGCCCTGGGAAATCCCTGGCCGACAGGGCCAGAACCCCCAGGGGCCCTCTCGTCATTTTGCCTAAGGTAATTGGGAATGGATGGATGAGAAGCCGCCACTTGTCACTTCTCTACCCAACCATTCCTCTCCCCCTTCTCTCTCTTGTGGGAAGGTATAAATACCTCCCCATTTTCCACATGAGAGGGGTTGGATTTTCTCTCTCTAGACTCTTACTCCCAAAAAACGCCGCCTAGTTCCTCACGAGCTAGGTTCGTAAAGGCATTTCACGGACTGACTTAGGCATCGGAGAGGGTTTCCTCGGACAACCTCCGAGGCCCTGTGCGTTCATTGTGCAGGGAGCAGGCCATTTCCGCCGGGAAGGTCCGATCCAGGGGGTGAGAGAAAGGGGAGACCAAGGGAAGTCAAACGATCAATTGTTCACCATTAACCCGATTGTACAACCCGGATCCTAGGCCGGGTAAATTGTTTCCGTGACCGGAACAATTTGGCGCCGTCTGTGGGGAACTTACGGTTGTGCTCACGAGTTACCCACTAAAATCAACCACTCATAATCACAAAATTAAACACAATCATGCCAGAAATCGTTGATGCCAGTGCAGGAGCGGGTCCGACGGTCCCTCCGGTGACCCCCCTGTATGGTATGCCGCAGTCGGAGAGGGTTCCTCCTGCCACGATCCTAGGGGTGGGGGGAACCAATCCTCTTGGTGGATCTAACACTGCTGTGACACCTGAGTTGGGGACACGCCCAGGACGTGCTCTCAATCTGACCCCAGCTCAGATGGCACAAGCGGCCGCGTTCTTCTCTGCGATGCTGGATCAGGAATTCACACCTGAGGACTTGGTGGGCTGGGTCGCATCGGCTCCCAGGCAACCGTCCCCAGTCAGCAGGGACGAGGCCGGGGGCACGAGGCGGACCGCCGCCAGAAATGCTCAGAGAAAAGCGAGAAGAACAGCTCAAATGTATACGCATGTGCAGAGGCGCATTACCACTGGCAATCCAGAGCCACCTGTCCAGCAGGCGTTCTCCATTCACACAACAGAATCGGCGTCTGGAGGGCAGGGAGGCTTATCTCAAGGATTACAGGAGCGCATGAGGCCCAGGGAGCCTGTGTCAAAACGCTTAGGAGAGAGGCCAGGCGGAGTTTTTTCCAGACTAACACCTGCGGCCAAGGAACAGTCAGCCCCCGGCTTATCCCAAAGCCTGCAATCCAGACTCAACCGGGGACAACCGCTCGAGTCCAGGTACCATCAGGGTGAGAACCTCTGCCACTCTCAGAGGAAGAGGCCCAGGCAGGCCTCCTCGGGAACAGAGGATGAGGCAGCTAGCAGACCGCCACCAAGGCACCGCTCCCCCAGTGCGAGGAAACCGACCCATAAACAATGGGAATCTCACGGTAACCAGTCTGGGGAAAGCAGGTCACGACTGGTAGGCAGGCCCACGAAAACCCCGTTGCACCCTGAGGTACAAGAGTATCCCATTCCAAAAATCAAAATGCCCACCATCAAATTTGACGGGACGACAGACCCTGAAGACCACCTGGCAGCCTTTGAGAGCCACATGGGCATGTATGACGTAGATGATGCCATCTGGTGCAAAGTTTTCCCTACCACCCTGGTGGGGCTTGCGCAGGGGTGGTTCAGAGACCTCCGCCAGGGGTCAGTCAGGTTCTTCATAGAGTTGGCTGAAATTTTCCTCGAACAGTATGCCGGAAATAAGAGAAGACGCCTTACCCGTTTCGATCTCATGACCCTGAAACAAAAAAAGGGTGAGAGTGTGAGAGAATACATGAGAAGGTTTGATCTATCCTACCAGCAGGTTAGGGAGATCGACGATTCCACTGCCGCCTACGCCCTGACAATCTCCCTACTTCCAGGGGAAATGAAAAACCAGATGATCAGGGCCCAGCCAGAAACCTTGGCCATGGCCAGAAAGATTGCTGAAGGGTTCATTCTGCAGGAGGAGTTCCACGGCCTGACGGACACCCCTGCAGGCCAAACAAAGCCTCAAGGGGGACCGCAGGGTGGAAGGGGCAGAAGTGAGCCAGGCAAGCAAAGGGAAGAGGGAGACACTCCCAAGAAGGAGCGCCCAGTCTACCAACCCAGATTCGACAGTTACACTGCTCTGAACAAATCCAGGGCGGAAATCTTCGAACTGGAAAAAGAAACTGCTAAATGGAACCGCCCGAACAAACCTCGCAGCCCAAAAGGAGACCCCAAGAAATTCTGCACTTTCCACGATTGTATAGGCCATACCACCAAAGAATGCCGTCACCTGAAGGACGAAATTGAGAAATTAATCAGGAACGGATGGTTGGCCAACTACGCAGCTAAGAATAAGTCTCAGAAGGAAGTGTCTGAAAAACCCGAAGGGTCAGTGCAAAACCGCATGGTGATCCATGTAATTTCAGGGGGCACCGAAGGCCAGCTCAGTCGAAGAGGCCAAAAAAGACAAATGCGCGAGCTAAGGAACCAGATCTGCTATGCTGAGAAAGCAGGGATTCCAAGGGGAGTGACATTAAGCATCACCCCTGATGATGCGGGACGCGTGGTATATCTGCACAGTGATCCTTTGGTGCTGTCCCTAGAGATCAGCAACCATATTGTGCGAAGGTGTATGGTGGACACAGGCGCGTACACTAATCTATTGTACAAGGACGCCTTCGAAAAAATGGGCCTGGAAAAAAGGCACCTGCGACCTGCTCCCGGATCGCTGTATGGATTCAGTGGGGCAGGCGTGTTGCCCACGGGAGTCATTGACTTGCCTGTAACCTTCGGGGAAGGCTCTACAGCCAGGAATGTCAGGGCAACCTTTGTTGTCGTGGACGCAAGATCTGCCTACAACGCCCTGATTGGCAGGGCCACTCTGGACGAAATCGAGGCGGCCATCTCCATCAGGGCTCTCACCATCGCGTATGTCACTGACTTCGGGCTGGAAGGAAAGGTACGTGGGGACCAGGAGTCAGCCAGACAATGCTACTCCGTGGCCCTACAAGAGCACGAGAGAGACAGAAAAGGAAAAAGAAAAGCTGACAGTTCCCCCTGCAGAGAAGGCGAAGTCCCAGTCGAGCACCCGGCGCTCGATCGCCTGGAACCAGGGGGCGAAAGTATGCTGGTGGACTTGGAGCCAGGAAGACAGGTCCTGGTAGGAGCAGGCCTAGAGGAATCCTACCAGGCCGAACTGGTCAAACTACTGAAGGAGAACAAAGACGTATTTGCCTATTCTGCAGACGAGATGCCCGGCGTAGATCCATCATGCATCGTTCACAAGCTGAATGTAAGCATGGATGCTCGCCCTGTAAAACAGAAGAAACGAAACATGTCTGCGGAAAAAGAGGCAGCAATCAAGGAAGAAATTGACAAACTCTTGAAAGCAGACTTTATTGAAGTCTACGACTACCCAGAATGGCTGGCAAATGTTGTCATGGTCAAGAAATCGTCAGGCGCATGGAGAATGTGCGTCGACTTCACAAACCTGAACAAGGCCTGCCCGAAAGACTGCTATCCGCTCCCCCGAATCGATCAACTTGTGGACGCCACCAGTGGCTACACCATGCTGAGCTTCCTAGACGCCTTTTCAGGGTATCATCAAGTATACTTGTGGCAGCCTGACAGGGTGAAGTGTGCGTTCATCACTAGTTCGGGTACCTACATGTACAAGATGATGCCATTCGGGCTCAAAAATGCAGGGGCTACGTACCAGCGGTTGGTTGATAAAGTATTTGAGAAACAAAAAGGCAGAAACATCGAGGCTTACGTTGATGACGCCATCGTAAAAAGCAGGGAAGACAGAGAACACCTGATAGACTTGCAGAAAACCTTCTGCTCCCTGCGCGCCTACAAAATGAAACTTAATCCGAAAAAGTGTACATTTGGAGTCCGTTCCGGCAAATTCCTAGGGTTCTTGGTCAGTTCTCGCGGGATAGACGCCAACCCTGAAAAAATTCAGGCAGTCCTAGACCTTCCTGAGCCAAAAACCATTAGAGACATCCAGCGCCTGACGGGTCGAATGGCCGCCTTAGCACGATTCGTCGCCCGATCAGCAGACAAGGCCACTCCTTTTTTCAAGATACTGAAAGGGAACAAACAGTTCAAGTGGGAGAACGAGCAGAAAGAGGCCTTTGAGCAATTGAAGGACCATCTTAAGAGGCTCCCTACCCTGGCAAGACCAGTAGCAAGAGAGAAACTTTTCCTCTACATTGCAGTGACCAATATAACTGTCAGCGCAGTCATCCTACGAGAAGAGGCAGGCGCCCAGCAACCTATATACTTTGTGAGTCATGCGCTGGGGGCAGCTGAGAAGAATTATCCGATGGTTGAAAAAGCCGCCTACGCGGTCATAGTTGCTGCCAGGAAGCTCAGACCTTACTTTGACGCGCATCCAGTCGTAGTCCTCACCGACCAACCCCTGGAAAAGGTGTTGGAAAAATTTGAAAAATCAGGGAGATTGTTGAAGTGGGCAATTGAGCTGAGTGGGCTAGGTATATCTTACCAGCCGAGAACAGCCATCAAGGCCCAAGCTTTGGCAGACTTTTTGGCTGAGTGCTCCCATTCAGGGGAGGAAGAAGCCCCTGCCCAGGAATGGATCGTGTATACTGACGGGTCCTCGACAGCCAATGGCGCAGGCGCAGGCGTCGTTCTAACCAGCCCAGAAGGGACTGACTTTGAGCATGCTCTCAGATTTGTTTTCCCAGCATCAAACAATGAAGCAGAGTACGAAGCAGTACTCGCAGGCGTCAGGCTAGCTAAAGCCGCAGGAGCAGAACGAATTGTCTTGGCGACAGACTCCCAGCTCATCGCCAACCAAATCAATGGAGAATACGAAGCAAGAGACCAAACAATGGCCACATACCTGGAGATGGTGAAGGGAGAATTGTCCGGCCTAAAATCATATGAGGTCAAACAAATCCCCCGATCCCAGAACAACAGAGCAGATGCCCTGTCAAAACTGGCAAGCTCCAGTCTGCAGGACATCCGGAGATCAGTATGGGTCAACGTTTTACACGAGAAGTCTAATAATCCCTGTCAAACGATTAATGTCGTGGAAGAAGAGCTGGAAAGCTGGATGACTCCCTTCATCCAGTACAAGAGGCATGGTATCTTACCATCAGACTCGTTACAAAAGAGGAAGATACAGGCTAAAGCAGCCTGGTTCATACTCATTAATGGAGAGCTTTACAAAAAATCTTTTACTTATCCCCTGCTTAAATGTCTACGGGCGGATCAGGCCGCTGAGGTATTGGATGATATCCACTCAGGGATTTGTGGACATCACATTGGTGGGAGATCGCTGGCCCACAAGGCCCTCAGGGCAGGCTACTACTGGCCTACCATGCTGGCAGATGCCAAGAGCCTGACCCAGAAATGCAGAAAATGCCAACTCTTTGCCCCATCGATCCATGCCCCGGCCCAGGAGCTCAGGCCAATCCTATCTCCCATCCCCTTTGCTCAATGGGGGATGGACATTCTAGGACCCTTCACGGTGGCCACAGGGGGCAGAAAATTCCTGATTGTCGCCATAGACTACTTCACCAAGTGGGTGGAAGCCGAAGCCGTGCCCAACATCACTGAGCCGGCGGTCAGGAAGGTGATCTGGCGAAATATCATCACCAGGTTCGGTCTACCAAAGATGTTGGTATTTGACCACGGCAGGCAGTTCGATAATGATCCACTGAGAATCTGGCTGGAAAGCCACAACATCTCAGTCGCCTACTCAGCTGTCTGTCATCCTCAAACCAATGGGCAGGCAGAAGCAGCCAACAAACAAATCCTGAACGGCCTGAAGAAAATGGTGGATGACTGCAAAGGTAGGTGGGCTGACGAACTCCCCAGTATACTCTGGTCAATCCGAACTACCAGAAAGGAGTCTACAGGCCAGACCCCTTTTGGTCTGGTATATGGAGCAGAGGCACTATTGCCAATTGAGGCAAGAATTCCCTCTCTGCGTTCCCTGCAGTACGACCAGGCTGAAAACGAAGCTGCAATGGTTGAAGCCTTAGACCTAGTGAATGAACTAAGGGAGGAAGCCAGTACCAACATCGCTGCCTACCAGCAGCGAATGAGGAAAGCTTTCAACAGCAAGGTGCGACAGAGGAATTTCCAGATGGGCGAGCTGGTTCTGAGAAAGACGCAGGCGGTTGGGAAGTCAAGAGAACATGGAAAGCTGAGTGCCAATTGGGAGGGCCCATACCAAGTAACTCAGGTTCTGGGACCAGGCACGTACAAAATAGCCAACCTGGAGGGACAAGAGCTACATGCTCACTGGATTGCAGACACACTAAAGAAATATTACGTCTGAACAAGAATACAGGCAGTTTTTACTTTTACTAAAAAAAGGCGGAGGACGGTCAAAAATGTCGACGGCTCCGACCACCCCAATGTCAAAAAGAAAACTTTAAGAGAAATGAGAAGATACAGATTTATACTCGTTGCCTGTTCACACTCGCATCTTTCACACACAAACGAGCAGGGGGCAATAGGGGGAGGCCCCCCTGTTGCCGAAATTGGGTAAAGTGAACCCCCCAACGCAAATCAAAGGCCACCCTGCTTACCTCTGGGCAAGCAGGGGACAGGCCGTACTAACAAGGACTGGGGGCAGGCCCCCCAACCTTGTATAAAAAAAACGCAAAAGCCACCCCGCTTACCTCTGGGCAAGCAGGGGGCAGGCCCCCTGGACTTTGAACGAAAAGCCAGGGACAGGACAGGCTAACAAGGACTGGGGGCAGGCCCCCCAACCTTGTATAAAAAACGCTAAAGCTAACCTACTTACCTCTGGGCAAGCAGGGGGCATGCCCCCTGGACTTTGAACGAAAAGCCAGGGACAGGCCAGACTAACAAGGACTGGGGGCAGGCCCCCCAACCTTGTATAAAAAACGCGAAAGCTACCCTACTTACCTCTGGGCAAGCAGGGGGCAGGCCCCTTGGACTTTGAACGAAAAGTCAGGGACAGGCCAGGCTAACAAGGACTGGGGGCAGGCCCCCCAACCTTGTATAAAAAACGCTAAAGCTACCCTACTTACCTCTGGGCAAACAGGGGGCAGGCCCCCTGGACTTTGAACGAAAAGCCAGGGACAGGCCAGACTAACAAGGACTGGGGGCAGGCCCCCCAACCTTGTATAAAAAACGCGAAAGCTACCCTACTTACCTCTGGGCAAGCAGGGGGCAGGCCTCCTGGACTTTGAACGAAAAGCCAGGGACAGGCCAGGCTAACAAGGACTGGGGGCAGGCCCCCCAACCTTGTATAAAAAACGCGAAAACTACCCTGCTCACCTCTGGGCAAGCAGGGGGCAGACCCCCTGGACTTTGAACGAAAAAGCCAGGGGCAGGCCAGGCTAACAAGGACTGGGGGCAGGTCCCCCAACCTTGTATAAAAATGAAAGAGAAAAACTACAAGGAACCCCCAGGAGGGCAGGCACAAAGATCAGGGACAAACGGTAGACAGGCGATTAAACAAATAAGAAAAGAACCCCTGAATTTTAAAACAGTTTGCCATAAAAAGAAGAAAGAAATATCCCACAGAACAAGACCCACGAAGGGTGGAAAAGGTCTTTACAAAGTCAGAGAAAAAAACCGAGTAGCAAAATATTACAGAATAGCCATAAACACTGGCTCAATACGAGAAGATAAAAGCTTTCGTAAAAGAGAAGGGGCGTCACGCAGCATCCTGGTGAGCGTTGGCGTCTGCCTCAGGCTGCCTGGTCACCCGGGCTTCATCCTTGGCGGAATAGAGGCTCCGGAAGGCGTCCTCATCAAAAGTAGGGAACATCTCCCCTATCACCTCCATCACCAATTCCAGAGAGGAGTTGGCGCCGCTCACGAAGCTGGCACCCACCGCTTCCTCAGTCTCCGCAGCCAGGGTCTCTTTCTCTTTCGCCCATTCCCCCTTAGCCTGTTCAAAAGCCGACTTGGCCTTTGACAGCTGCTCCTCCAGGACAGTCACTCTCCCCTTCAAGTGCCCCATCTCGGCCAAAGATAGATTGGCTCGGTCCAACGACTGCCGGCTCTCCTTCAGATCGGCCTCTAGCTTGGAAACCTCCTTCACAGCCATTTCCCCCTGCAGCCTCCATTGATCAGCCTGCTTCTTGGCCTCCTCCAACTCCCCCTCTTGCCTTGTCATTTTTTCTTTCAAAGAGCTCATCAAGGAGACGTCCCTTTCTATCATGGCCAGGCGGTCGGGAGGAGGAGCCCCAGGAGTAACTGTCAGCTCCTCATCACTCAGGCGGCTAAGAGCCGCCAGCTTCGCAGAGGCCAGCATAACCTTGGAGGTACGCTGGATATATTGAAGCACTTGATGAGAGGTGGAAGTCACCATCTTTGTAAGACGGTCGGCCAAGACAGCTCCGGAGTCAGAAAGCAGGCCTGATACATCCACACTATCACCGGCCGTGTAGTGGAATTCTGCATTCTCCTCTGGGAAGGGAGTGCTAGAGGGCTCACGTGCAGGGCGTTTCGCCTCAGGGGTGGAGACATCCGCCTCCAGGTCCACCACGTCAGCACTAGGGGGCTCCCTCTCCCTTTTCCTCCTCGATTCCAAGGGAACACTTTCCCCAGTCCCCTCGGAGTCTCCAGGCTGTGTTCCCTGCGAGATCCGAGGGCCAGCCGGAGAGGCGCCCTGTTTTTGACCGGAGGAAGGAGTAGCTCCTGAAGTAACCTCCGCTTCCCCCTCATGAACGCTGGGGGTAGGAGTCGCCGGCTTCGACGAGGGCAGCCGGGGGGGGAGAGGTAATCTTCGACCAGCCGCAAAGTCTTTCACAAGCTTCATGAGGGCCTTACTTCCTTTCCTAAAATTTGGCGGAAGGGAAGGACGCTTTGAAAGAACGTGCAACTTCTCGCTCAAGCCTAGCCTTCTGACCTGCTTCTTGGTCCAGCTCCAAGTGTAGGAATCTGCAGGGAAGGAAAGGCGGTCATCTAAAAAGCAGGGAGAAATAAAATCCCTGGAAAATCGTGACAACAAGAAAACCCTAGAACTACCTTCAAGGCCACGAATCAGGCCCAGGGGAAGCAGGTACTCGTCTGTCGTGATGAGCTCCGCATGAGGGAGCCAGAAAACAGGGCCAAAGTTCCCGTGTTTATCCGCCACAATCTCAAACTTTTTTATCAAAATCTTCTCCTTTTCGCTCAGCCTGACTTCCAGAGCCTTCCCCCCAACGCGAGGGTGATACTCCTCACGCGTCTCCATGCGGGTATGGACATGGTTCCTAAAATGTCTAGGAATTTTCCACCCTGACGCACTATGGACATATATGAAATTATTTTTCCAGTCTTTGAGGCTGCTCATGGCCGGCCAGACCAAGGCGTACTTTTTCTGTCTCAGCAGAGACCAATAACCAGGGGAGCCATCCCCCCCAGATGAAGACACCATTTGGAGGCCAACCATAAAGCGAAGGGCGTCAATATAAGGCCCCTCGCCATGGAAAAGACAAGTCCAGGTGTAGGCCACTAATGCTCTAATGGCCGTTGCAGTCAGCTGGGCGATAGCAACGTTCATCCTCCTAAAAGTTTCCTCCAGGAAGGGATGTAACGGGAATCGCAGGCCGAATTCTAGGGCCTTATAGTAGACGGCTACACACCCTTCTGGGGGACAGCACACTGTGTCTCTTTCCCCAGGGACTACCACTGTGTACCCCTCCCCAAAATTGTAAAACTGTTCAATGGCCTTAGCCGCGTTACACTCCAAGATCAGGTCCCTATTCTTAGCCTCAGGATAGGTCTGTAGGGGAACCACATATTTTTCTTTATCCAAGAAGTAGGTCCTCCCTTTCTCCCTGCGGATAAGGGGGCCGGCGACCCTGGCAGGGTCCACCTCCAGGGCCTCGTCATCAGAATCAATCACATCAAAGGGAGCCGGCTCGGGTGACTCAGCACCCTCTCCCCTGTGGTGATCGACTTCCTCACTGGGGTCAACCCCGGAGGAAGAAGCAACGTCATGACGGCTACCGACGCCGCTAGTTCTCCCGAGCAAAGAATCAAGGGAAAGGGGATGGACTCGCGACATATAGGCAATGGAAGGGAAGAAAAGAGGCGAGAGATTCGAAAGTTCTAACCTAAGGACGCCGGTGAAGTTGCTGGAAACGGCGACAAGAAGTGTTCCTTGCTCCTCAAAAAGAAAAACGCTCGGCCAATGAAGGAGATTCGAGAAGTGTTATGGGGTGTAAAGCATCAAGAAGAGTAAAAGAAGAGAATGGAGGGAGAGAAGGGTTTATATAAAGCCCAAAGAAGTTTGAAGGACGAATCCCCTGACAAAACCCTCGAGGATCGTCCACGTGTCACATACTGAACACCAATTGCTCACCTTTTTCAAGAAGAGCCTCGATAAACAGAAACGTCAGAGAGAAAGGTCAATCAACGACCTCATTCAAAAAAAAAAAACAATAATAATAACTCATATTAAAAATTCAAATACACAAAATATTCATTTCATTGAAACCCTGCAAAGGAAAGCTACATCGTGGGACGGATACGAAAGAAAAATACATAAGGCACAAAAAATTCCAGCCCAACAGAAACCAAACACCCTGCCACGCAGGTCTAATCATCGCCCAAATCTGGAGAATAATCCCCAGGGCTGCCTGGACTCCCGAGAGCCGAACCCCAGTCCCAGCTTGGGGAGCCCTGAAAAGGGTCATCAGAGGCCCCGTCTCCATCCCTGTCGCTCAGGCAGCCAAGACCCTCGCTGTCATCAGAGTCATGGCTGCTGTCTTCCCAATCCCTTCCAAAGGGAACAGCTCGGGACTCGTCGCAGGTGCGACAGCCTGTCTTCTTCACAGGCGAAGAGGGACCCGACGCCAGGGAGGAATCGGTGTCAGAGTTGAGGCCGAATTGTTCAGGGTGCAGCCATGGAAAGCACTCATGGCATCCCCTATCATAACAGCCCCCTCCCTGGGAGCAGCGCCTAAACCTAGGCGCAGCAGGAGGCGAGGACCTCCTAGGGCGTTTGCCCATCCTAATGGAGGCCTTCTGACTCCTCCGACGGAAGTGAAGTCGTGAACAGCGACTCCGGCGAACAGCCAAATAAGCGGCCCGAGCATATCGGAGCCTCCAAAACCCTCTAAATAGGAAGGTAACATGTCTGACCCCACGGCGAATTACGCTTTTCTTGATCCAAGCCATGTTTAAAGACAAAGAAAATGGAAAGATTGAGGATGGGTTGAAGCACAAATGACAAAGGAAACTGAGGATTTTATACAAAAGGAAGCGCGGCATTAATGAACGCTCCAACCACCCTGGGAGGAGAGCCACCAATCAGGAACTCTTCACAGTTCCCCAAAATCCGCCCAGAAGAGAAGTGCAATCATTACAAAAGCGCTCTCACCTCTTTGCATACCTGACATGGGCAGTGCAAAGTTCCTTGGGAAGGCGCGAAACATTAAATGCTGCAACAGACATGGAAGTCAACCCCCCTCCAAGCAAGAGTCGCCAGCAGAAGAGAAGTCTCACTTCCCTCCTACTGACGAAGGCCAATTGATTGGGGTGGGCCGCCTGTCAATTAGCCGCCTGCTAGGCAAGCCCTGAGACGGTCCCTGTCAAGGAGTTGAAAGACCAGCTCCTAGCAAGAAATTAAGAACAAGAAGCATAAAACGCTAAGGTTGGCCGTCAGCTGCTGAGAGCACAGGCCAACCCAGCCTGTCGGGACTTGGCAGCCCCCAGCCAGGAGACTGTCTGCCCTGGGAAATCCCTGGCCGACAGGGCCAGAACCCCCAGGGGCCCTCTCGTCATTTTGCCTAAGGTAATTGGGAATGGATGGATGAGAAGCCGCCACTTGTCACTTCTCTACCCAACCATTCCTCTCCCCCTTCTCTCTCTTGTGGGAAGGTATAAATACCTCCCCATTTCCCACATGAGAGGGGTTGGATTTTCTCTCTCTAGACTCTTACTCCCAAAAAACGCCGCCTAGTTCCTCACGAGCTAGGTTCGTAAAGGCATTTCACGGACTGACTTAGGCATCGGAGAGGGTTTCCTCGGACAACCTCCGAGGCCCTGTGCGTTCATTGTGCAGGGAGCAGGCCATTTCCGCCGGGAAGGTCCGATCCAGGGGGTGAGAGAAAGGGGAGACCAAGGGAAGTCAAACGATCAATTGTTCACCACTAACCCGATTGTACAACCCGGATCCTAGGCCGGGTAAATTGTTTCCGTGACCGGAACACCGTCCTTCGCTTAATACGCAATATAATGCGTAATTAATCGAAGTTCGTCCATTTGCACAACTTACGGTCTAGTTTATATTTATTATATACGGGTCCGTTTCTAGTTAACATTTGCTGCTTATAATTCAATTATTCTATTTTATTGCTCGTTGTATTGTGAATTCCGGGTTGTATTCTGCCCCTGTAATTTGTAATTTATTTACGAGTTTTCTATTATTTGATGTTTGCCATTTATTTATTTAAATGAACATCGCATGCTAAATCACTTTGACGTGAATCAAGATGCATTAAATGACGTAGTTAATCAACAACTCGCATGCTTAGCCCGAAAACGCTGTTTGCATATCATTTAGTCATTTTACTAGCGCGCGCACACGAACACGAACGATGTCTTAGTAGAGGCCGCCATGTGCGGGCGGGGTTGGGTGTCCTTAGTGGGCTTCCCAACACGTACCCTCACCCCTTACTCAGAACCTTGGTTTCCGGATGCCCGAAACCATTGGCGCACGAGAGTCATTCTATATACGAAAGCCGGTTTAAACGGTATCAATATTGCAATGCAAAGGGACGAGCCCCATGAACTCTGAAATCGAAGTAGGCCGTACTTTGTGCATAGCCCATGACGACATAGAGTGGGCTCGTATGGTTCCGAATAACCACAAAATTCGGTGGCGACTCCAACTTTGACTTAAATTTCGAACCCGAGAACAATCTCACCACGAGATTCATTCGCCTACCCAAACCCGCGCGTGGCCGCGTCGGGGTGGACCTACGTCATGTCCACAATTTGGCGACTCCGCTGGGGATACCTGATGTACCACATGTCATCGGGGTTCCTAGGGTGAGACTCGAAGAGAAATCGTTCGTATATTAGTGTGCGCGCATTAGTTTAATGATTCATGCATAACCCAATTTTGCCCGGGCCGGTTACTTGTGACCGACGTCCCACTATACCACGGTGCATTCCTACATGGGTGCGCTAAAGACTTCGATGGCGGAACTCGTATGGGTTTTGCGGCATGTCCTAAGACCAAATAGGCTTAGAGAGTCCGTCCCGATTCACGAGAATGCCATCGTTGTTGGTATAGACCCTATTTTGACCGACCGAGACTTAGTGTAAAGCATACATAAGCGTCGTTGTAATGCTTGCTTGACTACGTGCTACTTGGTTTCCGTGTCATTTTTTTCAAAAACCGTCATTTCAAAAATGCATCTTTCCAAAAATACCAAATTTTGAAAAACCCGAAATACTGTCCGTTTCGGGATCCGTCTTTTCAAAATATCCAATTTTCAAAATTCGGAATGCAGCCGAAATTTAGACTTACGATTTGACTCAAAATAACCTATTTTCTAGCCGGCATGCTGTCCATTTCAAAATTCGAATTTCTGATCCACCATTCGATTTTCGAATTTTCAAATTCCATTTCGATTTTCAAATTTCAAAATTCCATTTCGATTTTCTTTTCAGATCCTCGAGATGTGATTCTCGATTTTCAAATCTCCGAGATGCCGTTTTCAATTTTCAAATCTTCGGAATCTTATTTTCGATTTTCAAATTTTCGAAAATTTATTTTTCGATATTCAAATTTTCAAAATTCCAAATATTCAACTTATCAAAAAAAAAAAAACTCGGCCCTGTTGGCATGCTGCCAATTTCAAAAGACGGGATCGCCTCCTCAATTTTCAAAACGCGAATTTACTCACAACCATTCTAACCTTTCAAAATGCCCGGTCCTATTGGCCCACTACCAATTTCAGGACCGTTCTCTCAATTTTCAAAATTCAGTCATTTTTCAAAAACCTTCCTTATTTTAGGACCTATCTTAATTCGTGTGTCGGGTCTTTTCGTAATACGTCGAAGGTCTTTAGCGTCGAAACTCCGTCGATCCTACATCACGGGTTTCTTCCCCATCCTAGTCCGCCTTTTCCTAAAGGCATAACCGACCAACACGAGTCATACACTCGTAAATGGAAGGTTCGTCTGAACACTCGAGTCCTAACTAGAAAGTCACACGCGATCTTTCCCTCCGACAGGACGGTCCCCACGACCTTTCCTAGGGGAATTTTGCCCGTCTTTCAATCCGTTAGTCGAGTCATCCCAATTCAAGTCCTTTAACTTAAGGGTCTACCCTAATCGCAAGGTCTATCCTTATTCAAGTCAAGTCAAGGGTCTCTAGCGTCGAAACTTTGCCGATCTTACATCGCGAGTTTCTTCCCTTACCCCGTCTGCCTTCCCTAGAGGCCGAGTCAACCTTTTACAAGGCATAGCCCTGTAGCTAAAGGTTTTTGGTCCTTACATCTAAAGGGTCACTCGTCCGACACTCGAGTCTTAGCAAAATCTTCAATCCCACTCGGGGGCTACCCTTCAGCAGAGCGATTAATCACGGTTGCTCTAAGGGTCATGTCTTACACGTGTTGTCTCACGTACCCCACTTTTTGAGTCACTTAGATGTCGCACCATCTGAGTCCTATCAGAGTCTTCAGTCTCACTTGGGGGCTGTCCTCCACCCGAGCATGCGACCACAGTCACCTTAAGAGGTACCTTATGTTCATCACACACCGGCGTCCTTACGATGTCTTCTTCGAGTCGTATCTATGCTATGAACACCCGAGTCTCCTAAAGGTTTAGGTCGCCACGGTTGGACCAAACACGTGACGCGGTCAAACACGGTCGCCCCATTTTTGGACTTACCCTCGTGCAACTTGAATCTCATCATCGAGTCCAAGCCAGGGTTGTTACCTCGTCTAGGTCAACGTTCGAGTATCCCGGTCCAAGAGTCTTTGTTGACCCGTCACCCCGGGCCATGTCTAGTTTGACTCCCTCTCTTGGATTCGCGCAAAGTCGAGTTTAGGCGAGTCGTGGCACCTGTCGTTTCCTCCAATCAAGGACCTTACCAAAAATAAACGACCAACCAAGTATCCGAAAGTCCGGATTCGATTCGAGTCTAAGTCTGAGTCCGAGTCTAGGATATCCTACATCCTCATTTCAAAGTCAGAGTCAGAGTCAACTGTATTCTGTCCTCTTTTCAAAATTCAATAAAATCAGCTTTTCTATTTCTCATATAAGCTTCCCTTATGTGTTTTCGAGAACATGATGAACACCATCATACACTGTGAGCACATGCACGTGACTATTATAGGCACATCTATAATGACTGCAGGAACTGAGACCCATGTTTTCCCTTACCTGTTCCATGTCCGGCATAGACAGCCACATAACTACCCCTAGTAGGAGCAATATCGAATCCTATGACAAATCTAGGTAGTCTCCTAGTTTGGGTTCAAGACGGAAGGCAAGCCCATTTCCCACAATAAACACCCCTCCAATAAGACTGATCAATCCCTACCTTAGGCGTTAGTCTGACCAGAAGCAAAAAAGAAGCATCGTGACTCTATAGGCTTGATGCCAAAAATACCCAACTCGGGACGATGCTCCCACTAAGCCTGCTCGGAATTATGATGACAATACCGAGATCCAAATCACCATGCTTACCGTAGAGTACTCCACCGCGAGTTGCACTCACCAACTAGGCTTATACCTTACAAAGGTTTAGCTCCACAAGCCTAATCCAACCGATGGGCCCACCCCCATATCCACCCACAACATCAAAGGGAGGGATAGCCGGAAAAAAAAACTGGACAAAAAACAGAAGTCCAAAGAAAAAAAACAAAAGACCGAAACAAAAGAGCTGGCCATGACCAAAAAAGAACTCTCAACATCCCTCGACCAGATACGATCAATCCCTTGACTGGGACACAGTCAACTCGAGTGAAGGATCCCACGACCGGGGCTAAGAGGTCAACCCAAAAAAAAAATTCAAATACCCATGACCATGTTTAACGGTCAACTCAAGTGAAAGCTCCTTAACCGGGGTACGGTCAATTCAAAAATTATCGATACCTATACCATCAAAAAGGGGAGAGACAATCAAGCTGGTCAGCTAACACCACACTTAGCCTTCCCACATTTCAACCCTCAAGACCTTCTTGAGACCTAGGCTAAGAGACAGCCCGGAATTTTGAGGATTGTAGCTCCATAGGATACACCCTAACCATTAGGGCCAGACATGGAAATCAGATCCTGCATTATCAAACCTACCCTGATCGAAGTCCGAGTCATTTTTACTCGACTTCCCCCCTTTCCTACCACATTGCAATACCTTACCCTCGAAGCCTTAGCTCCACAAAATCGAGCTCCAGATTTCGAATCATCAAAGCCACTTGCGACCTAGCTCCACATTTCCAAAACATCCAAACCAGTTACCAGCCCCAAACACGGGAACTCAACCTGCGGTCGGCATAGAAAATGCCCAAATAGTTCACACCACCTCTGGGGGCTACCCCGGAGAACGCTCACAGTCACGGGATCAATATCCTAACTGTTTTACCCCTTTGATCAAGATATCATTGGGAATGCACCTAGCCTACACCATCGCTATGGCTAGTTACACACAAAGCCCTAATAAACTAGACAACATAACATATCTTTCAATCCACTGAACTACGGCTTGGTTTGATTTCACTACACGTGAATACGTAGGCAGCCTTTCAACAAGGGCACAACCACCCATATTGACACAAATTCAGAAAGCACCATCATTCCTATCACGACATTGTCATGTTCTCAACAGTTAGCTTTGTCGTCCTGGGGGCTTCTCTTAGACAGAAGTTCTCCATCCACCCACATAATCCAAATACTTTCAAAAATCTATCCACCTTTCTATAGTGTGTCCTAGTACTCGGCTCAGTCAAAGACGAGAATCCGTCAGGGACTCGAAGCAACACCCATTTTGGGACTATACCCCAAAACCAAAGATCCAAAAGAGCACCAGACTATAACATTGCTACTACTAAGTCTTGTCGTTACAGTCTCGTTACAGACTACTGCAGCCACCCTATAGCACATCCTTCTCATTTCGATGTTCGACTGTGTTGTCACTCGCCTAGGCTACGGAATAGCGCAGCTTAAGAGTCTTGTCATCTTAGGTGGCCCACCCCCCTACCGAGTCACAGTCCAACCCCTTCGAGATGCCAAGTCGTGTCTGTCAACTCGTCCGGTCACGTCCAAAGTCGAGTCTGTCGATATGTTTCTCCCTTCAAATTCTCATTTTAAAAATTTGCAAAACTTAGCCGTTTGAGAAAATCATTTTCGACAAGGTCAAATTTCGGTCTATTTAAACAGCAAATTTCTTTTCTACCCCTTTCAATTTTGAAAACCTATCTCCTAGCACGTGAGTTGATTTCAGGATTTCGATTTCAAAACTAAGCAAAAATCATTTTCCCAGCGCAAGCTAGTCTATAGATGCTAACTGCATTTCCTATGTGCTATCTTGCTATATACTATGCCTGCTATTTCTGCCTATGTATCTAACATTTCAGGTACCAGCTAGTGCTTCCCAACGGAACATCAAAGGCAGTGTTTCTCCTGCAATGCTACATTCAACTTGTCATGTGTCGGCATACGGGTACACCCAAGACTTCAGAAGCAAGTCCCGTGCAACTACTTTCCTCCCCAGCGTGAGTCGGTGTTTCTCCTGGAATGCTACATCCAAAATGTGATGTGTCGGCATACGGGTACACCTATGACTTCAAAGGCAAGTTCGACTCCCCACGGAGCTATCATCATCAGGACAGGTATGACCCTCTGCTTATGGCTGGCGAGCCCTTCACGCGAGTCTAATGGACTATAAACGACCCGACCGGAAGGCTGCCAGGTCGTAATCCTCGATTGGCCTGGTAGCTACTCTGACTTTCGCCTTGTCCAAGCCTCAGTCAGAGTGGGGGCTCTGTAGACACCCGCATTTTGCCTGCTAGTGTCTATAGCAGTTCCCGACAAAACACCCGATGATGATCGGACGTAAACGTGACTTAATACGCTCGAATACGGACTCGGAATCAATAGTATCCAACGTGGGCATTTAGCGGAGTGCAAATCTCTCGAAACCGACCTCAAATCCAGGCCCAGTGGGTCGTTTCCAATAAAATGAGACTAATTTGGGCCAAAACCGACACCGGAAATAAAACCGTCTTTTGGCGACCGGGTCAAAACCCGGTCAAAGACGAATCCGACACAAAAAACAGCCAAGTTCGCTTCTAGAAGCTTGTCCAACAAACAAATCTCATTCAAAAAAGGCAACAAATCATGCCCTATTTACACTCCCTCCATTCACACCCACTCGATCGAGTGGCTCACATCCACTCGGTCGAGTAAGGTCATAAACCGGCCGATCCAGACCCAGACCGGGCACTCGGTCGAGTGCACCCGCGCCACTCGATCGAGTGACCCTGAACCGGGGTATTTCCCTATAAATACCCCATCACCCCAACACATTACACAACACTTTTTTCTACCTTTTTACCACCTTCACACAACTTTTTACCCTAATCACACTACAACTTTACATACATCAACCATCAAACACACCTTCAAACATTCAATCATCCATCATCTACATACACACATACACATTCAAATTCTCGAGATCAAAACTCGTCAAAGACACACACCATAACTCACCCTACATATCTCGACACTCCCGCGCTCCCGTCGCTATTACGAGTCCGTTTCCGAGACCAATTAAGCATGTAGGTTGAGGGTGTAATTCAAATCCCGACATCCTTTCTCCTTTCTCTTTTTTGATTATATATATATATATATATACACTATTATTATTATTACTATATATTATTATTATTATTATTATTATAAAACGGAACTTTCATTAAACACCAGAACAAATTACAAGAAGTTGGAGGGAAGCCGAGATACTATCTGGGCTCCCACTCCCTTAGCGATAGAAAAACTAAGACGAGTAAAAATAAAAGCAGCTGCCCGAGCTCCCGCGTCCTGAGAAATAGAGAATTTCTGAATCCGCTTGAGTAAAGCAGCGGCCTCCACGTCGAGCTCCCCTAGAGAAGAGAAAGAGAAAGGCAGGAACCCATACCCAGTCTTGGTGCACAAATCTCCATACTTGGCGCACTTGCGCTGAGCAGCATCAGCGACTGCGCGGCCAGGTAGAAAATCAGACATCGCAGACTGGGTCAAAGGGGACGACCCCGTCAAATCGACACACACATCACGGCCCCTATCCCAGGAATAAAGAAGCAAATCCGCCGGGCGTAAGGGCCTGTCGTGCCCATCAATCAAACCGACATCTACCTCCTTACCGGCCGAAATACCAGATCGGAAACAGATATCCAAAAGGGTGTCACGAACCAAGTTATGTCTATGCTTAATACCAACGGTACCAGCACATGACACAGCATGATCTCCAAAAATGTCCCCCTTAAAAACTCGGGAACAAGCAGAACATGGCTTGGGTACCGGGAACAAAGGGACACCCAACCGATAGCTAAGGACAGAGCGATAAGTCCTCCCATTCATGGTCTGTCCCAGCCCGGATATAGGAACTGCGCGCAACCAGTCAGACGTGTGAGCACCCTGCAGAGACTTCCACAAAGCCACCTGTCGTCGAGTCAAGGAGAAAACCGATTCTAAAGAAGCAGCAACCTTCGTGAAATATATATCTGCCAATTTCTTCATGAGTTTGGGGGCAGCGACTTCACTAGGATTACGGAAAAGGTCGGAACCGGTGGTCTCGCTAAACAGAGTCAAGGCTGCATCGAAGGTCGGCCCGGGAGTAGAGACAGCTGAAGGCCGAAGGAGCGTAGCCTGCAACTCAGAGGTCTGAAGGCGAGAAGCCAAAAAGGCATAGTGCATGACATCCCCGGCGCTATACACACCCAACCCCCCGAGATTAAAAGGCAGCGTGGAAAGACGTCACTGCCAGTCCCCGAACCCGGGGCCAGACGCGGTGACAATGCGCTCCAGGCTAGACCGCAATGCCGCATCAAAGGTCTTAGCCGAGTCGAAGACCGTAAAGGGGCAGGTTCGCAGAGAGAAAGAAAGCTTAGAAATACCAGCACAAGCACGAAGTAACAACAGCTCGCACTGTGGGTCCTCAATCCTGGCAACCGAATCCATAAGCTCAATGGTTATTATTATTATTATTATTATTATTATTATTATTATTATTATTATTATTATTATTATTATTATTATTATTATTATTATTATTACTAACACTAATACTAACATTTTTAATTTAGTTACTAACATTTTAATTTTGCTACTAACATTTTATTTATCGCAATCTAACATTTTATTTTATGTCAACTAACATCTAACATTTACTTATCGTATTCTAACTTCTAACATTTAATTATCGTCATTTACATTTTGTTATAATATTAATACCGCGTATAATTATTTAACAAAACTATTTTCAAAACGATCCGAGCAACGTCCGTTGAGGCTAAATTAATGATCGTAGGCCTTAAGGCCAAATTACGATATTAAAATGCCGAGGACTTAAGTTTGCAACGACGGTCGAATTTTTGGGTCGAATATGTTTAATTACGAATTCCGCCTAAAGTCTATTTAATCCCTTTACAAGTCGTATTGGAGGTGGCGCCCTTCGAGGTGCGCCGCCCTAAACACTTAAGGGCGTAATAGATCGTGGAGATTCGTCGTTAAATATGTCCGACCACATTTCTTTCAAAATATTATTCTAAAGAATCATCGACAAATCGGATTAGAACGAAACCCATTGACGCCGAATTAATTGTCACACGATCCGAAAGGATTGATTACGACATTATGACGCGGAGGGAATCGATATTTGTTCTAGCCCGATCAAACTCGATTTTGCAAATTCGCTCTAAATACTAGATGTCGGATCTATAACCGAATGTCGAGTATGACGAGCCATCGAGATTTAAACTAATATAAATTGGACAATATTTATATTTAGCGTAATTGCATCTCGATTCAAAAACATAAAAGCTATAAAATGGGTCGTTTTAAAACACTAATTAAACACTCGTACAGAGGGCACTCGATCGAGTGCACAAGCCCACTCGATCGAGTAGCACACCAAAAACTGGCCAGTAGCTACCTTAAAGGCGCACTCGACCGAGTCCATGCCATGACTCGGTCGAGTGGGTTCTGTATCCCATTAATCCGGGAGCTTTAATGCAACATTCGAGTCTCGTCATTTTTTTACGACTTTTAGTCGACACGTGTAAAGTCAATCACGTGATCCTATTTTTCAAAACTCATGCATATCATATCACTTAAAACGACTTTGATCGACGGTCTTGCATTATTAATCTTGTGTCGACGACTCTTTAGTCGTATCCGACAAATAATTAATTTAGACTCTATTCCTCGATGTGATAAGTCGGGACAAGGCATCGGGATTCGGGATCGGGCTAGCATCACGCATAGGTTTCATATCTCCGTCCTTCGCTTAATACGCAATATAATGCGTAATTAATCGAAGTTCGTCCATTTGCACAACTTACGGTCTAGTTTATATTTATTATATACGGGTCCATTTCTAGTTAACATTTGCTGCTTATAATTCAATTATTCTATTTTATTGCTCGTTGTATTGTGAATTCCGGGTTGTATTCCGCCCCTGTAATTTGTAATTTATTTACGAGTTTTCTATTATTTGATGTTTGCCATTTATTTATTTAAATGAACATCGCATGCTAAATCACTTTGACGTGAATCAAGATGCATTAAATGACGTAGTTAATCAACAACTCGCATGCTTAGCCCGAAAACGCTGTTTGCATATCATTTAGTCATTTTACTAGCGCGCGCACACGAACACGAACGATGTCTTAGTAGAGGCCGCCATGTGCGGGCGGGGTTGGGTGTCCTTAGTGGGCTTCCCAACACGTACCCTCACCCCTTACTCAGAACCTTGGTTTCCGGATGCCCGAAACCATTGGCGCACGAGAGTCATTCTATATACGAAAGCCGGTTTAAACGGTATCAATATTGCAATGCAAAGGGACGAGCCCCATGAACTCTGAAATCGAAGTAGGCCGTACTTTGTGCATAGCCCATGACGACATAGAGTGGGCTCGTATGGTTCCGAATAACCACAAAATTCGGTGGCGACTCCAACTTTGACTTAAATTTCGAACCCGAGAACAAGCTCACCACGAGATTCATTCGCCTACCCAAACCCGCGCGTGGCCGCGTCGGGGTGGACCTACGTCATGTCCACATCAAGACATTTCTATAATGAATGAAGTAGTTACTGTGCGTATTCGGAGATTTATTTTTGGGATCAAATCGGTTCGAAAAACGTGGATAACTGTGGACATGACATAGGTCCACCCCGACGCGGCCACGCGCGGGTTTGGGGAGGTGAATGAATCTCCATATAAGATGGGTCGAATTGAAATTTAAATCGAAGTGAACTCGCCACCGAACTTTGTGGGAGTTCGGGCCCGTTCGAACCCACTCTATATCTTAGTGGGCCATGCAAAAAGTATGGCCCATTCGGATGTCAGAGTTTATTGGGCTCGTCCCTTTGCATTTGATACCGATACCGACATTATCGGATACCGTGTATTGAATGACTCTCGTGCGCCAACGGTTTCGGGCATCTAGAAACCGAGGTTCTGAGTCAGGGGTGAGGGTACGTGTTGGGAAGTTCACAAAGAACACCCAACCTCGCCCACACATTAGCGGCCTCTACTAAGATATCGATTGACGTTTTAATACGCGTATTAGTAGAACAATGAAATGATATGCAAACATTATTTTGCCTACACATGCGAGAATTTGAATGAGTTGCTAAGTCGATTTAATGCATCTAAATTTAACGTCAAAGTTGTATTTAGCATGCGGGTTCATTTTAGTATAATAAAATAAACAACGGAAATAAGAAGCCAAAAATAGAAATAAACGTGTTAGTAGCGATGATAACGATAATAACGGTTTATAACTAATATAGAATGACGTAAATGATACGATGCAAGGTTTTGGAAAGTGGTTTTACACGTGATTGACTTGACACGTGTTGACCGAAGTCATGAAAATATTTTACAAGACTCAAAATATGTTTAGGGCTCACGTTTTGACGTGATGAGAGGACACTCGATCGAGTCATTGAAGGACTCGACCGAGTGTGCCTCGGAAAAGGGGTCTGCCCAACATTTGAGGCGTTACTCGACCGAGTAGGTTGCCACTCGATCGAGTCATTGCGAGACTCGACCGAGTGGTCCTCAAAAACCATTCTGCCTCGACTTTTGGATGTCACTCGATCGAGTGGCCTATGACACTCGGTCGAGTGACCCCTGTACGAATTAGAGTTCGTTTCGCAATTTATTGTCGATTTCGTAATTGCTTTTTGATTTTGGAAAATTGATGAATCGGGCAAAAAATATTGTACAATTCATGCTCGATTCGTACTTTGATACTCATAATATCCGATATTCGATTATTGAATCGATATCGAATATTTAGAGTGAAACCTAAAAAAATATGTTTGTAAATCGTTTTAAATCAACTGACACGTAATAGGTTATCTCCGCGTTTATAGTGTCGAGACTAATTCTTTCGAATTATGTGATCACTATTTTTAGCATCAATGAATTCGTATCGATTAGATTTATTTGATTAATTCATTTAGATACGACATCCAATCACTGAATTGGTATCGAATCTAAAGAACAACTCTTTATGATTACTTGAACTAAAAAAGGACTTAACTTGATTCTCTCAGCATCCCGACATCATTATAAACCCTAGCGGATTGCGTGATGTCGGATCCGCGTCAACGGGTTTCGACTCAACTAAAAAAAGTGCTTGATTTGAAAATAATTTTAAAATCGATGCATATGCGATGAATGACGATTATGATGACAATGACGCGACAAGGATAAAAAAAAGACGATTTTTGTTGATGTTGACTCGCTTCAACAATCAAGCGTTCGGGGTGTCGGGATAAGCGACCGGCAACATCGGGTGAAGCACCCTTGTATATTCAGATTTCCTTATCCCGTCATCACTCCCGCTCGACACGAATTAGCGAGTATTTTAATGCTTTTAGACTAGTAATTATTATCGATATTATAGACACGACGATAGAAAAAAAAATGAAAAAAAGACGACGACGAGATGGACGACGAAGAGGAAAATGAGAAAAGAGAAGAGAGAAGAACGGGATTTTGCACCCTCAACCTACATGTTTCTTGTCTCGGATAGAACTCGTTAGTTGTGGCTTTAGCACGGGAGTATTGAGGTTGATGTAAGTTAAGTTATGGTGGTTAGGGTTCCTAAACGCTAGGGTTTTAGGTTGAAGATGATGAGTTGCGATGGGGGAAGATTAGGGTTGTAGAGGGTTGACTAGGGTTGTAAAAGGATGTGTAAAGTTGTGTGAATTGTGTTGCAAAGGGGTGTATATATAGGAATGATCCCCCTCCCCCGTCTAGGGTTACTCGATCGAGTGCCCCTATTGACTCGATCGAGTGGCCCAGTGAAGGTGTACAAACGGGCATGTTGAAGGCCCACTCGATCGAGTGGTCTGACACTCGATCGAGTGGATCAGGCGAGCTGGGTATTTTGCAGATTTTGTATTTTGGACTAAATGTATGGCTATTTTTGTGACTCGGAAACGGCTTTGCCCGGGGTTTGACCCGGTCGCTAAAAGACGGTTTTATTTCCGGTGACGGTTTTGACCCAAATTAGTTTTAATTGATTGAAAACGGTCCGATGGACCTGAATTTGAGGTCGGTTTTGTGAGATTTGTACTTCGTAAAAAGCCCAAGCCAGAAACTAACGGTTTCGAGCCCATATCCGAGCGCGTAGAAGCATGTTTGCGTCCGATCATCATCGGGTGTTTTTTTTTGGAAACTACTATAGACACCTATCAGCCAAATGTGGGTGTCTACAATAACAACCTTCAAATTCGATCGCTTTTGATGATTTTCCAAAATATGTATTATATTTTGATGGTAATTTAAATAGGACTCAGTGTAACATAAAATGACTAAGATTTGTTAAAAGAAGCTCTAAAACGGATCCAGTTTCGAGTACATATATGAAATTTCGCGCTAATTCGATGTTCCACTAAAGAGAGTCAATGATCTTCACCACATAAAAGAAAAGTTGCCCACATCTGACAATAATCTCTGCCATTTACTCTTTATGGATACCATTGCACTATAAATTCATGATCAACCACAATGTTATAAATGTAAATGTAAATGTAGCTTAGACTATATAATCGTGGACTCGAATTTAGACGATAATGCTGCTGTTGCTTTTAAGCTATAAGTAGGGAGTACGTCTTTTAGTAATTAGGACTGCATTCACGATTAATAGATCGGTACTTGTAACGTTTAGCCCAGAATAGATAGTTCACGAAGTTCAGCCCACTTAAGACACACATGACCCAGTAAAACCGATCCAACCTATAATGATTCAAGTTAGCATCAACGAGCCATGGAGTGTGTCCGGACAATCCAGTAATCCGATTCACAACAGAACTAAAACCGAACTCATGTAGTAACCGACTGCCAATGAAGCCCATGAAAACGATGTAGCCAATGACCGCATACTTACAGGTGCTTCAGTAAAGAATAACTCCAATAAACCCGCCAGCTAAACAAATCAGCAGACCCGAGAAACAAGTACTGGATTGCGATCCTTAAGAAGGTTATCGGAAGTGGGTCAGTGGACTCTGACAGCCCTTGATGTAATGCAACGTGTTTTCTCTTCATTTCATCTGATCATTCTTCCATATATTTGATATATTAGCATATAATCAACCTTCCAAACTGCTAATGGTAATTGGACACATGATATATAATAATTACACTAGTTTTGTGACCCGTGCAATGCTTCTATAATATTTATTATTGGGAACAATGGTGTGTTTACATTTTCGCCTATTACCCGTGAAAATCACGGGTGTATTGTAAATAAGTTGTATAAGCTCACACTTAAACACGATCTAATTTTCTTAAGAACATTTTGGTATAGGAATGTCATTTGCACCAACATGCAACAACATATGACGCAAATTCTTATTTATAAGTTTCGGTATATAAACAGACAGCATGCTAGTATCAAATTTTGCATAAACCAAGATATTCATGTTATATAGGTTTAATAATTAAAGTATAAAAAATCGAGAATTAGTTAATTGAACATTGAGTATTTTTTTTATCCAAAATTAACTATATGTCAACGGTACATTCAATACTTCTATTAAACTTTCTAATCATGAACATTTTTTACTTAAACACTATTGTTAGAAATTGTTACACTCTTGTAAATAAAAGTTTTACGTGAAAAAAGTTTTGTCATTGTGTTAACCATTATGATGTCAAAATTTTAATACCATATTGCTTTAAATTTTGGAGATCTAAATGAATACAACATTTTGAATATAAAGTTATTAGGTTCGTTCATTAGAAAGAACAATTTTTTATTTTTAGTTTTTTATGTTTTTTTTTATCGAATTTATTTTGAGTTTGCTTTTGTGAGAGGTGGTTGTATATATTGGAGTTTGGGTGGAGGGTATGTTATTGCCTCATGATGGTAATATGAGTTGGGGTTGATTTTTGGTTGTTATGTGTGAAGGGGCATGTCGTTAGAGGGGTTGAAGGACGTTAACTCTTTATGTTATCTTTAAAGTACTATATTAGGTTTGTTAGTCACAGTAGTTCATATGTATTACGTAGTATACTTTTGTATAAAATCATACAAATTGTCAACGCATCACAATTATTATAATAAATAATAATGCAAAATATAAAGTGACAAAATAATGTGGGTGATTGTTGTAACTAATAGAGGATCGATAGAGGTTGTGATTTTAGGGTATGGAGAACATATAAATAAAGTCTCTCACATTTTATACAAAAAATATCCAATTTATTAAGATTGATGAAAGTTTATAGCAGAGTAATCAACGTTAATACTTATGTAATTTATAAATTATAATGTAAATTATTGTTGTTTAAATTAATTTAATAATAACATATCTTAATAATTTCCTTTAACGATAACAATTAATAACGTACTATTTAGTATGCACTTATTTGCTTTTAATTTAAAAGGTTACACATTTTCTCATTGAATATTGAATGATGATGATGTGGCTTTCTCATGTACACTTAAAAATGATGATGTGACTTTCTCATATTCACTTAAGAATGAATATTGTAAAGGGATGTAAAAAGGCTTGCCTTTTCATTATATATATATAGATAGATATAGATTTAGCATTATCTATCCAACAAAAGTGAGAAAGAAATTCACTTTTATATTAAACAATTGACAGCAGCCGCATACCTATACTAAATAATTGACAGCAGCATACCTATATTTCAAAAAATAAAAGAGGAAAAAGTGATGGAAGAGGAAAGTGGACAGTGACAGACTGACTGACTGAAAAGCTGGACTTAGTTTTTTTTTTTTAAAAAAAAAATTGACAGCAGCCACCTGTCAGATTGACAGACTGAAAACCTGGACTTAGTTAGTTTAAAAAAAAAAAAGGTCTATGATATGAGACAAGACACCAACAAATTAGTACGGCTTCAAAGGGTTGTATCAACAAGCAGGGTTAAGAGACGGCCACATAAAGCTAACCAAATCTCTACGGTATATGTAGTGACGATGCCTGTTTAAAGTAGTTTAGTTCGAAAACAAAATTGCTAAGGTCACGATATTGCTCTGAGACGTAGAGGAAACGTCTCGTTTAATGCGAACAATAACTTTTGTGTCGCGGTTGTGGTTGCCGCCTAGCTTAGCCCACTCGGAAAAAAAAAACACAAACTTGATGAGGAAGAACATTCGTCTGGCCATCTTTCTCTGGTTTAAATTTCAAGAACGAGAAACGAAGATAAAGCATTCAACGATATGAACCATTTGTGCTCGAATGCGTTGCGTAAGTAAATCTGACGATTTGTAGCTGAATATCGAGGAACTGTGTCCAATTAACTCCAAAAATGAGGAGATTCCAATTCTTTTATACCTCGAAATTTAGCTACAAATCCATCAACAAGTTGGCCTTCCAAATAAATCGGATCAACAGGTAATGCATCATCTACCCTTGTAAATATTTTTAGTAAGAGGCGATAAATCATGATCGAAGAGAGACGAGAGATAAACTTTTGAAAAGTACATACAATCGTCGAATGGAGGCAGACCCCATATTTCGGGCTGGAACTCCAAAAGTGAATTGAGCGACAAATCTCCCACGATTGTTAGTTGCGTCAGCCTCAGTTTCCGATGATACGAGTACCACCTTCATTCCAGCAGCTTTTCCCGCTTTCACTCCGACCCTGTTGATTTGATAAATACTCGTAAAACAACAAACCTTCAAAATATAACAAAAAAAGTATGTGAAAGATCATTGGTGTTCCAACCTACAAGGAGTTTTCTATCACCAAATTATCGGTGTTTGCTGTCAATTGTTTCGCAGCCTCGTCAAGTAAATAATATGAGAAAAAGAGGGTGTCGACCAAGAAAACAGCGTATTACATCACACGTATAGCAGATTTATAAACATTTAAATTGATACGACATCATTTGTGTACTCAGATCCTAAAAGTCTGGTGCTGGTTTCCCTGACTGAACATGGTCACTTCCGATGATGACAGAAAAACATTCCTTCCATCCTGCAAGTATATTTTTTCGAGTATTCATTTGAAATAGAGAAAATCGGACAGGCATTTATGATTTACCCAATGTTCTACTTCAAACTACATTCTTATTAATCATGTAGACTAAGGATCCTAAATAAACCGAAAGACGACCCGAAACCAGACAAGAACGAAGACGACCCAAAACCAGAAAAGTACAGGAAGACATCAACAGAAGAAGAGTGAAGAGGAAGAGTATTACCTAGAAGTGTGGCAAACACGGTGTAACATAGCTTCTGTAGATGAATAGGTATTTCATTGCCGATATCATGATGGATGATTGAAAAAAACGGAGGCCGGTTCTTTTCCTCAGTAACAATTCCAGCTGCACGCACGCAGATTGACAGCAACAGCAACGGAACATCAATAACACCAACGGCTTAATAATAATAATAATAATAATAATAATAATAATAATAACAAAATGAATATAACATTAGAGTCTAGACCAACTGTGTACCTCGTTGTGCAGCATCTTCTTTCCGTTTAAGTGCCTGCGTAATATCAAGATGTTTAGATTTCCAAAAAAAAGGTCAAGAATTACATGCATATACTGCAGAAGATGTAAGTTGTAATATGCAGCGCAAAAAGCGGAAAAAATCACCTCCTCTCGTTTTCTCAATTCGGTCTCTTTTACTTGAAGTTCTTTCTCCTTCTTCTTCTTCAGATCCTGCACGTAAAGAATTAAAGATCACGTCATTACAAGATAAAAATACCGATGATAATAGTTGAAGCAAAATTCAATGCAAGATTGATTTCAAAAAAACTACCTCTGCTGAGTCGAGGGGAATATCAACGGTTGCAGTAGGATTATAAAAATCGGCAGGCTCATGTGGAAGAGGAGAAAGCCTCGAGTTAGACGCTGGCGGAACACTTCCTGGATTCTGTCGAATCAAAATACTCGTAGCTTTTAAAAATCGATTTTCTCCATTTTAGGACAAGTTTACGACACATATATCAATAAAAACAGGTACACGGGATTTATTGATGCTTACCGGCATGTAAAAAGCTTCACCATAGTTCTGTTGACTCGACGACTTGACCTTCGTTTCTTGCTGTTTATTAAAAAAAATACTCGTAAATAAATCACATTGATGGATTAGCTAACCCTAGCTTCGAAACACCTTGATGAATCACGACATCAAAATTGACGATTTTGACAAATCGTGTGTGATGAAGTCGCTTAGGGTTAAACTTATCAAATCAACCGAAGTCAAATGAAACAAGCTCAGATACAAAAAAACTTACATCAAATCGATCTCAGAGAAACGAAACGAAGAACATCAAGATCGGACAATGACTCATCTCATCCTCAAATAATCACATCTGAGATCTCTTCACATGATTTCACCACAGAAACCTGCAAAATCAGAGCTCAAACCATAGATCGACGAACGAACAACGCGAATCATGAACCAAAACCACGAAATTCGTTAACCTGCACATGTAAACGAAAATGGAAGCGAAAACGAAAAAGTAGAAGGATAAGAAGTGTACCAAGTGAATGAAAGCAAAGAAGGAAGAGAGAAAGTGAGCCGGCAGCTCAAGAAACAAAAAGAAACCCAGAAATACTCATAATAAAAATTGCATGAATCAAAGGTTCACATCAAAAAGATTGAACCGTTCCTAAAAACAAAACGGTGAAAAAAAAAGCGAAAATCAAGGGAAGCAGAACCCTAAAAATTGGAGAAGAAGACGCCCTAGAATCTCATATCTACAACCTGAAAGGGAAAAAGAGCAACATCAGAATTCCAGAGACGAAATTGAAGGTAAAAAAAACCGAAAATCAGAGGCAACACAACGAAAATCAGAGAGCAGAAAACGAAAATCACAGGCAAAAAAAAGAGAATCAATGGCAAAAAAAAGAAAATCAGGAACCAAAACGAGAATCAGGAACCCAAACGAAGAGAAACCAAAAATGAAGAACAAAAAAAAGAAAATCAAATGCAAGATGAGAAACAGAGAGAGAAGATAATATAAAGAGTAGAGAGAGAAAGAAAAATGGAGGAAGTGAGTGGTGGGGAGGAGAGCACGCAGGAAGGGTGAAGGAGAAGCAACGAAGTTACTATAGCTAAGCTACACTGCCGCGAACACTGTAACTAAGCACAGTGTTTGCACTTCTCGCTTTTTAAAGAATATAGGATATTTATTGATTGATTATCTAACACTCTTCCTTAACTGGGCTAATTCAATATGATTATCTTGCTAATAGAATCTTCTAACCGTATTCTACTCGCTATTACAAACCTGCTGCTGTTATTGGACAAAGATGACCCACCTCAGAAACACAAAAAGGGTAAAAATTCAAAATGGATAATATTGAAGTAGACCTAAGAAAAACAAAAGATGAGTCTATAAAAGCCCATGAGAATATGTGAGGCAGGCCTCCAAAAAACACATTCAAAATCTCCTCCTCCTCCTCAGCTGGGCTTTCCCTGTACTCCTCTGGTCTCCTAGATTTCCCTCTCAATCGTATTCATTCTACACCCTTCTCCCCCTTAAACCACCATCACCTTCACTCAGATCTTGCTGTGTTTTTCCCTTCTCTAAAACCACCTAAACCCTCTTCCGTCAATCATGCCTGGACCAGACATCCTCGGAGACCGCCAATCCGGCCAAGATGTTCGCACCCAGAATGGTCTCTTCTCCTCTTCATTCCCTTCCCTTCCCTTCTCTTCTCATATCATATTTTGTGTTGGATTTTTCATCGTTTATTTATTTATTGCAGTTGTCGCATGTCAAGCTGTTGCCAACATCGTCAAATCATCACTTGGTCCTGTTGGTCTCGACAAGGTTTCATTTTGAATCGTCTTGCTTCATCTGGTCATACTTGGACTTTAGGATGGATAAATGGAGATGATGCTTGTATTATTTGATATTTTTGAAGTCAAATCTATTTTCATGGCGAGTTTCTAGGGTTCACTGTGATTAGGGTTGATGTGCTAGTGTGTAGCTGAATTGTTGACAAAGTGATAAACTAAACCCTAGTTGCCACAAGGAAGCCGATTAGAAACCTGTACCTGTCTTGAGTGAGTGACCACATTGCCAGTTATAGGGTTTACGCCACCTGATGTAGCTTACCCAATTACCAAGACTAAACCCTAGCTGCCACGCGGAATTGTTGAGAGCAAATCAAAACCCCGGCTTGAGTGACCACATTGCAAATTATAGGGTTTACGCGAGCTGATTTAGCTTAGCAAGACTAAACCATCTTAGCTTTAAACTTTAGTATGTCCACTGTAGACCGTGAGTCCGTGAATGATGGTAAATACAGTATTAAATTAGAATAAATTAACATTACTCTGGGTGGATCAAAAGCTCTTGCCTGTGGCTAGGTAGTGGAAGGTAGTTTCTGAATGAGCTAGGGCAAGGATAGTGTTGAAAAGTGCATTGACTTGCTCCACAATATAAGAAGTTCAACGAGTTTGTTGGTCCATTTTTGCTTTATGCACGCGTGTTATGTTACAATGGTGATACTATTAAATGCGCGGTTGATGCCTCCTCCCTAGACATTATAATTCATTCATCCTAATATCTGTATATTATTACAGATGTTGGTTGATGACATCGGGGATGTAACGATTACAAATGATGGTGCTACCATTCTTAAGATGTTGGAAGTTGAACATCCTGCTGCCAAGGTACTAAATTTTTTTTTGACCTGTGGGATTTTTATATAGTTAGGTACTTGAAAGTCTAAATCATGACTTTCCACATGCTTATTAGGTACTTGTAGATTTGGCCGAACTCCAAGACAAGGAAGTCGGAGATGGCACAACTTCAGTAGTTATTTTTGCTGCAGAGTTGCTTAAGGTTTGTGTAGCTGTTATTTATCATTGCACTGCCTTTTTTCCCTTGTAATCATCTACTTGTTTGATACTGATCTTGTTATGGCTCCATTGTTGATGGCATACTAACTATTGTTTTTCCTGCTGCAGAAAGCAAATGAATTGGTGAGGAATAAGATTCACCCAACATCTATCATCAGTGGGTATAGGGTCAGTATATTTCCATTTTCCATGTCTTGATTTTCACATGATGTTGCAAGGGTTATGTTTCATAAGCGGTGGTGATGTAAAATATGTAATGTGGTTAATTCTTTCACAGCTTGCTATGAGAGAAGCGTGCAAATACATTGAAGAAAAATTGTCAGTGAAGGTATTTCCCCTTTTTTTGGTGCGCTTGTTATATGTCGTTTGCTTTTATTCAGTAAATTATCTTCTTTCAATCATACTCAATTCTGATGCAATGTGCAAAATGATCCTTCTTTTGAGTTATGATACATGATGAAAAAGATAAGTACACATCTATGGAGAAATAAAGCTATGTGAAACTTTGTAAGATATACTATTGGTCTAACATAACCATAGATTGAAATATTAAAAATGGCTGCTGTTGTAACTGAACCTTTGTAGTCTGAATAGGATATAATGCTACTTGCAATGAAATATGCAGCAGCTAAAGCAGTTTTGCCAATTGTTTTTACAATACATTTGTGCTTTAACCTTGTTGGTTTATTGTTTTCTCTAGGTTGAGAAGCTCGGGAAAGATTCACTTATAAATTGTGCAAAGACTAGCATGTCATCTAAACTGGTATCTGTAGACAGCGACTTCTTTGCTAAACTGGTATGCACATTGATTATTCTATTTGTCTATCAATTTTATTTTGAGTTTTCTTCTATTTAAAATAGTCGACGTGCCATCTAATGATAAGTTTTACAAAATCATCTTATAGACTGATTGCTTGTCTAGTATATATCTCTTGATGCCTCAATATCCAAAAATTGCAGTACTACTTTTGGAGGGAATCTGTTGATTTTGAATTTATCATATAGGTTGTTGCGACAGGTTGTTAGAACCAGTGAACTGGTATTGCATAAATATGGTCGTGTAACAATATACTGTATATTCTTATAATCTATCTTATACATTATGACAGATTAAATGTCAAAGGCAATGTCTTCTTATTTTTGGAATGGCATATAATTTCACTCCGTCAGCGACTTTTTGGCCAAAAATTTCACAAATCCTAATTCATCAAAATATGTCAGCCCTAGGATAAGATTTGCTTTGGTATCTATTTTTTATTTAGATTTTCCTCTTTATTAGCAGTTTGTGCTATTCCAAAGTTGTTTTTGTATCAAGGAATTGATATTTCTGTAGGCTTTTGGTCTTTGTTTCATAATGTTCCTTTGTGGGTTATTGAAGTTGTGCTACTTGATTTAGACCCTCGATGTAGCAATCAATTATAATGATGATGTGTTATGCTTCTCCCCTGTGAAACCGAGTGACAAGTTTTGACTGCAGCTGTAGTAAAGTTTGTCCAAGTATTACTGTCATTTTAGGTTCTTGCTGTTCTTCTTTTTTACGCATCTTGTAGAGGAACCTATCATTCCTGAAGCACCTATGTCGAAAAAGTTTGATCATTCGTGTTGCTTTATATTGTTGTCAAGCAGATTTTAAATAGATAGTAATTATCTCTATTAACTTGTTTATCTCTATTGAGTATTGACTATCTGTGATTCTATATCTTGATAATTTTTGTGTGTTTGGTCAGATCGTAGAAGCAGTATTGTCAGTAAAGATGACTAATGCACGTGGTGATGTAAAGTACCCAATCAAGGTTTGTTCTTTTTGTATGCTTTTGCAAGTTTATAGCTGTGACTTGGTCTTCAACGTGATATAATAGTGGCTTCTTATTGCTACAGAGCGTCAACATTCTCAAAGCTCATGGACAAAGTGCAAAGGATAGCTACCTCTTAAAGGGTTATGCTCTCAACACAGGTCGTGCAGCTCAAGGAATGCCTACACGAGTGTCTCCTGCGAAGATTGCCTGTCTTGATTTCAATCTCCAGAAAACAAAAATGCAGTTGGGTGTTCAAGTCTTGGTTAATGACCCAAGAGAACTTGAGAAAATCCGTCAAAGGTATTATGCTTTAGTACTTTTTCACATCAACAGATAGAGCTTTTGTACAAATCAAGGATAGCAAAAATGGGAAAGTGGAAGCTCATTTGTTCTGGTTATGTATTTCAGATACCCATGAAAAGATTTGTTATGGTTATGTATGTGTTACTACATTAAAATTAAAGTTGTTGCTCCACTTCAATTTTATTGTGCAGGGAAGCAGATATGACGAAGGAGCGAATTGAGAAGTTACTTAAAGCTGGAGCCAACGTTATCCTTACCACTAAAGGAATTGATGACATGGCACTCAAGGCAAGTAATCTGATGGCTACCATGAGTGATATCTTGACTTGTTCATACAGTGGTGTGACACTGAGTGATTTTGGATAAGTGTTCATTTCATAAAGAGTATTTTTATGTCTTGCGAAGATATTCCAAGTTCCTTCTTTTGGCTGCATATGAAATTTCATTGTCTAATTTTGAATGGAATAGGTCTAAGTGTCCAACGGATAGTTTCCTTTGTATAATTCTGTCACTAAAGCTGTCGGTTTTACCCACAAGAACAAGAATATTAGGGCAAATTATCTGTTTGTTTGTTCATTTCGTCTAGTTCAGCCTTGTAAATTTTAATGTTAAATGTTTTGTGGCTGTTTTCTGATCCGACAACTTTACTTTTCAGTACTTTGTGGAGGCAGGTGCAATCGCTGTCAGACGCGTGCGAAAGGATGATATGCGCCATGTAGTCAAGGCCACGGGTGCAACAATGGTGAGACAATACATAATTTAAGTTGTGTAGTAGATGCTAATGGAAACAATTTCACTCACTGTCCAATATGAAAAATGCCATACTTCTTTCTGTATAGTTTTTGTGTTATGGTGACTGTTTTCTCATCTGTGGACTATCTTTCTGAATTCTGACTGTACACGTTGATTCTCTAGGTCTCTCACAGTCTATGCAACTGAAAGACTTGTTAAATGTCAGTCTAGGTGAAATGGGCTTTGAGTATACAGTCCATGTAATCTGAGTATTTTTATTTTTCTCATCTTTATTGTAACTGTTTATAGTCTTGTCAGTTGGTTGCGAGTTTAGGTGTATAAACATGTATTCAGCCCTTTGTAAATCCAAGTTAAGCATCGGTATGCTGACGTCTAGAGCGTGAAACCAATTGATCCATTATTTCTTTTATGTGCTATCAGGTTACTACTTTTGCCGATATGGAAGGGGAGGAAACTTTTGATGCATCACTTCTTGGACATGCAGAAGAAGTTCTTGAGGAGCGTGTTGCGGACGATGATGTCATAATGATTAAGGGTCCTAAAACAACTAGTGCGGTACGTACTTATCAAAGACAGTTGTGTAAATAATTTGTTGTATTCTACTTTTCTCTTATAGTCCGTATCATGCAAGATATATGTTTTTTACTGCATTTTAAGGTTTCATGGTATACATTATTCAGGTTTCTTTAATTCTAAGGGGCGCGAATGACTACATGCTTGATGAGATGGAAAGAGCATTGCATGATGCTTTGTGCATTGTGAAGAGAACACTTGAATCAAATACGGTGAGCCTCTTGTTATATCGGGGTAGAGTAATTGGCTTATCTATATTGTGATGGATGGATGTTTTTATCTCTTCGAGTACTGAATTCTATTTTGTAATGGAGTAATTTTTTTGCCCCCTCTTTAACTTGTGTGGCCTACTGTTTTTACAATAATGGTTCTATAGAACTGTTCTACAAGTATTTGTGTTTGCTGGGCTACCTGTGAATGTGATTCTTCATCCTATCTTGATTAAGTGCCACCTGAATTTTATTAATTTTCAAATATGCAGGTGGTTGCAGGTGGAGGGGCAGTTGAGGCCGCATTATCCGTGTATCTCGAAAACCTAGCTACAACTCTGGGTTCAAGAGAACAATTAGCCATTGCAGAATTTGCCGAAGCTTTGCTGGTTATACCCAAGGTATTCTATATATATGTGCATTATCATGGCGTGCAAGCTTCAACTCTCGGCCTGATGTATGATCATCATTTGGTGGGATAGGTACTTGCAGTAAATGCCGCCAAAGACGCTACTGATTTAGTTTCCAAGCTGCGAGCTAACCATTATGCTTCTCAGATGTTTGCTAACAAGCAACATTTGTCCAGGTATTTCGTCTTTAATTTCTTTTTCCTCTGATATACAAAGTAGAAATCACTCCCCCAATTCGTTTGGGTCCTTCGGGATTGGCTACATTTTCGTTTTTGAGATGCTCAGACTGCTTCTACAGAGTATTATTTTGTATACCATACAATGATTCTCGTTGCTCAGTTGTTTGACTGACTGACTATCTGTAATTGCTTGCTTATTGTATGACGAAGCTCATCTTGTTTTACCCAAATGTTTTACAGCATGGGACTGGATCTATACAAGGGCCTCGTCCGCAACAATCTGGAAGCTGGTGTCATCGAGCCAGCTATGAGCAAAGTAAAGATTATTCAGGTATTTTTATACTCCGTAGCTTTTCATCTCGTTTGGCGAAAGCTATAACTCAATCAAAGAAAACCGATTTTGTTTTCTTCCATTCTACGCAGTCTTTATAAGAATAATGTTGACATTTATTTCGTCATCATAAAAGGAGTTTTTTATCATTCCATGATCATCAGCTTGGTAATTAATTAATTAATTATCGTTTATGTTGTTGTTTTTGTCCAGTTTGCTACGGAAGCAGCTATTACCATTCTTAGAATTGATGATATGATCAAGTTAGAAAAGGATGACGGCCAGAATGACGAGTAGACTCCACTCGTTGCATGGCCTATCAAAGTTTTGAGAAATCTTCCCCCTTTTTCTTCTCTTTTCCGCCTTTTATTGTGTTTGTGCGGTTCAAAAGTAGGGAATCGACGTTGTGTTAAGTAACTCTGGGCGTGTAAACATTGTATTTTAATTATTTCATCTGTGTTAGTGGTAAACAAGATCAAGAACTATGTTAGAGTAACACTTTCCTGGTTTTGTTGTGAACGGTAAATTTCTTGGCTCTCAAAGTCTCAAGTCAGTCACCCATCATAGGATACACCATTCCTACCGCGACCTCGGTATCTCCTTCCACCTATCGTCATTGTTAAATGTTACACCTTATCAAGTCCTCCATTTACCTGAGAACTAAACTACTCTTTCTTGTTTAGGATGAGTCTTATCTTGTCTTGTTCACATTTACTTTGGTATGAGTATTAACTTACTCCCTCCTTTTCACTATGATCTTCTTGTACATTTGGGCACAAAATTTAAGGGAGGAGAGATGTGGTTGTGGTTGAGTGGAGTAAAAGTTTGGTTAAAATTAACCATTCATTTTGTATCCAAAAAGATAGAGGAAGATCTTAGAGAATATATTCAAAAAAGAAAGGAAGAAAATGTTGGTAAAAAGAAGGGGGTATGTTGTAAGTGGGCCAAATAGCCAGATTGGTAAAAAAAAAGAGGGGTAGATGACAAATTGGTAAAAAAACTTTCAAACATGACAAATAGGTAAAAAAACTTCAAATTTGTGACAAATACACCAAAAAAGCTTGGTATATGTTTTCGAGCACTAATATTCATTGACGGAATTTTTACTTTGCGTTGTCGAGATTTAATGTGAACTACCTAAAATATTTATTGTTCTTACCTTATCGAAAAAAATTGAAAAAGGTACCATTAATTAATCGTTATGGAGTACAAAGTAAATTCATCAAATGTGGGAAAAAAATATCGATTTCACTTAAAAATAGTCATCGCTAATTGCTAATGGCTAATGCTACGAACTAATAAATACCGACAAAAAATAAAACCGATTACACTCCAAAGAAAGTTTGATTTCATTTAAAAAATACAATGAATTAATTGTTTTAAACCATTTACATCCTTAAATTTTTTTCATCGATTTCATTAAAAATTGAATGGGGCTATTATATATAAAAATCCTACTTACGAAAGAATCTTAAAAATTCTAGATACGACAATATTCCACCAATATAAGGTATCGAGTTTATTATTACTTTGTAACCTCAACGATAATTTTTTTAGTCAAATCGATATTAGTTTTCTCAACTCAATTAGTTTGCATAACAATTAATTAGCTAGCTACACTTTTTTGGTTTTTCGAGTTGGTGGATAAAATAATACGTATTTTCGGTAATTCACCTAGAAACCCGACAACGTGAAATAAAATTTCCGACGACTCGAAATAAAATCTTGATGCGAAATACGAAGTAAAAATCTTAATAACTACGGAGTATTTTTTTGGTGTATTTGTCACCAACTTCAATTTTTTTTTACCAATTTGTCATGTTTGAAAGTTTTTTTACCAATTTGTCATCCACCCCCACTTTTTTTTACCAATTTGGTTATTTGGCCGTTGTAAGTGAGGGTTTGTTTCCCCAACTTTTAAATTAGTTTGACATGTTTCCTAGTTCCTACTAGTCAAGATGAAATTATTATTTGCATTAGTCTTCCTTGGAATGGATTATTTGTCACAAGTTTATAACGGGTAAAATATCGCTATATAAAGTCAATCCATTTTGCTATTCCAAACATTATTTTTTGGTCTTAGCTATAGTATTTGATGCTGTATAAATTTATGACGGATATGATATCACAAACAAAATTGTGTGTATTTTGAATTATGGTAAGTTTTGAATTTAAATTCTTATATAACCCTCATTGTAAATTATAACGCGACTAAACAATAACTTGGGTCGACCAAGGACCAAAAAATCGGCTAAATGGGTATATTTTGATAGGAGCAAAAATAAAAGGAAATAAAGATAAATATTGGAGGGAGTGAAGGATAATAGTTGTGGAAATGGCTGCTGCATTTTCATTGGCGGGAGCATCTCCATCTTCACTCTCACCCTCACCTCTACCATCTTCTTCTTCATCATCACGCCGTCTGTCCATCGGATTCCGTCGACAAAAGACGCCATTACTAATCTCCGAACACCTCACGTTCTCCTACCGGAAACAACAACAGCCTCCACTCCCCAAATCCGCCGCTACGACCACCGAGTGTGGCGGCGAGGAGGTTCTGGAGGTGGCGGAGATTAAAGAAAGGTCACGGAAATGGCTTTGGAGAGGACGTTACACCATTAATTACTTCGTTCAACCCCCGCTTAACGGCGACGGAGACACTGGAAGGCCTCCTTTGCTTCTCGTTCATGGCTTTGGCGCTTCTATTCCTCATTGGCGAAGGTATCTTCTTCTCTTTCGTCTTCTATTCGCCTAATTCTGCATTAGAATTCAACTATTCATTCATAGACAAGTGGATGGAATACACAAAACTGATTACAATATTGCTGACGAAATGTATAGTCGCATGGATATCGTATCTTTGTGATTGCAATTTAGTTTTTTCTTTTTTCAACGAAACGCACGCTTATTCGCACCATCTCCGTCTTAAGCACTAGACTAAGACATCTAATTAAGCTGTCGTTCCAATTCATTGAACGTTTCTGCTGCCGGATTATTTATACAACTTGGAGGTTATGTTTTGGCTCCTCACAAAAGCTAGATTGTTGTTTGTTCATGCACTTAGCCAGTACTTCCTATAGGAAAATAGTATTATACACCTGCTTGTACGCTAGCATTGTAGCAAAGTTCTTAGATTTTGAGCTGAGTTGTAAGTTTTTGAGCTTAAGCATTCATGTGATTCAACTCGACAACTTTATACTAAAGCATAGAAAGTTTACGGTAAAACTCGAAACCTTTGTGATAAAGCTCAAAATCATAAAATCAGTTGTACATGGAGCCATGTACAACTGGTTGTATAATCTTCTTGGTCCCGTTTCATTGGCAAAAAATCAAGGATAACAAGAACATATGGAGGAAATGAAAGCCGAGATATGTCAACAATTTATAGTAACTACAACATCAGACTATAAGAGAATAAAAGCTCGTTCAGAGACGACACAAAAGGAAATGTACTCTACTCTGCCACTCGTAATGTGTATGTACTCCATACTAACATCGTTAAGTGTTTTTGAGTGGCACGGGGAATATTGAAGTGGCGGTAGAGCCCCCCTATAAATAGGATGGACTTGTTGTGTTGCTTCTATGAACATGTTACGGGGCTAAATCGCTTTCGTGTGGGAATATGGGATACTAATATCTGTAGGGTACTTGCAGGAATATAATGACATTGGCCCAAGATCAAATGGTCTACGCAGTTGATCTCCTTGGATTTGGGGCATCAGACAAGCCACCGGGTTTTGCATATACAATGGAAACGTGGGCTGAGGTATACTTCATCAGCAACTTCACCTTTTGGTTGCAATGTTAAATCTATGATTAAGTCTCTAGTCATTGCAGATCACTCCTCTTGGCTCATTTTCAACAGTTGCTCTTGGATTTCTTGAATGAAGTTGTTCAACAGCCTGCTGTTTTGGTAGGAAATTCTGTTGGAAGCCTTGCTTGTGTTGTATGTGCCTCAGGTATGTTTTCACCCGCGACTTCTTATTTCACGAGGAGGATGTGAGACCAACCCATTAACCCTGTAACTAAACGAGGAAACCTGGTTAGATTAGTTTGTCTGTACGAGCTCTCTAATTCTTTTTCTGTTTTCACTTTTTTGGCTTTGATCAGAGTCTTCCCAGGCTCAGCCTCGGCCTTTGGTTAGCGGGCTAGTCTTATTGAATTGTTCAGGCGGCATGAACAATAAAGCAATTGTTGATGATTGGAGGATCAAATTGCTGTTACCTTTGCTATGGCTTATTGATTTCATTCTGAATCAAAGGCCTATTGCATCAGCAATCTTTGAACGTGTCAAACAAAGGTATCTCTCATTCGTGTTCTTAAAAGTGAACAACTTTCCATAACCTGAGCTATATACTTGCTGCTAACATCCTACCATGTGCAGAGAGAGTCTGCGAAATGTCTTGTTGTCTGTTTATGGATGTAAGGAGTCTGTTGATGACACGTTAGTCGAGGTACGATCGATCCAATTTCCTTCAACTGTTTGGTTACCTTCTTGATCAACAACAATATTATCACCCACTGCATGCATTAACTCTTACGATCGGTGGAGTAAAAATGTAAACTAAGCAGAGATATCGTTTCAAACAAATACTCGTTTAGTGTCTTTTTATCTTCTTTCCATCATACCAAATTGATCAAGTGTTTGTAATAAAAGAAAAACAATCACTTATCTATGTTTTTTGGCATTATTCCATTAATGAGCTGAATTATTTTCCATCGTTTGGGATATGCAGATAATAAGGGAGCCAGCTGACGCTGAGGGTGCGCTTGATGCATTTGTATCAATAGTGACAGGGCCGCCAGGGCCGAGCCCAGTCCAACTGATGCCAAAAATCACAGTACCCATCTTGCTTTTATGGGGCGATCAAGATCCGTTCACCCCACTTGATGGGCCGGTTGGCAAATACTTCATGTCTTTGTCTACCGAGGATCCTAATGTGAAGCTCTTTGTTTTGGAAGGCGTAGGACACTGCCCGCACGATGATCGACCTTCTCTCGTCCATGACAAATTGCTTCCTTGGTTATCTCATCTTCAATCTGCTTAAAGGCTTCACCATTTGCGGGAGTTCCTTCTATCTTTTTTTCTCCTGCCTAGTATGAATCATGAATCATGATACATATTGCTGTATTTGTTCAGATTTTTCATACTCCTATTCCTATATGATACAGTATGATAAGAGGTAAATACTGGAACAAGCTCATACTTCATTGAGTCGTTGAACTGTTTGATATTGGCCTTGTTGATAGGGTTTGTTTGTCCAACGAAACATGCATTTAGTCGTACTATAATTGAAAGGAGGGGTTCGAACTTGAAACATATTGTTGAGTTGATGGTACGGAGTATTCCCTCCCATCCATTCGATTTTTTACATAGGTCCACCATTTCTTCTCACAAAAATGATCCTCGCGTAAAGAATTGAATGGATGGAAGGGAGTAGTATACTGGATAAATATTCTTGTGAGCTACATTATCACTTAACAACTTATGATATGCTATAGAAATATAGAATGGTCTTAATAAAAAGAAGGTTATGCTTTTTTATTATTTTTGTGCAGTTTTTTTCTTGTTTTTTTATTTTATTTTGAGGTGTCATGTTGGGTTATTCTAGTTACGTGGTTAGGCTCACTGCTCATGTTACCCATATGCCCAAAAAAAAGAGTTGGTTGAGGGATTAATATGAATTTATTTGGCAGTAAGGTGCCGACTTTGTTTTGCCTAACCGAGGAGCAGGAGCACTTGCTCATTGTTGATAAGAATATCTGAAAATAAGGAAAATGAAATTTCTCCTAAATTTCTTCTAATTGTTGCAACTTGTAACGTCTAGTGCACAATGCTTTAATCATTTTTGTCCTAAGAAGTACTCCGTAATTAAATTTAGACTCATCAAAGGAGGGAATAAGCGATATGAGAGTTGGTACTTACGGTATATCAGCGGATTGATAGGTACGATACTTTGACATAGTTCATCATGTTTCAATAAGATACAAATTTACTTTGGTGCAGTTCAGCACGATACAATAAACCAAAGACTGTACTTGGGCCAAGGGCCCAAAGTTCGAGAAAGAAGATATTTCATAATGCACAACCTAGACTTATGCATAAAATGCAAAGAAATAAGCTTGAAATAGAGGAATTGTTTTGGCATGCCGCACGAGTCACGACTCATGACCAACCACGACACACTATGGGTCGTAACTGAGGTGCCCTTTCCATTAACGGCACGACAGCACACAAATTCCACTTTCCCATGTCTTGAGCCAATGAGCCATGCCATTTGCTCCTCTAGATACGATACACCGAAACAAAATATGACCCACTTCCATCTCCAGATGCATGCTTATACTAGAATCCAAGGAAAGGCATAAAGTGAGTAAGTGATGGGGGAAAAAGGAGATAAATTATGTTGGGAAGTTAGGTTTACGATAATCCTTAATTAGGAAGCTTAATGAATTGAAACGTGACATGATTATGGAGCACTCTCGAGTCTAGACTCCGCGTAAAATAAAGTAAAAGTGCAAGCAAAGCTACAGCCACCAACCATTACGCCGCCACATTTAGTGTCATCAATACTTAAATACACAAATGGTTGCGGTAATATTCTTCTTAAACTTAATACGAGTAAAGTATCCTACCAATTGTGCATATAACATAAATATTTCGTATATCACTTTTTCCCATGTATTTTTAATTTTTTATACACACAAGTGATGTATACTTGACCCGTTTTATGTTTAAAACAGATGATGTTGTCTTAGGAAAGACTTGTTGAAAAAGACAAATGCTTTTTTCGGACTTTCCGTCTTAATACAAAGTTTACAATAGTGTTATACTCCGTAAGTCCGTATTACAAAATACTACATAAAATATCATAGAAATAGGAAAGATGCATAACTACACGCACTAAAAAATAAGTACGAAAATAAACTAATGACTAAGACGGAGATAATTAGTGGCACAGGGATCGACTAATGCATAAAATGAAGGGCTTCTCGTAGCGGCTGTCTTTATCGGGCATGAGACTTGTTGAGTTCTTGCTGTTAGCAGCTGGATCCAACCTTCCTTCAGCAATTCACATTTTGACAACTACCCTAATTTCCACTATTTTCCTTGTAATTTCTAGTTTTTGTTCAGCAATACTAAAACAAACTTCATTTTTTTAAAAATATCGTAATCATAACAAATTATACTCCGTAGTCCGTACTACACTTTAAAAAGGATCGTATACTAAAAATAATCGTCTCATTGAAAATATTATTAAAGATATACTCCGTACAACTCTAAAAAGAATCGTATAGATTTTACTCTGTATCTTTTTAGCCTAAAAGTTGGGCAACATACGCATTAAATTTTTGATAAAATATGATGCTTTAATTTTCGAAAATAAGCTTTACAAAAAAAAGAGAAAAAAAAAAGAAGACTTTATTAATGAAGAAATAAAGCGAAAACATCCTTAAACAACAATCCAAGGAGCCATGCCCATGCCCATGCCCATGCCCATGCATGATGATTGATGATGAATGATCCACCCCTCAGCCTCAGGCCCTCAGCTCCCTCTTAATTAATTAATTAATAAATTAAGCGGTCACTGCCAAATCCAACTAATAAATTAAATTAATCACATCTGTAGCTTCCATTATTTAACAATATCCATCCAATGATCCCACAACAATATACTCCTCCCTCCTACTCCTAGTACGAGTCCATCATAACACACCCACCTTCCACAATAAGGGTGTCTCCCCTTTCCCACGATTACATCCATCGTCAAATTATACGGCGTAATGTTTCAAATAATATTCTATGTATTTAAGTGAGACAACTATTTATCAAAAATATATTATCCTTATAATTAAGATTAGGTATGGTGGTTAATAGTTCATAGATTCGAATCCCCTCCCACCTCGTCCCCTTATATTGTAATACGATTAGGTGCGTGTTTCGTTTTAGTATAAGTCGTCAAACACGTTACAAGATCATGTATAACCACGGATTGTTGAGAATATTGAATACGGAGTGTTTTTTTTAATCATAAATACTATAAATAGTTTCAAAATAGAAAGTTGAAACTTAACTCACGTCACCTATATATATATATTCTGCATTCATTTAATTCATTGCTAATAAAAACACTTGTAAGTGGAATATAAATTGGAAAAATAAGAAAGTCATTGACTAAGAAAAGAATAAATAATTGAATGAATAATAAACACGTCTAATCAATTCAAAGTACAACAAAAAAAACACGAGAAAAAACAAACTAATAAAAACCTAAGAATACGAATTATAACGGATATACCCGTCTTTAAAATGTGTGCCACAATAATACCTCCCACTCCCCACTTTGCTGCCCTCATCCGCCCACACCACACAACACAAACACAAACACAAACACAGCAACATTCTTCACTGCAACATTCCCTCTTAAACACTCTCACTACCCCCATTACCACCATTAAACACCACCACCACCACTTTTATCCTCGACGACACTCCGGTTCAAAATGAGCATGTACGGTCGAGATCCATGGGGCGGCCCACTCGAAATCGCCGACTCCGCCACCGACGACGACCGCAGCCGCAACCTCCACGACTACGACCGGGCCGCCCTTTCCTCCTCCCGCCAACTCGACGAAACTCAGCAAAGCTGGCTCCTCGGCCCTACCGAGCAGAAGAAGAAGATGAAGTACGTTGATCTCGGTTGCCTTCAAGTCAGTCGTCCGATCTTCCTCTGGACCGTTGGCGCTATCCTCGCCCTCGGATTGGTCGCCGGATTTATCGCGCTTATTGTCAAGCTTGCTCCGAGATATCATCGTAAAATTCCGCCGCCCGATAATTATACTGTTGGTCTCAGGAAGGCGCTCATGTTCTTCAATGCTCAGCGTTGTATGGTTTTCGCTTAATTATTACGACTATTCCCGCTTTATTTGTTTACTTTTGATTAAAATATTTGTCGGGAATAGAAAACGAAACTATTGACGGAGATGGAAGGAGTATTACTTTCGAAATGTATTGATGATTACGAATTGAAAAATGCTATTTAAAGCAAAAAAAAAAAGAAAAATGATTTTAACTGTAGGTAATTAGCAATAGTAAATTTCTGATTTGTTAACTGATTTGGCATGATTCCTCTGAAATGTTAAAGCTTGATCGAATTAGCTGTCTTTTGCTGTATTGATCTGCATTTCGAAAACCCTAAAAAATGGTAATTTCAATGGCGGAAATTCTACTGTTTCTGTATAGCTATTACTATACAGCAGAAGGTTGATGCTGTTGAATGCTTTCATTGTGTTAGGAAAGTTGGGATTTTGGTGGGGTTTAGTGGGGCTAATGATCTTGATTCGGTGTGTTTAACAGCGGGAAAATTACCGAAGCACAACAATGTTTCGTGGAGGGGGAATTCGTGCTTGAATGATGGCAAGTCGGATACTGGCACTATATTTAAGGATTTAAAAGGCGGGTTTTATGATGCCGGGGATGCCATCAAGTTCAACTTTCCTGCCTCTTTTGCTATGACTATGTTGAGTTGGAGTGTGATCGAATACAGTGCCAAATATGAGGCTGCTGGTGAGCTCAATCATGTTAGGGAGATTATTAAGTGGGGAACTGATTTCTTTCTCAAAACATTTAATTCATCGGCTGATTCTATCGATAAGCTTGTGGCACAGGTCTATACTCCTTTTTACATATATGCAGAATGTAAGAGATTAGCGGTGTTTTGGGTATAAATTAAAGGTTTCGTGTCATTTTGTTGTGACAGGTTGGTGTTGGTGATACGTCTCATGGGAGCACAACACCGAACGATCATTATTGTTGGATGCGCCCTGAAGATATTGACTATCCTCGGCCTGTAACAGAATGCAGTACCTGCTCGGACCTTGCTGCTGAAATGGCTGCGTCCTTGGCTGCTGCATCTATTGTTTTCAAGGATAACAAGGCTTATTCTCAGAAACTCGTGCATGGAGCTACAACACTGTATAAGTTCGCAAGGCAACAAAGAGGTAGATATAGCGCTAATGGAGAGGCTGCCATCTTCTATAACTCCACCATGTACTGGGATGAATTTGTTTGGGGCGGAGCTTGGTTGTATTTTGCAACAGGAAACAATACCTACCTTTCTATTGCAACTCATCCGAAAATGGCTAAGCATGCTGGTGCATTTTGGGGAGGTCCAGACTATGGCGTGTTTAGTTGGGATAACAAGCTCACTGGAGCTCAAGTAAGCTACTTTCTTCTACTCTTCAGTGAGCATTCCGACTTTCTGAGTAATTTTCAGCAAGTTGGGAGTTACATGAGCTATGTACATATATAAACAGTCCAACAACTTATCACGTACCCTTATGTGAATGAGTTTAATCGTGTCTCTGCTTCAGGTGCTTCTGAGCCGTCTGAGATTGTTCTTGAGTCCTGGTTATCCTTACGAAGAAATGCTCGCATCTTACCACAACCAGACTGGCATAATAATGTGCTCCTATTTACCTTATTTCACTAGCTTTAACAGAACAAAAGGTTGGCCTCTTTGTTTCTCTTCGGCTAGGGGCTGTGTGTTTTTCTTTCGTAAACGTCATCTAAGTCATGCATATGTTGCTGCTCAAATTGTGTAGGGGGTTTGATCCAGTTGAATCATGGAAGACCCCAACCTCTGCAGTACGTAGTAAATGCCGCATTCTTGGCCACCCTGTATAGTGATTATCTCGAGGCTTCTGATACGCCGGGGTGGAGGTGCGGTCCTAATTTCTACACAAGCAATGTCTTGCGCGAATTTGCTCAGACTCAGGTACTCCTAGTAAAAATCTATTTGGTTACAAATCTGATGCCATAATTTGATTATTTTCTTGAGACATTCCATATACGAAAATGTTATCCTCGAACAAGCATAGGGCGTGTCATGTATAGCTTCAACTGTACGTTCTCCATTTTTGCAGATAAATTACATTCTGGGGAAGAATCCTCGGAAAATGAGTTATTTGGTTGGTTTTGGGAACCACTATCCAAAGCATGTGCATCACAGAGGTGCATCAATTCCTAAGAACAAGATAAAGTACAACTGCAAAGGAGGGTGGAAGTGGAGGGACAATAAGAAGCCAAACCCGAACACCATTGTGGGAGCCATGGTGGCAGGCCCAGACAGGCACGACGGGTTCCACGACGTTCGGACTAACTATAACTACACAGAACCAACAATTGCCGGGAATGCCGGCTTAGTAGCTGCCCTTGTGGCACTTTCAGGAGATAAAAGTGTGGGAATAGATAAGAACACGATATTCTCAGCAGTGCCACCCTTGTTCCCGAACCCTCCACCACCTCCAGCGCCATGGAAACCGTGAGCATATGTAGGAGTCAATGACTTTGTTAGTTTTTGTATCTCAGTGCATATGTGTGATATAATGTCTTGTGTATTGTGTAAACCAACTTACTGAACAACTGATAGTAGTAAGTACGGAGTAGTAAGTAGTAACGATGGGTGGTTTGTGGTGACGGCTGAAGGAAGTACGAGTAATTATTATTTATTTCCACTGATGTTGTACTAGTTCTTTAAGATTGTAATAACTAATAGATGACTGCGCTGAATTAATTCTTCGTTTGTGCATTATTAAATTGACTTCCTGTACTAGATTGGTTTCAATGTTTGACTCCTAAACTACGTAGTTAGGTTGAGTTTAATGGTCTGAACTCAAAGTGCAGATCCCTGTTTCATTTTTTAATTGTTAAACCGGTTTACTCATTTGACACTACGATCGATCGAGTATGTCCAGATTAGAATTGAGCTGTGATGAATAATTGAAGAAATACCCCCACTAAGTATAATTCATTACTTTGCACCATAGGCTCCGTCATCGTCTCATAGGTCAATCTTTGAGGGAAAAAGGGATATGTTGTGAGACGGTCTGACCGTATACAATTTCATTTTAAGAGATAGCTACAGATGATTCTACGAGTGACACATAGGAATGTGTAAACTTTGTTGTTGACTTTTGATACAATCGTAATTTTTATGAGAGATAATTAGGTAAAAATGAAGTAACTAGGTGATATGATCGATTTAGCTGTTCAACTAATTAGTCGATAGGCTAGTGATCTTTAGAATAATCTGTGGTGATGGAAGGAATCACCTAGGATTAATCAATTGATTTGGATGAAATTAGAGAGAAAATGGAGATTAGGTAGCTAAGAAAGATAACTTTCATTGATAAATTCTTGGATAACTCATTACAACCTACAAATGCCTTTATATAAGCAATATGTCTTGGAGAATAAGAAATAAAAGACAAATTGACTAATATACCCTCTTACTAACATTTTGGTTTGTATCATTTCCCACCCCTTCAAACGATCCTTGTCCTCAAGGATCCGATTTAGCTTACCAAGACGTCCCCCTAAATTGTGTATATGTGATTTTAGTAGCTTGATTAGGACAACATGAGGCCACTTGGCTACTTGTAATCCTCCAGGATCAAAGACAAAGACAACACCCCTAGTCTCAACATGAAAGTGATTGAAATGAAATAATCCTCCCGGATCAAAAACCCACACAATCCTAGAATCAACACCCTCTTCCTTGGTGTGGAGCATCTGTTGTAATTTAGTGTTGAAAATTTGCATTTGCATCTTGGAGTCATCAATTATTCCTCTAGGGTCAAAAGTGAAGAACCTTGATGTCATAATCATAAGAAGCTTGTTGATGTTGTTTGAACAATTCTCCCCCCATATCATCTTGGTTAGAGTATTACCAAGTAGAAAAATACGAGTTGTGTCATAGCCAGATTGTTCAAGAGAGTTCCTCCATAAAATATTCTCGATGCTGTGAATCAAGGGATAAGATGTAGCATAAAACTCCCTGTAGCAGTAGGAATTACAACCACCCTTTTGAAATGGAACATGTTTGGTTGTGCATATCTCAAAGCGGGTCACTTTCTTTCTATTGAAAGCTACTAATAGCTGCAAATGTTGAAGGCTAAACTCATTCTTGTCTTCAAGTGTAATGATCTGAGAATATGTAATCACACGACACATAGTGTTGGACTCACAATGAAGTAACCACGTTTTAATGAGAACATAGCCACCAGGATCAAAGACGTAAGTACGAAACCCAATGCTTCCCTTTGTAATACTAAGGATATAAGTATACCAGAAGATGACTAGAGAGTTAGCTTCCCCTTTACATTCCTTAGTAGTATATTCCTCACCCCTAAAATCACCCTTGTCCTCAAGGGTGAGGTTCCAAAGTAATAATAGGCGTTTCATGGTAAAGTGCATACGAATATTGACATTTAGCAAATGATCTTTCACCCTACTTGTAACAATATTGATGTAAAATCCACGTTCATGTGTTGTACCATATTCCCTGTGTGAAAGTGTAATGTTGAAGAAGGTAATCAACAATGAAGTTGCTGAAATAGCATGTGTTTTTCTAAGCAAAACTTCAAAGTCATTAAACTTGCTAGAGTGGACTTGCACAATACCAATAGGAATAGAAAAAATGTTGTCATGATGGGCAATTAACCGAACTCTGTCCACACTACCAAGTGCCTTAACAACATCCAATTGAAGATAAGGGGATTGAAATGCTTCGTGAAGAGCCAATGAAATACTAAATAACTTACCCCAACTATGCACTTCCTCGTAATTAGTACGGAATTCCCATCTAGATCTCAGCCCCAAAAGCTTAAAATGACATATGTCAACCAAGCTTATACGTGAAAACAAGACTCCAGGATCAAATAATTTGTATTGATTTGTCGCCCATTTTCCATCCATATCGAATTCATGGTCAAAAGCTAAAACCGGACAACTTGGGTGATACAATATATGTTCAACATTAAGGGGTAAATAAGAAACCTTAGTATGTAAAGGTACACGACATTCAAACCTGGCAAACCGGAGCCTTAATGTAAACACTTTTGACAAGCGAAAGTAAGAGATATCGAGTGGCCTTCGTTGAACCAAGCTTGAAAATAGTTGATCATTGTGAATGGGGCGTGCCTTCTGGTCATCACAATATGCGTCTGTCTCAGGCTCGTAATCGTCTCGAATAGAGTTAAGTTCGACAGCCTTTGCAGCTTGAGCCATTTCTAGCATAAAGGTTGGAATAGGAAATTCATCGAGAGTCTTGTAGGCGGAGTGTAATTGAGGGTTTGACGGCATATTGTATTCAAACATGGGTTCAGTGGCATCTTCTCCTTTATCATCTACTCCAAAATTTGGTATTACACATTGGGAATCAGATTGTAAAATACCATGAGCATACCTTTGGGCACTAGTAAAATCCGTTACACTCATTGCTAGTTGATTTGAACATAAATTCGGGTCAGGACTTTCATCGAACACCTTATGTGCAGTAAGTGTAGTGTCATTCTCCGGAGAAAAGATAACGGGTCGCGACTCCGTCGCCTCCTTGTTTCCGACTAAAGACGTAGCAGTACAGAGGGAGTTCCCACACAACTTGATCGAGTCACCAACAATATAATTAGAGGAGTACCATGGTAACTTGCTATAATCAACCTTACCTTGGGCAGCCAAATTTAGAGCGAATCCTTCAACCGCTGCCGCCAATTTCTTCATTTCCACTTTGAGTGTCTTAATCTCGTCGGAAATTGCCATCATCGAAAGTCTAGAGCACCTAATTTTGATTTGATTAAAAAAAAGATAGAATGGAGTATGGTCACAGGTAAGTAGGAGAGTGGGAGTTAGATTATTTGTTTTTTTTGTTTTTTTTTTTATCTGGTGATTTTGTAAGAAGAAGGGTTATTATATGGAGTATTTTTTGGAGTTTTGTCTAATGGTGATGAATCTACCAAGAACACAGGTATGGAGGAAATTTGGCTCTGATACCAAATGATACCATCGTAATTTTTATGAGAGATAATTAGGTAAAAATGAAGTAACTAGGTGATATGATCGATTTAGCTGTTCAACTAATTAGTCGATAGGCTAGTGATCTTTAGAATAATCTGTGGTGATGGAAGGAATCACCTATATTAATCAATTGATTTGGATGAAATTAGAGAGAAAATGGAGATTAGGTAGCTAAGAAAGATAACTTTCATTGATAAATTCTTGGATAACTCATTACAACCTACAAATGCCTTTATATAAGCAATATGTCTTGGAGAACAAGAAATAAAAGACAAATTGACTAATATACCCTCTTACTAACATTTTGGTTTGTATCAACTTTCTTTTTATCCAAAAGGACTCAAGAAAACGCTAACAACGACACCGGGTTGCGTTGTCTCTAAAACCCTCCTCGCTTATTCTCACTCACCAATGGCCTCCACCTCCGCCATCCGAGTTGACCCTAACCCGGCCTCATTATCCGGTTTGACTCACCGCTTCACTCGCCCTCTCTCCTACCCTTGCCGCCTTTCCCCCGGAACCTTCCGGAAGACGGTGGAATGCTCTTCGATCAAGTCCGCAGTGCCCGAGTCGACTCAGGACTCAGTGAGTCGAATCACCGGGTTGAGTCAAGTATCTGGCGTGCTAGGGTGTCAGTGGGGTGACGAGGGTAAGGGCAAACTCGTCGACATTTTAGCTCGCCATTTTGATGTCGTCGCTCGTTGTCAGGTTTCCCATTCCCCCTTTTTCTTAATTTTCAGCTTTATTGTATTTCGTATTTCTTGCATGTGGATTATTTAATGTTCGTAGACTTGAATTTACTCCGTCAGATGTTATTGTCCCCCCATGTTTATTTCGGATTGGATTGGATGATTGATCGATACGATACGCAGGGAGTAACAATTTTATTTTATTTGTCCTACATTATTGAATTATTAGGGTTCATGCGACATGTACTCATAATCTGGGCTCAAAATTCCGTCAACATCAAATTGCCCTCGTGAAAAAACATTATTGAATTGGATGGTAGGGAGGTGATGAATTTTATTACATAGATCATAGTGTATAGTGTATACTATTTGCTTGGATGAACGGAATTGGAAACGAAGGCTAGTTAGAATAACTAACTTCTTTGGGTCGAGTTTCACAACTCAAGCTGTCGGTTAGAGTTGAGTGTGTATAGTGGTTAAAACTATTACTCATCTTTGACTAAGCAAATAATCAAGTGTGAAATATACTCATTAGATAGCCATCAATTTGGTTTGTCTTGTGTTGCTTCTCCTTCGGTTTTGAAAAGTGTAGTATTTACAAATTGAGCTATGTTTGGAGATGATTGTTTCTACAATTGACAGTGTTTATATGTCTGGGGAGACACCATTGATTTATGATTTCAAAGAAACAAATTCGCATTACAAATTAAATTTTGAAATTGGAATTGAAGCTCACAATGTTATCTTGCTATAGCCGGTGTGTAGGCTAGGTTGCTAAGAAAAATGAACTACGAGTTTCTTTCAAAGTATTAGACCGATGTTTCTTGTTTATGATAGTGATGTTATTTTGGATAAGTTTATAATCAAGTGGAAATGGTGACTACAGAGTGTTGGAAATAACACGATATATTCACTATAACAAACTTGGTTACTTTGGTTATTTTATGAGATCTCAAGTTTTTTTTTGTTTCTAATGGATCGCTTTGATTAACGATTGACTAGGGACTTGGTATAAAGTCGGTTATCGGGATGGTTAAACCCAATAATTTTTTTGGTGGTGGGATACCCAATTCCTCTCTAATACGACGTTAGAGGCATAATTCAATGTAGATTGTAGAAGGCCTACTATCTTAAATTTGAGCACATGATTATTTGTCCCGAAAGTGTGTGCTATTAATGTATAGGTTGAAGTAAAATCTTCCTAATGGATCTTTGATAATGTGCTAATGTGGGTGCACGATAAAAGATTCGCCTATGTGAGGCATGAAGTTTGGTCGCTTCAAAGGAGTTCGGGTTGACTCCCTATATACGCTCGTGAAAGGATATGGACATGAGGCTTGTTAATTAGTTTTGATTTTACTTATGGAATTTTCAGCTTATGTGTATGATTATCTTCACGTATTCAATATAGGTAAAAGGGTTCAATGCTTATACACACCCTGATACACCAAATATCTGGAATGTGTAATTATATTAAGGGGTAATTCAATCTTCGTGATATTGTCATGTATGAGGTGGTGATTTTGAGTTAATGGGGGAGGAATGTTGGTGATTTTGAGTTAATCACGTTTCATTTGGTGTAGTCAGGGTTTAGTTACATAGAAGGATGAACTCGGTTTTAGCTATATGACGAGTCGGAAGTGCGGAGTGCACACTTGTCTAAGTTTAAAACGAGCTCGCAGTTTTGTTTAAATGATCAAGTGAATGCGGTTGTACGCTGGGGCGGATCTGGGTGAGTGCATGGGTGGGCGGTTGCCCTCACCCAGACCCCATAAATAATTAGATTTGTTTAACTATTCTTATCATAATATTGCTTGTGGCATGTTGGTTGAGATGGTCTTCATCTGTTTCAGTGGTCAAGGGTTCAAAACCCTTCAAGAGCATTTTTTTTATTATAAGTTTAAGTCTTCATCCATTTTGTTCATTTGTTTACCTTTTAGATAATTGTTAGACGGAGGGAGTATATATTTACTGGTTACTCATTTAGTCAATTGCCTAATACATATGGTGTATTTTTTTGTAAGTGTTCCAAAACGAAGCAAAAAAAATTCAAAACCAACCTCAATTTATAAAACCAAACTTGGTTTTCAAGCATTATTTTTACTTTATAAATCCACTTATAATTTTTTTTCAAAATACAAACTAGGTACGGAATAATTTTCTAAATGCCCCCCTATCGGGAAATCCTGGATTCGCCCCTGGTTGTACGTTGTCGTCTATACCCGTGTCAACCCCGATTGGGCCGGGTACATAATTGCGGGAAATCGGTTCGTTGTTTGTGGTGGTTTTATTTGTTAGGGTATATATAAACATTTCTGTGTCTCCAACCATTGCCTTTAAGCGTTTTGGTTGAGTTGGTTCCATAACATGATATCAGAGTCCCTTCTTTCTAAAGTGGAATATTTGGCGGCACATATGAAGAGGCCTAACTGCCTGAGTTGCATCCGCACTTTAAGCCCGATGGACATACTTTCGTGCGTACATTTCTGGACCTCCAACCATCGTCTCGTTAATTTTGAACGTGTAAGGTTTATTACACATTAGTTACTTTGTCAGTTTTGACACTTTCCCTTTTTCCCACTTTCCCACTTTATTTGGTTAGGTATTCACATGCATTCTTTATTTGGATTGTTAAATGTTATGTATTTACATGCATTTGGCAAGGAGAGTGGCACACTCTGATTTTTCATTGTCAATGGAAAAAAGGCCCGATCATTTTGTACTATAGAAAACAGAGAGATTAAATTGAGAAACTCCAACTCTTCTTCTCCGCTTCTTCCTTGTAGAGATAACTCTTCATTTCCATAAGTTATTATTCAAAAATTTTAAGTGTCGGAATTAGATTGTGATTCTTGGAGTCTTATCCCACAAAGAAATCGTATAACCGGGACTCAAAGTGATTCCGTTCACGATTCTACGTAGAGATCCAAGTTACTCTTTTCTTTTTCATTGTTCCGGTTCTACGTAGGAAAGCTTTGTGTTTTTTGTATATTTCGATCATTATGGTGTCTCCCGAGTCCCTAAGGTCTAACAGCCGCATTTCCCCTGGAACCTTCCGGAAGAAGGTCGAATGCCCTTCGCTCAAGTCCGCAGTGGCTGAGTCGACTCAGGACTCAGTGAGTCGAATCACCGAGTTGAGTCAAGTATCTGGCGTGCTAGGGTGTCAATGGGGTGACGAGGGTAAGGGTAAACTCGTCGACATTTTAGCTCACCATTTTGATATCGTCGCTCGTTGTCAGGTTTACATTCCTCCCTTTTTCTTAAAATTAATTTTCAGCTTTATCATCCGGAGTATTTCGTATTTCTTGTGTGGATTATTTATTGTTTGTAGAGTTGAAATTACTCCGTCAGATGTTACTGTTTGATTTTTCGATATTTTTGATTGGATAATTGACAGATACGTAGGGAGTCGAGGGAGTAACAATTTTATTTGTCCTACATTATCGAATTATGAAGGTTCATGCGACATGTGTACTCATGATCTAGGCTCAAAATCCCGTCAACGTCAATCCCGTCAAACCTAAAATTGAGAGATTGTTTTTCACTAGTAAAAGTCTACATAATTCTAAAACTTCGTTAATGTTTGAAGAATCAAGACAAAATAGATATGAAGGAGGAAGAATCAATTTGTAATTGAATTCATATGATCTGTACTTAATACAAGCCTTGTATATATAAGCTAGTTACGGAGTAGTTAGTTAGTTAGTTAGAATAACTAACTTCTTAACAGCTTCAACAAGCTTAATTGTGGCCTTAACCGATGTATACCCGTATCATTTTAGATTTTTTTATTATTTGTTTGTTAATTGTGGCCTTAACCGATGTAAGCCCATTATTTATCAAGATTGGGGAGTGTCAAGTTTGGAACATTACATTTTTGAGGTGTGGCCGCGTAGGACACTAGGAGTAATGTAGTTACAGCTTAGAATAAAGCTAGGCTACCAAAATGTCAACATTATGATCGTGCCCTAAAATGTATAAAGTTTCTTTCGTTTTTGTTTGTTTGAGTTACAATTTATTCCCACCGGCTCTTTAGCTAATGAAATGGAGAAAATGGATTTTCTTTATGTGAAGTACTCGTGTATTCTTTGTTGAAAGATGTGTAATGTGATATTGTCATGCATACCGCCCTGAAATGTTTTCGTGTTGCTGCTTTATATGATATCAGGGGGGTGCAAATGCTGGACATACCATTTACAACTCTGAGGGCAAAAAGTTTGCCCTTCATTTAGTTCCGTCTGGTATCCTTAATGAGGAAACCCTTTGTGTTATTGGGAATGGAGTTGTTGTGCACTTGCCTGGACTCTTCAAAGAAATTGATGGGCTTGAGTCTAATGGAGTCTCTTGTGAGGGTCGTATATTGGTATCTGATCGTGCTCACTTGTTATTTGATTTTCATCAAGTAGTTGATGGGCTTAGAGAGGCTGAGCTAGCGAAATCTTTCATTGGGACGACAAAGAGAGGCATTGGGCCGTGTTATTCTAGCAAGGTGATTCGCAATGGCATAAGAGTTGGTGACCTTAGACACATGGATACGTTCCCTCACAAACTTGAAATTTTATTGTTGGACGCAGCCTCTAGATTTAAAGATTTCAAGTATGAGCCAAAAATGCTGAAAGAAGAAGTTGAAAAGTACAAAAGGTTTGCTGAGAGATTGGAGCCATATATTGCTGATACTGTGCATGTCATGAATGAATCGATCTCTCAAAAAAAGAAGATTTTGGTTGAAGGTGGCCAGGCTACTATGTTGGATATTGATTTTGGAACCTATCCATTTGTCACTTCTTCGAGTCCATCAGCTGGAGGAATCTCCACGGGTCTAGGAATCGCTCCTCGTGTCATCGGTGATCTTGTTGGAGTAGTAAGTGGAAAATACAACATCCTACTTTTTAAATTTATTTTCTTGTCTCATTATAACCACTAGGTGATATATGTGTATAATTACAAAATAAAAAATTGTATCGCAGCCAGTTTTCGTGTATCATAAACTAAATTTAATGAGTAATGAGACTATTAAAGCATATTGTGCATTCCCTTTTTTCCGTATCTGAGTACTCAGTGTTGGAACTTGATTGGTTAAGAGGTAATCTAACATTATTACTGACATTCATCATGATACCAGGTGAAAGCGTACACAACACGTGTTGGCTCGGGCCCCTTCCCTACAGAGATATTAGGTCAGGGAGGTGACCTCCTTAGGTTTGCTGGTCAGGAGTTTGGGACTACAACTGGTCGTCCCCGCCGTTGTGGCTGGCTTGATATCGTCGCACTGAAATTTTGTTGCCAGATCAATGGGTTCTCGTCTCTAAATCTCACAAAGCTAGATGTTCTGTCAGATCTTTCTGAGATTCAGTTGGGGATTGATTACAAGGATGTTGATGGCAGTCCTATCAAATCTTTCCCTGGTGATCTTCGTGTGCTTGAACGGTTGAAGGTGAATATTTTTTTTTATATACGAGTATATTTTTCCTCTTAATATATAATCATTTCTTAGAAGCAGAATTAAGTTATATTTCCCTCTTCTTTCTGTGTGAAGCACTATCTATTCTTCAATATAATCATTGCTCATAGAAGGTTAATTCGTGAGTTGTGATTTTGTTATGTGCTGTGTGCATAGTATAGCTATTCCCACACTTCGGCGATTCTCTCTCACTCTTTAACTTATACGGAGTAAAATGTTTGTTCTGATACGGTGTGGTGTGGTAATAGACACCGCTCCCGCTAGCGGAACAAAGTATCAGTTGGCTGCTTGACTGCAACGCGAGTAGTTAGTACACCCTTGGTCCTTGGCTATGATGACTCCCATGTATTTGTCGAGTGCCAGAGGAAACGCTTAACTTTTGTTTCCCCTCTAATTTGCAGACATGATAAATCTGTAAGAGCAAAAAGAAGACTGGCCTAAACCTCTTATACTGCTTCTGACCAAAACCTCGAGAAACAAGTTGCTATCTGTCAAACAAACTGTTGAGAAAGTGTTCAAAATTTGAATCTCCATGGAAATTACAAGAAAGCACCCTCTTTTTTTCCCCATAGGTCTACTGGTTTGATGCAGAGTAGAAAATGCTGTGTCATGTCATGCATGGTTGGTTTTTTTTTTTTTTTTTTTTTGCCAGCTGAGAAAACATGAATTAACAGTTTTTCCGTGCGGTAATGGCTAGTCCATGAGCATGGTTGTTAGTTTAAAGCATAGATCATAATTCTGGAAATGATTGGCTATATCATGTGTAGGTGGAATATGAGGTTGTACCCGGGTGGAAGACAGACATATCCTTGATAAGAAACTATGGGGATCTTCCATTGGCTGCTCGTCGTTATGTTGAGAGGATAGAAGAACTAGTCGGAGTGCCTGTCCATTACATTGGTGTTGGTCCTGGTCGGGATGCCCTCATTTACAAGTAACACCACAGCTTTCAGTGGTTTACATTTATGTTTTTTTGAGGTGGGCTTGCAGAATGTGAGCCAATATCTCCTTTTGAAGTTTCGCGGATATAATTGAATCCGAACCAACTTAATTTGTTTTTGTAACCTTACTGTAGAACATGTACCTATTGATATTGATTGATTCGGAGCAGAGAAGATGCTCGGAACACCTGAGGTTTAGGTTCTATAGATCAACTCATTTTTCCGATTGCACAGGAAGTGTGTTGTATGTATGTCGGCAAGACAGTGCTGTGGTTTGTCTGACATTTTCTCATTTAGAGGCATGATTATCACCACTAATCTTTCTCTAACCTACTCTACATGATAGAGACTTATTGTAGATGCAGACTCGGATTTAGTCTCATTTATCATTATATTGACCACAGGCGTCGGTTTTGTGGTCATTATCGAACCAATGAGAGCAGGTGAAAAACAATCTAAATTGAATCTAATTGCCTTTTTAATTAATTAAGTCTATAATTAAAATGGAGTTACTCTTCGCAGTACCAATTTTACTCGACGCAGTACTTTTTATGCATATTTTTCCATTATATGCCCTTCACTGAAAAACAGAAGGATTCCTATTACTCACAACCCTCCCTATTGTACTCTAATTATCATCGGTTCATTTCAATTCTAATTTCTAACTACATGACCTCATTCAATCTAGCAAATTGATAAGATTATGGATACAAGTTTGATCGAAAAACAAGTATGAATTATAATTTATCCCAATTATTGAAATTAGGGTTCTAGAAATCGTTCAATTTTTTCCATTATCATCGATTCCCTTCAATCCCTAATTATTGAAATTAGGGTTCTATAAATCCTCCAATTTTTTTCAATTATCATTGATTCCCTTCAATCCCTAATTATTGAAATTAGGTTCTAAAAATCGTCCAATTTTTTTCAATTATCATCTTCCCTTCAATCCCCAATTATTGCAATTAGGGTTCTATAAATTGTCCAAATTTTTTCAAGTATAATCGATTCCCTTCAATCCCTAATTATTGAAATTATGGTTCTAAAAATCGTCCAATTTTTTTCAATTATCATCGATTCCCTTCCATCCCCAATTATTGAAATTTGGGTTCTATAAATCGTCCAAATTTTTTCAATTATCATTGATTCCCTTCAATCCCTAATTATTGAAATTAGGGTTCTAAAAATCGTCCAATTTTTTTCAATTATCATCGATTTCCTCCAATTCTAAATATACATATCATGATTATGGATACGTGTTAGATTGAAGAACTATTATAAACTTGATTATAAATTTTTTTTCTTGTTTCTTTTTCTTTCCGACCTTATTTTTTACTTACGTAGTACGGTTGGAATTTAAAAAAAAAAAACGTGTTATGTCAACAAATTGAAAAATGTCCTCGATCAAAGTTAAAATATATGTATTGCGCCAAAATTGAGAAAAAAATGTACCGCAGTTACAAAAAAAAGCTGCGTCAAAAAATAATAAATATGCAATGCACCAAAGTTAAAAAAATGTGAACTGCATAAAGATAAAAAAATAATGTACTGCATAAAAGTAAAAAATAATGTACTGCATAAAAGTAAAAAATAATGTACTGCATAAAAGTAAAAAATAAAGTAAAAGATAAGTAAAAAAAGATGGAAAAGAAAAGATGGAATTTGAGGGGAGGGCCGGAGGGGAAATGAAAGGGGCAAAATTGGAAACATCGTACTGCGTCGAGTAAAACGCGTACTGCGAATAGCAACACCCTAATTAAAATAGTACTGTATTATTTCAACGATTGGTTTTTATGGAAAAGAATTATTTCAAGTAATACTCCGTGCTTTGCAGAACATACTCCGTAATTAAGGCGTTACTTAAAAATTTCGTTAAGATACAATAAATAATGTCGTTAAAATTGAATAAACAATCCGACCATTATTTAGCGGTTGTAATGGAGCAGTAGAAGTCAATGGATGCAGCTGAGCAGTAGTAGCCAACTTGAGTTTGAAGTCTTTTCAATTGCCATCACCATCTCAAACTGAAACTAGTAGTAGCATACTACTCCTATTTCTCCCCTCTTACCAAACGTCCAAATTTTCCAATATCAAGTGCAACATCAACCATGGTATGAACTTAGTTACGGTTTTTCTAACTTGGGTCTACGAGCTCATCTTAAAGTTACCTGACTGACTGCAGAATTTGATTTATTTTCCCGTCTCGTCTTGGTCATTTGTTTACTGTATGTATCAGACAAGCTCAGTGAAGTCCAAACTGCAGCTCTACTCTACTGCAGGAAGTTCATGTTCTTGGCGTGTTCGTATTGCTCTTCATCTCAAAGGTCCTAATTTTTCTTCTGATTATATCTTAATTGCTCTTAATTTTTCTGGGTTTTCAGTTTTATATGGAATTTTACTTGATAATTACTGTTTGGGGAAATTTCAGGGCTGGAATTTGAGTACAAACACGTAAATTTGCTCAAAGGGGAACATTCCACTCCTGGTCAGTATTTCATTTTTTCAACTTCTTTTTGTGTTATTTAATTCTTGCTTTGAGGGTTGGGGTTGAATGCTTGATATTTAGGTTTTGCTTCATCTATTGTTCATAATTGTTGTTTATGACGAGAATATCCGTCGCAAATTGTAACCCTGTGGATAGACAACGACAAATCATTTATGAGTTGCGACGAATATACTGTCACAAGGGACTGGTACTGATTGTTGTTTATGCTTCAACTAATACAATTAGACGAGTTCCTAGAACAATAGACTATAGACTAGAGCCTTAAATCTTGGAATGTTTGGATTCGGCTAAATTGAATTGTTATTTAAAGCCGTAAAAAAGATTAGCAAAATAATAAGCTGAAAGGAGTTGAAAATTTGAGGACTAAGAAAATGATCAATTGTTTTGCTTCAAATAATATTAAAAAATCGTTTTAAACTTAACGGGTGAGGTGGCTGTTGGGCATCGGTCTGTTTAAGGTGTTGAGCTTATGTCCTAGTCGCATTGGTTCACTTGTTTTTTTTGTGTGTTAATTAACAGAGTTTCTGAAACTAAATCCTCTCGGCTATGTGCCGGTGTTGGTGGATGAGGATGTTGTTATTGCAGATTCCTTTGCAATAATAATGGTCAGTCCCCTGCTTTATTGGTTTTTCTTGATTTCACTGTCACTTGTCGTAAGCTCTTAGTCGCCCAAGATATTGGTGACAGTATCCGTTTTTATGTTGTACAGTATCTGGAAGCCAAGTATCCTGAACATCCATTGTTGCCTCAGGATCTTCAGAAAAGAGCACTCAATTACCAGGTATACTTGGTGTAAATACTGGGGTCTAATTGTTTGGGCAAAAATCTGCCAAGATTGTGTTATCTAGTATCAACTTTGGAATGCGTATCAGGTTTAAATGCAGTTTAACAGATGAAAATATAGAACACAGACACAGCAATTTATACGTGGAAAACCCTTGTAAATAGGAGTAAGAAATCACGCACCAAGCCACTAAGCCAGGAATGGGGTTTCACTAATTTCATAATTGGTTAGTGATTGTTTGATATCAAGTCTATCTAATCCATATTTGGTTTCTGTTCAAGGCTGCAAATATTGTCGCCTCAAACATACAGCCGTTCCAGAATCTTACAGTGGTGGTTAGTTATAATCTGCCCTGCTCTTCTCCATGTATCTTTCATTAGTATATCAATGCGTGAGATGTTTGTACTTTCATTTTTTTTTCGGATGCAGAATTATATTGAAGAAAAACTTGGGACTGACGAGAAGATATCTTGGGCCCAGCACCATATCAGGAAAGGCTTTGTTGGTAAGCTTACACTTCGTGACATTGGCTTGTAACTCGAATTTTGTTGTTTGAGTTGGTGAGGTTTATCTAGTCTTGAAGCTTTGAAACGGGAGGCTAGAGCCTAGAGGTGAAATGGATTGCTAAAATAGATATTCACTTATATCCCCAAGACCAAATTGTTATGTCATCTTATCTTATTGATTCCTCACGGAGGGTCAATTTCGGACGTTTTAGAAAGATTACGTCTTTGTTTAGCGTTGTTCAAGATTTCAAGCATGTAATTCAGTTACTATTGATCTTGTGCAGCGAGTTGACCTGTTTATTGTTTTTTCCCGTCAAATCAGCTTTAGAGAAGCTGTTGGAAGGGCATGCTGGCAAATACGCTACAGGAGATGAAGTTGCCTTGGTTTGTTGCTCCTTGTTTTTTTCATACAAGATTATTAGTTTATGATTTGCAGATTACTACTAATATATTCTCTCATTCGCTCCTTTCTCTGTGGGTGAGACTGAAAAAATTATTCTTTGCTTGTCCCAAGCACAATTAACAACCAATTTTGTTTGTTAAAATGTTAATTGTGTTTCAGAATATTAATATTAACTAGCTGTTTGTATCTGTCTGACTTCCGAGACTCAGTGTTTAAGGTAATATGATAGGAGTACATGGTTATTTGACTACCTGCAGGCAGACCTGTTTCTGGCTCCTCAGATAGGATCAGCCAAGAGGTTCAACTTGGACCTGGTAATTTTTTCCCTCAAAATTTACTGTCATGTTTATTCCTAATTGATTTTCTGGCTGTCGTGTGCGTTTTTACTATTTTGCATCTCGGAAGATTGAAATTTGTTTATGCGGGCTTCTAACTAGTTTTGATTATCTATATTTACATCTCAGGCTGATTTCCCACTGATGACGAGGTTAAATGATGCATACTCTGAATTACCTGCATTTCAAAATGCCGTACCCGCAAAGCAACCAAATGCTTGAGTGGCACAAAATGCGCTTCTGGATAATCGTATGGGGGCACAAGTATTGGCGGGTTGCGGAGATATAAGTTAACAGCTTTCTCTTCTATCAACCCGACTGAGTTTACATTGCTCCTGTACTGGCAGGTACCCACCAGGTTCTTGTTGTTGGCAGCGGACCGGCTTGATTACTCAGTAATCTTGTGTATATTTAAACAAGTCTTAGATATGTATGAGTCTAGTCGGGCCGAATGGAATAAACTTGTACTAATGTTGTATTGTTGAGGATACAAATCCATACAATTACAAGATGTTTGTGCTAATAAAGTGTGTTTGAGTTAGAATACATCATGAGTTCATGTGTCATGACCCGTGAGGACGTTCTACCCGATTCAGTCTGACATATATTTTTTTACGGAGAAGGGAATATGACGTTATAGTGAAACACCTGAAAATGGAAACGAGGGATTAATAATGTTCGGAAAGAATTTTTAGATCCTAGAGTAGTAACTAGTAATTTAACCCCTCGATGCACAAACGAGTTAATTTACGTGTAAGGTAAATCTTCACTAAGAATGGATTGAAAATTTGTCACTGCCCGATCTAGATGGATAATTGGTCTCAACTTGGAACATCTTAAATCTCAGATGACAGATTATAATACACAAGAATACGACGGATGAGTTTTCGTTATTTCATGCATTTCATTGGATTAGGGCAAAAAATACTCTAAAATTTACAAAATTTGGAACGAGCTTATCCAAACCATTAACCGTTTTAACATATTTTTGATTTGATGATAACAACGCAAGTCGTAGCAATGAAACCATAATCATCTCCAAAATTGAACTCTTCCGAAAGATTTGTATTTTATGTAGCAACACTTATCGACTCAGGACGTACAGTACTAGTCAGCTTGTTAAATACAACGACTAAATGCACGATTTTTTTTAAAAAAAAAAAGGAAAAAGAAAATTGGGTCGGAGGTTTATGAAAAAGGGTTTAGTTAGCCCAAAACGTTTCCTCTCCTCCTCTTCTTCATACTCATCCTCCGCCATTAAAGGTGAAGAAGCTCACAGTGCAGCCATACATCCCTTTGTTTGATTGACCTCCGCTTCAGGTATTTCTTCTCTATTTCCCACGTAAATTCATTTTCCCTCTTTACAAATTACAATCTCTACTCAGCTATCCGACCCGATTATAGACTAGGGTTCAGCTGTATGTACTAATTTCTACTCCATTATTGTAATTATTATCATCGATTTGATTCCTCGTTAATTAAAATTAGGGTTTAAGCTTCAATGGGGAAGAATCGAGGACGACCTTCCCGTAAGGAAGAAGTTGAGCGTATTAATCAGCTCCCTTGGAAATCCTCTATCGCTACTGACGACCCTTCTTTCGTCGCCGGTGATGACAATGGAGAAGGAGGTTTGTGTTCTTTGTAATCAGATTTCCTTGGATAAAGGCTGTTACTTTAAATTAGATTGATCTTCCTTTTGCTTATGTGCCTTGTTGCCTTCGCTTGAAGTCGGGTTTAAGCTTAGTTACATATGGAACTCTGATAAGTAGAGTATGATTTATGGGGGTTATCGCTATTGCTTGATGGTATGTTTGGCAACTTGAATTCCGGAATTGATACAATTCAAGCGTTTGGGAACACCTAGAATGTGGAATTGGAATTAGAATTGGAATTGAGACTTACCAATTCCAACCTTTCAAGTTCCTACAATTCATTTCAATTTCCTCAATATTCAATCCTCCATCATATTTTTTTTTTCCACGCAAATACCGTAGAATATATTTTTTTTGTAATTTTTTCTCCTAATTGAAAATATAGATTTGATGGCCCCGTTCTTTTGGAGTTAAATGACAATGTCAAGCCTGTTCTACTTCTAACGAAGATGTGTGCAGATGTATGTTGCTCGAAAACACACACATTTACAATACAATTTCAATGACAGACAAGTAGTTTGGTGCAAATTTGTTGCAAAAGATGGGTTGACTATGCACTAGTAGTATTCTGAAGTCTGAACACTGTTTAACTTTTACAAATTTGAAATTTGTGTAGGATTTTTGTCGCTGGAGGAGATTGATGAGTCAGAGTATAACTTGCCGATTCCTGAATCTGGAATACAATCTGAGAAGAAGAAGAAGTCTGGGGAACCTTCCAAAATAAAAAAGAGGAAAAGGGCAACTAGTGATGGGGACAAAGATGATGATGAGAATGGTGGTGAAGAAGAGATGGGGGAAGAGGGTAATGTAGAAAAGAAGAAGAAGAAGAAGACAAATAAAAAGAAAAGGAAGAAGGATAAGCTAGTTGAAAATCCTGGTGAGTTTGCTGCTATTGATAGCAGTATTTTTATTTTTTTGAAGTTTGCTACTGTGTGCCTAACTTTTTTTAGAAGATCTTGTTATTATTATCATTCTAAATTTGACTTCTATGTTATCCTATGGGCTCTAGAAGAGTACTGTTATTCTAATTTCTAAAAAGTGAGAAAGTTGTTCGACAGAACAACAACAACAACAACATCAGAGCCTTAATCCCAAAAAGATTTGGGGTCGGCTAACATGAATCAGTATTCGGCAATGAAGGGGGTAATTGACGAGAGGCAGTGTACCTTTGTGAAAGAATTCACAGACCAATGTTAGTGTTTAAAGTGGTTAACTAATCTTTGCGATAATTGGAAAAATTAATCATTAGCTCTATATCTTTGTGATAGTTAACACACCCAATGATGAAGATGGTGAAGACTCAATTGATGAAAATGAGTTTAATGCATGGAATGAGCTAAGGCTTCACCCACTTCTTATGAAAGCAATATACAAGCTTGGATTTAAGGAGCCAACGCCTATTCAGAAGGCTTGTATTCCTGCTGGCGCTCATCAGGGGAAGGTGTGTGCTTTTAAACGTCTTTCCAGATTGACGTGTAAATTTGCAGTCTATTTATCATTGTGGATTACAGGATGTTATTGGTGCTGCTGAGACCGGATCAGGAAAGACACTAGCATTTGGCTTTCCGATATTACAACGCCTTCTTGAAGAGCAGGACAAGGTGAGTAAACTGATGATAGAAGATCAGGATGAAGCTGAGAAGATTGCTCCAAGAAGGTTGATAAGGGCTTTGATAATAACTCCTACAAGAGAACTTGCCATGCAGGTATGTTAAGCTCATGTTATTGATCACTGTTCTCATTAATCGTACCAATTTCCTTATTTTGCAGATGATTATTTACTGCTGGCTTAAATAAAGTCAATTGGGGACTGTCGGTTTTTATTAAATACTTATAGATTTCAAAGGAATGTCCAGAAATTAATTGGTAGGAGTGGGAGTGTGGGACTCTGGAGGGGAACTTGTACATACTAAAACATAGCTAGGTATCAAGTTCCACACGAGGGAAGTAACACTTACCTGATTTTTCTATACCCTTTGTCTTTTTTAATTTGTGCCAACCAACATCCCTTGTTTTCTATTTTCGGTAAATAGTACTTAATGCAAATCAAACGACCATTTAATATCAAAACTTGAACAGTCAATCTGTCACAGAGGACTGTAGTCTTTGGTGGACTGGCTTCACCACTTTCCGCTGTGCAAACCATAACCCTGTACCCTAGCCTCCTATGATATACCCCTAAACTGCCCAAAATTCACAGATACAATAATACCACACCCAATTGGATCTTACTAAGGCCAGTCATGTGGCCTTTTGTGTTTAGAACCATTATTTTTGATATTTGTGTGTTACTATGAACCAGATATAGTATTTGATGCATTCCATTATGCAATTGAATTTTAGGTTACTGATCATATTAAAGCAGCAGCTAGTTCTACCAAAATTGGAGTTGTTCCTATTGTTGGGGGCATGTCTACGGAGAAGCAAGAAAGGCTTCTAAAAGGTATGCCTGAGATAGTAGTTGGTACACCTGGTAGGCTGTGGGAACTTATGTCAGGAGGAGATAAACATCTCAATGAGGTACTCATTCTTCTGCAGTTCTACCTGCAAAACATTATAATAGTGTGCTTAACGTACTAGTTTCATTGAAGAAATTGTTTCTTTTTAACTTAACCTAAACAATGTTAAACAATGTGAGAAGTCTAAGCCTAAACCCATTAACCCACATATGTTTATAGAAATGATTCTATCTGTGTCTTACCGTTTTGCTTTTCTTTTCTGGTTAGCTTGGACATGGTCTGTATCTATATACTATAATGGCTATTACTTTATTTCTTAAATTTAATGAAATGATGATATGGGTCTAAAATAAGTTTCAGTGTGTTCCCTGTTTTCCACTAATGCTTCGAGGATGTAGCCATCGAAAGTCCACTAGATTAGTAGTTGTCTTTATTCAGCTGACTTAATTTTGAGAATGATTAAGTGCATTCTGCACATGTAATTGACTAATTGTTTGTTACAAAAGGTAATACGTTTTCTGATCCTTTTTGTTACAAAATGTAATTGACTTAATTAAGTTGAAGTTTTGTGACTTTCTTTTCGTTTTTGTTAGCAACTGAATCTGGTTATTGTGTTATTTTGTGCTGTACAAATCCCTGGCTTACGTAATTGTACCCGTAGAATTGATTGATACCGTGCCTTGAATGCTAATAAGTGGAGACTATTGATGTTGTTTCATTTTTCATCTGTAATGTTGCATGAAATTTCAAGTATATGTCATGTACCGAATTCTCAACTTTTCTGCTTCCGATGAAAATAAAAACTATGTGTGGTGTCATCTGTCATTATCCTCAGAAGCTGACTAGGCTTTTATTTGTATAATTGCAGTTACATTCGTTGTCTTTCTTTGTACTGGATGAAGCTGATCGAATGATAGAGAATGGCCATTTCCGTGAGTTGCAGTCTATAATTGACATGCTTCCTGTTGCTAGTGAAGCTAGTGACGTCCAATCTCATGCTGAGCAGAACTGCATTACTGTCTCTAATGTCCAAAGGAAGAAACGACAAACCTTTGTGTTTTCAGCAACAATTGCGCTATCTTCTGACTTTCGCAAGAAGTTGAAACGTGGAAATCTTAAATCCGCACAGTCAATGACTGATGGATTAACTTCCTTGGAAACTTTATCAGAAAGAGCAGGAATGAAACCAGATGCTGCCATCATTGATTTGACAAATGCGTCCATAATGACTAGTAATCTTGTGGAGTCGTATCTTGAGTAAGTTACTTTTCTGATGTAGGAGAGTACTTTGATATGTAGTTTTTTTAGGGTTGAGTTATTTATGCCTCTTGGAACCTCTCAAGATCTTTCATACAAAATTCACCCAAGCTCGTTTGTGTGGAACATGGTAGTCCATTTGGTAGTCTATTAACCTATATGTGCAATATTGTCACATGCAAGTTTGAGAAATATTTTAGAATCAAATGTGCATCTAGTCCATCTGGAGAGTTTTAGTGAGATGTGCAGTTCAGTTTACTCAGCAGTACTTTCTCTTTAACAAATTTCAGCTGAAAAGCAGTGCGATAACTTGTTTGATTTTGAGACTCCTAACATGTTTTGTCAACAAAATGCATTTCATAATGTATATGAAAGTAACCAATCTCACCTGTTGATGTTATGAGGATTGTGTACCAATCTTACCTCTTGATGTTAAATCTTTCCCATTAGGTGTAGGGAAGAAGACAAAGATGCATACTTATATTATATTTTATGTGTTCATGGGCAAGGCCGAACAATTGTTTTCTGCACATCTATTGCTGCACTGCGCCATGTGTCTGCTCTTTTACGATTGCTGAACATCAATGTTCAAACCATTCATGCCCAGATGCAGCAACGGGCTCGCTTAAAGGTGAGTCTTGATGAATTATGCTTTCATAGTATTGTTTTGTTTAAACTCTTCGTTGTTGAAGGGGGTTTGCTTGGTGCTTCATATTCTGTATCATTTAGGATTTCCGTCTAATGTTGGGGAATTGAGAATGTTTACTATCTGGTTCTAACCTCATGTTGGGCCACCAATGTTTTTTTTTAAAAAAAAAGTTAATTTTTTTTACATGTCCAACATTGTTTTCTGTGAATTCTTCTGTTACTGAACATAGTAGAGGGCTTCACACTGTGATTATAGCTTGGCGGATAAGTTTTGTTGATTGTGCTGTAACACCTTTGGCGTTTACTCTCTTCTAATGCACCCTCAAATATAGAAGAGGTTATGAAAACTAATAAAAAAATTACTTGGAAAGAAACAAAGTGTTTTGTTAGTCGGTACAAGGTAACCTTGTATTATTTGTTATTATAAAAACAAGCATATAAAATAAACCATCTTGGAGAACTTGAGGGCATTGCATCATTAATTGATCACGTTTTCACTATGTTTTATCTAGGCAATGGACCGCTTTCGTGAAAGTCAGAATGGAATACTAGTTGCTACTGATGTACTTGCCAGAGGTCTTGATATTGCTGGAGTTCGCACGGTCATCCACTATCAGCTTCCACATGCAGCTGAAGTTAATACCACTCTTTATTTTGGTTTTGTTCAGGAATACCTTCCTTTTTACACGTCATTACAATGGTTTCTTCACTGTCATAGGTTTATGTTCACAGAAGTGGAAGAACTGCAAGAGCTTCTACTGATGGATGCAGCATAACGCTAGTCTCACCAAATGATAGAATAAAATTCGCCACTTTGTGCAGGTCATTTGACAAGGTTCGGTTTCTTTGAACAATTTCTTGAGCCATCAACCATTCTATATTCTCTAAACTGCAAGGGTCACTAGGACTTTAGTAGGAATTTCTATAACACACATGTTTCAAGTGCAGTTGTTATATTCATTTGAAAGTCTTGAGCATATAATAATACAATTTTGTTTGTTTCTTTGGATGCAGGTGACTCTTCAGCGTTTTCCTATCGAGAACTCTTACATGCCTGGGGTTCTGAAACGACTATCTCTTGCGCGTCAAATCGATAAGATCTCGCGGAAAGACTCACAGGTAAATTTTTAAGTAATCTCTACGAAGTATTTGTTTTAACATGATGAATGTGTTTGACACGTATAATTTCTTTGTTTAATAAGTTTCTGATGTATCAAAATCAGCTTAAGTTGTCAGTAAGCATCCAATAATTTGTTTGTTCACCACTGACTGCCAAAGGAAGTCACATAGGCATTTAATCTGACTTGTACGATTCTTTGTACTGTAGCAAAAGGCAAGTGACAACTGGGTTAAGCGGAACCTTGAGGCGATGGAGTTAGATGTGGAGAATTACGAAAGTGAAGAAGAAAGAGTAGGCAAATCCAAGCAAAAAAAAGCCATCTCTGCACAGTTAAAGAAGCTTCAGGAGGTATGCTGCCATCACTGAGTCAGTTTTACTGTAATTCTGTGGGTTTCTTATGACCATATTCTTGTAATGAGATGCAATTATCTAAATCTGGAAATATTAGCATTTAACACATTGATGCATGCGTTTCAGACGGCATTATCAATTTACTGTCTGCAGTTTTGCATGCCAGAATATTAGTGACTTATATTTCACTCAGATTTGTTTTAATATATTTCCCTGTGAATTTGCAGGATCTTAAGCTACTTCTATCGCGCCCTTTACAACCGAAAACCTTCTCACGTCGCTTCTTGGCTGGGGTAATCATTTAGGATTGAATTATTTCAGTGTTACAACTTACAATCTTCTGTATCACTCATTTTCTTGCTGTTTGTGACCAATATTTTGAATCTCTTAAAACCCATGCTACTTCCAGTAGTTCGGAGGGCAATCTGTCGTGACTGCAGAGAAGTTGCGATCTGGCATTATTCGTTTCTTACTTATGACAATCTTTTTGTCACGACTCTTTTAAGAATGTTCGTTTCTTGTTAATGGAGTCAGTAGAGTGTCGTCGTCGTTATAAACCATTAGTCACATGTTTGCGGAGATATGATTTTGTTTTCTTCAGCCATTTGTTTTTTATATAGTAGTAACTTGTCTTTGACTACATTTTCCCAGGGCGGTATTTCACCAGATTTGCAGATTCAGCTAGAGGAGCTAGTTCAGCAAGCATCAGGAAGCAGTGAAAGTTCCATTGCAAACAAAAAGAAAATAGCCGTTATTGGCCAGGATTGTGTGGAGCCACTTCAGGCGCTTCGAAGGGCTGCTCCTGAGGTAATAAGATATGATTTCGATCTGTTAACCCGAAAGGATATTACTTTCATTGACATACTGTAGCAAGTAACAAACCATTTTGAATTTTTTTAATAGGTTATTATTATCGGACTACTCTTATTGAAAAGACTGTCCAGTCCACTGCAACAATTTGTTTAAATCTTATGTCATTTATGTTCAGGAACAAATCGATGTCAACGCAATGGCGGAAAAACAAAGGAATATGGATAACCTAAGGAGAAAAAGAAAGGACATGAAAAAACGTATGTCGTTGTCTTCACTTCCCAATTTATAATATTTCTCCTTTTTTTTTTCAAGGCGACATCTTCTCCATTTTTGTGAGTCACATCCATCTCCACTGCTGTATAGTGGTTGTAAATGCCGATTTGTGAGATTTTCTTTCTATTTGCAGGTCAGAAGGAACAGAAGAAGAAAGACAGGAAGAAGCTTAAAGAAGCTAATCGTAATTGAGGAGGTTTTTAACCCTAGGAAATACTCTGTAGCAGCTACCTTCCCTATTACCAAGTACTCGTATTATAATTTTGAGCTATCTTTTACCCCTTTTCTATTTTGGGGAATGTCATATTTATGTTATACGAGTAGTCAAAATGAAATAGAACCTAGAAAATTTTGCTTGGTGTTTTTACTAGAGGTTTTATGAGTAACATGTTTGCCCCTACATTTTATCAATGCATTTCTTTTACCGATGTAAGAACCGACGTGGGTTAGTATTCAGGATCTGGGTTTGAAATTTGTTTTGAGGTGGCCAGTACAGTATTGATTCTAGGGCTTCCCTTGTACAGTAACTAACTGTACTGTTTTGAGGTGACCCTTTCCTTTCCTTTCCTTTCCTTGTTCTTTGTAGCATGAGTTAATAGTCCTCAACTTGTGACAATAATAGTAGAGCAGCAGCCGCCTTTATGGAAAGGTTCAGAATACTTGAGCTAATTAAGCAGCAGTTGAGGCACCTAACTTCATTTTAATTGCTTCATTTTTATTATTTTATTCATCTAATTTGGCAATTTCTAGACACCAATCTCCTCTTTCCACTTATATCTTAATTATGTATATTTAAAATATCTTGTTTTGAGGCTCTAGACGTCACCTATGCGAATCAGCTTCTACTGAGTACTCCGTCCGTCTCATCCATTTTTTTGGCACGGCTATGAGCAGAGATAATCTCAAATATAATTTCCAATATATATTAATTACATAAAATATAGTCACGTGTTCTTTTTTAATTGTCGTAAGTAATGAGTATATTAATAATAAAAATAAAGATACGATAATTTTTAATAATACGTAAATAAAGATATGAATAAAACAAAATTTAGATTATTGGTAAATCTGAAAAAATAAAGACATGGATGTAAATGGATAATTTAGTTTTGTTACGAGTAATATGGAAAAAAAATTGAAGTAGTCAAGATTTTTGCGAAGGCAAGAGCAGTCAATTTCCAACAACATGAAGATGAATACATAATGTTTTATCTTTCTCTAAAGTGCAGTTTACACGTTATTATGTAACAACAAACAACAATAAGGGTAGTAGCTCCATTATCTAAACTCTAAAGCACGAAAATTCAATGTTTTGGGGACCCATTTTATTCAATGTGCAACCATTGCATGCTCTCTTAATCATATTTAAATATAATACTCCAATTAATATCCTTCTATTTTGTTGGCTTTTTTTGTGTTTGTGTGAAAGTAATACTTTTATCTTATATATATATATATATATATATATATATATATATATATACTCTATAATTAAGATTTCAGAAAAAAAAAAATTTATAAGGTTGACCTTTGCAAATCAAAAAAGACTGCATTGCATTGCATGGGTATTTCCTTATATGATGATGTTACAAGAAAGTGAGGTTAGTTTAGGACCAGGTCTTATATTTGCTCTACTTATCTACCTGTGTTTTTTTTATGTATGCTTTAGCAGCAAGCTCAACTAACTGTTGGAAGCAGATCCCTTGCCTATAATTTTCAGGTTCGAGTTAGCGAAAATATATAGCAAGTTTTCCAAGTTTATCAATTTTCAAAATCAAAGCCCTGTCTCGTCTGTTGGGAAATGAAGTTTTTTGGTTGTGGAATGAAGGGACTCAAAATAATGCTATGTCTTGCATTTATTGTGATGATCTGCAGTAAGCATTCAGTTGCGCAGACACACAGTCGAGATTGTAAGTATATATCTGATCTTATCCTGCTCTAGATAGCTTTTAATTTGGTTGCTTTTTCATGTATCATGTGTTAAGATTACGTAGTTTCCTAATGTAAATCTAACAAGTAAGTTCGTGTAAAGCTTGTTTTTGAGCTTTCTGTTCTTGAATACATTTGTAAGTGATGAGTTTATGATAACACAACACAGATGCTGCTTTAATCTCTCTGACGACGGGATGGAAGAATGTACCTCAAGGTTGGACGGGTGGAGATCCTTGTGGTAACGGATGGGAAGGTGTCGCCTGCACTAATTCCCGTATTACTACCATGTAAGTTCTCATTTTCAAATTCAAGCTTCAATGAAATTTGAATTTTGAATGTTGGGTGTTTGTTTACATTTGAATTTACGGACTGCTGTTTTTCAGAACATTAGCAAGTATGGGTATGGTTGGTCAGTTGACAGGAGATCTTGCATCTTTATCGAAACTGCAAATTCTGTAAGTTTCCACCTAATTATTTCAGTATCTGAAACTTTGTATTAATGGTGCTTATCTTAATCTATCTACTGTCTTATTTATGCAGTGATCTATCCTACAATAAAGGGCTTACGGGTCCTCTTCCTCCGAATATTGGACAGCTTTATGAACTGACAACCTTGTAAGAAATTCGACTTTACAACACCAAACTATTCTCCTCTGCTATGAATTTTTTTTTTTTGACATTTACTTCTGATGTTGTGTTTGTATCAGAATCCTTGTCGGATGTGGTTTTTCTGGGCGAATTCCTGACTCAATTGGAAACTTGGGGAAACTTGTTTACCTGTAAGAATACTGATCTTATTCTGGTACTTCTGTAAATGCATGTCATTCCAGAGATACTAAACTTTTTTTTGATGATTTTTGTTCGTGTGTATAGTTCTCTGAATACAAACGGTTTCACTGGGAAAGTGCCAGCCTCTATTGGAAACTTGAGAAAACTTTACTGGCTGGATTTGTCACAGAATCAGCTCTCCGGGAGCATTCCTGTTTCGAATGGAAACACGCCTGGTCTCGATTTGTTAGTTAATACAAATCACTTGTATGTACCAGGACCACTCACTACTCTACTACATTTGAGTTTGGTTTTGTTATAAGAATCCTAACATTCTGTTAACATTTCAGTCATTTTGGAATGAACCAACTCTCTGGGATTATACCGCCTGCCCTTTTTAGCTCGAAAATGAATCTGATACATGTGTAAGTCCAAGACTCGCTCGCATAGTTTAATGCCTTGTCCTGTCCCTCTGCTAATGCTGTAATATATGAAATTGGCAGGCTTTTCGACAACAATAACCTCACTGGAAGCATTCCTTCGACTCTAGGGCTTGTGCAGACATTAGAGGCTGTGTGAGTATGATCTTCACTAGATTTCGTTCTATCCGTTGATGTTTCATTTTATTAACATCTATTCTATTTTCAGTCGCTTTGATAGGAATTCACTCAGCGAGCGTCTTCCAACCAATCTCAACAAACTTATTAATTTGAACGAGTTGTAAGCAGACTATGGACCAACACTTTGAACTTAATCATCTTCATCCTTCATCTTTAAATCTGTTTAATTTCATCATTTCTTTGAGGAGTTTTATGTTGTTTTTCGGCAGGGTACTATCCAACAATGCATTCACTGGCCCTGTGCCTGATCTTACCGGAATTGATAACCTCGACTATGTGTAAGCGCTGCTAACTCATTTTAACCTTTCACCTATAAAGATTGTTGTGTTAATATATACTCCTTATATCTAAGTTTGCCATGAATTCTTCTGATTTTCAGGGACATGAGCAACAACAGTTTTTCAGCATCAGATGTTCCACAGTGGTTCTCCACCTTACAGGCATTGACTACTGTGTATGTTATTCCACGAATTTTCTGGCTTTCTAACATTCATTCTCACTGCAGCTAGCAGAATGATGAGTACAGTATTCATGTATATTATTCGGTGTGTACTTTTAGTCTGTTTACTAACATAGTATCGACAGAATGATGGAGCAAACTGGCCTTCAAGGAGAGCTTCCAGCGGAATTCTTCAGCATCCCCAATTTACAGACTGTGTAGGTGATAAATATATATATATATATATATATATATATATATATATATATATATATGTCTTCATTTTTTTTACTATTTGATGCTGAAAAGTTACATTGTTTTATCTGGACAGGGTATTACGGAACAATCGTCTTAACCAGAGTCTAGATTTTGGCACTAGTCCCAGCCAACAACTTCAACTTATCGATCTTCAAAACAACTCTATCAGTTCTCTCCCAAGAGCTCCAGCACGCAATTTCACACTGTTGTAAGTATCATAGATTATACATTTATACTCATATTTATATTTCTGAGAAGTCTGAGATGAGGCCGTCTTGTACAAAAATGTCTCTGTACTGTACGCACCAAGTAATATGCTCTATTATTCCGTTTCTGCGCAGGCTGAACGATAACCCATACTGCAAGAATTCTCTGACAGCATTGCCATACTGCAACAATGAGCAGGAACTTGATTCCACTTCCTCCTTTTTATCCCCAGTATTTTGTGTCCCCGCTCCTTGTTCCTCCGGAATGGCCTCCAGTCCTAACTGCAAATGTGCATACCCCTACACCGGAACTTTCATCCTTAGAGCACCTTCCTTTTCAGCTTTTGGAAGCCCAACCTACTTCCCACAACTTCAACAGTCTCTATTGAAAAGCTTCACCAACATGAGCCTCCCTGTGGATGCCGTCTCACTTAGTAGCGCTGCTACTGATTCATTCGGGTATCTTACGATGAAGCTTCAAATCTTTCCAGCTGGACAAGACTATTTTAATAGGACAGGAGTATTTTCTCTTGGGTTCGTGCTCAGTAACCAGACATACAAGCCAGCTGATGCGTTTGAACCCTACGTTTTTCTTGCAGATGACTATACACAATTTGAAGGCATGTTCTCAATATTTCTGATCATGTTATTAGATATTCTGTCACACGCGATCTCCTTCTAACATGAGGGATTTTTCAGGGAAGAAACCAAACAGTCACACAGGTGCAATCATTGGGGCTGTTATAGGGAGTATAGTGCTTCTTCTGCTGTTAGTATGTGCTGGAGGGTATGCATATTATCAAAGGAAACGAGCGCAACAAGCAAAAAAACATGCGAATCCATTTGGTACTCACTCCACATTGTTCATTCAATTTTATTTTCTCGGAATTTGAAAGTTTGTTGGAGTTATTAAGAAAGGTTATGATGTTTAATTTGTTCCAAAATTCAGATGCCTGGGACTCAAAGGGTGCTTATGGTGACATTCCTCAGCTAAAAGGAGCCAAGTTTTTTTCATTTGAAGAGTTGAGGAAATGTACGAACGGCTTTTCAGAATACAACTGCGTTGGAGCGGGTGGTTATGGGAAGGTTTACAAGGGGATCCTAGACGATGGGCAGATCGTTGCTGTCAAAAGATCTCAGGTGGGGTCTATGCAGGGTAGTCGAGAGTTCAAAAATGAGATAGAGCTTTTATCAAGGGTTCATCACAAAAATCTCGTGAAACTCGTAGGATTCTGCTATGATCAAGGAGAACAAATGCTGGTTTACGAATATATTGCAAATGGCACCGTTCTGGACAGTCTTTCAGGTATTTTGATTACATTTGAGACGATACTGGTGATTCCAGTCATGCTATATCTGATGCTGATTACCTCTGCAGGAACGTCGGGAGTTCAGCTAGACTGGATAAGAAGACTAATGGTGGTGCTCGGCTCAGCACGTGGTCTGCAGTACCTGCACGAGCTAGCTGATCCGCCCATTATACACAGAGATATCAAATCTAACAACATTCTTCTCGATGAGCGCTTAACTGCTAAAGTCGCGGACTTTGGTCTGTCTAGGCTTTTTGGTGATTCTGACAAGGGTTATGTTACTACTCAAGTCAAAGGAACAATGGGATACCTGGACCCTGAATATTTCATGACGAATCAACTGACAGAGAAGAGCGACGTCTTCAGCTTCGGGGTAGTGATGCTAGAAATCATAACAGCAAGAAGGCCAATACAGCAAGGGAAGTACATAGTCAAAGTGGTGAAAACCGGGATGGACAGAAGCAAACAGTTGTATGGACTTGATGAAGAATTAGACCCGATGCTAGTCTCGTCTACGCCTCAACTGGTTGGTTTTGAGAGATTTGTGGATTTAGCCTTGAACTGTGCAGAGGAATCGGGTATGGATAGGCCGACAATGGGTGAAGTGGTGAAAGAAATAGAGACGATTCTGAAACAAGCTGGTATGAACCCGAATGCTGATTCTACATCGGTTTCAGAGAGTTATGAAGGGGCCGGTTTCGGGAATGCATATCATCCATACTCTGATGATTCACTTATGCATCAAAGTATGAATGTTCCCCTTACAAAGGTTGTGTCTGAATGATGGAATCTGTTATGTAAATAGATGTAGACAGTTTATTGTTGCTTCATCATTGTGTCATTTGTATGTTGTGTTAGTTACCTAGTTGTAGTATTTGCATGATTGCATCACATTGAGTCATTACTCATTAGATAGAAAGAAGTCACTATAATTCTTGTGTTGTAAAATTTTTGGTCACATACTCACGTCCACTGGAAATTTGGAAGTACTACACTCCGATCATGTTCTTTTGAACTGAAATGAGTTGGAAAAAAGTAAAAAAAATAAAAAAATAAATTTGCACCGCATGGTTGTAGTTTTTGTATGTTGTATTGCAGTATTGACTATTGTTTCATCATTTGTATCACATTGAGCATTTAGATAGACAAATCATTACTTGCTTCAATTCTTGTGAGTTAGAAAGGTTTTGCAGGTGATTATGACTATATTTTGAGGCGTATTTAGTAAATTAGGTGACGATTATCGTGCAATTATAACTATACAAAAAGTCTTATGATGCAATCTTACGGTAATATTATTAAGACAGTCTCACAAGAGCTTACTACTAAACACTTTTTATTTTGGATCTTTTCTCTAGGATGTTTCTTTTGTCGATTTTAACTTATCCCACTTTTATATTATTGCCAATTCACATAAGAATCGAACCCCCAAACTCACGTAGATTGTCAATTTAGAGAAGAAGATTCGGGTCACGTTAACACTTAACATGATGTCAGAGCTTTCTTACTCGGTCAAGAAGTAAGGGGTTTGATTCTCATTTGTAACAGATATCGCCAATTCAATTACTCTTTAGTACTTATTGTTTGAGACGATGTTGTATTAATCCAAATGGGAAGAAAGAGAAGTAGAGAACATTATCCTCTAATTTTGTCCTCACAACCAACCTCGGCAGCATATTTACTACTCGTACACGACAGTTGAGGATGAAGAAGAATACCATCATGGTTATGGTTATGGTTATGGTTATGGTTATGGTTGCAGTTACCCCCTAAAATTAGAGCGGTTGATTTCGGCTGCTCTTCATTACTCTGAATTTCATTTTGTTGGGATCATTTTAGGTCTTCAATTTCGACCCTCTGATTACTATTTTACTTCTTTCGACCCACATGATTTTCTGGGTATCATCCTTTAAGAAAAGTGATTAGATATGATCACTGTGCCCTCTGCTGTTATTATTGTATCTGGGAAATCCAAGAAATCTCAACCTCAACCCTCTAAGGTACACTATACTATTTCATTTTTAATTATTGTTTAAATGTACCCATAATTGGTTCATACATGGATTCTATGGTTCTTCTAAGAGACGGTCTCTCATATAAGAAGGGGTTCAAAGTTGAGAGTAATTGAAGTGAAACAATTATGTCAACTATGAAATTGATGTTTAGAAGGTAGGGTGTGTCAATGGATCTTGATCACATATGATTTCTTACATTTTCATGAGGAAGTGGTTGTACAAGTTTTAGAATCGCTTCGAATGGGGGGTGATTATTAGAGGGTAATGTAGAAAATTACAAAGGAGATTAGCCGTTTGTGAGGTTGGTGATGAAGATAGACAGACTGATGCCCATTGGGCTTGAACTCGTTATCATGGGTTGAGTTTCCACTTGAGAGTTCAGACATCTTCTAATAATTTCCTTCACCTCGACTCAATTAGAGTGACAACTGACAATGGGTCTTTGTAAGGTGAGTGTCGGGCAAGTGTTCACATTAAAATTCTTTGTACTCAATTGGGCTGCTTGGGATATAGATTGAGATTTTGAGCTAGGTATTAACCATTATGGTTATCGGTGGTTTTAAATGATGATTGTAAAGGAATGCTTCTTTGGTTTCGATGTAGGGATCAATTTACGAAGATACAATGCAATGTGCTTTAACGTTCACTGCTCACCTTCACTATGTTATTTCACACTGTTAAAACACACATATTGACCGCGAAGTATTCGTTGATACCTAATTACCTATATTGTCATCCACATGACTTGATCTACGTTGCCCTTTACCTTTGTGGCTTTGTGAATGTACTAGTTATTTTCTGTTTTTTTTCTTCCAGATTTTCTTTATAAACAATTACATTCCCTTTATAGGACTCTGAGCAAGCACCGCTTAGGATCACCACGAATGTCAAACAGAATTTGCAGTTTTTGAAGTTGTGGAAGGTGATTCACTGTTTGGAAGTACTTGTTCTTTTGCTTTCGATAGTAATCCATTGAATACATTTCTCTTAATGCCGTAGGAGTACCAAAAAAGAAGTTCTGGCACTCCCAAGCCGGCTACAAGCTATCGGCGAAAGACGGTGGATAAGGAGGATCTTCCTCAAGATACAGACCTCTACAAGGATCCTACTTTATCTCTTTATTAGTAATTTTCTTCCCTTGTCCCTGCTTTACCCAATATTAAACTTGCAGTTTTAGTCATTTGATTGAGTTATGTTTGTTTGAATTTGTAATGCAGTACAAATCAGGATATTGACAACGCAGTTCCTGTCTTACTTGTTGATGGGTATAATGTCTGTGGTTACTGGATAAAGCTGAAGAAACATTTCATGAATGGGAGACTTGATATAGCCCGACAAAAGTTGGTCGATGAACTTGTACAATTTAGCCTGTTAAGAGGTCTGTGCTTTTCTCCACATCGGTTTTCAAAGTGATAAGTTGGTATGTCATTGCATTGAAAAAAGATTTGAAAATTTTAAATTAGTTGGGATGTCATCACCATAGGTTGCGGTTTTTGACTCATTACTTTGGAATATGAAAATCATTGGAAACTGATTTGTCAAACCTGAAAGCTGGTTGAAACATGTTTTCTGTAATATAGTGAATATTGATTTGTGGAAATTAAATTTAAATTTTTTCATGATCGCCCATATTGTACTTCTGCTTATTTTTCATATTTGATTTTTAACACTGTAGGCTGTAGCTATATGGTGTTGGCCTGTATTATTGTCAGGGGTTTAAACAGTTAGTGGTTTGATAATTTTCCTTTCGAATCTTACAGAAGTGAAGGTGGTGGTGGTTTTTGATGCACTAATGTCTGGGCTACCTACTCACAAAGAAACTTTTACTGGGTATGTGCTTCAAATGCGAAAATGGTTTTGCTCGTTTGATGTCTATTTGTTGTGATTCTTTGTTATTACCTCTTTTTTTCCTTACAATATAGGAGTACCTACTCACAAAGAAACATTATTATGGTGTATCTGCGTATCCTCCTACAACCTTACATTCTTACAATAACAATGTCAAAATTTTAGTTACATATGTGATATTTGTGTTGCAGTGTGGACATTGTTTTTTCTGGAGAATCATGTGCAGATTCATGGATAGAAAAAGAGGTATAGTTATTGTCTTTATTTTGAAAGATCTGCTGAAGATTCTGTCACAAGGTCCGATAAGACTGAGATTTAGTATTTAATGTAAATTATTGGTATACTCCTGGCTTAATATTCCATGATATTTTACTGATTTCGTATCACAATAACAGGTTGTGGCATTGAGGGATGATGGTTGCCCGAAGGTTTGGGTGGTGACATCTGATCACTGTCAACAACATGCAGCTTATGGAGTGGTATACTTTTCCTTTAATTAGTTTTTTTAACTTCCATCATATCATATCATATCGTTCTGTGATGTCATTTTATCTCTTCTGAGAGAAGACTCTGCTTGAAAACCTGTCATTCCTTTCAAGTCCACCAACAAAACTGCTAAAACCTCTTGTTCAACGTGAAGCTATTCCATGGAAGAGCTTAATTACAGCGAACAGTTTGCTATTCTTTGCTGAAAGTCCTCAGCCTTTTTTTGCAGACTTGTCAGTTTAAGGAAGAATATTAACTGTGGATTCACACAAGCAATTGAATGTGTCATTTCTTGCATGTTAAACTTCTATCGGCTGATGGCTGACACTGACTATAATACATTTTCCCCAGGGAGCTTTTATTTGGAGCAGCAAGGCACTAGTTTCTGAGGTAAGCTATTGAAACAATGATTTTTGGATACTAAGCTTTCTTTAACTAATCTATACTACTACTAGTGCTGCTGCTGCTGCTGCTGCTACTACGACTCCACTACCACTACTACCACCACCACTACTACTACTACATTATTATTATGAAAAAATCTGTAAAATTTAGTATTGTTTCATCATTACATGAGCTTTTCATCAGAGATATTCTCAACTTTTATTTGAACTTTATAAGCTTTTGTTTCTAACAGTAAATGATTCGGAAAACTATACTTGTATTAAAATTGATTCCATGTTTGCTACTGAAGAAAGTAAAAAGTTGAGCACCATGTTGGTGAAACATGTGATAATCATTGTCATTTTATGTTTGAACCATAGATGATGTGTCTCCTAACTTCACTCCCAAATTCTGTACATTGATTGATGTGCTATTCTTTAGTGGCTTGCAGATTAAGGCTTCAAAGAAGGAAATGGAGAGGATGCTTCAGGAACAAAGGTCTGTCTGTCTATCACTTGTGCTAACCTTTGACTTGACTGCAAATATATAGATGTTATTTGAGCTTCAGAAACGTCGACATATTTCTTGCCATTTCAAGTTATATAGACATACAAATTCATAATCTTGTGCAGGGTCAGAGTCTCAAATGTTTGTTTGTCATATTTAGAGGTACACTGATGTTATGGTGTTTTCTCAGAGTATATCTTTGTGGCTATTTGAGGGCTATGTTCTTCGGAATTTGTAGAATTGTCTGGAAAATCCTAATAAATTACCTCCTCCGTCTGGCCGTCACCTCTATGATATCCTTTTTCGAGACTTTTGTTTCTAACTATAATACCTTTAGCATAGAAACAGATTACTTCAAATTTAATCTCAAAGTATCTTCACTATATATATATATATGCTTTGAAACAGTTTGTCTAAAATCCGAACCTTTATATATCAAAGCAGAGTCTGCCTTTTCACATTTCACACTTCTGCAGTCTAGTTAGTAAAGTTACGAGAGGTGGTACTCATGAATCATGAGTCATGACCTAGGGTTCAAAGCCCTCCAGAATCATAATCGTCCTTAAAAAAAACAGTTCACACACTTCTGATCTGAGTTCTATTTTGTCTTTTGAGACTGAAGTTCTCTGGACGTGACCTGTATCAAGCCCACATTTCGCTGCTACTTCTCCTGAAATTTGTGTCTTTTTTAGTTTCTCTATTTTAAAGGCAGTTTAGATAAGTATATCCTCCTCCTGGAGAAATTCTTATGTAGGTTAATAATGTCCATTGTCCAGATCAACTTCGATGCAAGGAAAACTGCTGAAGCACAATCTGGACACAGAAGTTGTGGATGCTTTGAAAGACTTGAAGATGAGGCTATCACAAAATGAGTCCTAGTAGCACAACACTACATTGCTGGTTTGTGAATTGAAATCAGGGTCCAAGTCCAAGTCCAAGTCCAAGCTTTGGATACAATCAGGCGGGTGGGCGTTGCTCATTTGCATCCAGTCTCGGATTTTTAGGGCTCACAGGTTTGGATATATGAGGTGTCGGTGGTAATGGATTATTCACCATATTCAAGTTCATCCTCGCGTAACCAATACCAATACCACTGCCTTCATCATACTTTTGTAACAATAATAATCACTTCCCTCATCTTGTGATTTTGACCCTCGAAACTCGTAAGTCGTAACAGTGATCTGTAACTCTGCTTAATGTTTTATGCAATCAATCCTCAGTAATGACTAATGAAGCAGCGAGGCATGCACTCCAAACGCGGTGGCTGAGGCCTGAGGAGCATACTAAGCAATATCTGTATTATGTCTTCTACTCCGGATATGATACTCATTTTACAGAAAACTTAACAATTTTACATAATACTTCGTCGGTAGTCACGAGTCACTACTAATATACGAGTAAACCGGATGATTACTAAGCTAAGTACCATCAAAAAGATTTGGCAATAGTATATGTTGGTCAAACTATAGCTAATAAAATCTGCTAATGCTCTCTGGGACAGTGCAGATCTCTTGTCTCATTCGTGTGACACAATTATACACGGAATGACTATCGCCTATTGCATAAATAAAATCCGCACTGCTCTGGGATAATTTGATACGTGCCGGACACAACAAAAACCATCTCTCAGTTTAAAAAAAATTCAATACGTATTGGACACGGACCGTCTTAATTAGGAACTTACGATACAGACACGGCTGAAATACGCCTTGATTAGTGTCGGACACAAAAATCGTGTCTTGAATTTTAAAACAAATTCAATACGTATTATGCAGTACACGGTTCAAAAAAGAAGAGAAGAAAACCCTCACTTTCAAACGCAGCTTCCACCTTGTCATCTCCGATTGGCGCCTCACCTGTCTCCAGCCGACATTCAAGATTGCAGCAGTCGACATTCAAGGTGCGAATTCCATTCAATTAGATGTTCTGGATATGAATGGAGGGAGTATTAATTAACTTTGCATAGACTTAAGTTAAGTTGCAGCTTCTCTCTCCGTCAATAAACCCTAGTAAATTGATCACGCAAGTGAAGAAGCATGACTGCCGCGGATCACGAGAATTGGTAATTATCTTCATTTATTGGAATAAGTTTGTTTATGTAAGTAACGTCTTTCCTTCTTCATCCCTGTTATCCGTCTTTTGTTGATTTGCAGTAAAGTAGTGACGCCAGGAGACGTGCTCGGAAAAGCCTCGGAAGTAAGTGCTGGAAAGGGCGCATATGTTGCTACTGACGCGGCTGGAGTTAAGTTGGTTTATGCTGCTCTCACCGGTTCTCTTTCCTTCCATTCTCCCTCTTCCCCTTCCGACAAGGTTTTCTTCTTCTTCTTCTTCGTCTTGTTGTTATTATCATACTCTCTCCGAGTCTAAGATAGGTTTCCTATGGTTTTTGGGAGGAAGAGAGAGAAATGAAAGGTTGAATATGATCACATATACTTAAAAAGGAAAGAGAGAATAAAGAATGACTCTTCCCTTCCCAAAAGGGAAGAGGGAACCTGAGTCAGACTCGGAGGGAGTAGTGACCTATTGCCTTGTTGACGTAGTCTTCTCCTTCGTTGTCTTTTAAATGAGTTTATTTTAAGTGATAGGTAACTTAAAAGTTACACCGAGACATTTCTACAATGTATAAATAGTTACTGTGCGAATTTGTAGACATTTAATTTCGAGATCAAATCGGTCCGAAAAAGTGATTTTTCGAAAAAATGTGAGATATTTTGTTGGTCATCTAAATAGGACCCGTGTAATATAAAATGACCGACGGTTTAAAAAAAACTCCTAAATAGTTCAATTCCTAGTATGTATACCGAAATTTCGCTCTAATCCGACGTTACCTGAAAGATAGGCGAATGTTTTTTAAATGTGATTATTTTAAACCATACGTACGTATGTTCCACATTGCTTTTAGGGTAAAATATGTGGAGGAAAATGAAGATGAAGAAAAGAAAGTGGGATCACAATAATAGGAACCACGAAACCTATGCTAAGAATGAAAGTGGAACATTTCTTAAAAGAGAAATGTGGAACATTGTATTACTTAATGGAATTACCCATGAGTGACTCGGCCTCAACTTCAGTCAATTCACTACTGTGAATCTTTATCTTTTGCTCTTGCAAGCATCAAATAACACGATTGTACCAAGTTGATGGAGCACAAGATTTTACTGATGCCATTAGTGGAGGGCAACTCAATTTTAGATGTTTGATCTCGTAGTGACCTTTTATTATTCATTCGTTTTGTCAGATAAAATGATTAGAGCTATATCTTGTACGGGTACACCTTGATATAGGGCTATATTTTCAGATCCAGTAGTTTAGAAAACTATCTTTCTTTCCGTGTTTTTCATCTAGTTTATAAAGTGGAGGGGCAGTTATGTTGATGCTTGAGTGAAGTCAAGCAACCTAATGGCATAGTGTAGTGATATGAGGACGCTCCTTTTCATATTCTGATTGTTAGACAATATGTACATTCATCCATAATGCGGTCTTGTACTAGAGAAATCTGCTGAAATCATATGGTAATGCTGATATTTAAGATGGCCATTGACATGTGTTTGATCATGATTCTGATAGAGACTCATCGTTGAGGTAACTGGTCACAAAGCACATGGTGCGGTCCCTGAGGCTGGATGTATAGTTCTTTCTCGTGTAAGTTTCTAAATATTAACTCTTTTGACTAGGTTTCTTGAACAGTGGGTTTGTTAAAAATGGATTTTGATATTGAACAAATATTTAATGCTTTGTATCGTTAAAATCCATATATTTTTTTCAGCGCAGAGAAATAGATCAATTAATTGCATAGTTAGTGTACTTTGTATCTATGGTGAGGTTGAACTGGATCTCTTTTTTTGGCAGATTAAAAAGGTGATGCCCAAGATGGCTTCAGCTGATATCATGTGCGTTGGTGAAAAAGCTGTTAAAGAGAAATTTACAGGCATCATCAGGTAGAGCATATGCATTTAATGGGTATTTATACTATCAACCCCACTTCCAAGCTTGGTTTATAATTTGAAACTGCATTCGTCACTCAATAGACTGGTTTCAGATATTGGCGGGAGGTCTTGAATTTGGCCAAGTTAAGATTAACTACACAGGAAGCTGCATCATATAACCACAATCTTTCACTTTTCACTTGCACATAGTTCTCTCCTTTTGATAAACCTCGTAATTTTACTGAAACAGAGTTAAATCTGATTTTTCTGAGGTTTGCTACCCAATTACTACTAGGTGGAAGATGATTGTGACATTCATCAAACTGTCACCTAAACTGAAGTTGTGCATTCTGCTAATATGTGTGTCATGTGTGGTTGTAATTTTGTCTTTTATTTATTCAGTTATCATCCGATTCTTTGTTGGTAAAAGGGGTATCTTACTTAAGGTTAGTATATGCCAAGCTCCTGTTAAAAGACCAGCCACATATAAATTACAGATGGAGCAATTTCTAACATTCACTAGTTGGATATTTGCATCTGATATAGGAATTGCAAGTTCTGTGTAATGCTTGTGTATGACAGAATACATACACCACTTAACTTTATTTATTTATTAATTATGTGTGTTTGTGGTGGGGAGTGTTGAGGGTTTGATGGAACTACTGAGTGCTATGCACTTATGCTGTGAGATCTGAAGGTCTATATATGTTATATGATTTGATGCAACAAGTGACTGTTTGATTAGGAGGAGTTACAAATAATGACTATTGTACCTTGGCAGGCAGCAGGATGTAAGAGCAACCGAGATTGACAAAGTTGATATGTATGCTTCATTCCGAGCAGGTGATATTGTCAAAGCAATGGTTGTATCCTTCATTCATATTCCCTTTTTTCGTGCTATTTTTTTTCTTATATTTGTAGTAAGGGGTTTTTGTCAAAAATTTAATTCTCTTTTATCTTGGTAGCTGTAATAACATTGATAACTACAAGAATTTACCAGCTCAAACACTATTCACTTAGCCTGTGTGATACAGTGTGGTTGTTACTAACGGATGCATATATCGCCCGTATCATACATTCTCTTTCGAGTTCATGTTTTTGTATATCCTTAACAAATTACCCAGCTTTCCCTTGGCGATGCAAGAGCGTACTACTTGTCAACAGCAAAGAATGAATTGGGAGTTGTATCAGCAGAAAGTTCTGCAGGTAAGTGAATCTGGGATTCAGGCTGTGTGTTTTTTCTTTTGAATGGCGTTTACTTCTTCCTTGCTTCCTTTCGACTTACTGTTTTATCTACTGGCTTAGTTCTGATTTCTTGTAGCCATAGCTACATTTACTGGATGCACTTTTGGGTCTGCCTGTTAAACATTACATGAAGTAAATGTTCTCAATTTGTTTAAGATTACCCATTGCTTAGCTTGTGTATGTATTTTGCAATCTGTATTACGATTTCTTAGGGAGCCATCATTAATGCATGCATCGTTCATGTCATTCACTTGAGTTCTCTACATATGTTTTTGGACAAACCTCAGTAGGGTATCAAAGTGTATGCTAAGGTTATGGCTCGCCGTCATGTGTACATGTTTAGTGTTTTTTTTTACCTAAAGTGAAAGTGTCGTGGCACAATTCGAGTATCCCAAAAAAGGTGTACAACTGTAGTGAAGTGACAGTTATTGTTGCTTGGACCTATTTGCTCAGACTTATGGTGAGAAAATGGTGTTTATAATGCTCAGACCCATTTGTAAGGCTAGAAATGATGTTTATTTGCAGGTGAGAAAATGGTCCCAATAAGTTGGACGGAGATGCAATGCCCTGTGAGTGGCCAGATCGAGCAGAGGAAGGTTGCTGAAGTTGAAAGTAAGAGAATTCCAATGTGAATTTTCTCCAGATAGAGATTTCAGCTCAGCCTTTTGGGAAAGATAGAAATCAATGAGTTGGTATTTTGGTAGACAGATGTAGTTTTGAGTTTTAATCATTGCATTTTTTAGGTGGAGCTCAGTAGCATTGGAAATTGGAATGAATATGTACTCCGTATTAAAATTTTATTTTATTTTTCCCTTGAAGATCAGATCTTTGTTATTGCAGTATGTGTTCAATTCTAGATTCAAATGAGTGGCAATTATGTATGTCAAAAATATCAAGGTTGAAAGAAATTGGAGGAGAAGCCAATGAAATATGAATGGAATGGCACGGCATATTAATTTGATGACTCAGTTTTTTTTTTCTTCGTCATCAAACAAATGTTTGGAGCATTTTGCTGTTTTACTACTCGAGTTTGTCGATCGCTCATAATTGTGTACTTGCTCTTAACGTTACAATTTACAAGTATGGAGTATTATTTTCCCGAATACGATATTTTGGTTGAATACAGTCATTAAAGCTGAACTTTATGTTTCCTTGTTTATGTATCTTAAATTTTGTCCTGCCAACAAATTAGAGAGAAAGAGGCCAACATCAGAAAAGGCTCCGTATAACTGAAATATATTTAGGCGGGAGAATCGTGGAGCCTTGTTATTCTGTTAGGGCAAAGGGAAGGGATAATAAATATAGTTGAAAACTTCTAGAGAACGGGCTACAACACTTTGCTTCTTTGATTTCCACGAAATTGGTGACTTCCCCAAGAGTATACAGTAGCCCGTCGTGGAACGTCTAGAGAAAGGGCATGACGCCCAATCCGAATCGCAATACGCAGTAAGTGTGGCCGAGGACGAATTTGCAAACAATATTCCTTGACTCGGTTCAGACTTGAGATACCTTAGAACTCGTTTTGCGGCTTGAAGGTGTGCTGATGTCGGACTTTGCATAAATTGGCTTAGCAACTGCACCGAAAACGAAATATCAGGCCTGGTTATGGTGAGGTAGATAAGCTTCCCAATGAGTCTCCGATATACTTCCGGATTCGGTAGCGGAATGCCTTTATCAGGCTCTAGTTTTTGATGTGCGTCAATCGGTATTTTCAGTGGTCTTTGTTTGTGGACTCCAAATTCCTTGATCATATCTAGTGTGTACTTCTTTTGTGAGGCAAAGAAGCCTTGATTCGTATTTGTTACCTCCAATCCAAGGAAATACGACAATTTTCCTAAATCTTTCATATGAAACTTCGAATTCAGCATTGTCTTTAATTGATGTATTTCTGACTTATCATCCCCCGCAAGGACCATATCGTCGACGTATACCAACACTACGGTTACCCCTTTTTCATTCTTTTTAATGAACAAAGAATTGTCTGCCTGAGATGTCAAGAACCCAAATTGATTGAGAGAAGAAGATAATTTGGCAAACCATTGCCTTGGCGCCTGTTTTAGTCCGTACAAGGACTTCTTCAATTTACATACTTGGGTCATTCCCGACCTTATTCCACGACTTCCTTCACTAATTCTGCTGCCTTGCCCTTCATAACCTTGAGGCATATACATGTATACTTCCTCCTTCAAATCTCCATGAAGAAAAGCATTACTCACATCCATTTGACATATATTCCACCCCTTTATGGAAGCCACAGCAAGAAGTGCTCTTACCGTGGTCATTTTGGCCACAGGAGCGAAAGTTTCTGAATAATCCAAGCCCAATTTTTGTCTGCAACCTTGAATTACAAGCCTAGCTTTATGCCTCTCAAGAGTACCATCCGGTTTATATTTGCTCTTGTATATCCATTTGCATCCTATTGCTCTTCTTCCGATTGGTAGATGGGTAATCTCCCATGTTTTATTTTCTTCCAAGGCTGCTAATTCCTCATTCATTGCTCTCCTCCATTCCGGTTTCTTCACAGCTTCATAAAAACTATATGGATCCTCTTCTTTGCATATCTTATTCACCATGTTTGCAAAGCTTTCACCCACATGAGCATCCGTAATATTAGATACCTGTGGAGTATCTTCCCTCGTATTTTTTCCTCTGTAATTAGTCACAAAATCTTGTAACCATTCAGGTTGTTTTCTTGGCCTGTTGGACCTTCTGTGTCCAACTTCTGTGTTGATATTTTCAACTTCCAGTAGTTGTTCCTCATCAGTATTTTGGGCCTCCCTTTGTCCATGATCATCTGTGGAATTAGATTTTACAGGAGTAATATTTGCATCCCAGATAGGCGCCTCTTGTTCTTCAGCAGGAAACGAGACGGGACACGGTTGTAGTATCTGACCTGAATGTTTTCCTTTGTAAGGAAAAATATTTTCGTAGAATTTCGCATCTCGAGTAACAAACCTCCGTTTTGTAAGTAGTTCTTCCACTTTATACCCCTTCTGAGAGGGTGGATACCCTACAAAAACACACGCCACGGCTCTAGCTTGGAACTTGTCTCGATCTCTAGAAGGGTTGTACGCCATGACGAGACACCCAAATACCTTTAAGTGATGATAATCAGGTGATTTATTGTTCAGCCGCTCATACGGAGTATGATTTTGGATGACAGGTGAAGGTAACCTATTAATAATGTGAGCAGCTGACATCACACAGTCACCCCAATACCTCAAAGGTAGACCGGCTTGGAATCTCAAAGCACGACTGATTTCCAACAAGTGTCGGTGTTTTCTCTCAACTATGCCGTTCTGTTGGGGTCGGTCTGGTATACTCGTCTGATGAACGATGCCCACTTGAGAGAAAAACTCATTACAAGAGCTATCTTGGAATTCTAATGCATTATCTGACCGTAGAGTCTTAACCTTGTAACCAAATTGTGTTTGTGCGAACATATAGAATTCTTTTAAATGAGTAAAGGCTTGGGACTTGAATTCAAGTAGATACACCCAAGTACCTCTTGAATAATCGTCAACAATGGTCAAGAAATATTTAAATTTACCTCGATAAGCCTCTCTATATGGCCCCCATATATCAATATGAATCAATTCAAATGGCTGAGTGGTGAAGGATTGACTCAAAGGAAAGGGTGTTTGAGTTAGTTTTGCCAGAGGACAACACAAGCATGACCTTTTATAAGGATCCCCAGCCGTAAGATGAAGAGATGAGATATGTTTCAGTTTAGAGGATGGAGCGTGTCCTAGCCTATTGTGCCATAAATTGAAATTATCCAATTTTGCATTCAAAGACATATTAAAACCATTACAGCAATTGTTTCTTAATGACTTTGGCTTTTGACTAATGTTGTCAGCCTTAGGAATAATACAACCAAAAGACATATTAGATGAGCTAGGACTCGATTTGTTTTTGACACCTTCTAGGTAGTATAATCCACATATTGCTCTTCCTCTTCCCTTGATCTCATGTGTGGTGCAATCCTGCACATCACAGTGAGAATTATAGAACTTCACATAACAATGGTTGTCCCTAACAAGTTTATGTACCGACATAAGATTATGTTTGAAAGAGGGAACAAACATGACATCCTTTAGCTTGAGACCACTATCTAGGGACATATCACCCATATGTGTTACTCTCGATACTTCACCATTTGGTAGATTAATTTTAGGTCTCTTAATGAGAGCCCTAACATTGCACAATTTTTCCAAATTAGTGATCATATGATCACTCGCTCCGGAATCTATTATCCAATCGTTTTGCATCATTTCAACATTGTGACAAGAAATTATACCTGCGAAATTGCAGTCCAGTTCTTCGTCTGTATCATGACCGCTCTTGACACCAATGCAAGTTCCAGGAACTCGCCTTAGAAGGCTCTCAAGGTGCTGTGTCGTCGCTGTCAGTGCTGCCATAAGTTCTGGGCCACTCTGTTCTGTTTGCGCGTTTCCTGCCGCTTTCTTGTGGTTATCTGCGCGATATTGAGAGTCGTGGGCTCCTTGATTGTAATTTTCTGAAGTGTTGTAGTTGTTGTAACCTGCTGAGGATGAGTTGTTATAGTGCATCCCATTCCTTCCTCTTCCTCTATAACTTCCTCTTCCTCTATTTCCTGACCCTCTTCCTGTATTGCCTCCTCTTTTTCCTTTAGAACCTCCAGGACCATACCAACATTTTTCCGATGCATGATTTGTTAGACCACAGTGTTTGCACTCTACACCAAACGACTCCCCCTTTCCTAGGAGAGCAGACATCTCAGGCTCATTTTTCGTGTTCATTCCAGTATTTTGTTGTTGTGCTTCTTCCTGTACCATGATAGACATGGCATCATCAACATTCGGTAGAGGCGACATGAGAAGAATAGCACTTCTTTGTGGCCCATAGATGCTATCCAGCCCGTTCAAGAATTGGAAAAGTCTTGCTTCCTCTTTATGCTTTTCCATAGTGTCGAGGAAGGCGCTGATTTCTTCAGTAGGATTTGTTATAATTGGGTAATCATTCAAATTCTCCAATTCATCCCAAACAATTCTGAGTTGAAGATAGTAGTCAGTAACTGTCTTCTTGTTTTGTTTGGACTCATAGGTCTCCTTGTTGAGCCTATATTTCCTTGCTCCATTGCTTACCAAGTATCTTGTCTTGAGAATCTTCCAAATTTCCTTGGCCGACTGTGTGTAGAGAATGGCCATTTTTATTGGCTCACTCACATTTTGTAGGATCCAAGAAATCACAAGACTGTTAGCAGCCACCCAAGCTTCAATCTTTGTTGCATCCTTTTTGGGTTTTTCCAGGGCTCCGGTTACGAAACCCAACTTTCTTTTTGACGAGAGGGCCAATTCTATCCCCCTCTTCCATGGAATATAGTTCTCTACTCCTGTCAGAACAGGCGTGACCTTCAGTGTACTGCCCAAATCATTTGGGTTACAGTACAACGGATCTGTGGTGTCAATGTTGGCACCTTTACCTTCACTTTTATCACCCATGATAATAGGTGTGTGAGCAGCAAGAAACTTACTTTAGAGATCGATTGCTAGCCTTACTATATCATACTTGTGTTTGAGAATTTAATAGCTAATAATTTTGATGATTTTAGTAGTAGAAAGGGCAAGAGCTGAAACCATGCTCTGATACCATGAAAATTTTAGTTTTATATTTCTTGATCTTCTTCAATACAGTATGCTCTCTTATATATGAGCTTGGATTGTACATAAGCATCACAGTTGACTAATAGCTATATGACAATTGTGATAATGACATAACAATCTTAATGCTACATGTCAAATGCCATTTCTTCTTTGTACTTCCAATGTTCCTATTTTATCACTTCTATGCTTTTCTTGCATCCTTTTGTCACTGGCAAATGCAGGAGTAGAGCTCTTGCATAGGATATCTTTCCTTTCTTATTTGCTTGGGTCAATGTTGTACTTGCTTGGTCCTTATTCTGTTTTGGTACATTGCTTTGCATTCTGAGTTGGGCTGTTTGTACCAAAGCCTTTTGGGCCTCCCTTTTACAATAGTAAAAGAGGTGTAGGGTTTCACAGAGGCGAGAGAGAAAGCATGTCGTCGAATGAGCGCGGCAGTTCGCACATCCCCAGATTTTCTGTTTAATTTTATCGATTTTGTTCTTATATTAGATTGATTGATTAAGTTTCTTCTTCTGTGATTGATTTGTGTTAGTTGCTCCTTAGAATTAATCAGCTTGATTAGATGATATCATCTTAATCTACCATCAATTTCACAAATCCTTCATGTTATCGTTCTCCTGTCTCATGTTGTTCAATCGATGAAATCACCGGCCTGGTTGTTTCTCATAATTACTCGCATCATCATCATCTATCATCTATCATCAGCATCATTTGTTTTTGAACAGAAAGAAGTCTGAAGATGAGATTGATGTGAAGCCTAAAGATGCTGACTCCATCGTCGTAGAGTCTGAAAATGCCGTCGCTGATGTAGAGTCTGATGATGATGATGATGATGATGTGGAAAGTGTAGAGGGCAATTCTGAAAAACCATGGTACGTACTGCACTGTACTGTGTACTGAACTTTACCAGTTAATACAAATTGTTTGTATATTTAATCGATTCTTCAATTTTGAAAGTTTGCATTTTCAGGTTAGATGGTGGGAAAGATGAAGATTATTGTCGTTTTTATGCGCTGGATGCCTTACATTACTTCAACGAATGGGTATCCAATTTTAGGCCCTCCTTCTAACTTAATTAATTACCTTTAGTTAGTTTCTCGTGTCTGTCTGTCTGTCTGTCCTGAATAGCTTAAAGCTGTAATAAAATGCAGGAGGGTGGTCAAGAGTATGAGCTAGTAGAGCCTGGACCTGTACATGGAGTACTTATTTACTGTCGTCCGCTGGTTCACTTCAACTTTAATGCTAAGCGAAAAGGCTGTCCAGATGCTGCAGTTGAAACCTTCTTTGCTCAAATGATGATGCTTAAGTTTCTGAAGCTTGATGTCTGTGTATCCTTGGGGCCTAGTGAAGAGCCTATCTGCCGATGACAGGTTTCGAACCCGTGACCTCTGAGGCAAATCCCAACTTACCACACCACTGGGCCACTTCGCTGATTGTGAGAAAATAGTACAAAAAAAATATACTACCTTTCATAGTCCCTCCTTAATTGATCCTCAACAAGGCAAACGCGGTTCACAAAGCACCATAATTACTGTTCTTGATCTACTAAATCCTTCATTGTACTTCGACGTTTCACGAGGCATCTTCACCATCTTTCAATTCATCATTCAATTCATCCTTCTCGAAAATGCATCACCAATTTAATCGATCATATTAATTGTTATTCTTCATCAATACTCTATGTCATTATCCGTAATCTCTCTCGAAAATAGTTGTAGGCAGTCAATATCTTGAATAATGCTAAAACACTTTTTCCCGATTTGAATAATTCAAAGCATCGGTAATATAAGTCATGCTTTATAGTTTATCTACCCATCTAATAATCAAAAATTCACATCTACCCATCTAGGTTTGTCGAGATTTGGGGTTTTTCCTTCATAATTCTCATTTCTCAGTTTCTTTTATAATTTATCTATTTGTTTGTAATTGATTAGGTTTGGAAGTGTAATTGTTGTGTTAAAATTTGTGATCTTAGAAAGTTCAATGAAGATGAATATCGCAGTAGTGAAAGATGTGGAAGGAGATGCTTCAATGCCAATGCCAAATTTTGAACAAACAGGTTTCACTACTCACTTCACATTTATTTACTTAGTTGCATATCTTTTTTTTTGTTTAAGTTTGCTATGATCATAAATTCATAATCCAATTCCTTCTTTTTTAAGGTATCTATCAAGGTAATAATCAAACCCCACCTAAATTAATTCAACCCCGTTCTGCTTTCTATCTCTGATTTCTTTTGTTTTAGTTGGTAATTGTTGAATGCAATTCAGGAACGAGATAGGCAGAAGCTTCTGGAGCAAATTAGGTTGGAGCGAGATCGCCGCCTTTTTCACCGTCTTCGGAACTCTTATGCTACTAAAATTCATGTCATTTTGATGGTTTTTTACGGTTTTCTAAGATTCTTTACTATTGTTCTTCAATTGATATTTTGTTTTAGGGCAAATTATTTTATTTTGTTTTTTAAGGTAAATTACTGAATTGTCATGTCCTTGATATGGCCATGATAACTGGGATGTGTTCTTGCAACTTTTTATTTATTTTGGTTTCAGATAACTGTGGGATAAAGAATTTGAGACTATTTTCAAATTTTTTGAGATACTTTGTAAACGTCTGATTTGAGAGATTTTCAATTATTGGACAATTTTCTCAGGTAATTTGTAAAAAATCCGACTTCTTTATCAAAAATCTGATTTTATTGATAATAATGGTAATTGAATTTTAAAAAATCTGACTTATTTTTCAATTTATTTCGTTAATTTCTAGGTAGAAGAAAGGAGAAGGCAGCAAAAAAGCAAAACATCGTGAGGACCATCATTTAATTGGTAATTATTTTTTTTTTTTTTTTTGGTGAATTTCTGTTATCTTAAGAAAAAAGATGAGGTAAAACCGTAAAAGTTCAAGTTCTCTTTTTTGTAAGATTGTTGACCAAATCACGGGTTTATGATGATGCATGTTTGTTAACGTGTGTACTTACGATTTATGTTGTAGGTTTTATATGATGTATGTTTACGATTTATATTTTAATTTGTCATGATAATTATTTGATTGATAATCTTACCATAATTGAGTTATTAACATATCCCCAATTAATATCGAGTTTTTTTTTCATTTGATTCTTTCCGTATTTGTCTATAGTAACGTTAGTCGATAATGGATTGAGAGCGGTAAGAATCTCTCAGATTGGATGAAAAACTGAAGAGCTCGGTTGTTGCTGTTAGATTTTAAAAAAAATTAGTTGAGTGATTTAATTGATGAGACATTCATCAAAGGGTTAGTTGAAGATTATAGACTAAAAATCTAAAAATTGTGGTGTTTAATTTGCAAGTAGGGATTAAAAATTTATTTACGATCATAAGTTACTTATTAGAGTGAAAAGTTTAGATTTACGATTAACTCATTTATCAGCCGAGTTTGCCCAATTGTTGTTTTGCGTACCGATAATAAGTTAGATTAGATAAGTCGAGTTCGGGTCATAAATAATCCAGCGCAGTGAATGTAAATTTGTTACATTCAATTAGAAAGAGATAAGTGAGTCATAAATTTGAGCAAAGTTGTATTTTTTTAGAATTAGGCACAATTTTTATCTTTGTTTCATTGCATTGTACTCCGTAAATGATTTTATAAAAATGAATTTATGATTAACAATACTTTTATGGTAATCAATCATGGGAAGTATTATTAGTAATATTATCAGAATTTGTAAAAAATGAAATTGGTACATTTAATTAAAATTTAAAGGACATAAAACATAGATGTATGAAAATATTGTAAGTATTATTACTAATATTATCAAAATTTGTATGCATTTAAAATTGGTACATTTAATTATAATTTAAAGGACATAAAGCATAGGTGTATGAAAATATTATTTTTATATGTTATGTACTCCGTATATTGCAACTACCGGAGCATCCCATGTATACAAGGAAAATATTTACTGTCAATCAGTAAATATATACAGAGTAATTGCTATCAAGGACATAATTCTAACAGAATAATTTTTTTGAAATATTTGCCAAAGCGAATGTGATATTTATAAATAAAAAATAATACTTCGTAATTCTTATGTTATATTTGCCTAATATATTTTTATTTTTAATAAAATAAAAATAATACTTCGTAATTCTTATGTTATAATTGATCTCTCAACATAAATGATTTTCATAATTCAGACTATCGTTTAAAAAATTTACTGGATACATAATGAATTAATGATCTATTTTTACCATAAAAGACGGGGTCATATGAGAATAATTGTGATTAACGTGATATATTGTCCATAATTTCTTGGTATCTCGATAATGTGAATTTTATTATCCAGTTACTATTAATACTCCGTAAAAAATAACCAACAATATCCCCGTAAATGTCTCATTTCCCATCACTTGCATTTTGAATCCCCAATTTTTTTAAATTTTTAAATACTTTGCAATTTTTTTTAAAAAAAAATTATATCTAATATTCTGATTTTAACTTTTCTTTTTTATATTCTAATCACATATTTGAATATTTTCTTAGCTGGTGTCACTTCTTAGTTTGATAATATTTTCTTAGTAAATATTATCACAAGAAAATTGTCAAAACGAACTATTTATTCTAAGTGCAACGTATTGGTACAATAATATTTGAGAATTACATGCAATAACAACAATAATAATAATAATATTATATAAAGTCGTATGTTTGAGTTAAATTGGATATACATTAGGAATCATTTTTTAAATAAATGGTGGTAAATTAGGTGGCTAAAAAAAATGAATTGATTTTAAGAAAAAATAACGCTCTTAAACGCATTTGTAGTTCCCAAATGCATAATTTTCATTGATTAGGTATGAATAATTTGTAGTCCCAAATGCAATTAAAAAAACTCTACTCCTCCAATCATCTATACTTCTTGGATCTAAGAAAAAATTAAATTACCTCATTTATAGCTCAGTGGGAGTTGGAGCTTCTCCCATTAATACGGAGTAATTAAAAATGAGTAACAATGTAACAATGTTGCACATTCTCATTGTTGCATTTCTTTCATTTTCCAATATTTCTTTAAGACACTCATATTTTATCTTTCCTTTCGAATAACTTTCTTATTCTCCCATTATTTTTTTCTTTCACATAATTTTATTGAGCCACGTTTTCTCCTATTAACCGGAGAAAGGGAAGAGCATTTCACATGTCATCAACTATTCAATTGGCAAGTGTTATTTTACCGATTTTTATCCCAAATTTCTACTCTTATTTAGATGATTTTATTATCTGATTTGATTTTATTTGTCCGTTTTGTCTTTAATCTATACTAGTGTAATTCCCGTGACACGTCACGGGGTTGTGAACTTTTTTTTAAAATGATTAAAAGTTAATAATACTGAAACATATCCTATGTAGATCGGCAGAGACAACGCAAATGTTATTACCGACATTTGATAAAAAGATTCATATAATAAACGAAGTTGTTTATTTTGCAACATCTTGATGTTAAGTTACGTATTTGTAGTTTTAAGATAACCCGTCACACAACTTTGAAAAAGAAAATTAGTTTGACACCTGTGACACATTACGTGCACGGAGTTATAAATAACATTTGAAGTGTAGTTTGGGAATGACAATACAAATGTTATTTGATTTAAAATTCATATAACAATGAAGGTCTTTGCATTGTTATCTATTGACGTTGAGTTACATATTTTTTGGCTAGAGAACTCATCACAAAACTTCGAAAAAGAACATAAAAAAATGAGAGACCAAGAAAATGAGGTTATTTTGGGTAGTTGTGGGTAGGGCTGTGCAACCGGGCCGACCCGATCCGACCCGGACCCGACCCGGATCCGAAATCTTCAAATTTCATGACCCTGGACCTGGACCGAAAACCAAAATATTGACTCTGGTCCGGTCCAGAAAAATACCGGGTCCGACCCGGACCGGACTGGTTGACCCGATTGGCCCGGAATTTTCAATTTTTTCTGGAATTCCGGTCCAAAATTCCGGCCCGGTTGGACCGGAAAACCCGAAATTTTTAAGAAATAATCATAATTCCGGGTTTTGCAAACCCCTAGTTGTGGGTAGAACTTGTCATTGGTAAATGAATTTCTAAGAAAGGAATTGGACATATTACGGGTTTACAAATTTTTTGCTATACTTGTTGTGTAGCATATAAAAAAATCATACGAAGGTGAAATAGTTAACCTAATATATCTCTTATAATTTGAGATAAATTCTTTTTGTGGAAGATAAAATAAGTAAACGGGTCAGTACGTGTTTGACCCGTTGGATCAAACTGAATTTATTAAATTAATACTCCGTAAGATATTTATATTTATATACTGTCACCGGTTTTTTTTTAATATTTGCTTCATTTCAATAATAAATACTTCTCACATAAATTTAGGAAATAGGGTAAACATTTTAAAACGGAGGAAGTATTATATTTGGATTGTAATCAAAATCAAAGGGAAACATAAGTTAGACTCGGAAGGAATAGTATTTTTATGGATCGTTAAAAAAATGGAGTTATTTAATATTTTTAATAGTAAAAACATTGGTAATATAAAGACGATATTTTTTTAAATGGACGATATAAAGACGATAAAGACGATATTTTTTAACATTGGTAATCCCAATGAGATGCTATTCTCAAAGTGTAGCATTAAATGAGGGTGAAGATTACTTCTCCCCTAAACAATCTCATTTCTAATTACTAACCTAATTACCTAAACTAATCTAAAACACTAAAAAATGAGACTTATTTCAAAATTGAGCATTGTGGTTGAGACACCTCATCGAGCTTGGTGTCTTCTTTTATATAAAGAAGATTGATCCGTTTCACATGTCTTATTTTGAATTCCAACTTAGTTAATGTATATTGATCATACTTCTCAGAATTTTGCTACTGTGCATCGATGTTTCTATTTGATGGTGCGGACTCAAGATAGACGGGACAAAGTGAGTCGAAACGGGTCAAACAAAAGTCAAAAGATTCATTTTAACTATTTCACAACAATCAAACGATATTCAAGATGGGTCTTTGACTTATGTGCGTATCATATATACACTTAACTTAACTCAATGTTAGTGTTTGAGTTATACGCTTATTGTAAGGCTATCCCATATAGTAAATTGATTTTTAAAATAAGACTGTTAAATGTATTTGTAGTCCCAAATGAATAATTTGCATTGATTAGGTTTGTATAATTAATTACCAATAGATATAAGTATTAAATGAATCTCGGTAAATACCAGTAATTTTCGCCTTTAGTTTGTAATACGAAGTATAAGACTACAGTGTAATACACGTGATAAATTACGGGAGTCATCTATTGATCTTACTTTTTAAATTTTGAAGTATCGTAAAGTTTATTATCAATATTGAATGCATTTATTGAAGCAATAAAAATGATTTCTATACATTACACATTCCGATGAAGTCTATAGGGTTGTGTACGTTCAGTAATATGACAGAGAGTTTGACTCTTTGACGGACATTATTTTTCACTATTCTTACATGACGAAGATGCCAACTAACTACAACTGATGATAGTCGATCAAGATCAAATAGTTGGTGAGGAAGGCCTTCATTCCTCAACTAATAGATTTTGCTTTTTTGGATTTAAAGAGTAATTTGAGGATTACGTACGGTTGGGTGTATAAGGGTCGGGTTTATAGGGGCCGGGTTTATACGGATTTCTACATTTATCACAAAGGTCGGGTTTATACGGGTTTCTGCGTTTAGTATAACTATATTCATCGGTGGACAATTGACTACTTTACGTACTCTATGTTGTTCATACTTTTGTCCACCTATTAACTTTCAGACTATGAACGAATAATCTAAAATAATCACGGGTATCATATTTTTCTTAGACACATTTCAATGTGTAACGTGTTGTTTTTAGTTTCTTACACCTATTAGTATACTAACTAACTTTCAGCCTTTTAACGTATTCTCTCCAAACGATATTAGCTTCATAATATTTTATATGAACTAAAACAGGACAACCCGTGAAATTTTTCACGGGTAACACACTAGTATATGCTTAATGTTGTTGCTCTTAAAATCTGTGTTGAATGCCATTAACTAGAACTACCTGGCCCTGTCGCAAGCCTTCTGTGTTTGGATATGGTGGTGGCCCTATGACTTTCATTATGCTTAATGTTATCTCTTTTTTACTGACATATTTCGTTGATTTGTGATTTGCTTGTATCATATCAGCAACTTGGAGACATGAATCCTACCTTGTTTGTGGTTTTTCTTATGGTGAGTGAGAATGGTTAACTAAAGGCCATTGTTAGTTCTACTTGGCTAGAAGTTCCTGCACAAGAGTTTCTAGTGTTGTTTACTTATACGGAGTACTACGGAGTATAATTACCAACACCCCAGACGTTCACCATTGCTCATGTTTTTTGTGGACATTAGTACCGACCCAATGAAAACTCCGTACCATTTTCAGCTATTTTTATTCTGGATCCCGATTCTTTGAAAAACATGTATTATACACTACAAATTGAGCTGATCGGATATTCTATCGGGTTAGTTTCAAATCAACTTATCATACCACGTGACTAAGATGTCTTTACGATATAACTTGGTTGATTTCACGCCCCAGCGACAATATAAGTCGCTTTTACACGATAAATCGATTCTCAGCTACGGGTTGTTTAATACATACCGGAACCTTCAAACATTCTCCGTTGTTACTCATATTTTGTGCGAATGTTCCTACCGAACCAAAGAAAACTTCGGACAATGTTCAACTAATTTAATTACAGACCCTGATTTTATGAAAAACGTGCATTATCTCCCTCCTACATTAGGTCGTCGGCGCTTTATACGTAAATTTACTTTTTTACCCTTACGTAATTATGATTAATGATATTAATTAAGTTTCTTAATTAATGTAATTATTATTTCCCGACTAATTTAAGACTACGGTTTTTATAGTTTTTTACGGTTTTTGAGACACGTGTCTCAATGTAACCCGATATTTTTTTTAAGGAAATTTCTAACTTTTTGTTAACATTTTCGTATCATAATAATTCCAAACATTCAAAATAACAACACCCGAGTCACGATATAAACATTTATCGAAGAACGAAAACAAATTAAACGGATATCGTAACGTATAACGTCGTACGAAAAAAAATTTAAAAAAAGGAAAAACTGGGCTGGGCACCAGTTTTTGGCTTCCAGAGGACCCACCCGACACCAGTTTTTGGCTTCCAGGGGATCCCCAGGCACCAGTTTTTGGCGCCCAGGGGACCCCAGACACCAAAAACTGGCGCCCAGGGGACCCCTCAGGCACCAGAAACTGGCGCCTAGGGGAACCCCCAGGCACCAGAAACCAACGCTCGACTTCTTCTTCGCGTCCTCTCTTTATTTTTATATAGCACGAAAATCGAGCACAACATCGAATACGACAAACCGTAAACATAAACGACAAATTAAACAAGAAAAAGCGATTTTGTATGCTAAACTAATACTCCGTACACTTTAACATATTAAAGGAGAAAATATAATCAAAAGAGAGGAAAATAAAATTAAAAGTGCACTAACCGCTTGTTGATCTATTTTGGAAAATGTCGGTTTTTCAAAGGAAAGTCGGGTTTCATCAACGAGTTTCATTAACATAATTTCATTTCTAAAATTATATTAACTTAGTTAACTAATGTAATTAGGGAAGGGCATGATCGTCTTTTACATTAAAAAGCGCCGACGACCTGGCTGAAATGCCGACGACCAAAAACAGCACAATCGACCAAATACAATGCCAAATACAATGTCACAGTGTAATATGATGGTTATTTGAATTTCAATTGAGACATTTAAAAGCCATAAGATTGCGTTTTGAGACGTGTCAGAATCAACCGAAACAAGTTCTATAATCCACTCTATATCGTGTCATAGGGTTTTAATAATTATTATTAGGCATTCTATTACAAGCGACAAGTTTTCTTAAAAAAAACATTCGCCCTTTCGAACAACTTTCACTGCTTCCGAAAACAGCACAAAACGATCGATTTTGAAGGTTATTATCCAGGTTTTTTTGGCCGTTTGCGTCCTATAATAAAAAGAGTCCATATTCGCATTAGACAATATCCACACCAAATACAATCTCTCAATGTAATATGAGGATCATTTAAATTTCAATTCAAACATTTAATAGCCATTAAATTGCATTTTGAGACGTGTCAGAATCAATCGTAACAAGTTCTATAACCAATTTTATAGCGTGTTAAAGGGTTTTAATAACCATTATTAGGCATTCTATGATTATCAACATGTTTTCGTCCAAAAGCATTTGCGTTTCGAAAATCTTTCACCTCTTTCGAAAATAGCAAAAAATGACCGATTTCGAATATTATTATCCATATTTTTTTCTGCCTTTTGACTCCCGAAATAAAAAGAGTCCTTATTAGCGCTTAACAAAGTACACTCCAAATACAATGTCTCGATGTAATATGAGGGTCATTAGAATTTTAATTGATACATTTAAAAGTCATAAGATTACGTTTTGAGACGTGTCGGAATGAACCAAAATAAATTATATAATCCATTTTATATCGTGTCTGAGAGTTTTAATAATCATTATTAGACATTTACTTCTATTGACAAGTTTTCGTCCAAAACCATTCGTATTTCGAACAAATTTCACCTCCCTTCACAAATAACAAAAAAAAGACCGATTTTGAAGGTTATTATCCACGTTTTTTCGGCCTTTTGGGTCCCGGAATAAAATTAATCCATATTAGCGCTGAACAATGTACATACCGAATACAATGTGCCGGTGTAAAATGAGGGTCATTTGGATTGCGTTTTGAGACGCGTCGAAATCAACCGAAACAAGTTCTATAATCCATTTTATATCGTGTCAGAGAGTTTTAATAACCATTATCAGGTATTCTACTACTATCGACATGTTTTCGGCAAAAAACATTCGCGTTTTCGAACAACTTTAACTGCTTTCGAAAATATTTAAAACCGACTGATTTTGAAGGTTATTATCGAGTACGTTTTTTCGGTCTTTTCAGTGCCTGAATAAAATGGTCCATATTCGCGCCGAACAAAGTCAACACCAAATAGAATGCGCCGGTTTAATATGGGGGTCATTTGAATTTCAATTGATACTTTTAAAAGCCATAAGATTGCGATTTTAGACGTGTCGAAATCAACCAAAACAAGTTCTACAATCCATTTTGTATCGTGGCAGAGAGTTTTAATAACCATTATCAGGTATTCTACTACTATCGACATGTTTTCGCCAATAAACATTCACGCTTTCAAACAACTTTCACTGCTTTCGAAAATAGCTAAAAACGATCGATTTTGTAGATTGTTATCCACGTTTTTTTTTGTCCTTTTCGATCCGGAATAAAAAGGTTCCATATTCGACTGAAAAAATTCCACACCAAATACAATGCTCCGTGTATTATGAGGGTCATTTGGATTTCAATTGAGACACTCTATAGCCATAAGCTTGCGTTCTGAGACGTATCGGAATGAACCGAAATAAGTTCTATGATCCATTTTATATCGTGTCTGAGGGGTTTTAATGATAATTATTAGACATTCTACTTGTATTGACAAGTTTTCGTCCAAAAACATTCGTATTTCGAACAACTTTCACCTCCTTCAAAAATAACAAAAAAAAAGGTCCGATTTTGAAGGTTATTATTCACGTTTTTTTGGGCTTTTGGGTCCCGGAATAAAATGGATCCATATTCGCACTGAACAATGTTTACACCAAATACAATGCGTCAGTGTTATTAAAGGTCATTCGGATTTCAATCGAGGCATTTTATAGCTATAAGATTGTGTTTTGAGACATGTCAGAATCAATCGAAACAAGTTCTATAATCCATTTTATATCGTGTAAAGAGTTTAAATAACCATTATCATGCATTCTACCCTTGTCGAAAGTTTTTCTCCAAAAACATTCGCGTTTCGAACAACTTTCACCTCTTTCGAAAATAAGAAAAAATGACCAATTTTGAAGGTTGTTTATTATCCACGCCTTTTCGGTCTTTTGGATCCCGAAAAAAAAAGGTCGCGCTTAACAAATTTTACAAAAAATACCATGCCCTGGTGTAATATGAGGGTCCTTTGTATTATTGATACATTTAAATGACATAAGATTGCATTTTGAGACGCGTTATAATCAATCGAAACAATTGTATAATCCATTTTATATCACGTCAGAGGGTTTTAATAGTCACTATTAGGTATTCTATTACTATCGACATGTTTTCGTCAAAAAACATTCGTGCTTTCGAACAACCTTCACTACTTTTCAAAATAGATAAAAATGGTCAATTTTGAAGATTATTATTCACACTTTTTCGGTCTTTTCGGTCCCGGCACAAAATAGGTTCATATTCACGCTGAACAAAGTCCACACCAAATACAATGTGTCGATGTAATATGAGGGTCATTTGCATTTCATCAATTGATGCATTTAAAAGTCATAATAAGATTGCGTTTTGAGACGTGTCGGAATCAACTGAAACAAGTTATATAATCTATTTTATATCGTGTCAGAGATTTATAATTACCATTATTAGGCATTCTACTATTGTCGATATGTTTTCGCTAATAACCATTCACGCTTTCGAACAACAATCATAGTTTTCGAAAATAGCTAAAAATGATCGATTTTGAAGATTATTATCCACGTTTTTTTGGTCTTTTCGGTCCCGAAATAAAAAGGGTCGATATGTGCGCTTAACAAGTTCCACACAAAATACAATGCCCCGGGGTATTATGAGGGTCCTTTGAATTTCAATTGATACATTTAAATTAAAGTCATAAGATTGCATTTTGACACGTGTCAAAATCAACCGAAACAAGTTCTATAATTCATTTTATATCGTGTCAGAGAGTTTTAATAACCATTATCAGGCATTCTACTATTATTGACATGTTTTTGCCAAAAAACATTTGCGGCTTTTAACAGCTTTAACTGCTTTCGGAAATACCTTAAAACGATCGATTTTGAAGGTTATTATCCATGATTTTTCGGCTTTTTTGGTCCCAAAATAAAATGGATCCATATTCACGCTGAACAAATCCACAACAAATACAATGCGCCGGTGTAATATGAGGGTCATTTGAATTTCATATGAAACACTAAAAATCCATAAAATTGTGTTTTGAAACGTGTCATAATGAACCGAAATAAGTTCTATAATCCATTATATCTCGTATAAGAAAGTTTTAATAATCATTATTAGGCATTCAATTTCTAGCGAGTTGTTTTCGTCAAAAATATTCACGCTTTCGAACAAATGTAACTGCTTTCGAAAATAGTTAAAAAATTGTCGATTTTGAAGGTTATTATTCACATTTTTTTTGCCTTTTCGTTTCCGAAATAAAATGGGTTCATATTCGCGCTAAAAAAAGTCCACAACAAATACAATGCTCAGATGTAATATGAGAGTCATTTGGATTTCAATTGAGACATTTAATAGCCATAAGATTGCGTTTTGACACGTGTAGGATTCAACCCAAAAAAATTCTATAATCCATTTTATATCGTGTCAAAAAGTTTTAATAACCATTACCAGACTTTCTACTCCTATCGAAAGTTTTGTTTCAAAAACATTCGCATTTCAAAAAACTTTCACCTCAAAATAAAAAAAGACCGATTTTTAAGGTTATTATCTACCTTTTTTCGTCCTTTTGGGTCCCCAAATAAAAATGGTTCATATTCACGCTTAACAAATTCCACACTAAAAATACAATGCTCCGGTGTAATATGAGGATCCTTTGAATTTCAATTTGTACATTTAAAAGCCAAAAATTGCGTTTTGAGACGTGTTAGAATCAACCGAACCAACTTCTTTAATTTATTTTATATCATGTCAGAAGATTTTAATAATCATTATTAGGCATTCTATTACTATCGACTACTTTTCGTCAGAAAACATTCGCATTTTGGAACAACTTTCACTGCTTTCAAAAATAGCAAAAAACGATCGATTTTGAAGGTTATTATCCACGTTTTTTCGGCCTTTTCGATCCCAAAATAAAAAGGGTCGACAATCGCGGTTAGAAAATTCCACACCAAATACAATGTCCCGGTGTAATATGAGGGTCCTTTGAAGTTCAATTGATACATTCAAAAGCCATAAAATTGCGTATTGAGACGCGTTAAAATCAACCGAAATAAGTTTTATAATCCATTTTATATCGTGTCAGAGATTTTTAATAACCATTATCAGGCATTCTATTACTATCGACATGTTTTCGCCAATAAACATTCACGCTTTGGAACATTTTTCACTGCTTTCAAAAATTGCGAAAAATAATCGATTTTGAAGGTTTTTTTTTTGTGAAAGGTAAATATATATTAAAATCTGACGAAACAATTTACATGTATATGACTACATCAAATTATGTAGCCATTTCGCATCTTTAGCAAGAAGAGGATATCTAATCTTACACATTATTCGATTGCGCACATTCATCTTAACCAATTTAACTACATATTTCGGATGTTGGACCATTCCCTCGATTCTGCATAAATTCCGCTGTCTCCAAATATGATAAATTGTGGCATTGATCATAACCCGAATAATGTTGCACTGAAGTTTCGTTCCTCTCATGCCACACGCCCAAGCCAATCCTCCACTCCGCGATATGCTTTTCCTCACCCACACACTCAACATGTCTACAACCCGAGTACTCCAGCAACACCCAAAAAACAGATGCTCTAAAATCTCCTCATGTGATTCACACAGGTAACAAAGGTCCGAATCTGTCACCCCAAACCTCAATAATTTTTTCCTCGTGTTTAAAGCCCCCCTAAACACAAGCCAAGCAATAAAGCTATGTCTAGGGACACTCCAACCACTCCACACAAGCCGTGCCCACGATACTCTCGGCTTATGACTCCGGAGCTCCTCATAGGCTCTTGATTTTGAAGGTTTTTATTGGTAAAGGGTAAGTATGTATATATATGTGTAAAAATTTACAGTGGTATGACTACATCAGATTATGTAGCCATCGAGCATCTTTAGCACTTATCGGATATTTGATCTTACACATAATTCTACTTCTAACATCCAATTTAATCAAGTTGACAATATTCGTCGGCTGCTGAACTAGGCCTTCTATTCGACACACATTTCGTTGCCTCCATATGTGATAAATAGCCACATTAATCACAGCCCGAAGTACATTTCATTGCAGTTTCGAGCCCCTTAATTTCGTCGCCCAAACCAAGCTCCTGTTTCTTGGAATACGCTTCCTCGTCCAATCACTCAAAGAATCAATAATCCGCAAACTCCAACAACATCCAAAGAAAAGATGTTCAATAGTCTCAGCCTGCGCATCACAGAAATAACAAAGGTCTGAATCTGCCACACCAAACCTCAAAAGTTTCAATCTCGTGTTTAGAGCCCCCCTAAACACAAGCCAGGAAATAAAGCTGTGTTTAGGAATAAAATAGGTCCATATTCGCGCTGAATAAAGTCCACACCAAATACAATGTGCCTGTGTATTATAAGGGTCATTTGCATTTCAATTGATGCATTTAAAAGCCATAAGATTGCGTTTTGAGACGTGTCAGAATCAACCAAAATAAGTTCTATAATCCATTTTATCTTGTGTCAGAGGGTTTTAATAATCATTATTAGGCATTCTATTACTATAGAGTTGTTTTCGTCAAAAAACATTCGCGCTTTCGAACAACTTTCACTACATTCAAAAATAGCTAAAAACGATAATTTTTTAAGGTTATTATCCACGTTTTTTCGACCTTTTCGGTCACGAAATAAAATGGGTCCATATTCAGGCCGAACAAAGTCCACATCAAATACAATGCGCCTATGTAATATGAGGATCATTTGCATTTCAATTAATGCATTTAAAAGTCATAAGATTGTGTTTTGAGATGTGTTAGAATCAACCAAAATAAGTTCTATAATCCATTTTATCCTGTGTCAGAGGGTTTTAATAATCATTATTAGGCATTTTATTACTATTGAGTTATTTTCGTCAAAAAGCATTCGCGCTTTCGAACAACTTTCACTGCTTTCGAAAATAGCTAAAAATGATCGTTTTTTAAGGTTATTATTCACGTTTTTTCGGCATTTTTGGTCTCGGAATAAAACGGGTCCATATTCGGGCTGAACAAAGTCTACATCAAATACAATGCGCTTGTGTAATATGAGGGACATTTGCATTTCAATTGATACATTTAAAAGCCATTAGATTGCGTTTTGAGACGTGTCGAAATCACCATAAACAAGTTCTATAATCCATTTTATATCGTGTCTTTGGGTTTTAATAACCATTATCAGGCATTCTACTGCCATCGACATATTTTAGCCAATAAACATTCGTGCTTTCGAGCAACTTTCACTACTTTCGAAAATAGCTAAAAACGATCGATTTTGAAGGTTATTATCCACGTTTTTTCGGCCTTTTTGGTTTTGGAATAAAATAAGTCCATATTCGCGCTGAATCAAGTCCACACCAAACACAATACGGTGGTGTAAAATGGGGGTCATTTTTATTTCAATTGATACATTTAAAAGCCATTTGCGTCTTTAGACGTGTCGAAATCAACCGAAACAAATTCTATATATAATCCATTTTATATCGTGTCTTAGGGTTTTAATTATTATTATTAAGCATTTTATTTCATTATATAGACAAGTTTTCGTCCAAAAACATTCGTATTTCGAACAACGTTCACCTCCTTCAAAAATAACAATCGATTTTGATGGTTATTTATCCACGTTTTTCCGGCCTTTTTGGGTCTCGAAATAAAAGGGGTTCATATTCGCGTTTAACAAATTTCACACTAAAAACAATGTCCTGATATAATATGAGGGTCATTTGTATTTCAATTGAGACATATAATAGCCAAAAGATTACGTTTTGAGACGTGTCGGAATCAACCGAAACAAGTTCTATAATCCATTTTATATTGTGCTCAAAGTGTTTTAATAATCATTCTCAGGCATGCATTCTACTACTATCGACATATTTTCGTCAAAAAACATTCGCCATTTGAAACTTGAGCCGGTATAACTTTGCATTTAATGATACACGGTTTTCAGATATTTAAGGTCAAGAACAAAATGACTAAAAATTGCTTGCATTGTTCATCTTGTCACTTGGAACGACCTCGTAAAGTATGAAGAACAACAAAGATGTTTTTTCGAGGGTGTGTAGACACCCACATTTGGCTGCTAGGTGTCTATAACAGTTTCCGACAAACACTCGATGATGATCGGACGTAAACATGACTTAATACTCTCGATTTTGGAATCGGAATCGTTAGTATTTGGCGCGAGCTTTTAGCGGAGTAAAAATCTCACCAAACCGACCTCAAATTCAGGCCCAGTGGGTCGTTTCCAGTCAAATAAGACTAATTTGGGTCAAAACCGACACCAAGGGCAAAACCGTCGTTTAACGACCAGGTCAAACCTCGGTCAAAGGCGTTTCCGAGACATAAAATCTGTCACGCAACTTTCGGAAATCCGATTTGGAGTCAAATACCACAGAAAATCAGCAATGAAGAAGAATTAAGCAACATTTTCCTATCCAAAAACCGGAATCCCACTTTACCCCAACCGGTGTTTCTTCCCCTACGAGCAACCTTTTCCTATCCAAATACGGAATCCTATTGCATCCAAGCCAAGTACCTTTCCAAGCCAAAGCCGGAAACCTCTCTTATAAATATACCCCTTTGCACACACAACACACAACAATTAGCAATCTTACAACAATCAACATCCTAGGCGATACAATCCCACACACAACTTTACAACCCCGACTTTTCCTCTAGAAAATCCTTTAGGAAATCCGAGATCAAAACTCGTCAAAAACCCGAGATCAAAACTCGTCGAAGACCCGAGAGCAAAACTCGTCAAATCCCCTCCCTAACCATACACACCATAACTGATAAGCTAGTCGTATACCTATCAAAGATAACCAACTTAAGTCTAACTAAAAATATAGATAGGGAAGTCAGGATCGTATCCACAAGGAGACAAATAAATTCTACTTGCAACTTAAGTCTATCTAAGTAACCAAATCAAGGGTTTGTAATTGGGTTAACTAAACTAAAGTAGTGAAAGAAAGAGAATTAAGGGAGAAGAAATAACTAAAATAAATAAGATGAATAAAGATGAATAAATATAGAGAGAAAACTAGGATCGTCGGTTCACCATGAATTTCCTACGGTTACGGTCTAGGTCACAGGTCTGTCGCAGATATTGGTCTAAGGGGTAGTGAAAAGATCCTTCCGGTCTGCTATTCACCCTAGAATGCTTCTAACGGCTTCCGATCTTATTAGGGCAAACTAATGTGTTGTAGCAGGTCTAACTCTTACCAGACTTCCGATCTTAGGTTCGAGTTCACCAATTCAATTAATCAATTACGTCGACTTAATCAATTAATCTCAATTAAATGCTACAATTAACAACTCAGACGCAATATCGTAGACAGATCTATAAACTAATTAGCAATCATATTCAATTCATGGATCCCCTAAATCCTAGCAAGGGAAATTAGCTACTCATGGAGAAATTTACGACAACAATAATAAAGATGATAAATAAACTAAGCATAGTGAATAGATCTAAAGAGAAATTAAGAATAAAAGAATTAATAAGATTGAGAGAGAAAGAATAAAGAACAAAGAGAATAAGAAAGAACAAAGAAAGAATTAGATTACCGAGTTCAAAGGAAGAGTAAGAAAGAATTCATAAATCTAGATCTAAAAGTTTAGGGTTGAGAGAAATTTAAAGAGAATAGTCAAGAAAAGTCTAAAGAGAATTAGAAGTATAAAAGAAGAGGTTGTTCCCTAAATTCTAGTCTAACGGTTTCTTAAATACTAAGCTAAAACAAGAGCCCAAAAGTCTTATTAACTCTAAACATCAAATTAGGAAAGTCTCAGTCTTCGTCCAGTCTTGAGAATAGTCGGTCGACTATTTTGATAGTCGTTCGACTATTATTGACCTGTTTCCGTTTTCAACACTGCGCACTCAACTTCAAACGTTTGTCATTTCTTCGTTACTTCTTCAAATCAGGAGTATAATATACCGTTGGAAAGCTAAGAGAAAGATCTTTCCAACGCCACTAGAATCAGCTCAATTGGAGTTGTAGAACTCAAGATATTCACGTTTTAAGTAGACCTGTTTGGAAACGATCATTCTCTTTTCTTATTTCGCATCAGATTTCATCTTTAAACACGAGTTTTGCCTTGTTTATGCATCAACGGGTCCATACCTGCATAAGATGCAACATGACCACAAAGTATCAAATTCGGGGGAAAATAGTAGACAATGCTACTCGATATGCATGAAAATGCATCCGTAAAAGACGTAATAATCATATATAAATAGCACGCATCAATAACTCACTGTTTGGGATAAAAATCCGCATCCTCAGAGCACGACGTGGCATATTACAAATGGAAGGTCAATGGTCAAAGGTTGGAAGGTCAATGGTCAAAGGTCGGAAGGTCGAAAGGTCAAAAGGTCAAAAGACGAGAGTCGATAGTCAAAGTCAAGAAGTCAGAAAATCAAAAAGGGAAAAATCACGAAGTAATACTCGGAAAGTCCAAAGTCGTAAAAGTCAAGGATTCGATACGAAGAAAGTCAACCAATCAACAAAGTAAAACCCAACAGTAGCATTGGGCCGGAGAGCATCCAAGCCCCGAAATGTGCCGAAGACAGCCAACTACTCAAAGTAACCCTATCCCAAGCACAAGACCCAGTCAAATAACCAACCCCCTAGATTCCAGGGTAGTGCCACCAGAGCAGGAGAGAAATCAAGAGAAGAGGAATGCAACGGCTAGGAAGAAAAGGTCAAGGGCAATAAAAGAGGAATGAATGCAAAGATTATGGACAATTAAGGAAGATAACGGTCCCAAGCCCAATAACAGTATAAAAGGCAAGGAGAAGGAGAGAGGAAGGACATTCAACCTTACTCAATTTATCCTCAACGAATCATCATCCAAACACACCCAAGCATACATCACGATAAACACTCACAATCAATTTTAGTCACAACCATAGCAATATTACTTGTATTTGTATTCCTTTTCTTCACTATTTCCCGTTCATAGTAGAATATTGGCGGGATTCTGACTCCCCCCGCGGTTTTTCCCACATCGGGTTTCCGCGTCACCAAAACCTTGTGTTTCATTTTCTCTCTTTCATTGTTCTCCGTTTAATAGGTTCGATATCGCTTAGACAACCCGTAATTATAGGACGATCGCTTTAACCCGTAATCTAAATCACGGATCCGGTAAATTTTTTACCAAAACAAATTGGCGCCCACCGTGGGGGCAAAGTGATCATTTCCTATAAGCTACATCCTACAGTGAAGCAATCTCGTATCGTCATGTCCGAATCCGATCGAAGTCTCTCTAGCAGCCTAGGAGCATCAATTCAGCCTGCTAGAGGAGAATCGCCACTAGGGCCATCAGGATCAATCTTCGCACCCCTTACCCAGGCAGTCTCTACCAATCTGGCGGCAGGACACGTACCAGTAGCCTCAGGACCACCTCACGTGCCTAAGGTGTCGAAAATGTTCAATCCCTTCAGGACCAGCAGAGAAGGCGCTTCATCCAAAACAGCGGTTCAAGGAGGGTCACTTGAAGACTTCTCCAGAATCTCAGCCTCACCAGACCCCCTGAAGGATGTGCTCCAGGGGATCAACGCTCTGCAGCAGGCGGTGGAAACTCTGCAGAAAGACAACCAAGACATCAGGGCTCGGATCTCGGCAGCAGACAAGACTCCAGCCACATCGGTCCAGCCGTCACCAGAGATGCTGTTCCTGATGCCTAGAGGAGAGCCCAGCACCCGCATGGAACCAACAGCCAGCAGACGTGCCACCAGGGAGATTCCCTCAGAATTGGTCACCAGACTGGAGCTAGGATTCGCTCCACCAGACCCAGTCATTGAGCCTCGAGGGCTAGGCTACCTGTCTTACGACCCCACATCCGACAGATCTCACATCACAGGTAATTCCTTCTCTAGCATCGAAAATCAAGGAACTAACTCACTGTCTCTTACAGGTACCCCTATTCATCAGGCGCCCAGATGGCAATCTGTAACCCCACCAGGAGTAATCACCCCATCCAGCGGTCAGTCCTCTGGAGGAGCATGGTCAGCAGCCACCCCCATCTAACAGGAGTCAGGATGGCAGCCAGGAGCCCCAACCGGCACGGCGACCCCCGTCAACAACCTGTATCCAGAAGGAGTCCCATTCCAGCAAGCAACATGGTGGCAATCTGGGTCCACAATCAACGCGACACCGTTGCCTAATCCTTCTAGCCACCAATACCCTGGAGGAGCATGGTCGGGAGGTACACCTTTCAGCTTTTCTCCTCCTAACCCTCTTGCAGGAGCAGTCAGCACAGCAGATCAGTATCGCCAGGAACTGAAGGAATTGAGAGACCTGATCAACAAGATTGCTGGAACGCCACGCTCCCTGGAGAGAGCAGCTAGGGACAACTACACAGATTCGCCCTTCACTGATGATCTAGCCTGCGTCGCTGTACCCAAGGGATTCGTGCCACCTGCCATGACACTCTATGACGGTACCGCAGACCCGTTGGATCACATCAATCAGTATAAGCAGCAGATGATGGTGGTGACTGCAGCAGGACCTCTGAAGGAGGCATGCATGTGCAAGGGATTTGGCTCCACCTTGTCAGTAGCAGCTCTGCAGTGGTTCGTTAGTCTGCCCAACCGGAGTATCACTTCCTTTGCGGACTTGGTTAATACTTTCAACCAGCAGTTTGCCACCAGCAGAAAACCGGAGAAGCAAACCAGCGATCTATACCGGGTGGTGCAGGAGTTCGAAGAATCCACGCGTGATTTCCTTGGCAGATTCATTAAAGAGAAGGTGACCATCCCCAGATGTGACATAGCAACCGCTATAGAAGCCTTCCGCCAGGGACTCCACCAGGATTTAGAGCTGTACAAGGACCTCACCAGGTATCCATGCACCATATTTGAGGAGGTGCAAACAAAAGCATTGGCAGTCATCAGGCTGGAGGAGGATTCAGATCCTAGAGGAGTTACTTATGATCCAGCATAGCAATCATAAACCCAACACATTCAGGAGGAGTACATCGAACCACCTCAGACTTAGGTAGATGAAATCAACCTGGATAAGCTGCCCTCAGAGCAGAAAGTGCTGGTTGGGTCAGAACGTACAGGTAATATCCGCCAAAACCTCATTGAATTATTAAAAACTAACATGGATTGTTTTGCTTGGTCGCATGATGATATGGTAGGTATAGATCCAAGCGTTATCACTCACAGGCTAAGCGTGGACCCAAGCTACAAACCAGTCCAGCAGAAGAGAAGGAAGTTTGCTCCAGAGAGAAATCAAGTCATAAATCAGGAGGTGGACAGTCTGCTGGCTGCTGGAAAAATCAGGGAGGTGAAGTACCCAGAGTGGTTATCTAACGTGGTGGTGGTCCCAAAGAAGAATGGCAAGTGGAGGGTGTGCGTCGATTTCACCGACTTAAACAAAGCATGCCCGAAAGATCCATTCCCCCTACCACATATAGATGCCATGATAGATGCTACAGCAGGCCACGAGATGCTAACCTTTCTTGATGCATGGAGTGGGTACAACCAGATCAAGATGCATCCAGCAGACCAGGAGAAGACAGCCTTCAGGTCTGAGAGAGGTATATATTGTTACAATGTAAAGCCTTTTTGTCTGAAGAATGCAGGTTCCACCTACCAGTGACTAGTCAATAAGATGTTCAAGAGACAGATTGGGGACACAATGGAGGTATATATTGACGACATGGTCGTCAAGTCAAAGCAAGCTTCGCAACATACAACACACTTGGAGGATACCTTCAACACCTTGAGGGAATACAAGATGAAGTTAGATCCTTCAAAGTGCACATTTGGAGTGTCATGTGGGAAGTTTCTGGGGTATATGGTGACCCAGAGGGGAATTGAAGCTAGCACAGAGCAGATCAAGGCCATCCTCCAGCGAGCTGGAATCACCACAGAAGCCAAGAGACGTGCAAAGGCTGACTGGAAGAATTGCTGCTCTGAGCAGATTTATCTCCAGGTCTTCGGATAGATGTCGGCTGCTCTATGATATCCTGAAGAAGGCCCAAAGGTTTGATTGGACAACAGAGCACGAGAAGGCGTTCAGCGACCTAAAGCACTACCTCAGCACTCCACTTCTGCTGTCAAAACCAGAACCTGGAGAACCACTCTTCTTGTATTTATCAGTAACCAAGGTAGCAGTCAGCGCGGTATTAGTACGTGAGCACGAAGGAGCACAATGCCCAGTATATTATGTTAGTAAGTCTCTGCTTCCTGCAGAGACCAGGTACACATCCCTTGAGAAACTCGTACTTGCACTTGTTACGGCATCTTATAAACTTCGACCTTATTTTGAATCACATGCAATTTCCGTAATAACAAATTATCCACTAAAAACTATTATGAGAAAACCTGAGTTATCAGGAAGAATGGCCAAGTGGTCCATACACTTGAGCGGCTTCGACATGAAATTTGTCCCCAGGACTGCGATCAAGTCTCAGGCGTTAGCAGACTTCATATCCGACTTTAGCCCAGCACTGCAGACACAGGCAGAGAAAATCATCCTCCTCCTTGAGGAAGACAAAGGCGAACAAGTGTGGAAGCTAAATGTAGATGGTGCCTCCAACATGCGAGGATCTGGAGCAGGATTAGTTCTCAAGTCTCCTCAGGGGGATCTCATAGACCAAGCAGTGCGGTGCGAGTTCCGGACAACAAGTAACAAGGCAGAATACAAAGCTCTAATCTTAGGTCTCCAGCTGGCTCTAGACCTCAAAATCAAGCGCCTAGAGGCATACAGCGATCCCCAACTGATTGTCAACCATGTGAATGGTTCGTATGCAGCTAAGGACTCCAAGATGATATGTCTTACCTTGAAATGGCAAAGGAGCTCTCCCTTAGGTTCGTAGCCTTCTCAATCAACCAAATCCCGAGGGACCAGAATGCCGAAGCAGACGCCCTAGCTACCCTGGGGGCAACGTTCAAGTCTGGTGTAGTCTCCACCATACCCATCATCCACGTACTGGAGCCAGCAACTTGTAAAGGTCCAGAGGAACACAAGATGCCTGGAAAGAGGGAGAATTCATCAGACTAGGGGTTGCGGCTGCAGGAAGCAGGAGTCTGCAGCACCTCAGCAGAACAAGAAGGAATCCCAGAAAACCCTACCAGGACTGGCTACAGCGTGACATTCTGCCAGCAGATAAGAAGGAAATCAGAGGCTTCAAATTCACCCTCATTGATGGTATCCTACTAAGAAGATCACTTGCTGGACCATACTTAAGGTATCTGGGTCAGGAGGAGGCAGAAGTTGTTTTGCATGACCCCCACAATGGTGAATGTGGAAATCATGCAGGGGGCAGATAGGCAAAGGAACTCCCCTTGGTGCTATGGTCCGACAGAACCACATAGGCCGCTGCCGCCAGAAACATGGGCCACTGTCGCCAGAAACATGGCATCTATTCTGCCAGATACACCTCCACCAGAACCAGGTTTCATCTTATCAAACCTTGCAAACATATATTTAAACCTTTCTTTTGTCCTTCTATCTGTTTTGCTTTCTTTTTCGTGATTTTTGAAAGTCAGATGTTTTATCTTCAAGTATGCCTTTAGAGTTTGACTCTCTCCTTTGTGTCGTCAAAATTCGATTTTCTTTTACATCAAAATTTGATTTTCTTTTGGCATTAAAATTCGGTTTTCTTTTGCATCAAAGTTTAATTTTCTTTTCATACGTCTTCAAAATTTAATTTCCTTTTCATACGTCTTCGAAATTTAATTCTTTTGTTACATGTCTTCAAGATTTAATTTTCTTTTCATACGTTTTCAAAATTCGATTATCTTTCCATAGTCTTCAAAATTGGATTTTCTTCCTTCACATATTTTCAAAAGATTGATTTCCTCCCGCATATACCTTCAAACATTGCATCTTTACCATCTTTCGTCAGCTTTTTCAACCAAAACTGGTGACCAATCTGGTGGAGTGTATAATTTCTACAGAAGGCGTGCGTCTTGTGCTGAGTGCCTACAACCAGGGCAATACAAGTCCCCTGCGTCACTCAGCACCCACGCAAAGCGTGGCACCTCTGACTGAGTGGGCAAAACAAGACCCCAGGCCACCAATTATCAAAGGTCGACCATACAAACATAAGGCATGCATACAACAGAAGGTAGTTAGACAAAACTACAACAAACGATTACAATCAAACGTAAACAACCACGATCAAAAGCAAACGATTACGATCTTCTGTTAAGGCACGAAGTGCCACAAAATACTAACACACTTCGCTCCTCTGAGCAAAGGCGAAGTCATTACAGAATTTTTTGCAAACACTAACAAATCGGAAGTTCATGCCATGCAGGATTCACAAGCCGAAAACAAAGGAGGAGTAACATCACTCCAGCAGAACTTGGTCCACAGCCTGGACATTCTCCTCTGGTGGAGGCGGAACTGTAGCAGATTCTCCTGCAGAAACCTGGGTCTCTGATGAACAGCAACAGAATATCCCCCGGGGTCATCAACGATATCCTGCTGGTCCACGCTCTCTTGCCCATCCGCCTCCTGATCAGCAATGAGAAATCAGCGGACTCCATCAGATCCTCCGCCTCCACATCAGAAAGAGAATCCAGGTCAGGCGCCACAGGAAATTCCTCATCCAGTCACTTCTTCTCTACAACCAGATTCCTCCGCCAACAATCTGCGAACCAAGTCCAACTCCTTCAGAGAACCTTCTTCTAGCACAGACCTGGGACCAGGAAGTAGCATATGATCCAGGAAAGTCATATCCTCTGCAGACTTACCAAAGCCTTCAGGAAATTTGAGCACCACTTCAGCAGAAACCTCATCAACGGATCTGGGGGCAGAATAAGAGGTAGACTTAGAAAGGTCTGCCACCAGAGGGCCACTCTCTGCAGGAGTAATTTCTAAGAGATGGGACGAGTTACGACTTCTCCTAGAACCAGCAAAGCCAGCAGAAACAGAACTAACTTTTCTTTTGAAGACCGCTCTAGTAGCAACGGCCCACCTTCTAGCAGCTACTTGCTCTGGAGACACACGAGGTTTAGCGGATCCTGAAGGAGGGAGCAAGCGAAAATGAGTACCAGGAGAGATTGAGGTCAAGTAAACCTAGCCAAGCATGAACGTATCTTACCCGAAGGCATGTTCCCACCAGACTTTTCTTTTTTTCTCCCTCTGAGGGAGAAGGGGAAGGACCACTTGTGGAAGAATAGAGTGAATTGTGGAGTGTCATTATCTTCAGGTTTAGGACGAATGGTCGGATCAAAGAATCAATCATCATGCAAACCGACTACGATCCAAGCGAACAGAAATTCCCGCCTAAGATGAGCTTAGTCGGAAATTTGGGGGCATTTGTTTGGGATAAAAATCCGCATCCTCAGAGCACGACGTGGCATATTACAAATGGAAGGTCAATGGTCAAAGGTTGGAAGGTCAATGGTCAAAGGTCGGAAGGTCGAAAGGTCAAAAGGTCAAAAGACGAGAGTCGATAGTCAAAGTCAAGAAGTCAGAAAATCAAAAAGGGAAAAATCACGAAGTAATACTCGGAAAGTCCAAAGTCGTAAAAGTCAAGGATTCGATACGAAGAAAGTCAACCAATCAACAAAGTAAAACCCAACAGTAGCATTGGGCCGGAGAGCATCCAAGCCCCGAAATGTGCCGAAGACAGCCAACTACTCAAAGTAACCCTATCCCAAGCACAAGACCCAGTCAAATAACCAACCCCCTAGATTCCAGGGTAGTGCCACCAGAGCAGGAGAGAAATCAAGAGAAGAGGAATGCAACGGCTAGGAAGAAAAGGTCAAGGGCAATAAAAGAGGAATGAATGCAAAGATTATGGACAATTAAGGAAGATAACGGTCCCAAGCCCAATAACAGTATAAAAGGCAAGGAGAAGGAGAGAGGAAGGACATTCAACCTTACTCAATTTATCCTCAACGAATCATCATCCAAACACACCCAAGCATACATCACGATAAACACTCACAATCAATTTTAGTCACAACCATAGCAATATTACTTGTATTTGTATTCCTTTTCTTCACTATTTCCCGTTCATAGTAGAATATTGGCGGGATTCCGACTCCCCCCGCGGTTTTTCCCACATCGGGTTTCCGCGTCACCAAAACCTTGTGTTTCATTTTCTCTCTTTCATTGTTCTCCGTTTAATAGGTTCGATATCGCTTAGACAACCCGTAATTATAGGACGATCGCTTTAACCCGTAATCTAAATCACGGATCCGGTAAATTTTTTACCAAAACACTCACCTATATACATCTTAACGCTCCCGCGCCTAGGCCGCTACTACGAGTCCATTTTCGAGATAATTAAGCATGTAGGTTGAGGGTGTCACAAATCCCGCTTTTTTTCTCCTCCTCTTTTTCTCGTCCTTCTCGTCTTCCACGTTTTTTTTACTATTATTTATTTCTTTTCTCGTTTCTAATATCGATATTATCGTACTATTATCAAAAAAAACATTATTCCTAGGATGCGATATCGACTCTATAGTCGAATTTTGGATCTGAAGAAATTAGTCAATAAATCAAACAAGTAATAAAAATCATCATTCTAAGGATGCGATACCGACTTCATAGTCGAATATCAGATCTAATGGAATCAATAAAAAAAGCCAAAACGGCCCTCCATGCGAGTCGCGCGGATCTCATGCGAGTCGCGCGCCTGTGCAAGTCGCGCGAAGTTCATGCAAGTCGCGCGGTTGCCTGGAAATTGCGACACAAAAGGGATTATTTCATCCTAGTTCAATTTTAAAACAACTTATAACATCTTTTCTAAAAATCGCTCTAAATATTGGATGTTGGTTCCATAACCGAGTATCGAATATGACGAGTATTGAAAGTTAAGTCGAGTATAAATTATACAATATTTCTACGCGATTTAATAAATCATCGATTTAAAAATTAAAAGCATCATCAAATATTTTCATGACCTTGGTCAAACACGTGTCGAGTCCATCACGTGTCTTATTCTTTTCAAAATCATGCATCATGTCATTCTATATTATTTACAAACTGCTATTACCGTTACTAACTTGTTTGTTCATGTTTTAGCGATTTATTTTCGTTGCTTGTTTTATTGTACTAAAATGAACCTCGCATGCTAAAACAACCTTGACGTTAGTTTAGATGGATTAAACGACGTAGTCAAACATAATTCACATGTTTAGTCAAAACACTGTTTGCATATCATTCAACCGTCAAACTAACGCGCATGCACGAAAAATGAACGAGATCTAAGTAGAGGCCGCTAAGTGCGGGCGGGGTTGGATGTTCTTTGTGAACTTCTCAACACGTACCCTCACCCCTTACTCAGAACCGTGGTTTCCGGATGTCCGAAACCGTTGGCATACGAGAGTCATTCAATACACGATTTCCGATAATGTCGGGATCAGTATCGCAATGCAAAGAGACGAACCCCATAAACTCTGAAATCCAAATGGGCTGTACTTTGTGCACGACACACCAATATATAGAGTGGGTTCGAATGGATCCGAAATCCCACAAAGTTCGGTGGCGACTCCATTTAAATTTAAATTTCAACCCGAGATCCATCTCACACGAGATTCATTCGCCTTCCCAAACCCGCGCGTGGCCGCGTCGGGGTGGACCTATGTCATGTCCACAGGGTGTCAATATGTTTTAAACTATCATCGACTGAAATCGATTAATTAACCATGTGAAAGCGATGTATTTTTGTTATTGAGAGTGAATTTGAGCAAGGTTAAGTATATCCGGAAGTGACCCCAGACACGTGGCTTAAAATCAAGGTTAAATTGAAAGGTGGCTGGTACAAGCTCTGATCTTTAATTAAGAGCTCAAAATCGAAGTGTATAATACACGGTTCTCATAGATTGGAGGTCCAGAACAAAAAACATAACAAAAAATTCCACTGATAGTTCATCGGTCACTCGAAACAACCTCAGAAAATATGATAAACAAAGACTTTTTTTAGAGTGCCGGTATATACTACACCAACGATGGTGCTCGAAAATCTGTTAACCATATAAAAACATAAAAAACCTAATTTTATACTAACACAATATAGAAGTAAATAAATGGCACATAATCCAATTTTTGAATTAGTTTATAGTACGAGTATATCACAGTGGATCATGTTAGATTTAATTAGAATCAAGACCGAAATTTCATACTAAATTAATTGATAATAAACTGTGATTAGCTGTAGCGGAAACGTACCTGATAATACTATAACTTACGTCATGGTCTTTTGGATTAGGTCTTTTAGTAGATACACAAACCATATGGATCTCTCTACTGATGAAGGGCGGTTATTGTATGCTATTAGGGACAATAATCCTGGTGACTATATATAGCGTCTAATGCGTCCATCGAACATTAGAAAACCTGATGGGTATCTACACTTGTAGATAATAGTCTGGCACATACTTTTTAAGACGTATATATATATAAGCCCATAAATAATACACCGTAGTAGATCACATTATATTTGGGCATACATTAATAGATAGTGTATAAATACAATTATTACTCGAATAAATAATTTATCCACGTATATTGTATTTAGGCCCATAATTCTTACCGATTAATTAAGTTTGATTGTTGTTCCTAACCCATCCATGTTTATCAATTTGTGTTAATGGAAAGACATGAATAACAAAATTGTGATTGCATTTAGTAGGAGTCCAATGCAAGATCCTACATAATGGGGGGATACAAATATTGATGGACAAAAAACAGAAGCATACAGAACACAAGTGATGACACATGCATATATGAATTCAATGGACCCAATTCAATGTTGTCGTTGTATTACATACATACTACTCCAGTATTATTAATTTTCACGGATATTTAGCTTATACTATTAAAAACAAAATGTTAGTCTGAATTCCTTGCTTCCTTATCTTATTAGTATTATTATGCTTGACCTGATTAGGAAGAGTCAACTGCATGCTGTAGGACGCATCAATATCATCATTATCATTATCACGCACGGGATTCCTGCTTCCTTCTTTAATGTACGTTGCCAAAGTAGCTCCCTCCTTCCATCCATGCCCATGGGTGGGACCAACTCTCTTTCGAATAAACGCGTATATAGTCGTATTACATCCTAGAAAGAAATTAGTTTGAACTTCAAAACAATTGATCTACGGTTTATAATAACTCTATCATCGTCTTAATCAGTACTCACTAAACAAACACATATTCGTAGCTCCAACTCTTTCTTTTTCTTCTCCAATACCATTCTTGAGTCTTGTTGTTCTAGATACGTATTACGATGCTAATTAAATTAATGGTGCAGAAAGGGCCTAATTAAGTTGTAAATTTCAATTAGGGATTTTCTACGTGGTAACCCCGTATTATTGGAAATTCTACATAGTAACCCTACTTTTTTAAAAACACGTGTGGTAATCTCTACTTTGTTAAAAACACATGCGGTAACCCTATACATTCTTAATACTCTATGACATGACTTTGAACTTTAATTACGTTTAATTTGTCCGTTAAATAATTGATTAAACGATGATTATGCAGTGAGGTGACTTTGGTTAGGAGTACATTATAAATTTTCTACTAGGGTTATTTATGTTCGTGTACTCTTACATGGTAATTCTACTCTACAAAAATGCAAATTTAGAAATTAATCCCTCGATTAACCATTTTGAATGCTCTTTTTTAAAAAATTTGGATACAAATCGAGTGAAGAAAAGAGAAAAACAATGTACAAAACTATTTTTAAATGTCCACCTACGCCTTTACAAACCAAATTGACGAAAATAAATTTAGGGTCGTATTTCTAAGTACTAAGAGAGCAGAGGGTTATCGTATGTGTTTTTTTAAAAACGGGGTTACCACATGAAATTTTCAAAAATACAAGATTACCACGTAGGAAAACCTTTAAATTAAATAAGCTTAAGTTAACGGTTAACGTAATGGACAAAACTAAAATAAAAAAATTTAAGTGGACTGTATTGACTTAAACAAATTAAGATCAATGAAGCTAAATTTATTTTAATTAAACTGAATAAAGATATATTTAATTGAATCAAATTGAAAATAAGTTGAAAAAATGAAATCGATAATTAAAATCAGTGGGTGAAGTGTTGTAACGGAGGCGTCCGTTACCAACGGTTTGTTAATTACGCGAGAAAAACAAAACAAATAGCAAACAATAATAAACTGACACACAAATTTACGTGGTTCACCAGCAAACTCACTGGCTACGTCCACACCGACAAGGAGATCAAATTCACTATTATGGAGATAATAGTACAACAGTAGACCGTAATACACGTACTAAATAGCTCACAGCTAAAGTCAGAAGTACTACCAATTCTACCAACCAGATAGTAATCTCAAACTGGAAAGAGACTACCCAGACTGAGTCGACCTGCGACGAACTTACCGACGAGACGAAGGACAAACGATCTTGCGGCCAACCAAGATCCGAACAAACTCCAACGGTCTCCAACGAAGACGAGATCAATAGAACCACCAAATAATAGAGACTCGGAACAAACTGGTCGAGTTTTTCCCTCAAGAAAACCCTCACAAATCAGCCCTCTATATTGTGCTCTCAAATCATCTGGCTAATCTTTCCTAAAATCAAACAATCTTATGTTACCAAAACAAGATATCAACTTTAGGAAAGATATCAGGAACAAAAAAATTCAAGGCCCAAAAGAACAATTGATAGACACTTATTTCCTAACATGAAGCTAAAAGATGAAGTGAGGTGAGAGTGTGGAACTATTTGACCTTCATTTAATACTTTTTGGAGTGGTTTATCATTACTCATTTACAAGAATTAAACTACTAGTAATAGTAACACCATGTAATTTAGAGTGGACCATGAAATGAATGTAATTGTGTACAAGGTCAAACTCATCATAGTCCTCCAATTTTGTTATCTTCTACACTAGTATTTGGGTCCTTTACTTGTCTTCTACTGCTACTACTATTACTACGGAGTACAGAGTATTATTGTTGTCGTCCACCATTTTATAATTTTGTTTTTCTGGAAGAAGGTCATGAATTCAATCAGGCCAGGGCTGTTCATCAATCTATAATCGAACGGATTGGGACCAAAAAATGTGGATTGCAGACCAAAATTTTGATAAAACATGGTCCAAAGATCGGCCGTATTTAAATTGCTCGGTTCGATCCGGACCGTGAAAACACCTGCAGACGTGGCCCAAAGATCAAATTTTGAAATTCCTTAACAAATTAAATACAGTAAATATTTCAGGTCGTGCTTTTTCCTAACGAGCGTTTACTCAATCCTAACGATATTTTACCTATTTGCCCCCGTCATTTCCCAACACTCCCATTTTCATTTTCTCTCTAAAATAATCTCAAATTTGACATAATCGAATCCGACCACCCAACCCGCCGGCCATCACCACCACCACCACCGTGACCACCACCCTCTAATTCGTTCCCTACCCCCTAATTTAATTAACCAATTACAATTAAACAATAATTAGAAAAAAAATGTAACTAAACTCTAATTTAATCCTTCAATTTCAATTAAATTTTGATTAGACAAAATAATTAATGTAACCATACAATTGATTTAGGGAAAATGACAATTAGTTTATCATTAATTAAATTAGGGCTAATGATCGATCCCTTAATTTACTCCACCAATTTCAATTAAATGATAATTAGAAGGAAAAAAATTAACAAAACCCTAATTTAATCCTTCAATTTCAATTAAAGATTAATTAGAAAAAGTAATTTCCGTAATCAAACAAGTAATTTAAGAAAAATGGTGATTACTTCATCACTAATTGAATTAGTACTCATGATCGATTTGTAATTGTGGTTTGAATAGCTGTATGCAAATGAGATAAAAGTTATTCTTGGTTGAGAGAACAGTGAATTATGAGAAGTGTAAATTTGGGATTATTAAAAAAAATATGCCAGGATTGAGTAAAGTTGCATTAGGAAAAAATAATTTCATAAATTTTTAATCGAAAGATTTGTCATTTATAAATACGACTTCTATAATTGGAGAATAATATAAGTACCGTAAAAAATATAGTTTATCGTGGTCTGTGGATACTCAAAATAAATTATCAACACAAATACAAATATTTTGAGAATCAATTTGTAAAAATAGCTAAATTAATACTCCGTATTATTACATTGGTCTAAAGTTGGTCCACAGTTCATTCGGTTAGATCCAGAATCAGACCAAAGACCAAAGTCATTTCACCAAAGTGGAGTAAACCGTATAATGGATCGGTCAGAAGCAATATGGGAGGATCCGATGCGGTCTTCAGTCTAGTCTGCGAATGCCAAGTGAACAGCTCTTGCTCAACCGTTCTAATTTTATTTTAATTATTTTGTTTGGAGTGATATTATATTATATTTAATATTTTTGTTGGTACGAGTATTTGTTAGGAAGAATGTCATAGTATTGAATCATCACACTGCTACCAAATATTTAACGACTCCAACTCCTGCGTATGATAGTCGGTGTGATTTCGGTAATCGTCTGACGCAAGTGGATGTGTTAGGTGTGCGTGTTTAGTCACTAGCTCATTTGTTTTCCTATCCATCTATTATACTACTTCTTACCGTCGACATTAATTACGTATAATGACGACTTTGTCCTTGATATTTATTCTCGAAATAATATTATTTTTACATTTTATACATTATCGGTTTATTAAAACTCGATAATAAAACCATTTTTTTCGATTGTAATAAATCAAAACCGACTTCCTATATAGTTAATATACTGAATTACGTAAAATGACGAGTTCTCCTTTGCAATTAATTCTCGAAACATTATCACATTTACATTTTATAAAGTATCGGTTTATTAGAACTCGATAATAAAATCATTTTTTCGATTATCGTTACGTCTCCGATTTTAAACAGTTTATTAAAAAAAATCCAACATATTTTAAGTTTATAAATTAAACCACATAATATGGATCAAACCCCTGACCAATTGACTACAAGGCAAATGCTTAAACCACTGCACCAACATCAACGAACTAATATTTCAAATGGTTTAAAACTACTTGTCTATATACTTCATGTATGAAATGTTGTCAATGTAACCAATCTCACTACTTAGGCCTCGTTTGATTCATCCGGGAACTTATTTCCTGGAGGAAGTTGCAATTACCAGGAAGTTACTTCCCACATCAACTTCCCGGAAATTTGCAATATTTGTTTGGTTGACATCCTGAAATTCACACTTCTCGGGAATTGAATTACTCCATCTTGTTTGGTTAACTCGAGCTAATTCCCATGATTTTGATTACAATGACTATTATGCCCTTTATTAATTAAGGGTATAAAAACTTATGATTTTTTTTTCCAACAACTTATAAAATATCTAAAATTGTCTTCCCTATAATATGCAGTCGTAACCAAATTACATTAAAAAAAAAAAGAATGACAAAAAAATATATTATATAACAAGATCGTAACCAAATTACATTAAAAAAAAGAATGACAAAAAAAATATTATTGTTCGGGCCAAAAATTTGCACTTTCGGAATGCAACGTGGCATGCTACGAGTGGACGGTCAAAGGGTCATAAGTCAAAGGTCAATAACAAAAAGGTCCACGGTCTACGAATGAAAGTCAAAACCGAAGACTAAAATACGGAAGTCAAAAATAGTCAAAGACCGTCAAGTCAAGCAAACCTAGGGTAATATAAGATGACGGGCTGAACAAAACATAAGAGTAAACAAACCATGGGCCACTTAAATCAAACATGTCCAACGAACAAGAAGAGGGACTCAGCCCATATAAAGAGGAGGAAGCAACAGTTGTTGCTCCTACAAGGGAGGAAACTCTCCTAAAGACTAGGAGGAGAGGATTGGTGATTTGACCATAACTGCCATAACGGTCATGGAGCATTAAAAAGCAATGATGGCTCCACATTAAAGGGCAATAAAGAGGGGAATCCTAAGGGGGAGGTCAGATATAAAAGGAGGAGGAGGAAGAAGGAAGAAGGCATCCCAGCACACCAACTCCAACGCACACAACACCAAAACTCTAGCAATTATCTATAGATAAAACATTCCTATTTGTATTCTCTTCTTCATCCTTTTTCCATTCATAGTAAAACTTTGGTAGGATTCCGACTCCCCCCGCGGTTTTTCCCACATCGGGTTTCCGCGTCACCAAACTTTGTGTGTCGTTATTTTCTTTCGTTGTTCCTCGTTCTCTATTTTTGTCTCGATTTCACCAACCCGTAGTTATAGGACGATCACTTTGACCCGCAACTTAAATCGTAGACCCGGTATATTTTTTTACCAAAACAATTTGGCGCCCACCGTGGGGCAAAGTGATCATTTCCTATAAGCCAAACTAGAGATGGCAATGGACCGGATCTGGACCGAGTCCACTAGGATCCGGACCCGGACCCGTCAAAATTACCCTAGACCCGGACGGGTCCAAAATTTTAAGACCCGGATCCAGACCCGCCGGGTCCGGTTCGGGTCCGGGTCTACCCGCGGGTCTCACTATTTTATTTTATTTTGTCCTACATTCCTCATTTCTTCCAAATTTCAAATTTTGCCGGTATTTTTTATCACGTACAAAATTATCTACGACATATATTGTACTAAGAAATTAAACCCTCTTACAAACTCATTCATAACGGTCTTAGGAAACCTTGAATGAACATTGAAATGGTGAGGAAAGAAGTGAGAGAGTGAGTTATTTTAGTAATTTAGTTGTTTGCTAGCGGTTTTGCGTATGTATGTAGATTTTTGTTTGTTAGTTTTTTTTTAATTAAAGTGCCGGGTCCACGGGTCGGGTCCGGGTCCAGTATTTCAGACCCGGAAGATCCAGACCCGACCCGGATCCGCCGGGTCTGAAAAAATGAGACCCAGACCCGATCCATATGGGTCCGACCCGCCGGGTCTGGACCGGGTCCTGGACCCGTTGCCATCCCTAAGCCAAACCCTACCGTGAAGCAAACTCGTGTCACCATGACCGGATCCGGCCAAAGTTCGTCCAGCAGTCAAGGAGCATCAACTCAGCCCATTGGAGGAAGGTTGTCCCCAAGATCAGCAGAGCTGGTTTTCACACCCCTCACCTTGGGTATTCCCACCAGCCAAGCGGTGAAACCCACGTTGCCAGTGTCTAGGCCCCCTCCGACGCCTAAAACCTCTGGGGTCACCAGCTCCTCCAAGGCCAGGAAGGAAAGCGTACCAACCAGAACCTTGACTCCAGGAGGATTCGTAGAAGAAGCTTCCAGTGGAGCGGGGTCACCAGACCTGATGGAGAGTATGCTCCAGGGAATCAATGCTCTGCGCCAAGCAGTAGAAACTCGGCAGAAGGACAACCAAGATATCAAGGCTCGGATCTCGGCAGCAGACAAGACCCCGGTTGCATCGCTCCAGATGTCACCAGAGATGCTGCCTCTAATGCTTAGGGGAGAACCCAGCACCCGTAGGGAATCAGCAGCTGGCAGGAAGACCACCAGAGAGGTCCCTTCAGAGTTGGTCACCAGACTGGAGCTAGGATTGGCTCCACCAAGCTCGGTTATTGAACCCCAAGGGTTGGGTTACTTGACCTATGGCCCCACACCCGGCAGATCTCCTACCGCATGTAACTTTCTCTCCAACATCGAAAGTCGAGAGACTAACTCACTATCTTCTGCAGGCACCCCTGTCCACCAGACTCCAGGATGGCAATTTGTAACTCCACCAGAGATGACCACCTTATCCAACAACCAGCCCTCTGGAGGAATGTGGACAACGCCTACCCTCAACCAGCAGGCGTCAGAGTGGCAGCCCAGATCCGTGACAGCAGCAGCACTTTTACCTCCTCCTCCTAGTAGTCAACACCCTGGAGGACCTTATGCAGGGAGTACTCCTTTCAACTTTTCTCCTTCTGTCTCTAACCCTCTTGCAGGAACAATCAGCACAGCAGATCAGCAACGCCAGGAATTAAAGGAATTGAGGGACCTGATCAACAAGATTCCTGGAATGCCACGCCCCCTGGAGAGAGCAGCTAGGGACAGCTACGCAGATTCACTCTTCATCGACGATCTAGCCTGTGTTGCTGTACCCAAGGGCTTCATGCCACCAGCCATGACGCTTTATGATGGCACTGCAGACCCCCTAGATCACATCAACCAGTAAAAACAGAAGATGATGGTGGTGACCGCTACGGGGCCCCTGAAGGAAGCCTGCATGTGCAAAGGGTTTGGCTCCACTCTGTCAGGAGCAGCCCTCCATTGGTTCGTCGGTCTGCCTAACCGAAGCATCACCTCCTTCGCTGACCTGGTCAATGCCTTCAACCAGCAGTTCGCCAGCAGCAGAAAACCAGAGAAGCTGACCAGTGATTTGTATCGGGTAGTGCAGAAGTTCGAAGAATCTACACGTGACTTCCTTAACAGATTCAACAAGGAGAAAGTCACCATCCCCAGATGTGATGTGCCCACCGCCATAGAAGCCTTCCGCCAAGGGCTCCACCAGGATTCAGACCTCTATAAAGACCTCACAAAGTACCCATGTGCCACATTCGAGGATGTGCAAACCAAGGCGATGGCAGCCATCAGGCTAGAAGAAGATTCAGGCCCCAGAAGGGCTGCGTATGGTTATGTCACCAGAAAGGCGCCAGCAGAAAAGAGGGGTGAAAGATCAAAGCCCTATGACAGGAACGTGAGCAAAATTTCCGAGGAGAAAGACTGGAAGAACAATCCAGGATTGCCACCTAAAGTAAGTGAGTATGGGTTCTCTACCAACCTTGATGGGGTGCTCAAGGCTCTGAGGGAGTTAGGGCGCAGAGTCAGGTGGCCCAGGAGACAGGAGTACACCAATGACCGAAGAGACGCCAGCAAGAAGTGCGAATTCCATGACGATATCGGACACCATACCGATGAGTGTGTCCAGCTCAGGAGAGAGGTTAAGTTCCAGTATGATCAGGGGAATCTGGATCACCTCATGTCCAGAAACTCTAGCAGAATAAATGCAGCAGAGCAGGTATTGCCTTCTCCACCTCCAATATGTACCAGAATTGTCAATGTGATAACAGGAGGATTGGAATTATGCGGGCTGACCTACTCAGCAGCCAAGAGACATGCTTCTCAGACCAGAGGGGACAGACCAGAGCACTCCTGCAGAATCAGTTGCAAGGATCTTCCAGCTGTCACCTTTGACGAAACTGATGCAGAAGCTACTCCAGAGAGGCACCATGACGCATTAATAATTACTCTCTTCATAGGGAATTGTACCGTGAAGAAGATTCTGGTGGACACTGGGAGTTCAGTCAACCTCATCATGCTGGAAACTCTCCAGAACATGGGGTTTAGCGAGAAGGATCTAATGAGGAAGGCGGTTCCCTTGGTGGGTTTTAGTGGTGAGACCAAGCATTCTCTGGGAGAGATCACTATTCCTACCTATGCCGGAGGAATAAACAAGCAAGTACGGTACCTAGTCATTGATGGACCCTCCACCTACAACGTGATTCTAGGAAGGCCTTGGATCCATGAGATGAAGGCAATCACCTCCACCTACCACCAGTGCCCGAAGTTCCCTACACCCTGGGGAGTGCAGAAGATCAACGGAGACCAAGGAGAAGCCAAAGATTGCTACAGGGTAGCCCTTAAGAAGACAGCGAGCCCCCCAGCATAGCAATTACAGAGCCTTCATCTGCCTCTGCAGGAGTATGTAGAGCCACCTCAGGCGGAGTTGGATGAAGTCAACTTGGACAAGCAACATCCAGAGCGAAAAGTGTTAATCGGATCAGAATGCACAGGTAATATCCGCCAAAACCTCATTGAATTATTAAAAACTAACATGGATTGTTTTGCTTGGTCGCATGATGATATGGTAGGTATAGATCCGAGCATTATCATCCACAGGCTAAGCGTGGACCCAAGCTACAAACCAGTCCAGCAGAAGAGAAGGAAGTTTGCTTCAGAGAGAAATCAGGTCATAAATCAGGAGGTGGACAGTCTGCTGGCTGCTGGAAAAATCAGGGAGGTGAAGTACCCAGAGTGGTTGTCTGACGTGGTGGTGGTTCCAAAGAAGAATGGCAAGTGGAGGGTGTGCGTCGATTTCACCGACTTGAACAAAGCATGCCCGAAAGATCCATTCCCCCTACCACATATAGATGCCATGGTAGATGCTACAGCAAGCCACGAGATGCTAACCTTTCTTGATGCATGGAGTGGGTACAACCAGATCAAGATGCATCCAGCAGATCAGGAGAAGACAGCCTTCAGGTCTGAGAGAGGTATATATTGTTACAATGTAATGCCTTTTGGTCTGAAGAATGCAGGTTCCACCTACCAGAGACTAGTCAACAAGATGTTCAGAAGACAGATTGGGGACACTATGGAGGTATATATTGACGACATGGTCGTCAAGTCAAAGCAAGCTTCGCAACATATAACAAACTTGGAGGATACCTTCAACACCTTGAGGGAATACAAGATGAAGTTAAATCCTTCAAAGTGCACATTTGGAGTGTCATGTGGGAAGTTTCTGGGGTACATGGTGACCCAGAGGGGAATTGAAGCTAGCACAGAGCAGATCAAGGCCATCCTCCAGCTGGAATCCCCACAGAAGCCAAGAGACGTGCAAAGGCTGACTGGAAGAATTGCTGCTCTGAGCAGATTTATCTCCAGGTCTTCAGATAGATGTCGGCTGTTCTATGATATCCTGAAGAAGGCCCAAAGGTTTGATTGGACAGCAGAGCACGAGAAGGCGTTCAGCGACCTGAAGCATTACCTCAGCACTCCACCTCTGCTGTCAAAACCAGAACCTGGAGAACCACTCTTCCTGTATTTATCAGTAACTGAGGTAGCAGTCAGCGCGGTATTAGTACGCGAGCACGAAGGAGCACAATGCCCAGTATATTATGTTAGTAAGTCTCTGCTCCCCGCAGAGACCAGGTACACATCCCTTGAGAAACTCGTACTTGCACTTGTTACAGCATCTTACAAACTTCGACCTTATTTTGAATCGCATGTTATTTCCGTAATAACAAATTATCTACTAAAAACCATTATGAGAAAACCTGAGTTATCAGGGAGAATGGCCAAGTGGTCTATCCACCTGAGCGGCTTCGACCTGAAATTTGTCCCCAGAACAGCGATAAAATCCCAGGCATTAGCAGACTTCGTATCCGACTTCAGCCCAGCACTGCAGACACAGGCAGAGAAAGATATCCTCCTCCTTGAGGAGGACAAAGGCGAACAGGTGTGGAAGCTAAATGTAGATGGCGCCTCCAACATGCGAGGATCTGGAGCAGGATTAGTTCTGAAGTCTTCTCAGGGGGATCTCATAGTCCAAGCAGTACGGTGCGAGTTCCGAACAACAAACAACGAGGCAGAATATGAAGCTCTAATCTTGGGTCTTCAGCTGGCTCTAGACCTCAAAATCAAGCGCCTAGAGGCTTACAGCGATTCCCAGCTAATAGTCAATCACATGAATGGTTCGTATGCAGCTAAGGACTCCAAGATGGTGTCTTACCTTGAAGTGGCAAATGAGCTCTCCCTCAGGTTCGTAGCCTTCTTAATCAACCAAGTCCCTAGGGACCAGAACGTGGAAGCAGACGCCCTAGCCACCCTGGGGGCAACCTTCAAACCAGGCGTAGTTTCCACCATACCCATTGTCCATGTATTGGAACCAGCAGTTTGGACAGGCACACAGGAACATCAGATGCTGAGGCAGGAGGACAATTCACCAGACCAGGGACTGCAGTGGCTGCAGGAGGCAGGAGTCTGCAGCACCTCAGCAGAACAAGAAAGAATCCCAGACTGGAGAAAACCCTACCAAGAATGGCTGCAAAACGATATCCTGCCAGCATACAAGAAGGAAGCCCGGAGTTTTAGAATGAAAGCGTCCAGGTACACCCTCATTGATGGTGTCATGTTCAAAAGATCAGCCGCTGGACCATACTTGAGGTGCCTAAGTCAGCAGGAGGCAGAGGTGGTTATGCATGACCTCCACAGTGGTGAGTGTGGAAATCATGCAGGGGGCAAGAGTCTATCCAACAAAGCACTCCGCCAAGGTTACTATTGGCCGACAATGCGCAAGGACGCGAGGGAATATGTTAAGAAATGTGACGCCTGCCAGAGACATGCACCGGTGAATCACCAACCAGCAGAGCCGTTGCACCCAGTAATTTCTCCTTGGCCCTTCATGAAATGGGGGATGGATATTGTTGGCAAGCTACCGAGAGCCCCAGGAAACAAGGTTTTTATGTTGGCCATGACTGACTACTTCTCCAAGTGGATAGAAGCAGAAGCATTCCCTCAGTTATATCCTTCATAAAACGTAACATTATCTGCAGGTTTGGCATTCCTTCAGAGATCATCTGCGACAACGGATCCCAGTTTATCGGCAACAAGATGGAGGCCTACTGCGCCAGGTGGAACATCACACTAAGCAAGTCTACTCCCAGAAACCCTCAGTCTAATGGTCAGGCGGAGTCTAGCAACAAAATTGTGATAGACAACCTGAAGAGAAGGCTGGAGGAGGCGGGGGGCAGATGGGCAGAAGAACTCCCCTTGGTGCTGTGGTCTGATAGAACTACACCCAAGGTGGCTACAGGACAAACACCTTTCAGTTTGGTCTTTGGTGCTGAGGCGGTCATCCCTTCAGAGGTGAGAGTGCCTACTCATAGATACGGATGCATAACCGAAGACAGGAGCCAGGTAGAGATGGCAAGCAGCTTGGATACTATAGATGAGCTCAGAACCGATGCTCAAATAAGGATGGCCTCCTACAGACAAACAGTCGCCAGAAGTTACAACAAGAATGTCAGAGTCAGAATCCTGCAGGAAGGAGACCTAGTCCTCAGAAAAGTCTTCCAGAACACCAGGAACCAACGAGCAGGAAAGTTCGCTTACAATTGGGAAGGACCCTATCAAATAGAGAAAGTAGTTGGGAACGAAGCCTACCGACTTATGACCATGGAGGGGAAGATCATCCAAAAGCCATGGAACATCGTACACCTAAAGAAATACTTCTTCTGAGTGGGCCACAGCCGCCAGCAATCTGGGCCACAGCCGCCAGAAACATGGGCTACAGCCACCAGAAACGTGGCATCTATTCTGCCAGGTGCACTTCCACCAAAACCCAGGTTTAATCTTTTCAAACCTTGCAAACACGTATTTAAATTTTCCTATCATTCTTCCGTTTTCTTTTCTTTCTTTTAGCAAAATTCAAATTTTTTCCCGCATATTTAAATCAGATAAAATTTTGATTTCCTTTTTACGTGTGTCGTCAAAATTCAATTTTCTTTGGCATTAAGGTTTGATTTTCTTATTGCGTACATTTTCGAAATTTAATTTTCTCTCTCCATATATTTTCGAAATTCGATTTTTTGCTTCCACATATGTCTTCAAATATTGTGTTCCCTATCTTTGCCAAATTTTTGTCAGTTTTCTCAAACTGAGTGCTGGTGACTAATCTGGTGGAGTGTACAATTTCTACAGAGGGCGTGCGTCTGTGACTAAGTGCCTACAACCGGGACATTACAGTCTCCTGCGCCACTTAGCACCCACGCAAAGCGTGGCACCTCCGACTGAGTGGGCGAACTAAACCCCAGGCCACCACTATATCAAAGGTCGGCCATACAAACATAAGGCATGCATACAACAGAAGGTAGTTAGACAAAACTACAACAAACGATTACAATCAAACGCAAACAACCACGATCAAAAGCAAACGATTACGATCTTCTGTTAAGGAACGAAGTGCCACAAAATACTAACACACTTCGCTCCCCTGAGCAAAGGCGAAGTCATTACAGAATTTTTTGCAAACACTAACAGATCATAAGTTCATGCCATGCAGGATTCACAAGCCGAAAACAAAGTACAACAAAGGAGGAGTAACATCACTCCAGCAGAACTTGGTCCACAGCCTGGACATTCTCCTCTGGTGGAGGCGGAACTGTAGCAGATTCTCCTGCAGAAACCTGGGTCTCTGATGAACAGCAACAGAATCTCCCCCAGGATCATCAACGACATCCTGCTGGTCCACGCTCTCTTGCCCATCATCCTCCTGATCAGCAATGGGAGATCAACGGACACCTTCAGATCCTCCGCCTCCACATCAGAAAGAGAATCCAGGTCAGGCGCCACGGGAAATTCCTCATCCAGTCACTTCTTCTTTACAACCAGATTCCTCCGCCAACGATCTGCGAACCAAGTCCAACTCCTTCAGAGAACTTTCTTCTAGCACAGACCTGGGACCAGGAAGTAGCATATGATCTAGGAAAGTCATATCCTCTGTAGACTTACCAAAGCCTTCAGGAAATTTGAGCACCACTCCAGCAGAAACATCATCAACGGATCTGGGGGCAGAATAAGAGGTAGACTTAGGAAGGTCTGCCACCAGAGGTCCACTTTCTGCAGGAGTAATTTCTGAGAGAGGGGACAGATTACGCCTTCTCCTAGAACCAGCAAGGCCAGCTGAAGCAGAGCCAACTACCTATAACTGAAGCAAACGGAAATTCCCGCCTAAGATAAGCTTAGTCGGAAATTTGGGGGCATTTGTTCGGGCCAAAAAATTGCACTTTCGGAATGCAACGTGGCATGCTACGAGTGGACGGTCAAAGGGTCATAAGTCAAAGGTCAATAACAAAAAGGTCCACGGTCTACGAATGAAAGTCAAAACCGAAGACTAAAATACGGAAGTCAAAAATAGTCAAAGACCGTCAAGTCAAGCAAACCTAGGGTAATATAAGATGACGGGCTGAACAAAACATAAGAGTAAACAAACCATGGGCCACTTAAATCAAACATGTCCAACGAACAAGAAGAGGGACTCAGCCCATATAAAGAGGAGGAAGCAACAGTTGTTGCTCCTACAAGGGAGGAAACTCTCCTAAAGACTAGGAGGAGAGGATTGGTGATTTGACCATAACTGCCATAACGGTCATGGAGCATTAAAAAGCAATGATGGCTCCACATTAAAGGGCAATAAAGAGGGGAATCCTAAGGGGGAGGTCAGATATAAAGGGAGGAGGAGGAAGAAGGAAGAGGGCATCCCAGCACACCAACTCCAACGCACACAACACCAAAACTCTAGCAATTATCTATAGATAAAACATTCCTATTTGTATTCTCTTATTCATCCTTTTTCCATTCATAGTAAAACTTTGGTGGGATTCCGACTCCCCCCGCGGTTTTTCCCACATCGGGTTTCCGCGTCACCAAACTTTGTGTGTCGTTATTTTCTTTCGTTGTTCCTCGTTCTCTATTTTTGTCTCGATTTCACCAACCCGTAGTTATAGGACGATCGCTTTGACCCGCAACTTAAATCGTAGACCCGGTATATTTTTTTTACCAAAACAATTATATAACAAGATCGAAGAAAGTAATTTACTATGAATGATTTTGGCTAAGGAAAATGTTTTTTTTAGAAGAAGGCAATGAAGAAGAGTTGAGAGGAAACCGTAAATGGAGAATTGAATGAGAAATTAGGGTTATAAAGTGAGAAATAGATGAGTAAAAAGGGTAAAAAAGTCATTTGAAGAAATTGGGATGTGGGAAGTGCAACTCACCGGAGGGGCCGGTAAGCAACTTCCCGCATCATGCAGGAATTGGAACTGATGGGGTAAGTTTGAGTTCCCTCATTTTTGTATTTTTGGGTAAACGGAAGTGAGTGGGCAACCAAATGAGGCCTTATACTTCATGTTATATATATTGGAAGATTTATATTATATTTGAACTATTTCTCAAAACTTTCAAGTATTATAGATAAAATAATAGCGTAAAATATGGAGTAATTTATAAAGAAAATAATAACGTAAAATGTGGAGTAATTTATAAACTTAAAAAATGTCGGAATTTTTTTTAATAACCGTTTAAAATCGGAGGCGTAACGATAATCGAAAAAACGGTTTTATTATCGATTCTAATAAACCGATACTTTATAAAATATAAATGTGGTAATGTTTCGAGAATTAATTGCAAAGAGAACTCGTCATTTTACGTAATTCAATATATTAACTATATAGGAAGTCGGTTTTGGGTTATTACAATCGAAAAAAACGGTTTTATTATCAAGTTTTAATAAACCGATAATCTATAAAATGTAAAAGTAATATTATTTCGAGAATAAATATCAAGGACAAAGTCGTCATTTTACGTAATTAACACCGCCGGTAAAAAGTAGTCCCAAAAAATGGATGTTTTGGTAGATTAGTTTTGTTGATGAAGATCGAATTGGATTTTGAACTTATATGTTAAATTTGTAAGTATATAATCGATTTTATTGCTTGTGAAAACGATTTAAATAAATACTCTTTAAATCTATATCAGTTACTCTGTATAAGATTCATTAATTATCTCATTGGTGCGCGCGTAGTGAGTACCGCCTAGGTTTGTATCAATAGAGTGTGATAATCCGTATAATAAGAATACAGAGTATTATATAATAGAGGGGAGTCTCATGGGGGCTTCGATTAAAATTTCGAGAGTTTGAAATTATTTTCATTTTTATTATTGTATTTCATTCAATTATTGACATTCAATTTGGTTTTTGGCTCCAAAATGATGTTTGATTTGAACTACTTTATTTTACAATTGAAATTGGGTCGATGCTCGGGCGGATAGTCTTGACAAAAATGACACGACCTCAGTTCATCCTAACACCCGAACTGGAAACCCAGGTTCACCCGTAATCGATCCAAATTGATTCGGTTTCACTACAACTGAACATAATGTTTATTTCAGCATATATATAAACCGATGACATTCCCAAAAACCCTAAAATAATACTCGAAGATGACATCATCTAACCCAAGCTTGACTCAGTTTTCTCTGACTTGAAAATGACCGAAATTGAACTATACTTGAAGAGTTGAAGGAGGATTAACCCATATTTTTAACAAATTCATGTACGGAGTATTAATTACTTTCTTAAGAGATCAATTTGTTTGACAAGAGTCGATTACATGACCAATAATCCATTCTCTTTTGTGTTTTTATAGACCAACTAATCTACATCATCAACGGTTTGAACGGTCGTGGTGTACAATTGTTTTATAAAAAAAAAATTGGGTAACCGTACCTTGTAGACGGTCTATATCAAAATTACACGATTTTTTCCTCCTTTTAAATAACCTTGTAGGGTTTGTATATAGTCGATCAACAAACTTGTCTATTAGCCTTGATATTTTGGTATAGGAAAAACGTTGGAGACGAAGTCAATTTGAAAGTTGGATAAAATCCAAAGAAAAGAGGGGAATGAATGAATACTAGTAGTATTAAAAAGTTGATATTTGTTTGTATGTGAAGAAGAGTCCAAGGGGCAATAATAGGTCGGACGATGGAAAGGAACAAATATAAAAAGGCCCTTTTTGGGCTGCCCACATCACACCTTGTAACCTCAAGAATGAAATTGGTCGGCTCTCTTGATTTTTCCTTGCCTCCTCTCCACTTGCATCCTCTTTTGTCATTTTCGCCCATTTATTTTGTGATAATCACACTTGACGAGGTTTGTCTACGGATTATCTTCTTAATTACGTCTCGATCCCGCCTCCCTTGTGACGGGTATATAAGTTATGTCTTACCTATGTGCAGATTTGACAAATGGGTCAATCAGATCTAGTCCGGATCAGATTTTACAATCGGGTTCCTTCGGGTCGGGCCGAGTCATAGGGTTACGATTCAAAATCGGTCTTCAATCCGGGTGTCGGGTTCAAGTCAAGTCATTCGGGTCAAGTCAGTTTTGTCAGATGTACTCACATGCATGGTAAGATCACGGCAAAATTAGAATAATTAGGGAGTAGCTAATGTTTGTATTTATCTATCCAGATGAGTGAGATACTTTACCCGTCATAAGTTTGTAACGGCTCTGATCTCACATTAAGAATTTGTGATTTTGTATGCTATATGTGAGTAGGATTATATTGAAAGTAGACGAATATATACAAAGGAGGGGTATATAACATTATGTTTAAGAAGAGTCGATAAGTATGCTTGTTTAAATTTAGGTTTTATCTTCCCTCTATTGCAGTGAAATTCCTATCTTTATAGGGTATATATTGAGGACCATTTAGATTTATGAATATTTTTTTTTGTCCAACGAAGAGCGCACCTAGTCGCATTACAATGTATGGGGATTCAAACCTGAGACCTATTATCTCAGAGTACCTGGCCTTAACCGATTGATCTATGAATATTTTTAATGATTGTTACTTTCAGAATTTTTTGCAAACTTAAATCCAAACAAAATCATATAGTTCAAGTTATGGACTGATGGTCGTGATGGGTATTGGGTAGTCTCACATATGATACGATCATAATTCACAAATTGAAGGGAAGCGTACAACAAATAAAATTAGAAGAAAGTTGATGAACCGCCAAAATAGAGGAAACCAATGCATGATACAAAAAATCCCACAACTAGTTGATCAAAGATTGGGCCATGACAATGAAATCCATATGTGTGGGCCTTTATCACTTTGGCATTTTCCACCACTATGCCAATACTCACGAATCATCCTCGTCTAGTGATCCTTTTAAAAACGGGTATATCCGTTTTAGTTTTAATTAATCTAAATAAATTAAATAAAAAAATTACTAATATTAGGTTATACCGCTATAGTTATCATGTTTTTATCTCATCTAATTATATAACCCGTTTTAATTCTTTTAGTTGGATATACTCATTTTAAACAAGAATCGTAGACATTATTTGCCTCTTGCTTAGTACGGAGTATAAATGAATTGTGTAGGACACAACTTCAAGTATAAACTCAATACAATTTTATTTTTTTTACTCAATACCAACTTATAAGGTGATGGTTGATTTCTCAGGTCCAATTACCACTCAACACAATTTCTTTTTATTTTACTCAAATTTACAACTTAAACTAAACTAAATCAAATCAAAGCGTTTGAACTGATATCTAAAATAACAGGGTCCGATCAAGTCAAGAATGAAGTCAAGAACCCTAGCATACTAAAAATGATCAAGTCAGTCATGAAGACTAAGTCAGTCATGAAGACATGGAGTGAGACAATGTGAACTAGACTAAATGGTTTGAGAGGTCTACCGCAAATTATTGTTAGCAATATTAATATCTGTCATAATTTAATAATGAGTCACATAATAAATAAGATAAAAATAGAATGTAAAGGGAATAACAAATAGCTTATCTTATCTAAGTAGATGCAATTAAATATTATTTGATATATCTTATTTTTAAGACGTATATATCGATCAGAAGAGAAATTTGTGTCAGTACAAAATAGGGTAGTAGGAAGTGACAAATAAGCAAGGAAATATAAAGGGTGAAGGAAGAATAAGATACTCCGTAGTGAGTAGACTAGGTAGAATGGGCGGCCTCAAAATGTGAATGTGTAGGGTCAATCTGCCAAGGTCGTTCTTGTGAGGTTGTCTCCCTAAATTACAAAATCTATCTCTAAAAATGACAAATAACTACAAAAGTCAACACACATACATACAAGATTACAAGTACTGGTAGCAACTTGGAGATCCATATATCAAAGCAAGTACTACTCCATGCAATTGCAATTATGCATTCTACATTTCTACTCCCTCTCCATACCATAACTTATCTATCATCCATGTGACGCTATGAACCATGAAGGTGACTTCTACTGTATCCACCCTAGCTAGCTTGTAAATTGATGATCGATCATTCATCTACGTGATTTTTTATTCATATCATTAGTTTCAAATCGAATAATCTCATTATAAAAATCACTAAACACAGCTTGATAATAGCTAGGTGAGTTTCTGTTGTTTAGAGGATCACTCAAATCGCATTTCGAATTTCAATCTTAGGCCTCGTTTGGTTCACCATGGGAAGATAGAGTTACCGAAAACTTAAATTCACGTGAATTTGTATTTCAGGTGAATTAAAAAAATGTTGTTTGGTTGCTATAGGTGAAATTATATTAATTCATGTCACCGATGAGGGACTAGGTGAAGCAACTTCCTCCATTATGCAGAAATTGAAGTTCCTTGGAAAGTTACAATTCCCATGAAATGGACAACCAAACATCATCCCAATTTATCGATTCATGGGAAGTTCTACCTCCCATGATTTAAGAGGGCAACCAAACGACCCATGTGTATCATCAAATCATTTCATTACTACGAAAGTGAATTATGATAGTTAACCACCCTTAAACTAACTTTATTTAAAATAATCATAATAGAATGCTACTCATCAGTTAGATCGCTAATGCTTTATTAGTACAGTGGTTATTATTAGTCCGTATGTATGTATGTGGATTGTGGAGTATGATTTTTGTTGTGAGTGATGGATTTAGAAGTGGTCACGGGTTTCTCTTGAGTTGAGTCTATCTCACACGTCCTGGATCTTCATTGCATGCACATGTTCTATATTTCCTTCTATTACTTGTCCTCACTCCCACTTCTCATCTTGCTCCCCAAATATACGCCTCGCCTCATCGGATCCCCATCAAATTTAAATTAATCACTTCATTCACATATTTAATTTCATGAAATTTAACATCCCAATAATAACATTTTTTTAAAGTTTATTAACTTAAGATAACATAAATACTCTTTCCTTCTCATTCATAATTGAACAAGAGGAATAGAATACATTATTTGAATTTTGGTCAAATAATAAACTACTTGCTTGCCCATAATAAGGGTGTTGCCTAGTGGTTAAAACTTGTGGATATCGGTCCAAGGGTCTCAGGTTCAAGCCCCTGCAAGCGCGAACTTGTGGGAGTTGTATAGCTTGAGACTATGTCTTCTAAACTTCGAGCCTGTCGCCCACGGGCGGTTTACCCAGAGCGCACCAAAAAAGTAGCGGCTGCGGGTTCCCTCGTTCATCAAAAAAAAAAAACTACTTGCTTGTGGTCAAATAAGTTAGCGTAGATTGAGTTTAAAACCGAACCTAATTAAGTTAATTACGTTCAAGCTCATCGAACTGGTTTTGATTACTACCTACGATTATAAAACTAGCTCTTTGAAACAATCTCTAACTCATATTTTGACCTAATCCCTTCAATTTATCATATATTGTCTTCATTTTATTCATTTGTTTACTTTTATATTCATTGTAAGAAATATATTTTAATTAAAGATAAACAAATGAACCTAATGGAGTATTAAATAAAAGATTAACCTAGTGGAGAATTAAATAAATGAACAAGATGGAGAGAATAATTTACCGACTTACTGTACTACAGACTACGAAGTATTTATTTATTTATCAATTACAGAGTATAAACAAATACTGTACTAGTGGAGTATTAAACAATAAAACCTCTATCTTAACTATATATCTTTCTAACTTGTAAGTATGGTTCGTGAATTCTTTAAGAAAACGTTGGTAGGTTAACGAGATCAGTTATTTATTCTAACTCAAAAAAGACTTCATTTTTTCCCTAAAAGTTACTTGAAAAAGTATTTAGATTTCACAAAATTTTGGGAGAGACGGTCTCTCATTAACTTAGTGAGAGACCACTCTTCAGTACCACTCTATGTCATATTCGTACCCTAAATGACAACTTTGTTTTGTACCTGTTTTTATAACAAGCGTACCCTCTTTATATTTGTATACTCTTTCATGTTAATCGTATCTACTTCTATTAGGTTTGGTACCACTGTTACTTCTATTTTTACTTAATCTCTTAGTAAAGTTAATGAGAGACCTCTCTCAGGAGACCTACTCGATAGATTTTAGAGTAGTAGACCACTCTACGTGCTGCATTATTGTACGTACCCACACAAACTCACAAGTATTGGTGGTGAAAGGATTTTAACTAAAATTTAGAAATTTTTATAGACTCGTATATGAAGTAAAAATTACTATAAATTTAATTTTTCTATCATAAAAATTGGACGAAATATATAAAAAATAATTCGTGTCACGGTCGTGACTTTGTAACACCGGACAAAGATCCGCCACTGATTGTGGCGTTATCGGCAAATCACGACGTAGATAGAATTGTGGATACATATTTTGGGTGGGGATGCAACGTGACATATACGACGGACTATATATTTCTAGTTGAATTGTAACCATTTTCAGTTCCTTGAAATTTCTTGTAATTGTATTTGTATTTGTATTTTGTTTTTTATTCTCTTTCTCCTTATTTAATTGAATTATTGTCAGAAGACTTAATAACATCATCACCGTTCCAATTCGATCTTTGTTTAAAATTTCGTATTTTGAATATTGAGAACTAGGGTTCAAAAAAAAATTCATTTCCTTACTTTCAAATGAGAAAATTCAAACTCAAAAGTTTCCATGGATTTAAATTTGTACTAGTGCTTTTTAGAGGATTTTTAGGGATAGTTGTATATCAAAATGGACCTGAGTAAGGAAGGCGCGAGCGGATGCACGTGCTTAAGAACGATAACATAATAAATTTATTTAAAGTTTTTCCAATGAAATATTTGAGAAAATTTATATATAATAGCTGGATTTTATATAAAATTCTTAGAAAATATTTTCCTTAAAATAGATTGGTTATCACTTAATTTCATTTTTCAAAGTTATTTTGATTGGTTATCAACTTATCACATTATTCTAATTTAAATTCACCTAATTCTTTCAATATTTTAATTAATATTCAAAATGAACTTTATAAAATAAGTTCTTTTATTATGAATCTTGAAGTAAAGAATCACTGTCCAAAATATTTCTCTATGAAAAAGTTGAAAGATGAGTACGAGTATTGTTTTGGAAAAAAAAAGAGGTTATATAAAACACTTTGTGTTAGTAATTTTTTTTATAAAACAACAAGTCTCATCACTCTCATGTGACACTGTCTCACATTATTAAAGCAAGGGGTTACTCACTCTATTGTCAATTGGTTTTAGAGTAGAACCCTCTTGTCTTGTGGGTTGACTCTTCCCATCTCGGCCTCTCGGGTGTGGCCCGGACCCGTTATGCAATTTTCACATGGTATCAAAGTCCACGTTAAATGAACTGGGTTTCTTGAATTAAACTGGGCCAATTTGCCGCTGGGAGTCGCTAATTCGCACCAGTCGGGTTTATAAGTGGGCTCACATGTGAGGGGGAGTGTTGAGAATTGACTCCTAAACCCAAGTAATCACATGTGTCTCACATTGAAAGATGAGAGAAAGATGATCCACCTTATAAAGGAAGGGTTACTCCCTCTATTGCCAATTAGTTTTTGAGTGGAACCTCTTGTCTTGTGAGTGGACTCTTCCCGTCTCGAGTGTGGTCCAAGCCCGTTATGCAATTTCACAGATAACATGGAGACATAATTTGTTTCAAAGAATTAGAAAAGTAATGACGGCCGACAAGTTTGACAAACAAATTATTGTAAGACCGTCTTATTCGAAAATAATTCTAAAGTTGGTAAATTATAGTCCTATCCATTTATAAAAAGAGACAGAAAAAACAGCAAGTAGAAGGACATAGGTAATAGGTTGATAGCTGGACCATCCATACGCAAATTAAAAACAGTCTACAGAGACCCCAACTAAATTCAATGAAGAGGTAGTATTAAAAATGGGCGGTTTGGTAGACGAGATATAATAAAGTAGTAATTGAATCATTCGACAAATAATGCATACATAACATAATGTATGTGCGTGTATAGGCAAATGCATGCATATATAGGAGTATTACTGTTTTGGTAGGCCGCCGATATGATATACTCCCAAATTTATAATTTTAACATACTACCCCTCCGCTTCTCTATGATGTTTCACATTTGATTGTGCAAAGAAATTAAGAAAATGGATATATGTGGAGGAAAACGAAGATAGGGAAAAGGAAGTGGGGTCACAAGCAATAAGAACCACAAAATATTTACTAAAAAGGAAAGTGGAACATCTTAGTGAAGTTTCCTAAAAAGAAAATGTGGAAGATCTTAATGAAGAGGAGGGAGTATTTATTTATATATGCATGTGTTGATTGTAATAGCTTAACAAATAAGTGTACGTTGATGATTCACATTTTTGCATCTTTAATTTGAAACAATTCACCTTTTTTGTGCCTTCATCTCGTGTTACATAATTTTTATTGCGTGACAGCAGTACATCACTGTAAGTCAGATACTCATGTTATATAACAATGTTCAAGTTCCTACAAGAGTGAAGCGTTGGTGATTAAATGGTGTTTTGTAGAGTCTTAGCCTTTAGGTTTGAGCTTCTCGAAGAGACATCTTGTAAAAGAGTACAAGTTAATAATCAAATGTATGTCCTCATATATCTTGTTCGTTTACGATCACTTATAGGGTTATACTCAGACCTAACATACACAAGGTAAAATAGTAGTCGTAGTGATTTCGATTTAACTTGCCCTAAAAAACCCTCATTTTGGAGTTGAACAAGTTCAATCACCTTTTCAGTTTGAGTTTGGTGGTTAATGCATGCATTCATTATTGTGTCTTTGCTTGAATGGGATTGAGGTTTAAATGTTTAATCATCCTTTATGATTTATGAGTTTGTGATAATTAATGTGTCCATGTTGTAATCTGTCTCATATTATATTATTGCATTGGGTCCGTCCGTCTTTTGATTCTTTCATACTACTCCCTCCGGTTAATAATCTTCTTATTTTGCACTTTAATTTCCACCCTCACTTTCTAAAACATTATTTTAATAGTTAGTCTCATGTAAGACCTGTCACATAGAAATATTTTATTATTTTAATAACTTCCTTCCATATGAGAGGTTTCACAATAATCGTATTGTGAGACCGTCTCATATGAGAATTTGTGTTTAATCATATCTTTCTTCATTTATACGAGTATATTATTTTCTTCGTTTCATAATATTCTCTCCATTTCAAATCATTATTTCTTTACCTTTAAAAAAATCACAAAGAATATAAAAGTAAATAAATGTCTGAAAAAGTATAAAGTTAAAAGAATACGGAGTATAAGAGTAATTAATTCTCAGAAATTTTAAAATCAATTTTTATCGTCAATAAGAAAGTTAAAGTGACCTCATTTTTCTACCATAATTGTTACTACATTGAAAAATGTAAAAACCATTTAATATATGGAAAATGATAAAACGACATGTAAAATGGAAATTTTGTTTTTTCTAAAGCGACTTATACAAGTAGAACGGATGGAATGATTTTTTGTCATTCAAAATAGTTTTTGGAAAATCCATTTTATGATAACCGTAAACATTATGACAGCATGTATATATGCTATCAAGAAAACTACGTACTATTAATTCTAGAGACTTATTGTGAAAATAGAAAGTGTCGGATAACTGTTAAGATTGTTTATGGACAGTTTTAAAATTTTAACCTCTCCAATTAAAAAGATAATCTTGAGAATATGACGTATGTTTAATTTGAAATATGAGATCGATATAAAATTCGAGAGAGATCATTTCTTTAAAAAAAAATTGTGATTTTCTTAAGCCCATATATCTATTTAAAGTGTGATTGGTTTGTATTTTAAATAGTTGGTTCAAACTTCAAAATATGTTCCGTTGTGTAACGTAGATTTATTTACGCACGTATGTCTTGTGGGTTTCTTCATATGATGAAAGACTGTCAAAAATCAAAAATGCTCTTAAGATGTTGGACTGACACTAGACTTATTGTCAGCGTAAATATTGGTTGTCTATTTATACCTATTACCTTGAGAACTTTCATTTACTATGAAACCAACCTAAAGTTAAATACAGTAAATCAGTAAATATTCAACATCCACTCATGGATACCCCTAAACATTTTAAAATCAAAAGTCATCAGGAACCCTCTACCAATAACATCAATAATGGAGATATTTTCTAATTTTTTCTTTAGTTTTAGTGACATAACACTTAGACCTTATTATTTTAGACTGAAATAGGTTGAACTGAAATGAAATGGACTGAAATATTGAGACAAAATGAGACTCATGGAGCTGAAGTGAATTGAAATAGATTGAACTGAAAAGAAGTTGAAAAGAGAATAACCTTACTCAAATTTTAAATATGTATACTCTATAGAGAACATACTCCATGTTAATCTCTTACAGTAATAAGCATCATAATTAAAACGCGGAGTAATTAAATCACATAACATAAACATAAAATCGATATATATAACTCTCCATACTACTATTTGAAAGAGATGACAAAAAAAGGGAAAGGTGTGGCCATAATTGTGAAGGTCGACCGGACCCCAAGAAATAAAGTCATTATCCCTATCTTAAAAACACACCCCTAAACACATCAACCCCCCCTCCCTAATTTTTGTAGGGCCTTGAAAGCTATGTAGATCTTTCTACTTTCTTACTTACTCTTCATCACATCACCTCCCTCCCCTCCCCTCCCCTAACCTTCCCCCCCGCCCTCCCCTTTTTTTCTTTATTTTCTCCCTTCTTCCTCTTCCTTCCTTCTCTAGATTTAATTAATTACATCATCCTCTTTTTCTTTTTTCAAAAAATTAAATTGTTTGACTTTTTTACTTTTTTTGTACGGATTTTACCCCACATTTCACAATAACTCCTACTATAAATTAAATGCCCTCTTTTTCTTTCATCCATTGAGCTCATATTTAGTGTCTAAGCTACCTAGCTAGATTTTATTTTGTTTTTCCCCTCTTTGCCCTTTTTTTATTTTCACTACTTCATTTTCCCTTCATTTTATGGCAATTGCCACAACCATGAATCTTAATAGCGTCGATGATATTAATGCCAACTCAAACATCAACACGAACACAAACACAAACACGAACACATTAACTAGCAATAGTGGTAGTAGTAAGTACAAGCAACAACAGCAAGAACAAGAAGAGGGTCATGAAGAAGAAGAAGAAGATGAGCACGGGCATGACATGGTCATGCCTGGCTTTCGTTTCCACCCTACTGAGGAAGAACTCATCGAGTTCTACCTTCGTCGTAAGGTGGAAGGCAAGAGATTTAATGTTGAACTCATCACGTTTCTTGATCTTTATCGCTACGACCCTTGGGAGCTTCCTGGTATATTTATTTATTTTACATATATACTTCTGTAAGACGGTTTTACATATGTATTTTACCACCCTCTATTTCATACTAATGCCTATTTATACTCCTACATATATATAAGTATGCCTTATCATCAATTATTATATCTTTTCAATTCATCCTCAATAATTTAATTAGTGCAACTTGATGGAAGCTAGTTAAACATTAATGAAATTTAATCTTATTTAATACAAGTACTATAACCTAACCAATCATTCACATGTTTTATATAGTAGCATTAATTAATTAATTAACACTAGCTAGTATTCTTAAATGTCTATCATTTATTGATTGATTTTGTGATCATAAACTAAATTAAATTTGCATTGCAGCCATGGCATCAATAGGGGAGAAAGAATGGTACTTTTATGTGCCAAGAGACCGGAAGTACAGAAACGGGGATCGGCCTAACCGGGTGACCACATCGGGTTATTGGAAGGCGACCGGAGCAGACCGGATGATCCGAGGGGAGACTCTCCGACCCATTGGGCTTAAGAAAACACTCGTGTTTTATTCGGGCAAGGCCCCTAAGGGCATCCGTACAAGCTGGATTATGAACGAATATCGCCTTCCTCAACATGAAACCGAACGTTACCAAAAGGTATTAATAATACTTAGGCTTTTTATCATGGCTACCAAAAACTATTTAGGTTTTATAAAATTTGTCTAAAACTATACGAGTACATAATATTAATTCTGTATATAAAAGGTCCAAAACTCGTTTGTGATTTGAACAACGAGGGGTCGATCTGGATCGGAAAATCTCAGGTAAAACCGTCTTTGATGAGATAAAAGGGGATCTATGAGGAATGGTAAATCTTGGGTGGTAAAAATGATGTGTTGAGGGGAGTTTGGTAATAACAACCACGAAACCCTAATTTACTTGAGAGTTAAAAAAAAAAGACATGAAAAAGGGAGGTAGCAAAAGAGAGTGAGCACAGATTCCAAGTAGTGTAAGAAGAGTAATAAATGATCTGAGTGAGTGAGAGTGGTAGGGTAATTTAGTAGTGGTACATACATACATACAGTCGTAGTGGTTTTAATTAATTGAAGTCACGCAAATGTTGTGTGAGACATGAATGTAAGCTTAAATTCTATCCCCTCTGCTACACTCTCATTATTGCAAATATCTCAGTGCGTTTCTCACTAATTTGGAACTCTCATTAATTATTACATAAAAATAACTAGTCACTCATAATGTCTATAACAAGCTTACACTACTTTTTTTAGATATATTTGAATCATGTTACACGAGAATTTGTGTGTAATTTATTTGTGTGTAGGCGGAGATATCATTGTGTCGAGTGTACAAGAGGCCTGGTGTGGAAGACCACCCGTCCTCTGCACGAGGGATACAATCAAGGCTATCATCATCTTCTCGGGCAACATCCTCGTCCTCTGAGAGAAGGAACCACCACACTGCCTTCAGGGCTCAATCATCGTCTTTACAACAACACCAGCAACACCACCAGCACCAGCAAGCGGTTATAGAGCCGCAAATGGAAAAGGTGAATCATGAGACGGACGCAAGTAGTAGCACGGATGTGGGGACCGCCCTTGGCTTGTCTCACCGCAGCTCTTACACTGCGGTGAGTCCAATAATGCCAACATCACAACCACCGACACTACCACCACCACAACCACCCATCGCGGAGGTTGATCAGATGATGCATATGCTTAACCACCACCACCACCACCACAACCACCAGCAACAAGGAGGTGAAAATAGAGCATCAACAATTAGTAACTTAATCCCATCTTCCATATTCTTAGGTACTAATAATTCTTCTACTAATACTATCAATTCCAACCATGTCAATAATCAACCCCAACCTAGTTTGGAGGAGATACAAAGATTGGTAGAATACCAACAAGCTTATCTCGGCCACCATTTTCAACAGCACGAAAATCGACAGCCACCACCACAACAACAACAACAACAACAACAACAACAACTCCAATTTGAAGCACTTTCTAGCAATCTAAACAATACTACTAATACCACTACTAATCCTAATACTACTAGTTGTAATAGTAATAATTCCCTTTTGTTTACAAACTATCTTTTCTCACAACAACCTGTCCTTTTTAACAATCCACCACCTGTTGTTGGAGGCTCTATCGGGTTACCGCCTCCTATTACAACTGCGCCTGGTGGTGTTGGTGGTAGTGGTAGCGGTGTTGGTGTTGGTGTTGGTGGGACGACATTGTGGGAATGGAATCCCTTCCCGGAGCCTAATAGAGATCATTTCAGTAACCTCTTCAAGTAACTTTTTCTTTGTTTTGTTTAAGCAGCCCTTTAATTTTATGTTCATAAAGGTAAACAAAACACAGTTTAATTAGATTAGATTTATTTAAGTTTTTATTTTATTACTCCTTATTATGGTTATTATATTATGCCTAGCTAGCTAATCCATGAGAACCTATAGATTCACGTTGTTTTAGTTTTTGCTGTTAGTACTATCAGAGCTCCATGAAATTATTATATGTATAATACAATTTCAATTCTATGATTAATTTTAATTAAGTTGATATATAGATGGTTACACTTGCAATGATATAAGCTAGGGTTTTGTGATTCACAATATGAAAAAGTGAGAAATTCTGAATTACTCCATTCGTCCCTAAAAGATTGTCCAATTTCTCTATTACATGTGAGGAGTATTTTAATTAATAAAATACTCATAAGGACAATCTTAGTGAGACGGAAGGAGTAATAAACAGGTCAATGGACTAAAATTTATTTCAAAAATCAAGACTTTGTGTTAGAGTTTCTATGTTTGTGGTATTGGTTCACAAGTCACAACTAATATGTAGAATAAATTATATATAGATTATTGCCTGATTGGAAATGAAAAAAGAACCATCTTAATTAGGTCTCGAATAGAAACCCTAAAAATGTACATGTTCTCTTACTCGATTCAAATCCAATTTAGTCCATAGTATGTATTATAGACGGACGATTGAGTAAAATCCGATACTTACATATCAGGAAATGAGTAATTAACTAAATTGCGTAGATGTAGGTCTATATATAGAAAGAAAGAGATCGAATAATAGGCAAAGATGAATTTAATCAGTCGAAGTGAAGTGTTATAAACCTTGAGGGTGAGGTAAAATCACTCCATCTACTAGATATCACATTTGTATTTTTTATATTATGAAGAATAATTTAATCAAAGATACGGGCGATACGAATTAGGAGAAAATGAGTATGTAATTTCTTATGTCATTGCCTTGTTGGGCATCTTAGCATTCTTTTGATACAATAAGTCTAAGGCTTTGTTGTTGTTTTGGTTGACAATATGGATCTTTCTAACCTGTATTGTAGGGCTGATAAGTTTTACCCATTTTATGGAAAAAATCGGTAATTATTCGTTTCATTTTGAAAAAAATTTACTCCGTATTATATACGAAGTACTATAAAATACTGGATAGTATTTCACGGATGATACATGATAATTTGATTTTAAAAAATCCAAAGATAAATTGCTCAAATATGAATGTGATCATACTTGCAGCTTTTATTATTCTTTATATTAGTTGATTATGATAATATATGATAAGGGCTTTGGGCAATTGAAAGAGAAAAGTAAAATGATTACTAAATACACTAAGTAAAAGAAGGATTTGTGTGAAACCGGTTCAAAAGAGATATGTACATATATATATAGACACGGTGACACGGTGTATATGATGTTTATTATTTATACGTACATCTGTCACTGTAATTTTGATTTGAAAATTAATTTATCATATGTTTTTCTCACATTTTAAAACCCTTAATTCCCTCTTAAAGTTCGATATTAAATTGAATATTTATGATAAATCATTAAATCTTTTTTCCTAAAGAAATTTAAACTAATTTTATAATTTTTGTAAAAGTTGAAGTTAGATATTCTCGAAAAACAAAAACAAACACTAACCCTAACCAAAGAAAAACTTGAATTTCAAATACTTCCCTTTTTTTTTTCTTGAAATGTGAAATTATATTAGCAATAAACATTTTGCAGCGTGCCAAATAGTTTCCCTTTAATAAAAGGAGAGATTATAAATGAATTTAAAAAGTATGGTATGGTATTGTGGTTAGTAAGGATAGAGGAGTATGTATGCCCTATATATGTAATTTATGTGTTGGAGGTGGAGTAGAATGTTAGGTGAGATACGAAGGCAGATACAAGTAACCAAATTCACACCAAACTCCAATGCAAATGCAAGTACTTGCTGCTTTTGGAAACATCTTAAGTCTTCCCAATTCCAGAAAGGTCGTCGGGTAAAGTAGTTTTGGTAATACTGTCTATTAACACTCGTGTATGGTGGCACACAGAGTGAGACACAAAAATGGGACATGAGATTTGCATTGACCTGCCGGCTAATGGCTATTTCATTAATTCCTTATTACGTAATGCACTAATGCATTTGAACAATGACGTGAATCTTACATGTGAAACGATTCAATTCTACAAAAAAAATCATTTTTTAGTTTATATATATGAGTATTTACTGCGAACTAAATTTGATTAGGTTAAATTCATAAAGAACATGAATAAGTGGAGAATTCATTGTCTACTTTACTATATGTTGTGCTGGATCTGATAAACGGTGACATTAACGATCAATACAAAATTTAAAGTCGGGTGGTTAAATACAATCAAAATTTTAAAGTCATGTGCGTGGTTGAATACATAACGACCGATGGCAATAGAGAAACTATGTACCGTCGTACAGAGGGGAAACTTCTTCTAGTCATTGACTTGTTTAAAATTTCACAAATTTCAATATTTAAAAAACTTTTAACTCTAATAAATGAACATTAGAATATCAAATTTTAAATTGAGCTTGTTTCATCCTACTTTTCACTAAATAATACTCCATACTCCCTATTTTATTAAATAGAAAAGTTTATTAAATGTTGTTTGACATATCATAAAAGTATTTTAATCGACAATCAAAATCCAACGATCGGTTTACAAACTGAGTTCTTAGAGCATTCACAATAATAGTTCTTAGAAATCCACTTTTAAAAGTTTTTTTTATTACAAATAAAAAATTTGTTTTCTTAAACTTAATAAATGAGTTCTAAAATAAGAACTTGATTTGTAAATACTTTGAATTTGAGAGCCGAAACTTTTCTATTTAAAGAGTAAAAAAATGTCGGTTGGGACTAAAACCTTTTAAATGTTGTACGCTCTGAGACGTGGCCTTCTTGCCTTGGATAACATATTTTTTGTTTTGGGTTTCGTGTCCTTAGGAATTTTAATTCCTAAACCACAAGAGTAAGATCGTACCGGGAGATATATTATCTCGAAATACGTTAATTAATGTGAGACATAATATCAACTACACAAAGGATTTATAAAAAAATAACTCTGATCTCTTGCGTAAGTAAGTCTTCCTCACTTAAAAATAGTGTAATCAACCAACAAATAGAAGAAAAAAAATACTCATGATATTTTTCTAAGAAATTGAAAGGTCTCACAATAAAAATATTATGAGATCGTGTAATATGAGAATCCACATATAAAAATTAAATTAATAAGTACGGAGTATATGTAGTTGATTGAGTAAGGGATTTCTCACCGACATTATTTAGAGAGCATCTTTTAAAGTTAAAGTATTTTGTGTACAATGAGAAATTGGTTGGTAATTGGGAACGCCTATGAAAATAGGTTCATATCGACAACCATACAATTTTGATGAAATCAAATGAGTTGGTTATAGTGAATGATCTCTTCAATTCTGGAACAGTTTCGTAGTAATTATATTATGAAGTACCAAAATAAATAAAATTAATGGTAGAAGAATTAAGAAATGAGATTTTGTATTACTGCATCGATAATTTCATGTCATTTTACTTATTACTCGTACTACTGCATGTCTTCATATTTACATACGAGTAACTCATAAAAACTTTGATACATATATTCAATCAAATCATATATAGTGTCTATCTAATTGATCCTCGTAATCAGTCAAATGAAGCACGCACTTTCATGCGTAATCTCATCTTAGCCGCCATTTGGTTATCAACTAAAACAAATCCAAATCATGCGAACTAAAACAAATCCAAATCATGCGAACTAAAACAAATTCTGACATCAATTATACCACTGAAATCTTTCAAATAGGTGGTGCTACACCAATCCACAAATTTCACCGCATAATTATTGTGAAACCATCTCACAACCGAGGAATTAACTTACTATAACTACCTTAACATTTAAAAGTTTGTTTATTTATTAACAATAAATTAAGTACTACTAGTATCTTTTTTATAATAGTGGATCGACACATGAGTCAGTTTTACTCTTGAGTTGTAAAAAGTATGACGTATTAAAATATCAGCATTTATACTTTCATATCCACCTCGTGTAGACTGTAGATTAAGTGATTAACCACCACGTTCATTCCCTTGGTGAAAAAACGTAACATGGATATTAGTGATATTTTACCTACGTAATTGCTAAATCATATTCAGGTTTTACCACTTCATACACAATTTTTCATTATTTTTCCTATCCTTTGAACCTAACGAAATCCCTATTTTTTAATTCATCTAAATCTAACTAAATTCTTTGATAATTGTACCAATTTGCACATGTGACAAGTAATTTTCTTGTTTTTATTAATATTTTCACTTTAAATATACTATATTTATTGGATGTATTCTTAATTTTTTGTGTAATTTCTAATTAAACCATAATTATCTTATTGATTAATTTTTTTGTTTAATTTCTAGAAACCCTAATTTGATCTTTTTGTAACTTTAGAATTACGGATCAAGACAATTGGTTCGTTGTTTGTATTAATAATTTTAATTTTTAATATAATTAGTTATTTTCTAATTAAATCCTAATTAAGATGGTTGTTGGACCCATTTATTGATTAATTTTTTTAATTAAACCCTGATTAGGGTGGTTCTTGGAGGTAAGGGTGGACATGGTGGTTAGGGTTACGGATAGATGATTAATTGATTGAGATAAGTCGTGAATTGATTGAGATTTGAATAAGATCGAGAAAATATAGAAAAAAGAGATTAGGGAGGCATATTGATTGAAGAAAAATGAGAATTTGGGAAATATGGATATGAATTAGAAACAAGTTGTATTAGAAATTTGAGATTGGTGTTTGTATATACTCCGTAATTGATTATTTTGAGTTAGGAGAGAAAACAAAACTCCAGTTTATTCGTGTTATTGTTATTCTTGTTGAAGTCTTGAGTCCAGACTCTAGACGCATTAGAAATTTTAAGTCTAGACGAAGTAGAAATTACATTTTTCGCTTTTGAATGTCGTACATAATACCTTTGTTATCCAATTTTATCGTATATAATGAGTATGATTTTCAATTTTATCGTCATGTTTAGGCCGACCAACTCACCAAGGCAGTGGTGCCAGAAAAGGACACCACTCCATAACTAAAGAACCGAACCCAAAACGGAATTTTCAAAAGGCAAGGCATAATTTTTTGGTGAAAGCAAGAAAACGCATGTTTACTGCGGTTCAACTTTGCCACAGCCCGTTGCAGACGATTTGAGAAATTAGTATCAACACGAAGGATGATATTCTTGTTCTTGATTATACATCCTCCAAAACACACCTAACTTCATTCATTAGTTCAAACGAACGAATTGATCCTTCTGAGATCTTCCTGTTCTTTAATCCAGAATGCAAAGACAAGTTTCTACTTGACCTTCTTTTGGTCAACACGAGCCCCTTTCAAACTCGCGATCTTTTGGTACTGCAGCCTGGGCACTTGTACTGCTTGATGTGCTCGGCTTTAGCAGGAGTGATTTTAACACATTTACCATGGAACCATTTCTCACACACATCACAGCAGATCCAGAACTCATCGGCCGCATAATTATCCCCGCACGCTCCACAGAGGGTTCCTGCCTGTTCATCATCTTCGTCATCCTCATCCCCGCTTCCTTCTTCCTTGGCTAATATAGGCATCTTCACTGCTTTACTGTGATTCTCCATCTGTCGGGACTGCGGACATGTCAAGGATGATGAGACGACAGGCCATAATAACAACATCCATTAAAACTCCACAAACAACTCATTCAGCTCTACGTCATTTTTGGGAACAAAGACAAGAAGTAAAGTTTTCAATTAACATTTGGAGTACTTTTCTTTATGGATGAGTTAATTTAGGAAACGCAACTATTTTTGTGGAAATTTAACTTCCCATTAACAAACAGCATATATGTTCGGGTAGAGTTAGGTCAATTGTGGTTTGGGGGGTATGGCGGGACAGAGAGGGTCGAACGTACACAGCTTTACATCTATTTTGTCAGCAATAAAGAGAAAATTCTAGTTTTCAAATTTCAACATGAATATGGATGAATAAATGGTAAAAAGTATATGAAGGGAATATTTCAACCTTTCCAGAGGATTTGTTTTTGTTGCTGCTGTTATGAGGACCGGGATGGTCCTTGGGTTGCTTCACGTTTCCATTCAGAACTTCATAGATTGTTGGCAAATCATTTATCAATTGAAATAGCTTCTTCCTGAAGACATTTCAACGAAAAACTTAGCAATGATAAGAAGCAACACAAAAGACAGATAAAGCTTATTCAGGAGCAACATTGGCACAGTAATCACAAGATGGGTAAAGAAAAATAGCATTCAGTGAAGAGACCATATTAGCAGAGAAACCCAATATAAAGCACACTCCTTATAAGTAGAATAACAATCTGGGATCATTCTCTGCTTTCTCTTTCTTTTTTGCTTACGGTTGCACCAAGGGATGGGGATAATTTGGTGATGAGATGGGAAAGTAGTACAGGAAACCAGCAGGGGTGCTTAAAGCAGACTAGAATCACAAAAGACCAAGAGACTTTAGATGAACAACCGGCAATTCTAAAACACCTAATAAGGAAAGTCAATAAATCCATCTCAGATGCTCACAGGTCCTTCAGCACCAAATGAAATAGCAACATCCCCAATAACTGATTGAGTTCCCAAAAATAGAAGCTGTTACTGAGTACAAAAGCAATGGCCCTGGTTGAGACTTGGAGTACAAATTATGCTTTTAACAGCCTTGCAGTTATCTTGTAAAAACATCACAGTTTTTTAAACCATCTGAAGACTCCAGCTGCGTTCATCACCCTTAAAATTAAGGGAGATAACCTTTATTTAACAAACGTCCAGTCTCAAAAACTACTGGCAAAATAAACACTTCCACTTCCTAGTGAAGCAGATAATCTAAATATTTCAGACAACTACTAGAAAGTTGTATGATTTGCACCATCCACGAAACTACATTACTCCCATAGTCCCATAGCCTAAAGAAGTCCAGCAAACTGTAAGATAAAGAAGGTCTGAAAGTAAGCAACCTCATCCCTATTTTAGGATCACAAAGAAGTTGTTACCAAATGACCTAATAAGGCAGGCGGCAGGCACTTCATATTAGAAGAAGCGCATCAGTTCATGAGTTACTTGGCTTTATACCATCCTAACCCAAAACCAAGATTGAAGTGTCTCAAAGAGTCTCTGGCTTTACCGGAAATGCAATATAGGATACAAAAAACATGATTGCCACTTGAACATCTAATATACCAAACTCAATATAAAAGATTTCGAATGAAAGGATACACCATTAAAAGCACACTAGAGCACTGAGCAACATTCACATTAAGTGAAGCAAATATTGGCTACTTTATAGATCCTTGTGATTCCATAAAAAAGGATGAAAACCTGCCATTAGTAGGCAAGTCGTGCTGATGTCAAAAAAGGAAGTTAATGCATTCTCTTCAAATAGCAAGGTATCCCGATCTATTAAAGAACACAATTTAAAAGATACATGAACCTTCGCTATATTATATACAAGAAAGGTTAACAACCACCTCATGTGACTAAACCAATGCATTTGTACAGCAGGTGTTTATTACCAAGCCTAAAAAAGTAATACAATTATACATCAAAAACTAATTATTTTTCAAAAAGGAATGTTTCCCTAACACACTTAATGGCGAAATATGTGGCGCCACTGCGCCAGTAAACATAAATGGCATATCTGAAACATTTGCAAAGGAGATGACCTACATAAATGGCATAAACTGATTCATAGACATGTTATCAAGGTCATAACGGCGATGTACCCACATTTTTGGGAAAAAAACTACCACGCTTGTAACAAAGCTACTGAGATCGTGATGCAATGACCTTTTCCAATATCAAGTCATAAACTGAAATTTACTGCCATGGCAGGACAGAGCAGGTTGGTTTTTTACAGAATCACAACAAGCCTAAATAATACTAGCAAAAAACAGTCTGACTTAAAATAACAGTACAAAATCTATAAATTACTCCATATAAAACTAAGCAGTGATTAAACAGGCCCACAACCATTTTCATAGCACTCTAAAACTGCATCAATAGCAAGCACCAAAAATACCTGTCATGCTTCTTGAAACCGAAGCGAGCACCAAAATAAAATGCTACAGAAAGTAGCCATGAATCACTGTGTACAGCAACTAGTGACAGCCAATCCTTCTCATTCATACCATCCCTAGCAAAGTTGATGCCCAATGCAGGCTCAGGAAGCTCAGGAGGAACCTCTTCAACAGGCAGATTAACTTCCCAGGTCTCATTTGGAAGTCCATACAGACACAGATTCTCCTTCTCTGCAATTCAAAAAAATATATTCTTTAGTGAGAACTCAAGTAAATAGGCACTCTAAACTCTAATCATGTTCAAAAACAACTTCAAAGTATCATACTAACAGTTTACTTTTTGACAACTAGGCCAATACAGAAAAGGCGCCCCAATGCATCCTACGGAAAACTAGAAAAGTATTGAAGGGGAGGGATATTGATGATACTAGAGGAGGAACCAAATAAAAAGTCGTACCTTAAAAGCATTTAGGATATCGAAGTAATACTATTAATCTGGAGATAAGAAAGTGTGACAAGGATAAAAATTGTTCAACGAAGAATATTTTCAACCGGAGCGTCGTGATCAAGTATGACAATTGGGAACACTTTTATGAGATGAAAACAGACTCACAGTTATCACAGGAACTAACTGGCCTTCAGCTTCAATGTAGAGCACAGATTTATCTCAAATAAACAGATACAGCTGAATGTGATGATAATAGCGCAAAAAATATGCATTAAAACCGACTTAATGGAAAGCGTTTTAGCACAGCTTTTCTAGCGCAATCATACGAGCTACCGTCACTATGCCCAATATTGATTCATATATTTATGAAGGAAAATTAAACATTCTGACAGCATCAATACAAAGCAAAAGTATCCACGAATTGCTTCCGACTTGGTTACTCAAAAGTAACAGCAACAACGTAATAAACAGAAAGATAAATTCGACGACGACTAAAACGATTAATCAAAAGAGAAACAAATACAAAGCGAATTCCACAGGCTCACCAGGATCGCATTGCTGATAGAATTTTTCAACATCTGCAGACACAACAAAAATTAAACGTCAGATATTGAAAAACACACGAAATCAACAACAAACTACGATTTATAAACAAAAATTACAGAGAAAAAAAGAGAGACCGGAAGTGAGAGCTTTGATCAATGCAGTACGACGTCCCTGGAAATCGTTGAAAACCTCTTCAACTGTTCTAGGTGTAGTTGTAGTATTCGATAATTCCATAATTTCTTCCGTTAGTACGCCGCGAATTCAAAAAATTCCGAAAAATTGACGAAATATGAGAGTATGGTAGAAGAAATAGAGATCAAATTGAGTCGAAAAGGAATCGCGTAGGTTAAATTAGGGTTTATAGGAGAGAGATGCACAAATTAATTGAAGGAGAAAGAGGGGATTTGAAGGAACGGTGAAATTAGGGTTTTAGGATAGGAGTACTAGAACTACTCATCTTCTGGTAAATTTTGTTCTACGAGTGTCCGGTTTGTTATGGAGTTGGGGTTCCATTAATTAATTGATTTGAGGAAGTAGTATGATACTCCCTCCGTTTATATAATGTCATGTTCATCTACTTTATAGACGTTAATTTAGGAAAATGAATAAAGAATGAAAATGAGGGAAAAATTGATATAAGTGGTCCTGGTGGAAATTATTAAAAATTAAAGATGTGAGAGACTAATATGAAAAGAATAGAAAATGAGTAAAACATTAAAAATGATCCAAATTGGAAAATGGGTAGAACATTAATGAATGAAGGGAGTAGTAGATCTACGGTGAGATTAGGTTGCGCCACGGAATCTGCTTATAGATTAGGCTACGAGGAGAAGTTCACTGGGTGAAACCATCGGGTGAAGTTACCCGATAAAAGTGGTTCGTGAAGATCAATAATCCGCAGAGAAGTTTCACCCTTTGAAAATTTATAGTGCAAAAGTTTCACTCTGCAATAGTTTAAGCTACTACACAGAGTACTATACATAGTTTTACCTAAGTAAATGAAATATACTCCCTCCTCCCCACAATGTTTTTCCCACTTTTAATCAAAATTAGGTACGTTACCCGTGAAATTCACGGGATTATCCGCTTAAAAATTGTGTGCGTTGGTTTTTTTAAATCATCCACCAAGTCGTTTGGTGAATGTATATACGGAATACTTGTCTGAAATTACATGTGGATCGATTTCGTATTTAACGGAATTGGACATAGTTGAAATGTAGGTTGCAATAATTGGATAATGGAAATAGTTCATAAAATGGTTGGTTACAAGCAAAAGTTCAATTTATTTAAATAGTTCATCGGCAATATTAAAATTAACAATAAGTGTGGCGGTGTTCCTTTTTCTTTGCTCGTGTTTTGATAGTTGTCGGGTTTCTAGGACGCTTTCCTCCATCACTTTTGCTCTTGTGTCATGTTCAAATTTGTTAGTTGCATTGTTTTTTTTTTGTGCTAAAAGAAACTTTATTTACTTACTCGTCTAGTCCGACTGATTCGTCTTCATTTTGCGGTGGGTATTCCATCTGGGGCTCTTCATTTTTTTTGAGGTTGTTTCCTTTGGTCCATCTCCAGAAGCCTGATTCCAAATATATTTTTAAAAGTGTTAAATGTAAAGTGTACGATCTTCACCAACTTTTATTCAGTTTGGTACCTTTTTTGTTTGTAGTTGAGTCGCGCTTACTTCTTCTAATATATTGTTGGCGATGTAAGTTCTCAGCACCTTTAATTCTCTATCTTGGCCGTAGTTGTTTGTTCCTACCGCCATCTTGAATGTGAAAAACTTGCCAATACAACTCTGTAGTATGTCGTATACTCTTTGTTATCCGTCGTCCTGCAATTTTTTAGTGTGGTTAAGTTATCATAATTTGTTGAAAAATTAGTATCATTGGTGTGTAAGTTAACTGGAAGAAATGTTGGGGCAAGTGTACATGTACCTTCTCGTAAATGTCCAATAATTTGTTTATCGGTTGCCCAATTATTTTTTCTGCCTCTTTATCAAAAACGACGGTACTTGTTTCATTCACTGTCCCCGTCTGATAGCGTACCGATGATTCTGTCATGTAATTTTTCATTTGGTAGTATTTTTTTTTTAATGTTACATTCGCAGCATAAAGACACCCTTTTAATTTTGCTTGAGTATTATTTGGTACCTTTGAGTTGAGTATTGTATCTGCTGTCGGCATTTGTGACAATAGTTGTCGGTTCCGAGTCCCTTCCTACACGTCGGACATAAGATGTATCTCCATTCAGTGTCCGTCCTAATTTCAATTATTTGTCCGTGGCACATGTAAGTTGCTTTCTGTGCGTTGAATTGCATTTGAACACAAGTTTCGTTATATTTCGATTGAGTTTCTCTCAATTTTTATATGGTTATTGTAAATGTTATCTTACCATGTCCATGATCTTCATCTCATTGAGTTCCTTAATTGATTTTCGATTGGCTGACATTGTGTCCTCAGTTTGTTGTTGTATGTTGTTCTGGAGGTGTTCAACTGATTTTGAAAATGTAACCTTGTATTATTTGTAAAAATAAATAGTTATACCAAATTTGTCGGATTTCTTATAGAGTAGTTAGTTTCTAGCAAATGATTTGTGTGTAAGGTTACCTTTCCAATAATTCTCTTGTTTCAAGTATGTCAATATCTATATACACTTTTGTTCCGTAAGTACTCTGTAGTTGGTATTCGTCTGCATTGAAAGTAAGCAGGTTTAGTAACATATAGAAAATAAAATTGGTGTAATTACTTATTACCGTTGTATAGGATTAGGCTTGCCGGATTCTGTTGTGAAGCTTCCATCAACGTATTTGGTTGCTTTTCCCCATAATGTTATCCTAATTTTATTGTCCCTGTACATAGAACATTGTAGGCTGAAATATCAATGCATAAAAATTTTCAAAACTCTAACTATGACAATGCAAGAGACAAATCTCAGAAGATAAGGAGTGCCAAGCGGATTCCGGACTGCCAGGGAGGGTGCCCGTGTTGTGGTGCTTCTAGGGAGAGCTGCCTCCACGTTGTCAGGGATTGCGGAGATGCCACGGAGGTAGGGGAAGAGCTGGGATTTGTGGAGGTAATAGAGAATGGCAAGACCGAGGTCCGGAGTTGGGCTGAGCAGGTCCTAGGAGAGCTTACTGAGAGCGAGAGGGCGTGTTTCATGCTTGCGTGTTGGGCTCTGTGGGAGAGGAGGAATCAATGGCTCTTTGAGGGGAAACGTAGGGGGCCTCGAGAGGTGACGAAGAGAGTTGGTGACCTCCAATGGGAGATGGAATTAGCGGAAGGGAGTGTCGGAGCAGGAAGAGGGCCGAGCAGGGGAAAACGATCAGCTGAAGGAGGTAGGGGGAGGGCTGATAGCGGTGGACTGGGTGGATGGGGAGCTGATACGGTGGAAGAGAGCAGGGGTTGGGCTAGACCTGTGGAGGGTGAGGTTAAGGTTAATGTGGATGGGGGGACGGTGGAAGGGGTGGTATATGGCATAAGAGCTGTGTGTAGGGATAACAATGGCGTGGTAATATGGGCTTTGTCAATTCAACGGGTTGAGGGGCGGGACAGCAAGATGGTTGAGGCGGAGGCTGTGTTCGAGGGGCTAAGGGAGGCCAAGCGAAGAAATTTTACCCGTGTCGTTCTGGAGAGTGATTGTTTGAGTATCATCAAGGACCTTCAGAATGGTAAGACGGGAGCAGCTGATATTCACCTGGTTTACAAGGATATTTTTGCTCTTTCTATGTCTTTTGAATGTGTCTCTTTTAATTTCTCGCGCCGTGACTCTAACTCGGTTGCTCATCTTTTAGCTCACTATGAGATGGGGCATGACGGTGTCAGATCTTGGACCTGTAACTTGCCTGACCATATTGCGATGGCCTGCAGTAACGATTTAATAAATAATCCAAGAGCCCTTTTTGGGGTCTCAATTCAAAAAAAAAAGATAAGGAGTGCGTGAATGAGTTAACCGAAAAGTTGCAGTAAGGATGGCAGCCGAATAGGAGAACGTATAATCGAATAAAGTTTATGACAAATGTTTTTAACATGAAATCTCACCTCTCGTCTTCAATGAAGATGTGTCGTATTTCTGTAGGTCCGTTTGTTGTCATAACGTGAGCCTTGTCCTCTATTCTCGTCAGAAGTCCTACGACATCTGCATATATTTTCAAGTTAGTGTGTGAATGTGAACATTCTAGTTAGTAATAAATTTGTGTAATTTGGGTTAGTTACCTATCAAGCAGTCTGTTTCGTTGCTTCTTTCCTCAAGCAGATGCATCGGATGAAATTCAAACTTATACATTGGAATCTGTTTCTCGTTTTCTGGTGGCTCGAGGACGGAAGTGAATGATGTGAACTTAATAATGTTTTTATTTCTATTGACGTGACGATATCCTCTTTTATTTTTTGCAACGTCAAAGTGTGTTAGCTTGTATACTCGACCTTCTTGAATTAGTTTCTTGAAACTGTGCATCCATTTTCTATTGATAGTTGCTTGTATATGATCTCCCTGTTAATTGATGTTTTCCATAGACGTTATTAAATATTTGGGTAAATTCTATTTTGCTTGGGAAGATAATATTTTATACCTGCGCATCTAGGAAAATCACATCTAGTGACACAGGAATGTCATCTGTCTTTGGTGTCACATTCCACATTCTAGTTGCTCGAGCAATTCTTTGGTAGCGGGATTTGGATGGAACCATTGTTGCTATATTGGTGGTAAGGGGAGCCAATTCCTTTTTTTTTGTTATGTTCCTTTTTTGAATGTTTGAATTGAATTGTGATTGTGTGATTGATTTTGTGGTATTTATAGTTAGTTGTTCAATTGCATGTTTTATTTTTGAATACTCCAAAAGTCTTAATTTATTTCAACCTCTTTATGCGGGTAATTAATAAATGTAAGATATGGTATCCAAAGATTAATATTGTATTGGATAAACTTAATGAATCTAGGAGAAATTTCAGACTTGATGAATGAATATTATCAATACTTATCAATGAATATTAAGTTTGTATTGATTGTTATAACAAATACTAAAATAAGGGCAAACGAAAAAGTTCCGATCAATTAATAATAATAAAGAATCTAATAAAGCATGAATTAATACCACATACTAATAACATAACAAATTAGTCCTTACGGAGTATTAGATATAAGTTGTAGAAAAATCTGTGATGAAAAAAAAATTAAGTGATAATAAATGTAGGGTCGTGCTTTTTCCTAACGAAGTTTTACTCAATCCTAACGACATTTTACCTATTTACCCTTCTCATTTCACCCAATTCTCAAAAGTTAACTTTTTTTTCTCTCTCTAAAAAAAATCCCCAATTCCAACTTTCTCAATTTCTCATCAACCCATCCACGACCAACCACCATAAAAAACACAAGCACCGGAACTGTTCACGATACCAAACTCCATCGCATCGAGGGTGGTCGGCGTGGCTGGGATTGGTGGTGGTGCGTGGATCTGGGTCGAAGGCCAGGTGGTATGTAAGTGGTCGGATCGGTCTGGGTTGGTGAGGGTGGCCGGGTTGGTCTGGGTGGGTGAGGGTGGTCGGGTCGGGTCAGTGTAGGTGGTGGGTGCGATGGGGGTGGGGTGTACGTACGTACGTTCATTTTATTTTTATTTTTATTTTTATTTTTATTTTGTAAATTTTTTTGTCAGCGGCAATTAGTTTTTTTTTTTTTCTATTTTTTATTTTAGGTTTTTATATATATTTTATTTTATAAATTATTGTAGTTTGTATTTTCAATAATTTAATTTTTTTTATTCATTTATATGTAAATCCTAACCCTTACCCTAATCAATTAAGTCTAATTAATTAATTTGACAGTAATAATATAATAAGCAAAATAATTAATCTGATAGTAATAATATAATAAGCAAAATAATTAAGCAAATAAGTAAATTGATATTATATCATATACTTGAGGGAGTATAATTGAATTATAACTAGTGTAGACCCCGTGCATAAATGCACGGTATACAAAAAATTTACTTTGTAGCATACTAATTATATGAAATAGAAATTGGACTATTTCCACATTTTTATAAAAATTAATGTTTAGAGATTCAACTCGAAAAACAAAATTGTTATTTAGAAAAAAGAGCAGAATATATTTTTCTAGTGTGAAGCTAAGAATGGCTATACTATAAATTTACCATTTTGATGATTTTATCATCATCCATGAAATGTAATGGGTTACCAATTTATTTTAAAGTATTATTTGTTTAACTTCCATCTTTAGAAATAATGCATTTTGGAGGGAAAATTTTGGAAAGTTGTTATTCTTTTAGTATATAGGGGATGATATATAGAAAAAGATTTATACTATTTTATGGTATAACAAAAATGAAATTGATGAGGTGTCAACTTCTCATGAAGTTTTTTACCTCCAAATTATTATCACTCAAATAAGGAAACAAATAAAAGATTTGAGGATATGACCATATTTATGTAAAATTACTACATTTAATGCAAAATTACTTTGTAGTAAATCAAAATGTACGACAAAGGCACTTACTAAAATAATATCTATAAAATACTATCAACTACACGTGTATACTAAAATTTATAACAATCTTAGAATATCTATAAAATGAATTTGCATATATACCGTGCATATGCATGGGGTCTATACTTAGTATAAGGAAACAAATAAAATTACTACATTTAATAAGGAAACAAATAAATTCACTCAAATAAGGAAACAATTACTACATTTAATCCAAATTCAAGTCAAAGTCAATATTTATGTAAAATTAGAAGAAAAACTATTCAATAAATAAAATTATCATGCGCTCCGTATGTATTAGCTATATATTAAAAAATATACTTCGTATATATCTATGACATAATTTATTTATTTTTGTGACAAAATATAAGTGTCTCATATTATTGAAGACTACGTATTGTAAACAAATATAAAATCTTGACGATGGAAAAAATTACGGAGTATATAAAATACTTTGACATTTTGATTTTAATATATAAATATTTGGAGTTATTTTTTTATCTAATAATATTTGGAGTATTATGCTATCTTATAATTTGTTAATTAAATTTATAAATGACCTCAATATATAAAAGAATGAATTTTGATTTGCGAATATTGGTTTTGTGAAGGAAAAAAAACTTTAATTAAATAATCAAGTAAAAATTACTATAAAATTTTGTTATTAGCTTTGTAAAAAAACATATTCATTAAAATATTAAAATATGAATTGAATGAGATTACACGATTATATCTTGATTATCATTGAAATTTTGTAGGGATTAAAATATGAATTTAATTGAATGAAATTTGTGATTATCCTTGTTTTCTTGCACCACAAAATTAGAAATGTTGTAGAGATTTCCCTCACGAATCTGAGGTTGGAACTGTTTTATTAGTCTATCTCGGAAAGAAGCTTGTATCTTGAGATTCTGTGAGAAGTCAAATCATAACATAAGTTAATGTGTAGTCAATATTTGAAAATATAAATGTTGAAAACGTGTTACATGTAATTTATACCTTCTCATCAAGTGAGATCATTTCAAACCGACTAAATTCATTTGGATTACTCCAAGCCGGTACAGAATACATCCTAATGACTCTTACCCTGATTCTCCACGTCTCCTTGGTGTCATTAATGTCACCGACCATATTGAAACGTCGGGACTGTGAGGCAGCCATTTTTTGGGTATAGTGTAAATAAAATAAAAAGATTAGAAAATTCAAAGACTATCAAGTATACTATAGAAGAGAAGGTAGAATGATATTTGTATGTGAAATGTGCACGGATTAAATATACGACGAATGAGTTAGGTAAGTTTTAATTATATGGAATATAATCTAATCAATCAATCAACTATATTTGCGCAATTAATAAATCAATCAATCAATTAACAAAAATGAATTTGGTACTATATCTCATAATAATTATCATCTACGAACTTGGTATTATTTTCTCTAATCTAGTTAATTAGTAGCAATATTATTCATTAGATAAGCAATCATAAATCATAAATCGTACATCATCATAAATCCGTATCAATCATTTTACAAAATTGAGTCAAATTATATATTATTATATTATTTTATATCACTTTATTACTATATATTATATAATCAATATTATGCACCATACATATATGACATAATTTAGAAGAATATTCTATATTTATGATCATCTACGAATGTGGTAGTATCTCGAATTTATTCTCGAATGTGGTAATATTCTCGAATTATACCTCCTCCAATCTCGAATATCCTCTAATTTATTATACACCCATCATTAGTTTTTAAATACGTAACTTGTAAATATTCTTTATATGATATGATTCATAATTGAGTGTGATTCTTTTCTTATTTGTTATATTGATTTTATCCAGATTAAGTGCTTAAAATTCATTCGGGAAAAAGTTTTGAGAATTTTTATTCTCTTAGTAGCTAATAAAGGATTACAATATTTAATTACAGTGTTATATCAGTCATGATTATTACAAAAATAAAATGTATTTTCGTTGGTATTCATATAGTGAAGTTTTAAACAAACATATTCTAGTTTGAGGATTGATTAATAATGAATAGTTTGGTTATATTTTGGTTAATTAATACGGAGTAATTTAATACTGTAGAAATGAATTATTTTCTTAATTTTCCTTAATTAAATCATTGGAGTGTATAGCTTTAGGAATAATTTAGTGATAATTGAAACAATGAGATGTTGTGGTGTAGTGGTGGAGAATAAGTACTATATATTCAAGGTCAAGGGTTCGATTTGCATATAACTTGCTTTACTAATTCTTTTTATTTTTTTTGTAGAGGATAACTTTAGACGGGAAAAATTGGAGGATTGTTATTTGGTTAGTGGAAAGAGGGATTGGTAATCGAATATGGAAACAATTGATTAGATTGGTAAATTGAATCTTGTATGGCTAAGAGTTTATAAAGGGGTAGAATTGGAAAATTGTGGAAAAATTCGTTAGGATTGAGTAAACGCTCGTTAGAAGTAATAAAATGAATTATATTTGTCGAGAAGGCAAAAAACAAAGTTAAGAAATGGATTAACTAAACGCAATGAAATTTGAAATCTTCCATTCTCTACGAATGAATATTAATTTTCCATTTGATTATTATAACAATTAATTAATTAAATAAGGGTAATCGAAAATGTTTGGATTGAATGCTCATATAATTAACTCCAAATTTAATAAATAGAATATATATACTTAACATCACATATAATAATACAACAAATTATTAAATAAAATTAAAGTAATAATGTAACACATTGAAAAGTATTTGTCATTCCTTATCAATGAATATTAAGTTTGTATTGATTGTTATAACAAATAATAAAATAAGGGTAAACGAAAATGTTTCGATCAATTAATAATACAATTAATAAGGAATCTAATAAAAACATAAATTAATACCATATACTAATAACATAACAAATTAGTCCGTACGGAGTATTAGATATAAGTTGTAGAAAAATCTGTGATTAAAAAATTGTAAGCGATAATAAATGTATTACAGAGTAATAAAATGAAGGGTTATTTCATGGGATTAATACCAACTATGACCACCCTTCTTAAATTAATACAAACTTTGCGTAATCCCAATTTAATATGATCAATGTCTTCATTGATCTCATTTTAGTATGGATGAAAAAATGACCGGTTGTTACCAGTCTTTATAACCGGTTGCTTTCCCCCTTTATACCTTCATCTTCTTCCTCTCTTCAATCTCCATACCCATTCACATTATTAACCATTGACACATTGACCACCAAAATAACCAACACTTTCCACTCACGATGCCTCCACTGTGTGCCTCCAGCTTACCAGGCAACCACCACATGAGACACGACCACCAGTGAGGACCCACCTTCTCCGGCGTTGTACCACATCACACCGAGTCTCAGGCGAGGGCAGCCACCATAACAACCTACGCATTATCGACTATTTTCCTAGATTTCGGCCACCGTGAACCGTCTCCATCTCCTCCGTCATTCTTTCCTAGATCTCTAATCACCAGCCCAACAACCGCTTATGCTCCAATGTGTATGACTGCGACGAAGTAGCTAGTCGGAGTGTGGTGGTGCTTGTGGAGTTTACTGCGTCATCCTTCAGATCTGGGCAAGAATGACGGTTTTTGATTTCTCAATTTCGTTGATTTCAATTTCTAGGTTTGAATTCGATTTTCATCTCAATTTCATTGAAAATGGTGGTTTTCATCACAAGATTGATATGGATGATTGATGAAGATGAAGGGAAGGATGATAGTGTGAAGATGGAGATGATTAATGATGATGTACTTAATTATTTATTTGTGAAAATGGTGAAAATGACCTATACTTCAGGTAGCCGGTAATCCAGCTCATTTTGAGAGGGAGCTAGTCAAATTTGATATTATTTTGAGATTACGTAAAATTTGTATTAATTTAAGAAGGATGGTCATAGTTGGTATTATTCCTATGAAATAACCCTAAAATGAATCATATTTGTCAAAAATTCAAAAAAAACAAAGGTAAGAAGTGGATTAACTTAAACGCAATGAAATTTGAAATCTCCCATTCTTTACGAATGAATATTAATTTATTATTTGATTATTATAACAATTAATTAATTAAATAAGGGTAACCGAAAAGGTTTGGATCAACTGCTCATAATTAACTCCAAATTTAATAAATAAAATACTTAACATCACATATATTAACTAAAAATTTGGACTATATTATTAAAAATATTTAGTACTATATTATTGCAAATTATTCAGTACTATATTATTCAGTACTATATTATTGCAAATTATTAAAAATTCAGTACTATATATAACCAATTACCAAGGCCAACCAAGAAGTATGTGACGCTCACTAATGTGATTATCTATAAGTTTAATAGTAAAGCGAAAACTTTATAACATATCTATAATTATGAACAAATAATACATATATATAAGCAACGAAACAAAATGCAATAAGGATAAATTAGAGCCGAATGCAAGAAATTGTAAAAAAAAAACAATTGTAACTTCTTCTTAATCATATTTTGTAAATTTCTTCAAGTTTGAATATAAATAAAAGTACACTCTTATGAACACAAAATTCATGATATTTCAAGTTAACTTGAAATATATTTAAATAAATAATCAATTAAAATAAAATATTATACCTGAAAAATGAGAAATTCCAGACTTGATTATTGGCTTCGCATAAGTTCACTAAACAAAAACAAATGCAAAAAGATTAAATTAGCACTAAAATTAGAATCAACGAAGAGCAATTATACAACTGAAGAGAATATTTAAAAAATAGAACGGAAACATATCTATAATTATGAAAAAAACAATACATATATATTGATTAACTCATTTCGTATATATATTTAACCCCAACTTTTCCTTTATTTTGGTTCGTTTTATGTGTCCTAGGAGTCGTTTTTCTAGCTTTTTATCCTTCTTTGTTATGCCGGGTATTTTGTTTACGTTTTGTAGGAAACGAAACAAATAAAGGTGATTGAGCTACATTTTGGGCAATGACGAGAGTCGAGCAATAAAATCTACAAGAAAGAAGTGATAAAAGTCAGAGGATACTAAGTGAATACTTGAGAAAGGACGTGAAGTGAAGAAACAATAAGAAAGGACAAAGAAATAAGTTGGAAAGCTCAAACAAATGCATATCGAGAAGAAAGAACGATCGCTAAAACAAGGGTCAACTTCAAACATGAATATGTTGAGGTTTACAACTCTAATTCAGCTGTTTTTTGTGGCGTTGGAAAGCTCTTTCTCTTAGAGCTTTCCAACGGTATATCACACGTTCAAATCCGATAAGTAACGAAGAAACAACAAGCATTTCAAATTCGTCGCGCAGTGCAGAGAAACCCGAACCGGTCGGGACAACCTTGAACCGGTCGGGACAGGCCCAAACCGACCGATTTGAGGCTATTTTCGCAGGACTTCTATTTTTAGACTTCATAACTTACCATAACTCTTATCTTACGTAATATTCTTAGCTTATTAGTTTTTCCTTATTATTTAGGAAAGGAGAAGATGTTAGACTTCTTATTATTAGTATATATATACCCTTCTTGGGGTTAGATTTATTTACACTTTCTCATTCAGTAGTTTAGTTTAGACTTTTTATTAGCATTAGAATTTATCTAGTTTGTAGCCATACTTTTAGATCGTCAATCTTTCAGTTCTACCTAATTGGTACTTTATCTTATTCTCTTATTTTCATATTGTATTTTATTATGCTAAATTCCTTTATTGCTTTATCGTTTATTATGAATAGCTAAATTATTCATCTAGGATTGAAGGGGATCTATGTTAATTGAATTGGAGATGTTGGTTTAATTAATTGTTTGATTGATCATTCATGTGTTATTGTCTTACTACTTGTTTTGTATTATTGGTTGATTAGTTTGAGACGTTGAACTAGTTGAATATTTAGGAACCCGAACCTAAGATCGAAAGTCTGGCAAGGGTAGACTTACAAGTAAGTGGGTAGGATAATCTGGTAAGTTGCGAGAGCCCGTCAGAATCTATCCTAAGGTTGACATAAGATCCGAAAGGCTGTGTCTTTGCCCTAAATAACCGTGATTGATTGATTGAATGATTAATTAGCTTTACCCAATTTAATTACATAGTGAACCGTAAGACTCTAGATCTCTTTAATATTGTTAGAACCTCGATTAATTTACATTAGGGTTATTTCATGGGAATAATACCAACTATGCGCGTGCTTCTTAAATTAATACGAACTATAGGTAATCTCATTTTAATATGAACTACAGATTCATTAATCTCGCTTTGTTATGTATGAAATTATGACTTGCTATTACAGGTCATAGTGACTTGTTGTAACTTTCTAGGGTTTTATTAGGTACGTTGCAGCCATCGTGAAAGCCAAAATAACAATAAAAACATTTTTTTTCCAAAGCTTCTATAAAACTAATTGAAAAAGAAATGAAAGATGATTTTTTGGAAAATTTAATTATTTTTTTCAATGGCCGAAAATGAACACGAAATGTAAATCAGAAGAAGAAGAGTTAGAGAAAGAGTCGAATAATGGAGGTTCAACAGGTAGCCGGTCACCCATAACAAAGCGAGATTAATTAAGGCGTAATTCGTATTAAAATGAGATTACGTATAGTTTGTATTAATTTAAGGAGCACACGCATAGTTGGTATTATTCCCATGAAATAACCCTTTACATTATTGCATTAGTTTAGTTAAAAATCAAACAAACTGGAATTAGAATAGTTTAGAATCGATTATAGATAATTAGCGATAATCGTCTGTCTCTCTGTGGATTCGACCCTTACTTACTGCTAGCTACCTGTTAGTTGTTTGTTAGGTTATTTTGATTAAGGTGATACGACTTTAACTTTATCAATATATATAAACAACAAAACAAAATGCAATAAGAAAAAATTAGAGTCGAATGCAAGAGATTGAAAAACAAAAACAGTTGTAACTTCTTCTTAATCATATTTTGTAAATTTCTTCAAGTTTGAATATAAATAAAAGTACACTCTTATGAAGACAAAATCCATGATATTTAAAGTTAACTTGAAATAATAATAATTTAGTCAGGAGTTTCTCACTCTAAGGGAGTGGGAGCCCAGATAGTATCTCGGCTTCCCTCTAACTTCTTGTAATTTGTTATGGTGTTTAATGCAAGTTCCGTTTTTATAATAATAATAATAATAATAATAAATAATAATAATAATAATAATAATAATAAATAATAATAATAATAATAATAATAATAATAATAAAGGGTTGTTAGAGCATTTAATATCTGTCACGTGGCAAAAAAATTAACTACTCAAATAACCCTTTTAACTTTATATATAGATGGGTGAGATTAAAATAATGAGTGGGAAAATCATAGTGGGGGAGGAAGTACAACAATAGAATAGAAGGCACTCTAGTAGAATCGCTATATTTGAATCTCTATTAGTAATTTTCATTATTGGGTGACAAAATTCTTATATTTATTCTTTAAGTTAAATATTTGTGTCAATCTTCATCCCCTTTCTTTTGATTTTCCTCCGTTGTTGGTACTTTAACTTCCTCTTTCTCTTCCTTAATTGCTTCCTTTTAACTCTTTTTTATCTTACCATTGCAAATTGGCACATTGTTTTTTGGTAGTTATAAAATAATGAAGGAAAAGAAATAAATATAAGTGGGAAGAAATAAAATAATGAAATAAGTGGGTAATTTTGGTAAATATAAGAAAATAGTAAGGGTAATTTAGTAAAAAAAATGAACAAAAAAGGAAATAAATCGAGTGGGAAGAAAATAGAGAGTTGGCCAAAAATGGAAGCGGGAAATTAATAGAGAGTTATAGGAACTAGTTTATTTTCTAGTTTCTCCATTTGTTTTTCAATTGTTGTTCTTATGTTTATGCTATTGAAATCTCTATTATTGTTTTAGACTTAGTCGTCCTCTCATTTCTAGCATGAATTATTTGTTTATTTCTCTTATTAATTTTCCCATGAATATTTTTTTGTTAGGGTTAGGGTCTTAGGGGAGGAGGAATTTGGGCTTCATGTACCGAGGATTTGTGGAAATTGTTGTATTTGTGTTAATTTATCTTGCATGAGATTGTTCTGTTTTTGTTGACTTTGCATGATCAACTTAGTTAGCCTTCACTCACTCTTGTCAATATGGGGAAACTCGTGGGTAATCTCGTCTTGAGATCATAGCTTTCTCACCGCGAAAGCGGGTTTTCCTAAGGTTGGCTAAGGAAATCGAAAGGTGGCTCTCCTCTATCGACCTGTGACTCTTGGATTTATGTACCTAGTTCTTACTTCCCAACTCCCCTAACGCCTTTCCTCTCGTTGCTTTCCGTTTTAGTTAATTTAGATCGACTACCTTAGCTTAGTTTTATCATCCTAAACTCCCCTTTTCAGACCCCAAACATCGTTAAACTTAGACTTGGGGGGCGTTTGGTAAATGGCATATCCGCAAAAAAACAGCATATATTGGGAGCCTTTGGCATGTTTGACCAAAAAATATGCTGATTATAGTGTTTGGTAAATGACATTTTGTAATGGCATATTGGGGTCCAATATGCCATTTTGCAGTATGCTGCTAGGAGCAGCATATTGAGTTAGCGGAGTGATTTTTATTTTATTTTATTTTACTTCTTTATCGTTGGCAAATCTCTTAACCCTATATTAGTGATTCTAAGTCTTTCATAAATTATCCTTTCTAATTAGTTGAAATGTACGTGTAGACACCCGCATTTTGCCTGCTAGTGTCTATAGCAGTTCCCGACAAAACAGCCGATGATGATAGGACGCTAACGTGACTTAATACGCTCGAATACGGACTCGGAATCAATAGTATCCGACGTGGGCATTTAGCGGAGTGCAAATCTCTCAAAACCGACCTCAAATCCAGGCCCAGTGGGTCGTTTCCAATAAAATGAGACTAATTTGGGCCAAAACCGACACCGGAAATAAAACCGTCTTTTGGCGACCGGGTCAAAACCCGGTCAAAGACGAATCCGACACAAAAAACAGCCAAGTTCGCTTCTAGAAGCTTGTCCAACAAACAAATCTCATTCAAAATAGGCAACAAATCATGCCCTATTTACACTCCCTCTATTCACACCCACTCGATCGAGTGGCTCACATCCACTCGGCCGAGTAAGGCCACGAACCGGCCGAACCGGACTCGAACCGGGCACTCGATCGAGTACACACGCTCCACTCGATCGAGTGACCCTAAACCGGGGTATTTCCCTATAAATACCCCATCACCCCAACACATTACACAACACTTTTTCTACCTTTTTACCACCTTCACACAACTTTTTACCCTAATCACACTACAACTTTACATACATCAACCATCAAACACACCTTCAAACATTCAATCATCCATCATCTACATACACACATACACATTCAAATTCTCGAGATCAAAACTCGTCAAAGACACACACCATAACTCACCCTACATATCTCGACACTCCCACGCTCCCGTCGCTATTACGAGTCCGTTTCCGAAACCAATTAAGCATGTAGGTTGAGGGTGTAATTCAAATCCCGACATCCTTTCTCCTTTCTCTTGTTTGATTATATATATATATACATTATTATTATTATTATTATTATTATTATTATTATTATTATTATTATTATTATTATTATTATTATTATTATTATTATTATTATTACTACTACTACTACTACTAACACTAATACTAACATTTTTAATTTTGTTACTAACATTTTAATTTTGCTACTAACATTTTATTTATCGTAATCTAACATTTTATTTTATGTCAACTAACATCTAACATTTACTTATCGTATTCTAACCTCTAACATTTAATTATCGTCATTTACATTTTGTTATAATATTAATACCGCGTATAATTATTTAACAAAACTATTTTCAAAACGATCCGAGCAACGTCCGTTGAGGCTAAATTAACGATCGTAGGCCTTAAGGACAAATTACGATATTAAAATGCCGAGGACTTAAGTTTGCAACGACGGTCGAATTTTTGGGTCGAATATGTTTAATTACGAATTCCGCCTAAAGTCTATTTAATCCCTTTACAAGTCGTATTGGAGGTGGCGCCCTTCGAGGTGCGCCGCCCTAAACACTTAAGGGCGTAATAGATCATGGAGATTCGTCGTTAAATATGTCCGACCACATTTCTTTCAAAATATTATTCTAAAGAATCATCGACAAATCGGATTAAGACGAAACCCATTGACACCGAATTAATTGTCACACGATCCGAAAGGATTGATTACGACATTATGATGCGGAGGGAATCGATATTTGTTCTAGCCCGATCAAACTCGATTTTGCAAATTCGCTCTAAATACTAGATGTCGGTTCTATAACCGAATGTCGAGTATGACGAGCCATCGAGATTTAAACTAATATAAATTGGACAATATTTATATTTAGCGTAATGACATCTCGATTCAAAAACATAAAAGCTACAAAATGGGTCGTTTCAAAGCACAAATTAAACACCCGTACAGAGGGCACTCGATCGAGTGCACAAGCCCACTCGATCGAGTAGCACACCAAAAACCGGGCAGTAGCCACCTTAAAGGCACACTCGACCGAGTCCGTGCCATGACTCGATCGAGTGGGTCCTGTAGCCCAGTAATCCGGGAGCTTTAATGCAACATTCGAGCCTCGTCATTTTTTTACGACTTTTAGTCGACACGTGTAAAGTCAATCACGTAATTCTAATCTTCAAAACCCATGCATATCACTATCACTTAAAACGACTTTGATCGACGGTCTCGCACTATTAATCTTGTGTCGACGACTCTTTAGTCGTATCCGACACATGATTAATTTAGACTCTATTCCTCGATGTGATAAGTCGGGACAAGGCATCGGGATTCGGGATCGGGCTAGCACTACGCCTAGGTTCCATATCTCCGCCCTTTGCTTAATACGCAATATAATGCGTAATTAATCGAAGTTCGTCCATTTGCACAACTTACGGTCTAGTTTATATTATACGGGTCCGTTTCTAGTTAACATTTGCCGCTCATAATTCAATTATTCTATTTTATTGCTCGTTGTATTGTGAATTCCGGGTTGTATTCCGCCCGTGTAATTTGTAATTTATTTACGAGTTTTCTATTATTTGATGTTTGCCATTTATTTATTTAAATGAACATCGCATGCTAAATCACTTTGACGTGAATCAAGATGCATTAAATGACGTAGTTAATCAACAATTCATATGCTTAGCCCGAAAACGTTGCTTGCATATCATTTAATCGTTTTACTAGCGCGCGCACACGAACACGAACGATGTCTTAGTAGAGGCCGCCATGTGCGGGCGGGGTTGGGTGTCCTTAGTGGGCTTCCCAACACGTACTCTCACCCCTTACTCAGAACTTTGGTTTCCGGATGCCCGAAACCATTGGCGCACGAGAGTCATTCTATATACGAAAGCCGGTTTAAACGGTATCGGTATTGCAATGCAAAAGGACGAGCCCAATAAACTCTGAAATCGAAGTGGGCCGTACTTGGTGTATAGCCCATGACAATATAGAGTGGGCTCGTATGGTTCCGAATAACCACAAAATTCGGTGGCGACTCCATTTTGACTTAAATTTCGAACCCGAGAACAATCTCACCACGAGATTCATTCGCCTACCCAAATCCGCGCGTGGCCGCGTCGGGGTGGACCTACGTCATGTCCACAGTACGCTTTCGTTTTCCCCTTGATTTTTTATGCATCAATTTGATATACAACTAGTCACCATGCCCGTGCACCGCACGAGATTACTGATTTACTTGTCTAAATTTCATGTGGTTGTGACGGCGTCTACTTATACAGGGTGTCGTAATCGTGAATGTAACACCCGTTATTTTTTGAGTCAATTATAAGACGTTATTTATCTTTTTTATTTAAATCGGGTTATTAAGTCGGGAAAAGTATTTTCGATGATTAAAGTATTTTGGGTCGTCTTATAATAAATCGGTTTTGATTTTCTCAAAGTGAAACGTTATTTTATAAACCAACTTTGTATCGGGTTGGAATTTGAGTCAATCACAAATAAGGAAAAAAAAATACTTCCAACTATTTAAAACATACGTATCCTCCTCAAACCCCCACCATATCACATCATTCATTCATTAAACATTCTCCATCCATTGTTGTATCTGCCGCACAAGTGCCTACTCCTTCCTCTGTTTTCGAAGCCGCAATCACGATCTTCGTTTGCCTCTCATACTTCTACCTGATTATATAATTTGTAAGTCCCGACTTTTATTAAAGACTGTTTAATCGTTCTCTTCTTTTAATCTATAAATTGAGTTTTGTGAGTAATTCTTATGGGTTACTAAACTTATGGTATTGTTTAAATAATACTTAAGAGCGACTTTATTGTCCTTAATTGTCGATTTGTGTCGGTATAGAAGTTGGGTGTTTAGTAGGATGATCCGTTACCGTGTATTAAGTATATCGTTGATGCGAGTCGGGCGTGGCAAAGAGGCGTAGTAGCCGTGAGTTTAAACAAAAGTGAGGGTTTGTGTAGACACCCACATTTTGACCGCCAGGTGTCTATAGCATTTTCTGACAAACACCCGATGATGATTGGACGTAAACATGACTAATTACGCTTGATTATGGATTCGGAATCAATAGTAACTGGCGCGAGCTTTTAATGGAGTAAAAATCTCACAAAACAGACCTTAAAATCAGGCCCAGTGGGTCATTTCGAGTCAAATAAGACTAATTTAAGTCAAATCCGACACCAGGGGCAAAACCGTCTTTTAGCAACCGAGTCAAAACCCAGTCAAAGATATTTTCGAGACACACAAACCAGCCGTGTCACCCCATGAGTCCGGATTGAGCTCAAACACTACAAAAATCAGCTACACAAAATATTAAACAAACCCGCTAAAGGTAGAATTCGGTTCCCAGGAGGAGTCCTACCCGAACCCGAATACACGACCGAGCAAGAGACTACTCGGCCGAGTACCCTCATACCAGCCGGGTACCTTGCCCTCTTCACCAAGCAACGGAGTTCTCGTTCCTCTCAAATTGCTTACTTTTCCTATCCTTAGACGGAATCCCACCTCATCTCGACCGGTGACTTTCTTCCTTTGCAAGTTAGCCATCTCGTATAAATAGGACCCTCCCATCAAAGACATCAACACACATATCAATCATCATACACCTTCTACCACTTCTTCTATTATCGATTATCACATCCAAAAATCCCGACGTACAACCCGAAACTCTAGCAAACCTTAGGCAAACCTTACCAAAAATACCACTACAAGAGTTAAAGTCATTGGCGACTGATCTTAGCTACTGACATCTGTCGCAAAAAACAGACGTGCGACCGTCAGCAGTCGTTAAGCGACAGTGGCTACAGTTAGTCGCTTCTAGCGACTGATTTCAGTCGCTAAAAAAGCGCGCGTGATAAGCTAGTTGTATACCTATCAAAGATAACCAACTTAGGTCTAACTAAAAATATAGCTAGGGAAGTCAGGTCGAATCCACAAGGAGACAAATAAATTCTACTTGCAATTGAAGTCTATCTAAGTAACCAAATTGGGGGTTTTGTGTTTTGTTTTTATCTAAACTAAAGTAATGAACGAAAGAGAATTAAGAGAAAAGAAATAACTAAAATAAAATAAGACGAATGAAGATGAATAAATATAGAGAGAAAACTAGGATCGTCGGTTCACCATGAATTTCCTATGGTCACAGGTCTGTCGCAAATATTGGTCTAAGGGGTAGTGAAAAGGTCCTTCCGGTCCGCTATTCACCCTAGAATGCTTCTAACGGCTTCCGATCTTATTAGGGCAAACTAATGTGTTGTAGCAGGTCTAACTCTTACCAGGCTTCCGATCTTAGGTTCGAGTTCACCAATTCAATTAATCAATTACGTCGACTTAATCAATTAATCTCAATTAAATGCTACAATTAACAACTCAGACGCAATATCGTAGACAGATCTATAAACTAATTAGCAATCATATTCAATTCATGGATCCCCTAAATCCTAGCAAGAGAAATTAGCTACTCATGGAGAAATTTACGACAACAATAATAAAGATGATAAATAAAGTAAGCATAGTGAATAGATCTAAAGAGAAATTAAGAATAAAAGAATTAATAAGATTAAGAAAGAAAGAATTAAGAACAAAGAGAATAAGAAAGAACAAAGAAAGAATTAGATTACCGAGTTTAAAGGAAGAGTAGAAAAGAATTCATAAATCTGGATCTAAAAGTTTAGGGTAGAGAGGAATTTAAAGAGAAAAGTCTAAAGAGAAGTCTAAAGAGAATTAGAAGTATACAAGAAGAGGTTGTAGAATTCTAGTTTAATAGTTTCTTAAATACTAAGCTAAAACAAAAGCTCAAAAGTCTTATTAACCCTAAACATCAAATTAGGAAAGTCTCGGTCTTTGTCCAGTCTCGAGAATAGTCGGTCAAGGATTTTGAATAGTCGGTCGACTATTTGGATAGTCGGTCGACTATTAGGATAGTCGTTCGACTATCAGTGCCCTGTTTCCGTTCTCAGCACTGCGCGCTCAACTTCAAATGCTTGTCATTTCTTCGTTACTTCTTCAAATCAGGCGTGTAATATACCGTTGGAAAGCTAAGAGAAAGATCTTTCCAACGCAATTGGAATCAGCTCAATTAGAGTTGTAAAACTCAAGATATTCACGTTTTAAGTAGACCCGTTTGGAAACGATCATTCTCTTTTCTTATTTTGCAAAAGATTTCATCTTTAAGTACGATTTTTGCCTTGTTTATGCGTCCATGGGTTCAAACCTGCATAAGATGCAACATGACCACAAAGTATCAAATTCGGGAGAAAATACTAGACAATGCTACTCGATATGCATGGAAATGCGTGTGTAAAAGACATAATAATCATATATAAATTGCACGCATCAAACCTCCCCAAACCGAACCCTTGCTTGTCCTCAAGCAAGCAGAAAACGATGAACTCAATCCTAATGGAATGTATATAACTCATTGCGGAATATGGTCCAAAGTTACTCAAACCAATGCGCAACGATTAAAGTCAATGTAAACAACCACATACAACAAGCTTAACCAATGACAACAATACTGAACCTTCAACCTTGCAAGACTCGTCTATGTCGGACTCTCACGGATCGCTCATCACACATAAGGGGTGATATTGTGAGTTTATGTAAAAATGGAAAGACAAAACACTCACTTAAACTGCGACCTACAAGAACATGCATGCAATCTAACATGAAATTAATCTCTAATAACCGTACATACGCATTCTAACGGGTAAAGACACATGCCAAGGACTTACATATGGTATAAAGTGAGGCTAATCGGGTAAGAAGGGGCAAAACGATATGGATATGTGGAGTTAAAAGCCAAGGTAGTATTTCTTACACCCATCAATAATAAACATCCCGTTCTCACCAAACTCCAGTCGAAGAAATCGGTCATAGCAAAAAAAACGCCTTATCAAAACCGCTTCCCACTAATAACTATGAAATTAGAGAGATCAATTCTTTTCTCATAGCAAAAACACATTCTTCTTCTAGTTTCACTTCATTTTTTTTTCTTTTCTTTCTTCTTTCCTTTCTTTTCTTTTTTTCATTCAATTTTTTTCCATTCGTTGCTTTTTTTTCTTTTCATTTTTTTTCTTAATTCCCTTTTTTTTCTTTTCCAATCATCATGGTACCAAAGTTAACCCGAAAAAAACAATTCCGTTCAACTAATATACTAGCTTGACTAGGGTAGGCAAATTATGGCATGTAGTTAATAAACGGGTCAAACAGGTCAATTTGGCTATGTGAGGCTTATGGGAATTAATCAAAAGAAAGGATTTGCCTTTTTCGCACATGTCAAAACCACGAGTCAAAAACGTACAGGTATCAAGAGACGAATGTCATGCTTATGCAATTTGATGTTACATGTCTTATAAGGAGTACTACTTTCAATCCTAAAAGAAACTGATCATGAATGTCATCAGTTTAAGGCTCTAATTCCTTACAATTCTGAGTAGTTTGCCAACAATGAGTCAAGTTTATTCGTTCAGTAAAATAATCAATGACAAGAGAATGATGCATGTAATTATATACAAAAACGATAACGATGCAAGGCATAAGCAAGCTAATGAAGACATAAAAGCAATATCATCATCATTATATAACCATTCCGACTCGACTATATGCAAAAACATATTTATGGGGAAAATGCATAAAAACATATTTTATGCATGCGAAAATGCAAGAAATATGCAGATGGATGAAAACAACAGATGCATACCCTCCCCAAACCAAATCACACAATGCCCTCATTGTATACAACAAATAATAAGAGGCATAAAATAATATGGGGAAAGATATGAAAGATGATGAAAGTGCAAAAGGAAAAAAAAAATGAAACTACTTACAAGATACATATAAAGGAGACTTCCCCAAACCGCATCGAAGCATCCTCTTCATAATCGAAATTGTCGATGTCTCCGTCGCAAAAACGGTACCTACACACAAAAAACAAAAAAAAACAAAAAAAACACAAGAGAAGCAAAGAAAATATATAGAATACATCTTAGTAACCTATGTGAATCGCCTAAAAAATAGGTCAAGGATCGCATTAGCTTGTCAAACAAGCTAGACCAATCAGCAGCAAAGTGGTCATAAGGAATCAACATTAACAAGCATGACCAATAATAAGTATGGTAAGTAAGAAGAGTAGTGAGCAGTTTATGAGAAAAGACATACAAACCAAATATCTCAAAATTAGCCCAAGTCTTATCATTTGACACAAATTGCACAAGAGGAGAGTCAAATAACTCAAAACTACTCAAGGCATCAAACTTATATTTTTCACCTTCTTCGAAAAAGTTGTTATGATCGCCATCTTCAATGTTCTTAAGCAAACAACCATCAAACGAGCAACCAAGAGACAAAACAATCTCTTCTAAAAGAGTCTCACAATCCTCATCCATAATCATAGGCTCAAGCGAAGGTGTAAGGGAATCGAGATCAATATAATCAATGGGTGAAGGAGATTCATCTTCAAAACAATGGGAAAAGTCAAATTTCTCCAAAATAGGTTTTTCAAAGAAATCAGATTCGCAATCCCAAGTATCCTCAATACTGAAAAGCTCATCACTCAAAGTATCATTCAAAAGTGTACTCTTTTCCCGACTCTCGTCCGTTTGATCTTTTCTCTCACGCTCACGGGCTTCTCATTTGTTCAACTCTCTTTCCAAAACCTCAAAATTGACATCAAATGACACACTCTCAAATTCACATGAACCAAAATCCTCAATGTTATCCTCAGAAAAAACATCAGTCAAAGCATCCGAACACGCGTTTTCCTCAAATATAACACTTTCCATCTCACAATCATTGTTTGCCACAACAACATTCACAAAATGAGAAGAATATTTGACTAAAGGGTGTGAAAGTTGCTCCGAAGAAGAATAAGATGGTTCACAAGTATCCAAGGAATGCAAGTCATCATCCTGCATCAAGTTAGAAATAAACATAGGGGTTTTGGGAACAATTTGGGATTGAACACTATACACATCATCAACATCTTCCTCCAATGGGCATATGTCCTGTCTAATAGATGCAACAGATTCAGTCACAACATAGTCAGTGGAATGTGAGAAATTAACTCTATTATCTAACTTACATGGAGTATCATGCTCGTTTTCCTTTAAAGTTACCATATCTATAAGTTGTTGCATCATCGCCTTAAGCTCCGATATCTCAGCTTTCCTCTTTATCTCAGACTCCAAACTATTTCGGATTAAATATTGGAGTAGCGCCCATCTTTTCACATAAGACATGTATTTAAACATGCCTTCACAGTTTCCCTCAATATAAGCCCGTGTCGCGTCATCGACACCATCATAAACCATATGACTCACCTCCCACACACTCACATGATAACCATTTTGAGTAATAAAAGAGTCAAGTCTATCAAAATAAATATGCAGTGGCTCATGTTCAAACTGAGGGAAGTAAAAGATAGTCATAATGGTGGAAAACAATTGAGAATAAAAATATAAATATAAATAATAAATAAATAAGAAAAATAAAACTAAATAATAATAATAATAATAAATAAATAAATAAATAAAATAGAAATAATAAAAATAAAAATAATAATCGTCTCAAGAAACTGGAGTTCCCTGAGACAGAAGATAAACCAAAACGACAAGTAAAATTAACCGTCTCCCCGGCAACGGCGCCAAAATTTGATAAGCTAGTTGTATACCTATCAAAGATAACCAACTTAGGTCTAACTAAAAATATAGCTAGGGAAGTCAGGTCGAATCCACAAGGAGACAAATAAATTCTACTTGCAATTGAAGTCTATCTAAGTAACCAAATTGAGGGTTTTGTGTTTTGTTTTTATCTAAACTAAAGTAATGAACGAAAGAGAATTAAGAGAAAAGAAATAACTAAAATAAAATAAGACGAATGAAGATGAATAAATATAGAGAGAAAACTAGGATCGTCGGTTCACCATGAATTTCCTATGGTCACAGGTCTGTCGCAAATATTGGTCTAAGGGGTAGTGAAAAGGTCCTTCCGGTCCGCTATTCACCCTAGAATGCTTCTAACGGCTTCCGATCTTATTAGGGAAAACTAATGTGTTGTAGCAGGTCTAACTCTTACCAGGCTTCCGATCTTAGGTTCGAGTTCACCAATTCAATTAATCAATTACGTCGACTTAATCAATTAATCTCAATTAAATGCTACAATTAACAACTCAGACGCAATATCGTAGACAGATCTATAAACTAATTAGCAATCATATTCAATTCATGGATCCCCTAAATCCTAGCAAGAGAAATTAGCTACTCATGGAGAAATTTACGACAACAATAATAAAGATGATAAATAAAGTAAGCATAGTGAATAGATCTAAAGAGAAATTAAGAATAAAAGAATTAATAAGATTAAGAAAGAAAGAATTAAGAACAAAGAGAATAAGAAAGAACAAAGAAAGAATTAGATTACCGAGTTTAAAGGAAGAGTAGAAAAGAATTCATAAATCTGGATCTAAAAGTTTAGGGTAGAGAGGAATTTAAAGAGAAAAGTCTAAAGAGAAGTCTAAAGAGAATTAGAAGTATACAAGAAGAGGTTGTAGAATTCTAGTTTAATAGTTTCTTAAATACTAAGCTAAAACAAAAGCTCAAAAGTCTTATTAACCCTAAACATCAAATTAGGAAAGTCTCGGTCTTTGTCCAGTCTCGAGAATAGTCGGTCAAGGATTTTGAATAGTCGGTCGACTATTTGGATAGTCGGTCGACTATTAGGATAGTCGTTCGACTATCAGTGCCCTGTTTCCGTTCTCAGCACTGCGCGCTCAACTTCAAATGCTTGTCATTTCTTCGTTACTTCTTCAAATCAGGCGTGTAATATACCGTTGGAAAGCTAAGAGAAAGATCTTTCCAACGCAATTGGAATCAGCTCAATTAGAGTTGTAAAACTCAAGATATTCACGTTTTAAGTAGACCCGTTTGGAAACGATCATTCTCTTTTCTTATTTTGCAAAAGATTTCATCTTTAAGTACGATTTTTGCCTTGTTTATGCGTCCATGGGTTCAAACCTGCATAAGATGCAACATGACCACAAAGTATCAAATTCGGGGGAAAATACTAGACAATGCTACTCGATATGCATGGAAATGCGTGTGTAAAAGACATAATAATCATATATAAATTGCACGCATCAGCGCGACTGAAATCAGTCGCTAAATTTAGCGACTGAAATCAGTAGCTACTTCCTCATTTTAGCGGCTGATATCAGTCGCTAATGACGCAATTAACGACTGATTTAGCGACTGATATCAGTCGCTAAAACTTCAGTTAGCGATTGATTTCAGTCGCTAAATAGTGCGACGTGGCATCATTTAGCGATTGATATCAGTCGCTAAATATAAAACTTAGCTACTGATATCAGTCGCTACCGTGCCAGAAATAGGCCGGTTCAATTTATTATTTTTCTAGCCAAAATCTGCACAATAAAACAAAGCAACAACCACAATACATCCCAAACATCATTCCAAACGTTATTCCAAACGTTATTCCAAACGTTATGCAAGCTTCATACTCCAAAATTGTCAACCAAGTACGCAAACGTCGTGAATACACTACATTAAAAGTGTTGTTACAAACAGTTTTTTCAACAAGCATTTCTCCCACTACAAATTGTTTTCAATAAATCAACTCAGCCAACAGGAAAACTAGCGGACGCACCACTACCACCGCCACGACCGAAGGGGTCTCTAGGATCCGGGAATCGGGGAGTGGGGCCGGAGTTGCAGTTATATTGCTGCGTGTTCCTAAGACGCCGTATCTCTTCCAGAATTTGCAGGTTAATGGACTCCTGCGTCTTCAACCTCTTATTCTGCTCCTTCATCTGCTCGGCCATAGCTGCCCGTTGCGCCCTCTCCTCTTGAATTTCCGCCCTCATCTCAGCCATCTCGGATGGTACACACTCGGTCGTCGTAGAATGGGCCCCCCGAACATTGGGTGGTGTCCAGTACAGGGAATGAGCGTTCCCCGTACCGTACACCGCTCCCTTGCGGTATCCCTCGGCGACTCTAAACCAAATTGTGCTCGGGTCCACACCTTCATTTTCGGGCGCTCTAGTGGCTGCCAAATACGATCTCTGAAAGAAATAGAAGTCATGATTAGGTTGATTGTTTGAAGGAAAAAAGTAACGAAGTATTGTGTTTGAAACTTACCCAAGTCTCCAAATCCTTCTTCGTGGCGAATGATCGACCGGTCTCATCGTCCCCCTTACTCTTCGATTCGAGAAATAGCTGCACAGGAGGAGGGAATTCTCCGGTTTTCTTCTTCGCCTGTTGACAGTACATGTAGATTATTCATTTATTTTTATAATGAAAACATTAAATAAGAATCAAATATAAAAATCAAAGGAACGAAAATACTAACGTTCATGGCCCGCTGGTGCATCGACTGCGACCCACCGTAGTGGGTGCACTCCGCCTCTGCCTCGGGGTCCCCTCCCCGCCTCTTGTTCTTCTTAGCCTGGACGGATCTCTTCAGGAACTTTGGGTCGGCTCGCGCTGTTTGGAACTGTTGGATCGCGTCACCTACAATTTATACACTTTGAGATCAATAAATGTTTTGAATATATATACGACTTTCTGTTCAGGTACTAACACCAATTTAGTAATCGAACCTCTAAGTTGTTGCTGTAACTTTCCATCGCTTGCCAGCTTATACATCATGTCTTTGTATCTTACAGTTGCGACATCCATGTATCTGTCTCGAACAGCCACCTCGAGACCATCGTTGTAGAAGTGTTTCAACTGCAAGATAGTTTGTTGTCGTAGTATAAGTAATCTGTAAACAGTAACAGATAATTAATAAAAATCAGAAATTGGTGTACCTTGAAGTTGGCAAACCACTTCTCCCGTTGCCACAGAGGCAACTTAGTCCAGCTCGTGCAGTAAGTAGTCAAATCTTCCATGAAACTGTCCTTGACACCTGTCACCGTCGCACGAGTACGAAACCTACATGTAGGTATACACCAAAGAGTGAAATAAGATGATGTCTCACAAAAAAAAAAATACAATGTCTCACCATGTGCCCTCGGGGCCAATGATTAGGCGCCCGTCGTCTGTGTATTGCAGCCCTTCATCCCGGCGTGGTTGCGGTTGTTCTTGTTCCTCATTGCCATGCACCTCCTCCTCGTCCTCCACTTCCTCTCGCCTGTTTTCTTCTTGGCCTTGCTGCTGCACCCGGTCCCTGCTCCTGCTGCTGCCGCTGCTCGAACTTCCAAACCTCAACCTGCTGCCCAACGTCATATCTGCAGACATGTAATAGTTGAAAGTTAGGAACTGACATCATAATATTGAAATACACTCGAAAAAAAATCAAGGTTTGCAGATTACTATGTACAAATAATATAACTTACGGTGTGACCATGACAGGCCAGCATGAGTATGACTTACCGAACTGACCGAAAGGGGCGAAACCATCGGTACACAGCCCAAGTCTGACATTACGGGGTTCCTCAGCAAATTCAGGGTAAATCCTATCAAACCGTTTCCACTCCTCCCCGTCACTAGGATGACACATCTTCCCCTCTACACGAGTTTCTTCTTGATGCCACCTCATTTGTTCGGCAACGGTTTTGGTTGCGTATAATTTTTGAAGTCTAGGGGCGATGGGAAAGTAGGTAAGTCGACTAAGTGATATAGGTTTTTTATGCCTCGCTACACTCTTTCCCTTCTTACCCCTCAAAACAATATTTCCATCTACAGTTTTGTATCTACCCTTCCCACATACCTTACATTCCTCAAGCATGGCATCGTCCTTCCAAAAAAGCATACATCCATCGGGACAAGCATCGATCTTTTGATGCGGAAGTTCAAGACCTTTAACTATTTTTTTGGTGTTGTAGAATGTTTTGGTCATAATGTTGTCTTTTGGGATGAGTTTCTCAATCAACGCAGCGATCTCGTCTACGCACCCAAAAGGTAGGTTATACTCACATTTAAGGGTCACTACCATAGACGCGACTTCTAACAATGTCACATCACACCCTTCATATAATGGCTTCTCCGCAGCCTCTAACATATCAAAAAAAGCTTTCGCTCGTGGGTTTGGCTCTTGTGGGGTTGGTTGGTCATCGTCGTTAGTGTACATGCTCTCATCATTAAACAAATTGCACTCAACCACATCAACAATCATTCCTCTCACCCCACCCTCATTCTGATCCACCTTAGATTCCTCAAAATCAGACTTCTCACCATGACAAATCCAATAATAATAATTTGGGCTAAACCCATCTGAGATAATATGTTCTTTAATCAAAATACTATCCAAGAATTTGATGTTCTTACATTTCACACAAGGACACCTAAATCTACCATCTGACGCGTATTCGGGATGGGTTTCAGCGAACTCAAGAAAGCGATTAACACCATCTAAAAATTCCTTTGTGGGACGTCGTTTCTTATCGAATCTTTCCCCATACATCCATTTTCGTTCCTGTCTCTTCATTTTTTTATCTAAAAAATTTAAGACAATAACCACATACAAATTATTTTCTCTAAAATAATTTACTAATATATATACACTAGTCAAATATTATGTAAAATTCTCAATTCACCTAAACATAGTACTATTTCCACCCAATTCGTCCATAATTACATCACCAAATCGGCATAATTGTATTTTAATTCCAAATTCCTAACACATCAAAACAACCCAATTCAATCAACTACTTAACCGCAAACCCTAATTTTATACTAACAATCTACCTAATTCAAATTGGGGAACCTATTGGGCGATTAAAAATCTAACTACACTAAATATTCCAACAACTAAGAAACTATCCAACCCAATAACTAATTTATTTAAATCGATAAAAACAGAAATTAACAAATAATTGAAATTAAATAAAGATAGATAAACATACCTTAAGGAAAATGAGAGAATTGAATAAAGAATGAAGAGGAAAGGAGGAGGGACGAGTTTAGAGAGAGGGGGGAGCGGATTTTAGAGAGATAAAGCGAAATGAGGGAATGACTCGGGGGAGGGGGGGGGGGTGTTCGTTAATTTAAAAAAAATTACGACCTTTAGCGACCGATTTCGGTCGCTAATTCTGTCGCGCGTTTTTTTTTTTTAGCGACCGATTTCAGTCGCTAAATCAGTCGCGCGCTTTATTTTTAGCGACTGAAATCGGTCGCGAGTTTCTTTTTTAGCGACCGATTTCGGTCGCTAACTTTAATTGATATTTTAAATTTTCGTCTCCTCGTCCAGCTACTAATGTCGGTCGCGCGTTGAACTTTCAGTCGCTAAATTAGCGACTGAATTTATCAGTCGCGCGTGATTAGTAGCTGCATGCATTATTTCTTGTAGTGTACACACCATAACTTACCTATATACATCTTAACGCTTCCGCGCCTAGGCCGCTACTACGAGTCCATTTTCGAGATAATCAAGCATGTAGGTTGAGGGTGTTACAAATCCCGACTTCTCCCTTTTCTTCTCTTTCTCTCGTCCGTCTGCCTTTTTATACGGGTCGTCGTCGTCACGTCTTTTTTTTTTCGTTCCTAATATCGATATTATCGTACTATTTTCAATAAAAGAGTCGTCCCTAAGGATTCGATATCGACTCTATAGTCGAATATCGGATCTAAAGGAATCAATCATCAAATCATGTTAAGCATAATACCGTTGAAGCCGAGTAATTACGATATTACAACGTGGAGGAATTATTTCGTCTTAACAACATTCAAAACGATTTTCTAAACAACTTTTTTTACTCCACTCTAAATATTCGATATTGATTCTATAATCAAGCATCGAATATTACGAGTATCAATATTTAAGTCGAGTATAAATTATGTCATATTTGTACGCGATTTAACAAAAGAGTCGGTTTTCTAAAAAAACTCGAGAGCAGTTCGACATGCGAGTCGCACACGTCATGTGCGAGTTGCATGGCCACGTGAGTCGCGCCCTCCTCGCGCGGGTCGCGTGGGCCCCTGAAAATCGCAACCCCGAAAAACTATTCCGTCTTAATTCTTCAAACGTCTTCTTTTTCGGCATATTTCAGGTCTCGATAAATATTTTCTTGACCTCGGTCAGCGCGTGCTTAATCCATCACATGTCACAAACTTTTCAAAATCATTCATGTCGTTGCATTATATTTACATCTTTTATTCAATTTACAAATCGTTACTAACCTGTTTGCTCATGTTTTTAGCGATCTTTTCATTGTTTTGTTTTATTATACTAAAACAAACTTCGCATGCTAAAACAACTTTGACGTTAATTTTAGATGCATTAAATCAACCTAGCAACCCATTCAATTATTCGCATGTTTAGTCAAAACACTCTTTGCATATCATTCAACCGTCGAACTAACGCGCGTACACCAAAAACGAACGATATCTTAGTAAAGGCCACTAAGTGCGGGCGGGGTTGGGTGTTCTTTGTGAACTTCCCAACACGTACCCTCACCCCTTACTCAGAACCGTGGTTTCCGGATGTCCGAAACTATTGGCATACGAGAGTCATTCAATACTCGATTACCGATAATGTCGGTATCGGTATCGCAATGCTAAGGGACGAACCCAATAAACTCTGAAATCGGAATGGGCCGTACTTTGTGTATGGCCCACTACGACATAGAGTGGGTTCGAACGGGCCCGAACTCCCACAAAGTTCGGTGACGACTCCTACTTCGATTTAAATTTCAATTCGAGATCCATCTCACATGAGATTCATTCGTCGCCCCAAACCCGCGCGTGGCCGCGTCGGGGTGGACCTATGTCATGTCCACAGTTTGGTGATGATGCTAGGATGATGTCAGGGATATTTAGATTCTAATTATACAAAGTTGGAGGTGAGGGTTATGTCATATCTTATGGATAAAAGGTTATCAATAAGCAAGTTTTGGGATTTGAGATTTTAATAAGATTGTGTCTAAAACCTTATTTTGAGAGTTTGAGTGATAAGTTGGGTTCACATCGAATTTAGCTATGGTTATTGAACCATTTATGTTATTTGTAGCTTGTGGGCTCGAGGAGAAGGAATTTTGGATTAATTATAGCTCAGATTGACCGTCTCGAGAGGTAAGGACGTTTTACCATTTTCACATTTAAGTAAATAGCATGTTCGGTTTAAATTATATTTTTAAAGCGGTTTGTAAATTATTTTGTCAATGGTGAATTTTTATGATACTCATATTATTTTGGATAATTGAACTTGTGACACAAGTCACACATTGGTATTGTTTTGGTAAAAATTTTGGAGATTATAACAGACTCTGGGAGCTCTGTTGGTCTAGTTGGTTTAAGGTGCGGTGCGTTTACAACGTTCCTGGGACTTCGTCCCGAAACTGAACTCTTGGCCCGAGTTATATTTGAGTGGGGTAACCGGCCCCCACTTGATAGGTAGTTAGACTTTCTCCTTTGGCAGCCTCATCCTACTAACTGTCCAAATGCGAGAGGTGCGCACTATATAAGTCGAACTAAGCACAGGTAATACCTCTAGACCGTGCAAGGGTAGGACCTTGGCACACAGGTGGTGAAAAATATATTTTTGGTTGGTTTTGGTTTTAACTACTGTTTTTACAGTATTATATTTTGTTATCAAATTAGTGACTTTCAACTCTGGTTTCAGTTTACAATAAAATTATTATTTTATGTTTTTATTATATTATATTATACTTTACTCAGATTTGCTGACGTCCTTTTGTTTTGGGTCGTTCCCCCGCTGGAACCTGTATCTATTTGTGTTTTGGGTACTGTTGATAGGTACACTTAATATACTGCATGAGTGCATTTGGTTCGGGATGCTGAGCGGGGAAGAATTTTTTTATTTAGCATTTACCTCCAAACTATTTATATTTATGTTGAATTTGGGTTTGGAGTTGTTTTAAACCGTTTTGAATTTTGTGGGACTCAAGTCTTCTGCTGCAACGTTTTCATATAATTATTTATTGGATTTACATTTCTTTTTAATTCTTATACTATTCTTTTGCCTCGCACTTGGCCTTGCGAGCTATATAAGTGCGGAGTAACGGCTTTGAATTTTCCGTTTTATTCTCTTATTTTGGTCGCGAAAATTTAGGGCTGTTACAGTGAATAGGGTAGAGGTTGTAAAGATCGAATCATCAAAGCTACTAAAAGACATATGACATGTACGTATAAAGAACGACAGAAGTTGATATGATCCAGTCTAAGGCCGAAACAGACATTAAAAAATTCGTATAATAAAGAATAATTGCAGGATGTAATCTTCTTAAATTATGCCTCGGTTCTTCTGTGTTTTTCTCTGTCGGGGTCTATTTTGTATTTTCAACTTTTGACTTCTTTTTCTCTATTGTTTCCTTCGCTAAGTATGCTTCTTTCGCCGTCGCTTCAAAGTTGTAAGTCATTTTTGGTGTGTAAGTTTTGTTACTAAAACATAAGTAAAAAATTGCTTGTAGCTAATGCACGTAATAATAATTAACTTACTCCTTGTCTATCTTTCTCTTCTCGTTTTTAGCTGAGGTGTTCACCGGAGGGCCGAACTCTGTTGTAGGTTGCCTTTCTAAGTTGTCTTGTTTTGGTTGCTCTTGCGAAAACATTGGACTTGTTTGGGTATATGGCCTCGTGTGTAAAAAGATGTTGTTCTACAATGAAGACTATGATTTTCACTGGCTAAAAAAGGATAGACTAAAAAAGAAATTAAAGTTGAGAAATGGGACAATTTTTAAGAACCTACCTGAAAAGAAACACAGGACAATCTTAGTGGGAAGGAGGGAGTACTTCATATATTTAATATTTCAACCATACCAACTTTAATTTGCGTGAGAGATGGTTCTTTTGGTAAAGACATCTAACTAAAAACTTAGTTTACCTGTCTCCAGAAGAAACCAATTATTGAGAGACGATCTTTTGTTAAGTTTATTGAGAGACCAATTATAAATGAAGGTAACAGTAGTATCAAACCTAATAAAAATTGATACGCTTAACATAAAGGAGTATACAAATATAAATGGGTACGCTTGTTATAAAAAACGGTACAAAAAAATTTGTCATTTAAAGGTACATCTAATCATAGAGTAAGTGTGAATAAGACTTAAAGTAGTACTGACAAGTTGTTTCTTAATAACTTGTGGAGAGATCGTCTCTCCCAAGACTTTGTGTAAAATATAACCCTCTTGATCAATAATTATCCGCCAGACCACGCCATAATTTTAAAACACACAAAATCCGGATATATATTTATAAGTACTACGAATACCTTATTTAAATATGGAAAATGATCCACAATAAGTACCGAATATTACTCCGTATAAATCAGGCGAAATGATGTTGTTCTACAGAATCTACACCTCCACTCATGTGTATGAAGTGATCTCTGGCGAAATGATTGTATGATTGATCTTTGTATTGACTCGTTGTTTTTCACTGTCTATGATTTTCGGTGTTTGTTGTCCATATCTTTTGAAATTTCTTATTATTTTTTTATATTAATTTTGCGTTCTTAAATTTGTGTATTCTATTCTTCTCCTTCCGTCTAGGTGGTGATATTTTTTTATTTACTTTAATTTCTTTTTTCTGTATCACTCTACTATTATTGTCATGTTGTATCACTTGACTAGTATTCTGACCTGCCGCATTTCACTTTGTTTTTTACAGTATCTTTTCAGGAATCATGAGCCATCTGTGTGAAATATGCGCTTACCCAAAGACAATCCAACCAGAGCAGCTGCTGAGAGTCACGCCAACGATGTAAGGCTTCTTACCTTAAACGTTACTTAAACTGAGAATTTTCTCATTGACTTGATCTGTTACAACTTTTTCAGTATATGGCTTATTAGTTTGTAGATTATTCCCAAAACACACATGTACCCTTATATTTAGGATATGTAACTAATTTATGCCAAACAAATAATGGACTATGCAATGAAAACTTAACTTGATTGATTAACATTGGATTCCACGTAATCAACGAGGAAGAAACCCCCCCCATTTTCATCTTCCACTCAATCATACCATGCCACGTGCGTTACTTTAGAATTGAGCATTGGGTAGATAGAGCATGAAGGATGGTTTGTTTTCTATTTAATAGAATATATAGATGACTTTATGCACTCTTTAATTCATGTTTGATTATTTCGTTTGAATCAATTTATAATCTCCGGCCGAGATTTCATAAACCAAAAAAATATCAACTCTTCGTGATAATATTTGTTCAGCTTTAATGACTATATTGGCTAGTAGAATAGATCAGAAGTATTTTTAAAGTTGTTGGTGTGAGGTATATATATGTTGACGTATATTTAATCAAATATTTGTTTATGTCCTTTTTTGTCATTTTACAAAGAAGTTAAACAATCAGCTAATTTTAAACTGCTAATTATCAAACAGTACAAAAACTATCTACTAATTAAATCTGGTAGTCAAAACTGTCAATTGATTTTACTAGTCAAATCTGTTTTCTTAATCTGCTTCTGCCAATATTAATCCGCTATTTACCAACTAGGGCCTTGGTCAATTTCACTTACCGTCTCCGTGGATCGATTTTGACTTACCGCTACTACTAGTTGGATTTATAAATATTGGTTAACATATCATATTTACCATTTACCATATCATATTTGCACCATATATTTTCGTAAAAAACAATTTTATCTCAAAAGTATTAAAAGAACTGTCACAATTTAATTAAGACAAATAATTGTGACAATATGGGGAAATAATTGTGACAATATGACCCATATTGTCACAATTATTTGTCACAAATAAATTTCAATAAACAAATGTGACAGTTATTTTGAAATTTATTCGTGATTTTCATGGTTAAAACACTAGTTTCATTTACTTACTTAGTTACGTAATTGAATGTTTAATTAACTTTTTAATTAGAGGAGGTTTCCGTAAAAACGGAAGCTTACGCCTCAATGAGGCACCCCTTCAATCCCTTCAATCAAAATCTCTTATCTAAGGTGAGGGACAAGTCTATCGCTTATCTTATGGGATTGAAACACATCACCGTGACCACGTCGAGCCATCTGGATCTAGGTCATCAATCACACAAAGTTGGGGTGCATCATAATAATCCATCCGATCGAGCCATTGCATCTCACAGAAATGTTTCAGAAAACTGATAAGTTTACTAACTGTGACAGGATATCCCACCGCAGACTCCGTTGGTGAAGCACATCCATTCCGCGAGCGGCTGGAGTTACGTGCGCTTAAGTAAATAGAAATTCTAATAGAGTATTAACTATGGAATATAGTACGTCCTCTTTGTATGGTGCAATCAAATCCTACTGTAAGTGAAATTAATGTGATTGGAATATACAATGGAGTATTAATATATGGACCGGTACTAATGTAGAGTACTCGTATTTTTCAGTTTTTTTTTTTTTTTTTTGGTTTCCCAGAATGTGCGAAATATACTGATTAGGAAGTAGGTTGAGCAAAAGTATGGTAAGTTCTTGGAGATGATGAAGAGCATGCATATCACACTCCCTTTTCTTGAGGTCATTAAGGACATCCCCTCCTATGGCAAGTTCTTGAAGAATATCATTTCAAAGAAGTCATATGGTGAGCAATTGTCGGTAAGTCTTTCAAAGGAGTGTAGTGTCGTTCTCTTAAACAAGTTGCCACAAAAATTGGAAGATCCCGGGAGCTTTACTATTCCTTGCTCGATTGGTTCTATCAATATTGAGAAGGCATTTTGTGATCTAGGAGCAAGTGTAAGTCTTATGCCCCTTTCCATCTTTAACAAGCTTGAAGGTTTTGAGCTAGCCCCCACTAGAGTATCTCTTCAATTAGCGGATCGTTTCGTTAAGTATCCAATGGGGGTAGCCGAGGATGTGCCAATCAAGGTCGGGAACTTAATCATCCCGTTTGACTTCTATATATGGACATCCCCGAAGACACCAAGATTCCCATTATACTTGGTCGTCCATGCCTAGCCACCGGGGGAGCTCTTATAGATGTCAAGAATGGTAAGCTCTCACTTCAAGTCGGGGACGACAAGATGGAATTTCACTTGAGAATGCCATGGAGGAGCCTTCAAATGTTGGATCATGCTACCAAGTACAAATGTTTGAGGAGTCTTCCATAGAACAAGATGTCCAATATGCCTTTGAGGAGTCCATTGTCGGGAACTCGGAGATGAATGCAATGGAGTATGATCTAGCTATGGACTCAATCTTGAAGCAATGCACCACGAGGTCCCTAGAAAGCTTGACCGAAGAGGGATTGTATGAGGAGAGGTCTATGCCTCCTCAAGTGGAGTTGAAACCCCTCCCCTTATCTCTTAAATATGCCTTTTTAGGTCCGAGTGAGACATATCCCGAAAAAACATGTGAATATGAGAGTATGCACTTTGATGTTGATCTTGAGTCGTTATTGATAGGTGATAAGTTTGTTAGACCAAGTGTCTTAAGAGAGTGTGATGGTTTGTTGAAAGATGGTTTTATTGAAGTTGTGAGGGAGCTTGAGTTAGTTGGTAAAGAGGGATGTGATAACTCAAGTTCTAAGAAATTGATCAAAAATCAAGAGAATCGAGAGATGATAAACATGACCCGATTTGTTTTTAAACTCATTCAAGGGTATGATCCTCCAATATTTAGTGGACTTGGTGAGGATGCAAAGGTTAGAAATGTAAAGGTTCATCAAGCGCATCGTATGTACGATCCCGGTTAATTGGAAGGTTTCCCTCTTGAGAGTTTAGCGAGATTGTTATTGTATAATTCTCAACAATTTCATTCGGTCGAGCCACCGACCTTAAACAAAGGCGCTTCGAGGGAGGCAACCCCGATTCTTGATATGTCTCTACTTCTTCTTATTAGATTTTCTTGGTGGAGCATTTTTGTAACGATTTATATCGTCTTTGAAGATTGATGAGGGTACGACTATTGCTCCCGGATATTCGGTGATGTGATTACACCGAATTTCCACTTTTGAAAAATCCAAATTATTGCTCCCGGATTTTTGGTGACGTGATTACACCAAAAATGTAACACCCCGTATTTTTAACACCCTTTTAGAAATACTTTCTACTTTACGTTATATTTTGTCGTATTTTATAAACTACCAGACCCCCTTCCGTCGGATGGGTAGAATTTTCATATTTGGTTTTTACAAATTTTCTCAAAATCAGTAACATGTCATTTTATTTATTTATATTATTTTACTATTATTTATAATAGATTTTTCAGCTCAACTTAAAGACAACTTAAGTCGATCATAACTCTTTCATTTATTCTCATACTTGCACACTCCAATATACATTTTGAAGATGGGGGTGAGTGCTATGACTTCCGAGAAGAAGTTAGGGACAAATTCAGCGTACAAATATTAATATTATGTATTAGTATTCCTATTGATATCACGTTATTTTTACTTTACATATTTCCCTATTAACCTAAACCACGTCCGACGACAACCATTTTCTACATATTATACTACATACTACGTAGGATACCTCGTCTAAATAGTACGTTATTACTTAGTAGCTATATATATACTACTCCGTACATGATTGATATCAACTCGTGACCTGACCTAGCTAACTAAATTAATTGACTCTTATCTACATTACACCATCCATCTTATAAAGTCAATTTTATCAAAAGATTCGGTCTCAAAATCCATTCATCTTATTGTTATTATAAATCGAATCGATTATAAGACAGTAAAGTAATCTAATCCGGAGTCAAGACCCAAATGGGCCTCATACTCACGCCTTCATCGGCCTGCTTATAATTATTGCTTACCTCTGAACTTATTAAACCTCATTCTTACCTTTAATCCCTCATTTAAGACTAAAAGAATCTCTCATCCTCACTCTTTTAACCCCTCATTCTTTTAATCCCTCGTTTAAATACTCCTGCCCTCCTAATCACCTTTCCAAACTTCATAATAAAGAAGTCTTATAATCACACAAACTATTCTTCTTCAAATCCATATACCATCTTCATCAAGGTATCTATGATTTTACCTTATTTCTTTTTATATTTTAAGAATTTTCAGCTTTATTTGTAAAATAATAATAATAATATTAATAATAAATTAAATTTAACATGCATGTTGATTTGAGGATAAATTTGGATCCAAAAATGAGTTTTCATAAAAAGGGTATTAGTATTATATCACTTTCGATGGTTAAAATTTCAGATTTTATGTTCTTCAGAATATAATGATCAATATCAACATGCATGTGATTATTCATAAGTATTGTGGCTTTAAAATGATTGGTTTATTTTTACCCCAAAAATTTACTAAGGATGTGACTAATTAGAGTTGTTTTTGTTGTTATTTTAATCCATGCCGAGAAGATGACAATTTTGCTTTTTAACGATCCGCCGGAACCACTTTCTCGACCCGTCACGGCCATCTCAAGATCTAGTATTATATCAAGGCTGAAAACCCATTGTTGGTGGGTAAATCGTCTTAACCCTTTTAAAATAAAATATAAAAACATATTTCTTATCGTTTTCAGACTTGGACTATTTATTTTTATATGCATGTATGTGTTTGTTGATGATCTTGATTATGTATGATTATTAATTCTATAGGCTTTATTTTATCACCTATATTTATGTTGTAGATAAGTCAATTTTAAAAATCTGGAAATTTAATTGGGAAGAGGAGGCGTATATATGGTACGGAGTGTTATAAGATGTTCAAAAGTTTGGGTTTTTAAATTTTCTTAAATTGTTATTAATTACTCCGTATTATTTATAAATATATATATATATATATATATATATATATATATATATATATATATATATATATATATATATATATATATATATATATAAAGGAGTCTGGGTGTTGTGATTAGAATTAAGTAACACAATTATTAGTTACTACGAGGTAATACTTATTATCAAGAGTAACTTTGAACAACGAATAATTTGAGAAAGGGTCTTTACAAGTTTTATACTTATGATGGTATGCATTAAAACGAATGATTTTGTTTATAATTGACCAAATATTAAAGTTAGTAGTTAAAAAGAGTATGATATGAGCATTAAGTAAATAATGAGAATGATTTGTCAGCATAGTTAAATTGAATAAGGGTATATAATTTTTGTCAATATTGGGTTTAGGTAGAGACGTGTGATTATGAATAGTTCGTCATTATATTATCGAGACGACTAAGATAAAGACCGTCTTATGAGTCAAAAATATCATTACCATGATAGACTAAATTCAGTTAGAATGTGGTGAGGATGTTAGCTTAGGAACCAATTTCGACACTGTTTTGTGTCATAAATTCATAAAATTGACTTGTAAGATAATATTAATATAACCGTCCCTTAGTTAATTGATTAAAAACTTGATTAAACTCCGTTAAATGGTCATACTAATCATTTGACATATTAACCAAGTTCGTTGGCCAAATCCCGGCCTACAAATAGGGACAACCCCATAAGGAGACTTTTATTTGACTACGTGCTATTTGACTATTGTTACTTCGTATCTAATTATCAGAGAAGCAATTTCTATCGAATTCGAGTTGGATAACACATAATGTTTTCAAAATATATTTCAAAAGATTGTATATTTTATTGGGCATTTTTAGGACTTAATTCGAAATCTCTTTGAGCGGGAAAGCAGGTTGTCTCTATTGTGTACGAGATAACTTGGAAGAATAGCGCTTATCTTAACCGTATAAAACCGTCTGTAGCGTACGAAGGGTCTTTGGCTGCCCTTGTCATTGACTCGAGAGTAGGCGGGAGTGTGGCCATACTTTAGGTGGGGACCTGATCAGTCCCGTACGTGTTAGGTGGATCGCACCCGGGTTCCCGTGAGTCGACGATTGGAGCGTGGCTGCGGGGATAACCGGCCGGGTGGTGAGTAGTCCATGGTGCGGGTAACAACCCCACGTATCCGGCATTTGACCCTGGAGATGAGAGGACGAATTTTGTTTTAAACGTGTTTATGTCACCACGGTAAATAGGGGTAATAATGTAAGCCCCTGGTATCGGTGTGATTGGCGGTATATTATTATTGTACAAGTATCAAATACGAAACTTATTCGGTAATTGTACAATGATTGGCCGGTATACCGTGATAAAACTTTTCCAAAAATAATACGGCACTTAAAACATTTCTTGCGATTTTCAAAGTTATGTGTTATCGGTTGTGCATTTATGTACTGTTATTTGATCTATGTTTGATTTAATATTTTGTTCATATAAAATTTTGATAATTTACCCACCTGACGATTTGTTTTTCTATGAAATTATTTTTAAAAATATTTTAATCGTCAGATTAAGGGAGACTGACCACTTCTCAGACGGGCAAGGTTGGAGATAGCTGATCAAGATGGGACACCAATGTATTTCTATTCTTCATGAAATTATTATAATTAAATGTAATATTTAAGTACTTTCATAATTATTATAAAGAAATCTAGTTAGTTGAGAATAGTAATGACTCAGATATGTATTATGTCTTCCGCTGTTTCCTATTATGGACTTATGTATAAAGTCTGGAAAATCCGGGTTGTTACAAAAAATCTCTTTGAAAAATCCAAAATGTTTGCTCCCGGTGCTTTAGTGACTTGATTACACTAAAGCACCACTTGAAAATCCAAATTTTAACTTTTTTATTTCACTTTCTTTCATTTTTCCCTTAGATTTTCTTAGCTTTTTTTTTACTTTCTTGCTACTTTTCATCTTGAGTTTTGCAATGAGGACAATGCAAGGTTCAAGTGTGGGGAGGAGCCTTATTTTAGTTCTTTTCAAAAAAAAATTTAAAACCATAAAAACTTCAAAAATCTCAAAAATCCAAAAATATTTTGTTTCTAGTTTATTTTAGTGTAGCTAGTTTATTTTAGTTTAGTTTGTGTATATATATTTGTTTTTGTGTCGTTTCCTCTTTTTCCCTTGTGTAGGTAAATGACCCGTCGGATGCCAAAAATCAAAATCCGAGGTAGATGGATGAAGACCGCTCCGGTATATTCTTTCCACCTTATTCTGTTTTCTTTCATTTGTTGAAGGAGGATGGAATTTTGATTGTATTGGAGGTTCTTGATGAACATTTGGGTTGATGGTTGTTTGCTCACTTGTGGAAATTGACTCTTTTGTGCTTTGTTTTATTTGTTTTCTTTATTTTTGTGTGATTAGTGTCTAGTTTAGTGTGTATTAGGGTAGTGTAAATATTTTCGAAAACCTAGTCTTGAAGCTTATTTTTGGAAGCCTACATTCTCTTATTAGTTTTACTTACCTTGATGTAGGACTCGAATCTGGTAGAATAGCTTTAAAATACTTGGTTTATCGACATTCTAGCTTAGGTCCACCCTCCCTACCAAATAGATTACTCGGGGGTTTGCACTTGACCATTTTGATCCCCCGTGGTGTGAAAACTCCTTGGTTACCGTGTCTCGTGTCCCTAGGTGACCATTATTCATTGTGACCGTTTTTATAATCCATGATTATCTATCAAAAATCACAAATACTTTCTACAATAATTTTTGCTTTTTGCTTTTGGTGATTCAAATGTGTAATGTTCTCCCCACTTCGAAAAAAAAAATCGAAAAAGAAACAAAGAAAAAGAAGAAATTGAAAAGAAAACAATGGGGAGAAAGAAAGAAATGAAAAACTATGAAAATCGAAGAAAGATCGCCATACATCAAAATAAATAAATTTTCCGTTGATTTGGGGAGCCATCGTGAAGGGCCTACCGAGGGACCGAGTTCCTAAGGAAGGAAGATAGCGGTGGTGAACCGGTCATTGGAACTATTACTTTTCTATTTCCTTTCTACTTGGATTATTTGGCCATATTGAGTTTTGGGACGACCCTTCTCTTTATTTTATAAAGAGGTCGAGGCACACTTACCTACAGTGTTTTATAACGCCACGGTTCTACTTTTCCACGCCATCTTACGCCCTCTTGTAGTTTATTTGGAAGGTTGGGAGGAAATCCGCTAGATTATCGATATTCATAGTGATTTATAGCTATAGTATTAGATTTTTGTCCATGTCTTGTAGGTTAACTAGTTTGAGAATGTTAGTTTTCATAATAGGTGGTTGATTTGTACTTTTCCCCGCCGTCTTGATGAGGGTGACGGTGTTTTCCTTTTTATGATGCAAACATGTTTTGTATTTGTGTGCTTAATTGATTGTTTGTGTCAAAAGTTTTGTGCAAGACCCAACTTGCCTTGCAACGGGATACCTATCCTCATGGTATGGCGTTGTGAGTTGAAGGGGCGTTGAGTGCGCTAATACTCATGCGGTTAGTAATAGTTTAGTAGTCGAGGGATGCTTATATCGTGCATTCACTCCTTATAGCCTAGATGTTTGTCTTTGCCTTTGTCGCGCTTACTCGAGGACGAGTAAATGTCTAGTGTTGGGAGGTTGATAACTCCGTTATTGACCGTATTTCTACACCTTTTTGACGTTTATTTAGCCTCGATTGATCGCATTTTCTTAGGCATTTTGGCTCATTTCGTCTATCTTTTGTATTACACGGGTTTTTGCATTTGTTGTTTGTTTTTAGGCATCTTCGTGTCGAAAGCGGTGAAACCCGAGCAAACCCGAGATCAGAGCACCCGAGTAAAACGAAGGTTGTGACCCGAGTTCGAGCCTAGACAAGCGCATAGAAGACCAAAAACGGGAAAATAAGGGCAGATCGAGTTACGCACGATCCACCGTGCGTAACCCATGCAGGAAGAAGGCACCGTGCGTTTCGGACCGTGCGTAACGGTCCGACCGTGCGCAACTCCGGCTCTGTATTTTCCCCTGTTTTTGGCCCGGTTTTGTGTAACCTAATTAGAACTATAAATACTCGATTTTATCATTTTTGGCCTCTCAAGTTTTCATTACACAAGTTATACATTTTGAATTCTTTGGGGTTTTAGAGAGGGTTTGTAGTCTTTGAAGATCTTCATCTTCCTTATTGTCCAAGATTCAAGCTTTTTATGATTATTATTATTTATTCTTCTTAATCTCTCCATCCTCTTTAAGTGGGTAATTTGTACTTCTCCTTTGCTTTAATTTTGTTATTTTCTCATTTTTGTTACTCTAGTTTTGTTTTTCCTTGTTTCTTCAAGTTCTTAGCTTTACTTGTTAATTCCTAGTTTTTCTTGTTAAGTTGTTGTTAGTTCATCTTAGTCTTCCCTTTTCTTTGTTTGTTACTATAGTTTGCTATTAATTTAGTTTCTCTCACTTTGTTCATGTTTATGAATTTCATGTTAGTATTAGAAACCCCCAATTAGATTATTCCAATTTGACCACTTTATTATAATTGGTAGTATAATTCAATTTACAACAATGTTCATAGTTAAAGACTCCACCTTTATACTTAATTCCATCAATTTAGTCATGATTAGTGAGTAGTCACCCACTAGGGGTCGATGAAGCCTAAAAGCCTAAATTCGCCTAAATTGTGCCCCTTGTATGTTAGTTTTGTATTGATTGAATTGGGTGATTGGGTGGAGTGGTGTTAAGGATTTTGGATTATCTTGGTTTAGGGGTTTGAGACGGTCTTAATCCCTTGGTCATCGATGGGAGTCGATTAGGATGGGTAACCGGTTTGACCCCTCTATCTTGCCTTACCGTACTAGATCGAACACGGGAGTGGTGTCTAGCACGGTATCCTCACACTAGTATGCGTACCTTTTTGACTTGAGTCGGTTTGGGGTTTATCACGGGAGTGACCCTCGGGTTTGACTTAGGGATTCCGTCTTACGAACCCGGGAGGGAGGTAAACGGGAAATTAAGCCGGACACGAACCCGGGAGGGAGGTGGCCGACCTAAACGCATACAATTTCACCCTTGATCCCGATTCCTTCGATACTTGATATACCTTGGTGCGATTTAGGTGAATTGAAGCGACATCGTTCCCTAGTCCCCTTTATTCTTGATCAATCGTTACTACTTTAGTCATCTTAGTTTATTTTAGCTTTAATTTTCTTTTAGTCATTCTTCATCTTAGTTACCAGTTATTCATTTAGTTTTAGTCTATCATCAATCACTTTTATCGACTTAGATAAACAATTAGAATTGAAACGACTAGGAATCACCACACTCCTTGTGGACCGACCCTTTCTAGTGCAACGATTATATCGTGCGCTTACGAGGTAATTAAAACTCCAACAATGTTTGTAGCTTAAATAACGACTTCAATACCATTTAACTTAAATAATTAACAAGTAATTGAGCTTAAATTAAGTGTTATCATGTGATTTGACAATATAACACCAAAGATATACTCATTTTAGATTTGGCGCATAACTGCGAAAACATACAAGAATGTTAGTTTAAGTTCAATTTTAGGTTAATTAGGCATGTTAAATGACATTTAAGTTTTAATCTTGAACAAAAAAAAGATAATTTAGTGTCAAAGTTTGACGGAAGAAAAAGTTTAGGGGTACCAATAAGGTAATAATAAAGTTTAGGGGTACCAACGATGTTTATAATGAAGTATAAGGGTACCATGTAGACACGTAAAAATGGTAAGGGTACCATGTAGAAAAGTGAAAAGTTCAGGGGTACCGTGTAGGAAAACCCAAATTTTAATTACAAATATTGTATCACTAGGTCTTCGTAGATCGGTCTAGGCATGCCTCAATGCTAAAGAGGAAAACGAATACAAGTAGATCACTCTAGAGATACCATCAATCCATTACGTAAATAAATAATCGATAATTAATTTAGAACCTACAATCGAATTCGGAAATGTTTGATTGATTAGGTAAATTGATAAAAAGAAGAGTTTACTATATCACGCACCTCACTTTACTATATCCGCACCTTTTAACCAATTTTTTTTCCCAATTTTGCCCTTCCTTAATTTGTCTAGATATTTTTGACTTGTATTAATTTTTGTAATTGAGAATCAAGTCAGGACAAAACATCGCAGCAACTCGGATATTAAAGGTATCGTAACGATTTTTCGATATCTTACACTTTAAAAATATGTTGTACAATAATTAATGATGACTTATTATTTGAAATATTATATCTAACGAATATTTTCCCAAGCCGAGGAACTTCATAGAGATCTAGATGAAACTTTCAGGATAGTTTCATGGCGATATACATGAAACTACCAATGCAGGACAGTTTCATTTAAATCCTCGTGAAACCATCACGGGAGTTTAAGCCACCCATACCCTGTTAACTAAAAGAATAACAACTTACTAAAAAATTTCCTCCAAAATGCATCATGACTAATATAAAAATAAATAATGATACTTCGTGTAATAAATAAAACAGATCAATTAAATCTCATAGAAGACAAGAAAAAATCAAAATAATCTGAACAAACTTATAATAAGAAAATCATCAAAGTAAAAAAAAAATTATCACTTCATTTTTCTAAATAATATTTTTGCCTTTTGAGGTTAATCTCTCTTCAATTTTTAAAAAATATAGAATTAGTGTAATTTTTTTTTAAAAAATGTGCTATTAAACAATTTAAGATTATATTAGTCATATGAGTAATCAATTGTTAATATTAATTTACATGTATGTTTTAAGTAGAAAATTAAGACTTTGAAAGTATGAGAATAACATATGCACCATGTAATAAAAAATATACTCCGTGTATAATATCTTTATTAAAATATACATGTATTGGCTTACTAATTTATGCTTAAATTCTAATTATTCTCTTAAATCTAAATTACACAGTTGTGTAATGTTAATTTTAGAATATTTATAAAATAAATTTGCATGTGTACCGTGCAGGGTCTATACTAGTTTGTACTGAATAACTTTATTTATCTTTAGTCTTTGGGCTTCTAGCAAGTTCAGTGACAAGATCTCTGTGCACATGACAAACAAGTACGGTGATATCGGGTCTTCCGGATGGATACCATGGCAAGGCACGAACGGCACTATGGGTTCCCCATTAAGTAGGATTTGGTAGGAGACCGATGAAATACATCTCATAATGAGATCAATTGTAGGTCGTGGGAAACCAAAGTATCGTAACGTGATTCTAATAAAATTCCAACCGAGACGGTCGCAAGCTTTACTCAAGTCTGCCTCGAAAGCTAAGAGTCCATTTATTTTCCTGGTACTATAATTACGGAGTAGTATTTTGCTTATTATCTCGTGAGCAATCAATATATTATCTGTAATTTGTCGCCCTGGTGTGAAGGCATTCTGGTATCTCCCAATAAAATCAGGTGAAACTTTTCGGAGTCTGTTGGTGATACGTTTCAGAACCACTTTCATATATAGTCACATTACATTGGCTAATCGGACGATAATGCTTACCTTTTCAGGAGCTTCTTTTATCGAAATAGGGGTGATTAATGTTTTATTCAATTCTGTGCAATCCCAGCCATAATTGAGAATACCCAATGCAGCTTGATAAACTTCATGCTTCACAAAAAACCAACACTTGTGAAAAAAGCGGTGGGATACCATCTAGACCAAGTGATTTTTGAATCTGGAATATCGCCCTACGCACTATTTGTTGTTCCGATAAAGACTTGGATAGTGAAGGTAAATTATGACCGAATTGACCTAAATATTCATGTAAGACGGAGTATCATGGACATTAGGCGATACTCTACGATGATATACAAGTATCTTGATACCTTAGACCATCTCCAACCATGCTCCAATATCATTCATCATCCTTTCATCTCTCTTCTTTCTCACTCATCCAACTCACAAAAAAAAAACACTCCTCCATCCATACTCGATCATCTCTTCTCATCATCTTTTACTCTCTCTCATCATTTATCTCTCCTACTTTTTAATACCCACCATTCCACTCCTCCACTATTTTTTATTAATTATGAAAATAATTTGTTAACTAATGTAATTAACAAAATCGAGTACGATAATTTAATTTGATAGTTCAACTCGGTTTTTAAATTTCATACTCGGCGGTTGTCTCGGACTTTTTAATAAAACACAACAACTGGTTTAAAAATAAAAGTACGAAACACAATATTGCCCAATAAAAATACAAAGCACACATAAAAATACGAAGCACACACATAAATATTACTACTCCGTCACTTTCTAATAGGCTCATGATCTCCATCGTAATCGTAATCTGAATTGTCCAACCAGCCGTCTGGGTTTTCGTCTTCTTGAAGTTCAATTTCCTGGAGCCGATCCTCCTCCGTCGTAATTTCGTCATAGATATTCCAGTAGTAAACCTCTTCACGTTGAACAAATGTCCCTCCTCTCCCAGACAAAAGGTCTCTTAAAACATCTTCAGCAATGACTTCGAACAGCCGGGCTTGATAATTATTTGGATTATATTGTGAGTTTTGATAACTGCCGGAGTTACCGATATTTGTTTGAGGACCCATAAAACTTTCGTCTCTCATTTTTTGAAAAACTTCTAACATTTGTTGTTCTAAATTATTATCACCACTACTATTATTATTATTCGGATTATTATAATTATCCATAACTAATATTATAAATAAAAAAGTTTAATTTTGATTTGTATTAAATGTGATTAACAAAATAAAATAGAGAGATGAAGAAGTAGTGTGACAATATCACTCAATATTATACTCTATTTATAGAGAAAAAAATTTCCAATCTAGATATTTATTTTTTTTTTTAAAAAAAAATTAAAATAAAGTTTTTCATCAAAAACATAAAACATATACAAAAAGATAAGAAATTAAAGGGAATGAACTTGGTCATGCCACATGTCAATACTTGATTGGCTAATAGAATTAATAAAAAAAAAAATACTACACGAGCTCAGCGTAACACTCGGCATAATGTTGATGAGTGGAGTGCTCATCAAAAATTTGATGAAGCCTCATCATCATTGCAGGGGTTGCTGAAGGCATCATCATGTGTATGATGAGTTCACACATTACAGTTGGAGATGCTCTTAGATGTGTATGCCAATGAACAAGCGGCAGCTTTAGCAGATCGTGGAGAGAAAGCCAGTGAAAAAGGTCAAAGAACCGGGGAATTTTAGCGCCGAGTAGCAAAGGGCCAGAGAAACTTTCGTCCCCCTTATCCTCTATTGTAATGTATCTAAGTGCGCACTTCATTTTAGTCTAGTCTAGTGATTAAGACGGAGTATCATGGACATTAGGTCTCTATTGAAAAAAAACAAATGTCAAAGTTATGATAAGTTGATAAGATAGGTCCATAAAGTAAGATAAAGCAAACTACCCATCTCCCATTTTGTGCAACTTATTAGGGTCACGAGCTTTATATACGAACAGAGAACGAAACTATTTGTACATTATTTGTACAGAAAAAGGTAAACACCGTTACTTATTACCTTGAGGTATGACCAGTACCATGTCGATAATCAAGGCCTATAATCTGTAATTGGACTTCTGCACGATTTTTTTGGTACTTTAGTGACGATTCTCACATTAAAAACGAACGTAGATAAGTCATAAGTGAATACGTGATCCGATTTCCACAAACATGGATCGGCAGCAGTGGAGAGGATATACAACAGCAACACCGACATGGCGACATAAATCAAACTTATCCCAGACTTAAAAGTTAAAATGCAGGCACAAATATCAGGGACGAATCCAGAGTTCAAATTTTGGGTAGTGATACAATCGTATTTTTAATGATATGATCGGTTTAACTGTTTGACTAATTAGTCGATAGGTTAGATGATCTATAGAGTAATCTGTGGTGAGGGAATGAATCACCTAGGATTAATCAATGGGTTTGGATGACATTAGAGAGAAAATAGAGATTGGATAGCTAAGAAAGATTAACTTTCAATGATAAATTCTTGGATACCTCATTACAACTTACTAATACCTTATATAAGCTAAATGACTTGGAGAATAAGAAATAAATGACAAATTTAGTAGTATACCCCTTGCTAATATTTTGGTTTGTATCAATACCGTCCTCTTCAAACCACCCTTGTCCTCAAGGGTGCATTTCTTTGTAACTAACTCAATGAAGATCAAAGCAGGAGAGTATAATTGTGATAAATACTTGCATAGGCACCCTTCATGTTTGTAATTGACTTGACTTAGGAGCCCTGTCACCTTGGAGCACAATTTACCCGGGTCAAATACATGAGTGGAGTCTCTTATACGAACCCATTTGACAGTCACTCTCAGCTTCTCCTTGAAGGTTGGCAACTTCTGATCATTCATACCAACAACTCCACCGAGATCAAAAATAAAGGCACCATTATCAGTATTAGCAAGGTTATTCCAAGCACCAATGATGAATGGAAGAGTGTGGCCAATAGTATTTAAAAAGATCGGCTCTTGTGACTGATATTCAGTAAAGATCGGCTCTTGTTTTGCCTTATGATGCCGGAATTGTTCAAGAATATCCCTCCATAACATATCCTCGAGACATCGAATGAAATATGAAATGACCCAAAAACTATCGAAGCAAAGATTATTACATTGCTCAAACATGTAGCATACCTCTTTGGTTTCCATATCAATGGCAAATAATGTCATCCGACCCAAAAACTTGCAACATAATGTATCAAAAAAGAAATCTGTGAAAATGTGATCATACTCAATGTCGCTCTTCTTAATGAGTGAGGTATCAAGCACCCTAATACCTACATACAATGCATAACCACTCGGGTCAAAGACGTAAGTAAGAAATCCAACCCCTTTCCTTGTCCTATTCGTGATGTAGTTAAACCATAAGACCAAACGATTGGATTCCCAATTACATTCCTTACTAGTATCTTCCACACCCCTAAAATCACCCTTGTCCTCAAGGGTGGGACTAGAAAAAGGATTTGACCGCACCGAGCCCATGACACAAGCACCACTGATCGTAAACCTGCAAATGAAAATGCTAAAGTAGAGTTCGAACTTAGGCAGAGAACCAATACAACCAAGTTCATAACTTATCATCATACCATATGTGATTGTACCTATTCCATTACCAAAAGACAATCTCAAGTCTAATATGCCTCATCTATATAGCTCCTTTGAAATATCTCTAATAAATAGCTTCTTATCCTTAGTTTGAACATGGCCAGGAGAAAAACTATCAAATTCCTTTTTCAATTTAATCTTCTTGTGTATATCAGCTGCAATATCTTTCATTGCAGCAGTCTGTTTATCTCCCATAACAGAGTCACTAAACAAGTAAGCACCATCTAACACGAACTTTACCTCACGCAATTCTTCAGATTTCAGAACCTTAGTCACCCCTGAATGAGACAAGTTGAATTTTGCATCGCTAAGATTCAACAAATCCGGTCTATAAGCCTCTATAAAATCCCCGTGTTTTTGTAACTCTTCAAAGGCCTCACATATTTCCTTCACAACTTGAGCAAAGTATTTCAACGTTTTCCCTTTACACTTGGCCAATAATTTAGTCTTTGACTCCCTTGTGAATGCTTGAATATCCGTCGGGGAGACAAAAGCTACTTCTTGAGTACCAAAAAACTCAACGACGTATTCTTCTAGGTCAAGAGTTCGCTCCCCGTCTTCAGGCCTACTAATCTGAGAGTATGGATAATTTAGGTAAGAATTCTTACCATAGAATTCGCCATAATTGTTCGGTGTTTGGTCTAGAGGCGGATCAAGAGTTTTGTCATCAGACCCGAGCTCATAATCACATCCAATGGAAATAGTATCAATTTCTTTGGCAGCTTGAGCCATTTCTATCATAAAAGTTGGAATTGGCAATTCATAAAGGCTCTTCTGATAAGGAACATTTTCATTCCTAACATAAGGCAATTGACACTTCAAGACTTCGGACCTTAGACACTTATTGTCATCAATTAATATGCCATCATCCTCCTCACAAGCATTCATCTCATCAACCGATGGTACATTTTGATTCTGGTTCGAGCATAAAACTGATTCCGACATTTCATCGAACACCTTGTGAACACAAGCTAAAGCCAACTCCTTTTGTGAAATAACAGTTTCTGGTTGACTCATTTCATCAAACATTTGGGGTGCAACACTAAAATTTCTTAGTTCTTCCACCAATTTTTCTGAATCAACCTCATAATTTTCATTAATTTCAATATACAAAATCTTCTCGTAACTCTTATCTAAGGGATACATATATCCATTTGAAGATCTTTCCCACAATCCTTTCATTAATTGATCATGAAATGAGTTAAGAAAGTCGATTTTATAGGATAGAATTACCTTGCTTGTTAAAGCAAATTCTGCAACTTCCTCCATCTTCATATTATGTGGCAAGCCATTGGAGAGCTTATCGAAGATATTCTCACCCTCATATGACGTCCCATGTGTATTTCCTGCTAGTACCAGTTGCGCCATGGTGGCCGTCAATTTCTTCACTTTCTATGAGATGTACGTGATTTTGTCTGAGATTGTCACTTTGTCTGAGATTTTTTTTTTCTGGCTACTATAGGAATAAAGATGAATCGTTTTTTTTTTTTTTTGAGATTTTGATTTGCACAGGTCGAAAGGGAAGATTGCTCTGATACCAAATGATACAATCGTATTTTTAATGATATGATCGGTTTAACTGTTCGACTAATTAGTCGATAGGTTAGATGATCTATAGAGTAATCTGTGGTGAGGGAAGGAATCACCTAGGATTAATCAATGGGTTTGGATGACATTAGAGAGAAAATGGAGATTGGATAGCTAAGAAAGATTAACTTTCAATGATAAATTCTTGGATACCTCATTACAACTTACTAATACCTTATATAAGCTAAATGACTTGGAGAATAAGAAATAAATGACAAATTTACTAGTATACCCCTTGCTAATATTTTGGTTTGTATCAGGTAGCGATTTCATCATGTTTGCTTACTTCATATGAAAATGTGTCATTTTTATAAAGTATGGAGTAGCAAAAGTCGATAATCTTAACCATTTTTTGAAATTTGGGTAGCGAATGCTACCCTTTGTTACTAACTAGATTCCCCTCTGGGCACAATTAGGATAGATAAAACTACAAATGATGGTTAAAAGATGCTGATAAATTTTGTAATGAAATTCCATTGTTTGATGTGAATGAAAGAGTTGAAGCTTAGTTTGTATTTGAATGATGTAATGATATGGATAATACATAGCTGCTGTAGGAAGATCAACACTATATATACATATAACCAGAGTAAGAAACCTAAAAAAGGAAAGTGGGCTTAGTAGTGAAGGATGTATCACGTTGGATCAAGTGCCACAACATGTCCGCTTCTTCGGTCTAAGGTATCAGTGTGACATGTGGTATCATTCCTTAGTGGGCTGATATGAGATGGGCTCAACATCCCCTCGCAAGCTGGAGAATGGGGCAAAGGAGACATTCCCAGATTGGAAAGAAGACGCCAATGCTGCTGAGAGGGCAGAATCTTGGTAAAGACATCTGCTAACTGGTCCGTAGTGGGTGTGTAGCTGAGTTGAAGTAACCCTTCCATGACTTTATCCCTAGTGAAATGGCAATCGAGCTCAATATGCTTTGTGCGCTCGTGAAATACAGGATTTTTAGCGATGTGTAAGGCGCTTTTGTTGTCACAATGCAAAGTGACAGGTGCGAGATTATGAACACCCATTTCAGTGAGAAGACGAACTAACCAAGTAACCTCAGCAGCAGCTTGGGACATGGCTCGATACTCAGCTTCAAAACATTTGGAGAGATTGTTGAAGAAAATTGGGTCAGTCATTGTTTCGGGAGGAGTCGGTGTTGTTGAGGTTGGGAAGTATTTGGAGAGATTGTGTGTATGAAAGGGGAAAATTTATCAAAACATTGTGAAGAGTGATGTGAGGCGTGAGTGTGACGGTGCCTATGTGCTTGACCTGTGCTTTGTTGCCATTGGGAACGGTGATGTTAGAGGGAGGTTCAAGGATATGGAAGGTGGTAAACATGCTTAGGTGCGGTGTAATGTGACTCGAAGCCCCACTATCTATTATCCATTCATGGTTGTGGTTAGGAGAAATAAAACTTAGAAGGTTACCTGCCATCATAGCATGAGTCTCTCCTGAATTAGTGCCATTGAACTTACCCAAATCTACCATCATTTGATCATATTCAACCAGATTTGCTGTACCCATACTTGAGCTTCCTGTTTGATGCACATTCTGAGGTCCAACACCTTTGTTGACATTACTATTTCTGTTCTTCCTGAGTTCAGGGTGAAGAAGATAACATCTGGAATTGCTGTGTCCTTCCATGTTGCAGTGGGTACAGAAATAAGAGTTTCTTTTTCCGGTGTAAGGTGCACCATTCTTGTTGTTAGGTTTGAAGCTGCCTGGTTGTTGTGTTGCTGTGATATTTCTGTTCTGAATATTCTGGTGCCCGTTCCAGGTTCTCGCTGCCATGGCTGAAGCATCCAGATTGAGAGGACTCTGAGAGGTGATTTCCCTTTGTTTTTCCTCTTGAATGAGAAGAGAATAGGTTGTATTCAAGGTTGGAAGAGGTTCCATCATTAAGATATTTCCCCTTGTGATGTTGTAAGACTCATTCAGCCCCATCAAGAACTCGATAAGCCTTTCATTCTCCTCGTGTTTGATGATTTCTTTGTTAGCATGACAAGTACAGATTGGTCGTGTCCAAATGCATTTTATTTCTTCCCACAGTTTCTTCAATTTGACAAAATAAGTAGAGATGGAATCAGACCCTTGGGTAGTGTCATTGAGTTGGTGTCGTATCTGGTAAAGTTTAGCACCATTGAACTGTTCAAACCTCTCCTTTAATTCCTCCCAAATTTCCTTGGCGGTTTCAGAATACATGACATATTCACGGATATCTTTGTTGACAGAACTGATAATCCATGATATGACCATGTCATTGCATCTCTCCCAATGTCGAAGCTTAGCATCCCTTGGTTTGGGCTTAGGGATATCTCCATTTATGAACCCAATTTTGTTTTTAGCCGACAATGCTATGAGCATAGATCTCTTCCACGCCCCGAAGCCATTTCCGTCAAAGGGTGTGGACACAATAAGTTGTCCTGTACTGTCTCCAGGGTGAACATAGAGTGGGTCTGAAGGATCTATGGTTTGGGTTACCTTACTATTACCACTGTCTGAATCAGGCATGATGGAGGAAGGACAAACCGAGATAAAGACTCAAACTTTGGAGTATATGACTGGCAGGAATAACAGGGAGAGCAAATAAATAAAGAAAAAAATGACAAAAGGTTGAAGCTTGATGGTGGATATGAGAAGATATCACCTGAATGTTGTTGAAACCGTATGACGGGTATTAACCTGCTCTGATACCATGATAAATTTTGTAATGAAATTCCATTGTTTGATGTGAATGAAAGAGTTGAAGCTTAGTTTGTATTTGAATGATGTAATGATATGGATAATACATAGCTGCTGTAGGAAGATCAACACTATATATACATATAACCAGAGTAAGAAACCTAAAAAAGGAAAGTGGGCTTAGTAGTGAAGGATGTATCACGTTGGATCAAGTGCCACAACATGTCCGCTTCTTCGGTCTAAGGTATCAGTGTGACATGTGGTATCATTCCTTAGTGGGCTGATATGAGATGGGCTCAACAGATGCCACCCAACCCAACAAGTTTACTTGACCGTTAACTTCACGCCTTGTGGGAGCTTCGTCTGGAGCATTACAAGTCGTTGTCGCTTATCATTGTCGCTCGCCCTTGGGAATTTAGGTGTGAAGAAGTCAACAATTACCTCTTCAAGCATAGCAGCATTCTCAAACACAAAGAATGCAAGCTCGAGGTCAATCGCCTGTCCCACGTAGCCAACAAGCTCCAACGTCGCCAACCTTTTCAGGGGGAACCCAACCCATTTTTTAATGGGGAAATCTCGTTTGTAGTCTTTGTACAAAGGCTGCAACTGCACCCACAACCCACAAAGATGACCAATTAATATTAACTCATACAACCATATCCTTACTCCCTACCACTTTAAACAAGTATAAGCACTGAGAGAGGGTTCATGTTCTTGCCTTCAACGACAGCTTTCGTATACTAGAAGATGCAGCTATAAAGGAAGTACATTCCAAGACACTTCGGTTAGAAAATACTCCGACTTGGAGTTCAAGATGTTGAAGGTTTGGCATAGCAACAAGATTATGTTTACCAAACCTCGAACTCGCCTGTGGGATAAAAAAAGACATTAGACAGTTAGAGAACACTATACCACACAACTGATTTCTACAAGTAATTGCAGGTTATGCTATAACAGAATTAATCGCACTTACAGTGGGAGTATAATGCACAGCCAACCTCAGATTCAGGAATACCAATTGGGATAAATATCGTGAAAGGGACCTAAAAGCATAGACAACACAATGACTCGCATCGTTCGAGCCAATTGACATCTCAATGAGAGAGTAAGCATCCTCAACACGCAGCTCTATGGGATGGCTATAAAGTATGAAAGAGCGGAGCTTTCTGGCGGATATGTCGATTTTTTCCAGTTTGAAGCAGAGAGCGATCTCTAAATGTCTTACTTTTAATGACCCACAAATTCTGGTTAAACAATCCGATTGTTCAATGCACAAGCTCTCCAGGAGAGGGCAGCAATGAGAGAGGCCATCAACAAAATCATCATTGACATTGACGGACTTAAGACAAAGAGAGGTTAGGGACGACATGACACGGCTAGTGAACGCAGGTGACAGATGAAGACAGCCGCCACATACATGCAAACGAAGGTCATCACGAGTTACACATTTTCGCCTCCAAAATGAATTAAAGTTAAACTCAAGGATTTTGACTTGTTTATCAATTGCAAAAGCCGCCCACCTATCAACATGAGATTGCCAATTTAAGTCCAAACCGGAAATGATTCGAAGTTCATCTATAGTAGTCCCCAAATGCTTTTCAAGAATACCATCAACCCGCCTCACGAAACGGGCACTATCTTCATGAAAAGATAAGTTTTTAGTCGTCCCCATAGACAACAATCGGTTTTCAAAAGTTTCGATTTTTTTGAAAATCAAGCGTGGAGTACATCGCCATGCTAAATGACATTGGGGGGAAACAAGACTGAATGTTAAAGCTTCGTTCATGTCTAAGTAAGAAATTATTAACAATAGAAGTTCTTGAGGCAGATCACTCAAGCGATCATCATTCTCTTGACTATTGTACCCAGCCTTGCATATAAGCAAAAAAAAAAAAAGATTAGGAATGAAACATTAGTGAAAGCAAAGGGGATAACTAACAAAGGCTCCTAATTGTGTACCTGGTTGTAGAATGATTCAAGTGCAGGCCACGACTTCATGAGCACAACTGGCGTATACTAGCACAAGAGCTTAAAATTATACACGAATCATGAATTGTATAGTCTATATATGTTTTCATCACAGCAGAAATTGACCAAATGAAAAGGCTACCAAAGATAGATGTGTATGTGTTGATCCAGTAGTTAAGGGTTAAGACGGTAATCGGGTATTGTGGACAATAGGTCTTGCGTTCCAATCCCAACTCCCGAATTCATAGTATTACTGTCATGATTCGAGTTTTACAGCAAACAGAGCTCCTAAATTAAAGAAGCCCAGATCAATTGCGACTATTAGTAAGGGCAAAAGCTTTAAAGCCTACTCATCAAAACTGAAATGAGCTAGTGTTAATTTGGAAAAAAAAAAAGGAATAAAGATGGTATTTTTATTAAGATAGTGTTAACAATTCATCAATGTGAGGGACAGAGGGAGCCATATGATTTCATCAGAACAAAAATCAAGGGAATTAATTAATTTAATTACCTGAAGAAGGGATTAGAGAGTAGAGAGTAGAGAGTAGAGAGGAGAGAGCTCTGATTTTGGGACTGCAAATTCTTCAAAAACAGGGCTTACAACTACGGAAACAGGAAACATTAATGAACGGACTACTGTATTAATTAACGGAAACAGGGCTCCGGTGACTTTGAAGATAGAAGATACGGACTAAAAAATTACCCTAATGTCAATAACGGGCTTTTACTCCATCCTAATGACATTTTACCTATTTATCCCGTCATTTTCCAACGCTCTCAAAAGTAATTTTCATTTTTTCTCTAAAAAAATCTCAAATTTGACCTAATCGAATTCGACTACCAACCCGCCGGCCATCACCACCACCGGGACCACCACCACCACCCTCTAATTCGTTCCCTAAATCCTAATTTAATTCACCAATTACAATTAAACAATAATTAGAAAAAAAATGTAACTTAATCCTAATTTAATCCTTCAATTTCAATTAAATTTTGATTAGACAAAATAATTAATGTAACCATACAATTGATTTAGGGGAAATGGCAATTAGTTTATCATTAATTAAATTAGGGCTAATGATCGATCCCTAATTTACTCCACCAATTTCAATTAAACGATAATTAGAAGGAAAAAAAAGTAACAAAACCCTAATTTAATCCTTCAATTTCAATTAAAGATTAATTAGAAAAAGTAATTACCGTAATCAAACAAGTAATTTAGGAAAAATAGTGATTACTTCATCACTAATTGAATCAGTACTCATAATCGATTTGTAATTGTGGTTTTAATAGTTGTATGCAAATGAGAGAAACTTGGTTAGGAGAACGGTGAATTATGAGAAGGATAAATTTGGAATTATTAAGAAAAATACGTTAGGATTGAGTAAAGTTGCGTTAGAAAAAAGTAATTTCGTATAAAAACTCAAGATTATCGTCACATATTGTCACAGGTTACCTAGTCTGAACCACTAGGCTAAAATCTTGCGTAAAGCTGAGATTAATTATAGACAAGGGAGAGAGACATCTGTTTGTGAGGAGAATAGTAGGCTCCATGTAAATATTTGATTGAATGTCAGCTCACCTGGAGAGCAATAGAGGACTCACCCGTCACAAGTCACAACGGACAAAATGAGGATTTAGCCTAGTGGTTCAAACTAGGTAATCTGAATATGGGCTGACCGCCTAAACCAAACTAATTATACACCGTAAATTTTTCTTTTTTATTCTTGTATGGACTAATAATAATCTGGTATGATAAGACCAGACTATTTTTTACATACCCAAAAATCGAACAAGACTCAATCCGTTCCATTTTTTTTTTTTTTTTTGAAAAACTGATCCGATCGGGTTTTGAAACCCGTGGCTGCAACCTACAAGTTTAGCACTAGGAGAGTAGCAACTGAGTATTGAAATTCCATATAAGGAATGAATTAATAGGAAAATGGAAGAATATTAAAGATGCGTGGCCAAAGAGGGAGAGATTCCCATGCTTTGCTGTTCACGTCAATGAATTACTCCGGAATTGCAGGCCAATTTTACACTTCCTTCAATTCCTCATGCAAAACTTTACTTTCTCAAAATCACCCACACACCCACACACCCACACACTCACACACTCTCACACATATATACTCATTTACTCATTTATTTACTCATGCATGGTAATTATGGTAAATTATATGGTAAATAATATGACAAAATCATAATCAATCCCCACCATACACGCTCTTCCACATTTTAACAATTTGAGCGCCAACATAAACCCTAGACAGAGAATCTAGAGTGAGAAACACACATTCACACACTCTCTCTCTCTTCATCAACCTCAATCATCAATCAATACCCCTTTTTAAAATATTGCTTTTTAAAAAACAAATCTGTCAGTATCACTTCCAAAGTACTACAGCTTTTTTTACTTAATCCTCCGTTTTAATTACTAGAGATTACTTAGTCACTTTACGATAACGAAAAAGTTTCAAATTTGAAATCTATTGTAGACGATACTTGATTTAACCGCTTATCCCATTTTCATTTACTCCATAATATTCTACCACCACCACCAGCACCATTATTACAAATATTAGAATAATAAGATGAGCATGTTATGTTAAGATGAACAACATAGAGAGCATATAGTGTTGTGTTATGTGGGAGTATGATATAGATCTGCATACCCATTACTTCTCCACAATCCTACCATCTTCTTTCTTTCTTCTACAAAACTAAACAAACCCATCTTTTATTTTGGTTGGTGTTGGTTCCATTATTAGAAATATTTTGAACAAAGTCAAGCAAATCATTAAGTGGGGGCACTTTTTGAATGAGAGATGCCTACTCTTTAAATTCAGTTTAAATGTGAATTCCTTTTCTGGGTATTTCAGTTTTTTGTTTTTTCAAACTATAAAGTTTGCATCTTTTTTACCAGGGAGATAAAACCAAGGTGGGAAAAGAAAAAAAGAAGTTGTCTTTTTTGTTGTTTGAATGCAGAAATTGTAGGGAGAGGAAAGAGAGGTGAAGATGTCAGGAGTTGGAGGAAGTAGAGTTTATGATGCAAGTAAACTGCATTTGAAGAAAGAGTTGACACAAATTAGAAAAGCATCAAGAGTATTGCGTGATCCTGGTACAACTTCCTCTTGGAAATCTCCTTTAAGTTCATCTAGATCTGTGGCCCCCTCTTTTTTGATTAATAATAGTAGTAATAGTAACACTAACAGTAATATTAATAGTAATAATCATCACTATCACCATCATTCTAATTATGATAACAGTAACCATTTAATTTCTAATGATAGTAATAAAGTTAGGGGTTTGAAAGACAAGGACAAGGATAAGGAAAGGAGGGTGTTTTTGTATAATTGGAGGAGTAATACTAATAAGTCTTCTAGTGAGAAGAGTTTGGGTAGGTTTGATTTGGAAGGTCTTGGTGGTGTTAATGGGAGTGTTGTTAGTAATGTTAATGATGGATCTTCGCTTGCGCGGAGTGTTGCAACTGCTAGTGCTGGTGGTGGTGATGATGATGATGATGATAGCGATGGTAGGAATCCCGGTGGTGATTCCAAGAGTGATACTTGTGTTGGGGATTATAATCGTCGACCACATCACCATCGACGTTACACTACTACATTTAGATGCAGGGATACGAGGCTTGCCTCGATGGCATCTCCTACCACGGGTAGGAGGACAATTGGTAAGAAATCGAGGAAAAATGGTGGTGGTGGTGTTTTGTTGCATAAACAAAAACAGAAGAGAGGGCAGCAATTAGTTAATAGGCAGAGGGGAGTGGGATCTTTGGTGTTGAGCCAGGATGATTCTGTTAGTTTGGCTGACCAATCTGATGATTCTGGGAGTTACTGTCTTTCGGAGGAGCTTGGTCGAGCTCAGGCTGAATCCCCTTTGCTATCTAGACTTAGGAGTAGGCATAGGTTCTTACGAGGGAGTCGAAGGGATGACTCTTCTTATACTCTTAGTACTCCTGCTTTGTCAACGGGCGGCTCTTTTACCCGATTTGCCTTTGGGAACTGTAGAAATCCTAGTACTGTTGGATCTTGGGATGGGACTTCTGCTTCTTTCGATGATGTGGATAATGAGGAGGAAAATCCTTTAAATTTGCCTGGTCGTCATGGATGTGGGATGTGGTCAAAGAAGATGTCGAAGTACAGAGGTTCTAGTGGGAGTTGCTATTCCCCTTCATTATCTGATACTTTGAGGAGAACGGGTGGTCGACTGCTTTGTGGAACCCAAAAGGGTCATCATCATAAACGACATAGATCGTCATCACATGCAAAGCAGAAGATACACTCCCAGATGGCTCAAGCCCATCTTCCCTTGCTAGCTAATAGCTGTGATGGGGGAGATTCTTCATTGGCAACAGGTAACAGTGATGATGAGCTATCTCCGAATTTTGGAGAGCTGAATTTGGAGGGCTTGAGCCGGTTAGATGGGAGGAGGTGGTCGTCGAGCTGTAGGAGCAGGGAGGGGTTGGACCTCATGGCTGTTGGTAAGGAAACTGAAGAGGAGAGCTCACCCGAAAATATTAGGAGCTTGAGTCAGAGATACCGGCCAGTCTTTTTTGATGAGTTGATTGGACAAAATGTCGTGGTTCAATCTCTAATGAATTCTGTATCACGTGGGAGAGTTGGCCCTGTGTATCTCTTCCAAGGTCCTCGTGGGACTGGCAAAACATCTACGGCAAAAATATTTGCAGCTGCTTTGAATTGTTTAGCAACGGAGGGGGCAAAACCATGTGGAATCTGTCGGGAATGTACTGATTTTATCTCAGGCAGGAGTAAAGACTTGTTGGAGGTTGATGGAACCAACAAGAAAGCTATTGATAGAGCAAGATATGTACTGAAAAGCTTGTCTATTGCACCCTCGACAGCTTTCTCACGGTACAAAATTCTGTTGATTGATGAATGTCATTTGCTGCCATCTAAGGCATGGTTAGCATTTCTCAAGTTTCTGGAAGAACCACTACCACGAGTTGTGTTCGTATTTGTAACTACTGATCTTGAAAATGTGCCTCGTACTGTGCTGTCTCGTTGTCAGAAATATATCTTCAACAAGATCAGAGAAAACGATATCGTCAATAGATTAAGAAAAATAGCGAATGAAGAGAATCTTGATGTGGATGATGATGCCTTGGACTTGATTGCACTGAATGCTGATGGGTCGCTCCGAGATGCTGAAACTATGTTAGATCAGTTGAGTTTACTTGGGAAAACAATTACGACAACTCTTGTTAATGAGCTTGTAAGTTCTACTGTCTGCATCTTTCTTGCTGTTATCCTTATATCACGTGTTTCTGTGTTTAGAATATGATGGAATAAAGCAAAACCACGGAAGTGTGTCTGCTTAGCATGTAAATCCGTAAATGAGTCACATAATATGTGTGCATTCATAAAAGCAAATCTTTATGTTGGACTTTTCATGGTACAGGTAGGCGTTGTCCCAGATAACAAACTACTTGAACTGCTGGAGTTAGCTATGTCCTCAAATACTGGAGAAACGGTAAAAAGAGCGAGGGAGTTGATGGATTCTGGAGTCGATCCTCTTGTTTTGATGTCTCAACTTGCCAGCCTTATAATGGACATCATTGCTGGATCATATCAACTTGCTGATACCAAATGCAGTGATTCACCCCTAGGTGCTCGAAGCTGTAAGTACTATCAACTTAATGTTCTTGCCTAGAGTGTTTGTATACTGCTTGATTCACTTGATGAGAAAAAAGTAAAGATTCTCACTTAAAGATTATTTCACGTGTCTCATTTCGTCAATCATGAGAAATGGCTTGTATTGCTCGAAATGCTCGTCCTATTTTGCATTATAATTTGCTTTTCAAATTTTGTAGGGAAGGTCTGTTACTGGATGTGCTTAAAATTACATATTGTTTTTTCGCGTCACTTGAAACTTTGTGTCTATTTTACAGTGTCAGACATTGAGCTTGAGAAACTAAAACATGCACTGAAGCTTCTTTCGGACTCTGAAAAGCAGTTGAGAGTTTCCAGTGAGCGATCGACGTGGTTCACAGCCACATTACTACAGCTGGGTTCAGTTTCTTCCCCAGAGTTTACACTATCAGGAAGTAGCAAGAAACAAAGCTCCAAAACTACCCTAGACGATCCTTCTACTGCTTCAAGAGATGCTTCAGGACACAAGCAAACTCCTGATACCCTTCATATGAGGCAAAGATCAGCTTCTCCGACTTCATTTTCAGCAATTGGTACTAGAAACTTGGCTTTTCTCGAAGATTCCAAGGCCACAAACAAACGCTCATTAAATAGCGTGGATAGCATTGCGTCACTTGATGAAGAAGCAAACATGGAAGCCTTGAATGATATATGGTTACAGTGCATTGAGCGGTGCCATTCCAACACTCTGAGACAACTACTTCATAGCCATGGAAAGTTACTTTCTATTGCTGAAGTTGATGGTATGTGCATGCTATTTCTTACTCTATTCAATAAGCGAGTGTTTTAACTTAGATTCCTTCCAGTTTTGTTAAGCTCAGATTTATTCAAGTGTTTTTAGAAACGGTTTATCTAACGTGTGCCTCGCTAGGCACACATTAAGGGGGCGTTTGGTTTGGGGTCTACAAGAAAGGGAAAGGTAAACAATCTTTACCATTCCCTTTGTTCTTGTTTGTTTCATCACTTTTTCCATTCCCTTTCCCTCTTTCATTCCTCCCCATTACCCCTAACCCTTCTATCTCCATTACCCTCACCCCCTAGGGTTTGGATTTTGATTACCCATTACCTACCCTCACCATCACCACCACCAAACCCGTTAATTTTTGACTCGACCCACTTGACCATTTTTTTTTAGGGTCAAGACTCATATTTTTTGACTCATTGCCCATTTGACCCGATCTTGAGATGACTCATTTGAGACTTGACCCGTTAATTTATTCTATTTAAAATAATGATTAAAAAGTTATTAACAATAACATGATAAATTATAAAAATAATTAAAAAATAAAATTTATATTACTTTTGTTATCATTTAGCAATAAAATAATTATAAAATATTATAATTTTCTTTTTTACAATTTTTAAATTTTAAATACGGTGTAGTTAATATAATAGCAGCATGCTCAATAGAAAAAAAATTCCAACTTTTTAATTGGTAAAAAGAAAGGCGTCGGAAATTATTTTTTAACCACAACCCGAATCATGACCCATATAACTCGACCAAATTTTGACTTAACTCGTATTCATATCCGACCTGCAGTTATTTCTGATTTCCTTACCTTTTGTAAACAAACAACAATTAACATCAAACGGTAACCTTTACCTTTCCTTTCCATACCCTTTGTTGATTCCATTCCCTTTCCTCCTCACCAACCAAACGCCCCCTGATGTTAATTAAAGAAGAAATCACAATTATATTATCACGAGAAATTTAAATACTACTAGTAACTCATAATTACCAAGAAATTTCAGTTATCTTTATTGAAGTTTAGACTCTTCTGTAACAAGCAACCAAGAAACGAAAATTAAGTATGAAAACCTCAGACTAAACTGAGGAAGGTTCAGAAATTTCAGAAGAATTTATGTTCAGGTAAAATAGTTCACCAAAACTACTCTTAGTCATAACTACAATTAGATTCCCTGAAAAATATGTGTACTCTCTTAACAGAGTAAATTCATTTTATTGAAAGGTGGTCAGTTGATAGTTAATGTGAGTTGTGACTGATAAAACTATGAGACAATCTCCTTTATGAATTATGAATGACGAAATAAATGTCCAGAATTGAAGGACACCCACATCAATGACTTTGCTTGCCAATTCTTAAAAATGTAATTATTCAGTGGCTGCTGTACATAAAGAACTGTGTCCCCGCAGAATTAGCTTTTGGATCAATTTTTTCGATGCTAGCACATACATGTCGGCGTAGGGCATCCATGTTCCCCATTCATTTTTCAGCAGACATAGTATTTCTTAAACAGAAACGGAAACTATTTTATGGACGAACACGAACTGGGACATTCAGAGTATATCTATCATAATCTTGAATGATTTCATTGCATGAGTTGCATTTGACTTGAATTTCTGAATGTAGGCTCTCTGACTGTGTACATTGCATTTGGAAACGAAGATGTGAAATCCAGAGCTGAACGTTTTCTGATTAGCATAACCAACTCAATTGAGACGGTTTTGAGACGTAGTGTTGAAGTCAGATTCATCCTGATACCTGACAGTTTGACACTAAATTCAGCACAAAATAAATCTAGCAACTTGACTGTCGGCCCAAATTCATCCTTGCTTGATGGCAACTCACCAAGTATTTTGGCGCAGTCTACTGACAACATCAGCAATGTGAGGAGGCAAGAGATTCCGATGCAGAGGATAGAATCCATCATTCGAGAGCAACGGTTGGAATCCGCTTGGCTGCAAGCTGCAGAGAGAAGCACACCACGATCATTGAGTCGTTTGCGTCCGGAGAAAAACCAGGTTTTGCCTCAAGATGGGACCTATGGTCAAAGCCAAGTGAAATCGACTAATCCCGTGGATTTGTCCTCTAATCACTGGGAAGATGAGCTTAACCTTGAAATCCACGCTTTGAAAGTTAATGATGGGAAGGATCTCCAGAAAGATCAGATTAGTAAAAGGAGCGATCCTCCTCCAATATCCCCAAGTTTGTTGCATCAAAGCGGCTTTGCCTCCAATCTTGGCAAGGAATACCAGTGAGTTGCCTCCTCCCTATTCAATTACATGTTTTTATCGGGTTTTCTTGACCTTTGTTTGTTCATGCTAGTCTATTGCATTTTTGGTAAGCGAAGTATGTAATGAACAAACAATCAAATTTTTCCACAAGCTATTCATTCATTCTCACAAATTCGAGCTGTTAAATTTGAAGTTCACGTAAACAGCCCGTTTATGCTAACATATTCCCAAATCCCAATTTGGCTTATACTTACAGGGGATATGAATCTGGGGCTGGGACATCTGGATGTAATATGCTCTTCTGTTGGAACACCCGACACACGAGAAAGGCAAAGGTATATATCACAAAAACTTAATGTAAAACGGTCTTACATGTTAAACGAGGAATACACAACAAGTGTGAGTTGGCCTCATATGTAAGAGTGTAAGACTGCCTGTCTGCCTGTCTAATGCAAGACTTAGACTTTCTACTGTTTTTAACTGCAGCTGTTTTTCAATCTGGAGTTTAATGTACAACTGGTTTGTTTATCTGGCACAGGTTAACCAAGGTACGACAGCTACTCAGTCACGCAAAGGTGGACGATTCCCATGTTTTGGTGAACGAAGAAAGTTAAGACATGGGCGAGCAGAACGATAACGCAATTGTTTAAAACATTTTTTTTTTTGTTTTAGTCATTTTCTAATTTAGGCCATTATTGAGGGGAGGGAGGGATTAGGGTACTGATGTAAAGTCAAAAGAGGTGGTTTGTTGATTCCTGAACCATGCATGCTATTGCTGCCTGCTTCAGCCTTTTCCTTTCCTTTCCTTTCCTTTCCTTTAGGGAGAAAATTAGGGTATTATTATTAATTATTATTATTATTATTATTATTATAGCAATAAAGCAATGAGGAGAAATCTGTCTAACTTTGATGTTATGTAATCATCCTTTTTGCCTAACCACACCCCAAACCCCAGACTCCTCATCTCTGATTTTCACCAACTAATCATAGATGGAATATTATTTTTGTGTTTGAAGTGGACTGGGCTGAAATTGTATTCGACCCGGTCCAATCCTGAATTCCTGACCATCCGGTCCAAGTCAGTCTCCTTGGATGGCTGGACCTAATTTTGAGCACCCCTAACAAACCCACCACAGAGGCGAGGCGACTTCTATCTTGTCTAACACTTCAAACTCTTGCTATACCACTCTCGAGTCTCGACGACTATAGCACCATCACCTCATTTCTTCCCTATGTTATCAATGTTTGTCCTATTTTAATAAAATGTTCCTCATATACATATTACTCATATAGAGTATTAATAAATGGAAGGAGTATCAAATACTCTCTCTTATTTAAAGTATTCCTCCCAAAAAAAATTTGGGAAGAAATTAAGAAATGGGTATGAAGTGCAAAATGTGAGGTATAGAGTGAAAAAGTGTTGATTTTAGATGTGGACGAAAAGAATAAAGAATTCAAAGAAGAATAAAAAATAATTAAAAGTAAATCTAAAAAATAAAAGTGGGAATAAAACCAAACTAACCCCAAAACAAACTTGAATCAAGTATTTACGCTTAGGCTTGACCAAACCAACAGAAACTTTGGGAATAGGGTCAATTAATCGAATCATTTACTCATATACGGTCAAGTTGTCTCCGATAAAACATTGAAATAACAGTTGGTCTTCCTTACGACGGATATGTTAAAACGGGTCAAGTATGTGCCATATGAGGAGAGAAGGACAATGGTCTCACCCATTATACTTTTGTCTTATCTAACAAGTTATTTGACCCGTTATATATTTGTGATAAGACTAGGATTAATGGAGGTGGAGAAAGAGGTGGAGGTGGAGGGTGAAGGGTGAATTAATAATAAAATATTTGGACCCAAACCTATTTTGTTCAACATTTGGTCCAAATAGACCCTCTTCCATCCTTTCTTCACCTCCCCATGTGGCATGTTTTTATTGGTTAATTGAATGATAAATGATTTTTTTAATTAATGTGGAAAATCAATAAAGAGTAATATGTATGTGTGGGACCATGGTGAAAGGAAGGTGTGGATAAGACTAAGTTTAAAGGGGGTCTGAGTATGAGTCTGAGTATGAGTCTGAGATTCAGATTTGTTGAGTCTGAGACTCATACCTGGATAATGTGGTTGGTACGAGTCTGAGGCTCAGACTGATGGAAGATTAAAGGAGGTCTGAAGTTGAGTCTGAACAAAAGTCTGAGTCTCAGATTCTTTGAGTCTGAGACTCATACCTGGTTAAAGTGGTTGAGACGGTCTGAGACTCAGATAAGTCTGAAGTTGAGTCTTGGATTTCAAAGACTCATCCTCAGACTCGTTCATTCAGTTCAGTTCAGTTCCGTTCATTTTAGTTCAGTTCAGTTCAAATAAGTTGTTATTATTATTATTATTAATTATTATTATTATTTGTTAAATATTAAAACTAATGACATTTTTATAAAAATTACTATTAATATAATAAAAATTAATATTGTTTTTATTGTTATTAATATTATTACTATTAAATATTAATATTGATTATTAATATTAATATTAGTATTATTATAATATTATTAATAATTAATATTATTATTTATTATTACTATTATTACTATTGTTATTGTTATTGTTATAACTATTATTATTATTATAAAATATTTTTATTAAAATTAAAATTAATATAATAACTATAATAATTAATATTTTTGATACAATAATTAACATTATTATTTGTTGTTACAATAACAATTAATAATTTTTTTGTAACTAGTAAACTTGTTATTATTATTTATGTATTTCAGGCTACTTTAGTTCAATTTGTCTCAACTCAGTTCAGTTCAGTTCAACTTATTTTACTTTAGCTCATTTCACTTCATTATAAAAGGACATGATCAAAATAATTTGTATTAGATGATATAGTTGTATATATGATAAAAAGCAAATTCGTATAATAAATGATAAATAATACTGCATGTAGTAATAAAAACGGATAATGAATTGATAGTTATTCCCGACCAAACCAAACAAAACCTAGTTCGACCTGAACATGACCAAACCGACCCGAACCAACGATCCGACCCAAACCCGACAACTAGACATGACAAAACTGACTCGGCCTGAAATGACCCAACCTTAATAAGCAACTCGATCCCGATCTGATATCCAAACTAAAGATTCTAGGTGGACTCGTAACCTGAATTGACCCGAGTAAACGCGAAATTGACTCGACTATTATTATAAAAAACGAGTCGATATCCCTAAAAAGATGAAAATAGCAAACCCGAAATGATCTGGCCTGACCCAAAGTCAAAGAGAAACTCACTTAACCCAAACCCGACCCCGTTGACTTGTTTGCCAGGTTTATCGACAACCCAACCCGAACTCGACCCACCCGCCCGATTGTCACTTTTAATAATGACCACTTGGAAATAAATTTATTCGTATGTCACAAGATTTATTTAACAATTAATTATTTAATTGTAATTATTCGAGTAATTAATCGAGTTATAAAATAAACGTAGATATCGAGGTAAATAAAAAAAAAAAAGTTACGTAGAAAGTTGAGGTGAGATGATGTAAATAAAAAAAATAAAATAAGGTAGATAAAAAGTTGAGGTGAGATGAGTAAAAAATAATACTCCGTATAAAATAAGGTATGTGAGGGGAGAAAGTCTGAGATGAGTCTGTGGATAAAGTATACTTTTGTAGTGAGTCTGAGTCTGAGTCTGAAAAATGAAAAGTGAGTGGAAAGCTGAGGTGACCGAGTCTGAGAAAAAATGACGGGTCTGTGGATAAACATAGTCTTAAAGATAAAAAAGTTAGTATAAGTTTGATAAAGTGGGTTATAAATAAAGAATTGTATTTATAATATTAGACCTTGGTGAAGAAGACCCATTGATAAACATGGTCTAAGAATTTGCGTTGAAAAAAAAAAAGGTTTCACCAAACTTGAAAGGAATGACCACAAAAACAAAAAACCCCATTGGTGTTCATTGTTTAAACCACCAAAACCCTTGCGAGTTGCGTGAGCAGAGAAGAAAGAGGAAAGAAGGAAAAAAGATGAACAGAATTGCAACATTGTTACTCAGAAACAACAAATCAATCAATTCAATCTACTCTAATTCCAAACAATACTTCTTCAACAATGGCATTGGCACCCATTTCAAAGCTGAAAGCTTCAATCATTCTTCCTCCTTTACTTCTTCTTATTCCATTACTGCTGCCAGAAATGCCACCATTCTTAGCCTTCGATCATTGCCCAAGGTATTTTCCCATCTCTTAATCTTTTCTGGGTTCTTCTGTTTTTTATCTTTATTATTGGGTGGAAAACGGGGAGAATGGTTTATTACCCTTGATTAGTGACTTAATTATCTAATAATTAGGATTTAGGCAATCAATCAATGGAATAGATAGCTGAAATCAATCAGAACGATGTTTTTTTTTGGCTTATTGTAGCTAAAATCAATCACAAATTCACAATGCATTCAGCAATTGTCCTTGTTATGGAATTCGAGAGGATGATGAATACCATTGATAGTGCTCAATTGATGATTCAGATTAAATAAGGTGTAAGTTGGATTTAAAGGATGTATATTGACTGGAATTTGAGATTAGTTGCATTAAGCTAGATAGTGCAGTCTAAATCCACCATCAAAAGTTGATTTTTGATTTGGAAGGATGCTCAATCAAAGGTTGATTTCGATGATTCCTTTTGCAGTTTCTCGTAGCTGGATTATTAGCTTTGTGAATTGAGCTGATGCAAACTACAAAGGAATGTAGAATTCTGTAGGTTGTGCAAAAAATATACTATCTTGTTGGAGCAATTTAGCCATTATTTCAGGATTGGTCTTTACTTGACTTAATTCAAGCACACAAGTAAATTCCTGGCCAATCATAATATCGAAAAAGTTACTTTAAAAAACATTTATGTTTTTCAAGTCATGATCTTTTTTTGTCTTTATGTTATTATGGAATATCGCCTTTAATGCCACATCGATTTCTAATAATTGTTCCGTATATGATATTGATAAACTTTTTCGTTATGCTGGTGTCAAGCCCTATTTTTTTATGGTTTAATCTGTTTCGAATAACAGGGGTTCTATAAGCAGTCAGCTAGGAATATGTGCACGGTAGCATCGGTTCCTGCTGAAAAGACGGGTTTGAAACTCTTAGTTACTGGAGGGCCACGTGCTCAGAAAATGGTTGGAATGTGGCTGTTTGGATCTGCTGCATGGGTGTTTAGCATGGTCATTCTTGGCGGAATTACTAGACTTACTCGCTCTGGTCTCTCTATGACTGACTGGAAATTTACGGGAAACCTTCCTCCTTTAACAGAAGAAGATTGGATATCTGAATTTGAGAAATATAAGCAATCTCCCGAGTACAAGCGGTCAGTTTTCCTCTTATGACAACTCTTTTGTACTATTAAGTTGGCGGATTTGTGGCAATTCATCTAACATAAAATCCGATTTCATATTTTGGAGTTGGTAGTTGCTACAGTAGTACAGTCACATATGTGTAGTGCTTAAAATGCTCTAGAGATTAATGTGCTCCAGTGCATGTAGGACATAATACATATATGATTGGTGGCGTCGTGGAATTATCGTGTTTTCATATGATTTGCAATATACTCCCTCCATTTATATATGTTATACCCATTTACTTTATACACGTTAATTAAGGAAAGTGAATAAAGAATGAAAATGGGAGAGAAGTTGATACAAGTGGACCCTAGTGAAAATTATTAAAAAATGAAGATGTGAGAAACTAATATGGAAAGAATAGAAATGGGTAGAACATTAAAAAACGACCCAAATTGGAAAATGGGTAGAACATTAATAAATGGAGGGAGTACATTCTTTTCTATGATTTGCTGATCTCAATTTGAATTATGTGGGTTTGTTGCAGTATAAACAAGGGGATGAGTCTTGAAGATTTTAAGTTTATTTACTTGATGGAGTATGCTCATCGCATGTGGGGAAGAGCACTTGGCATCATGTTTGCTTTACCTTTTTCATATTTTCTACGAAAGGGATACATCACCTTGGGTCTTGGGGTTAGGCTGTCAGGTATTTACGCCCTCGGTGCAGGCCAGGGTTTTATCGGCTGGTGGATGGTCAAAAGTGGTCTTGAGGTAATTTGTTGAAGTCGAATACGATATTTTTAAACTCATGTTCTCTGAGTTTATGTTACTGCTACTCAGCTGCTAGTATGTAAAAGATTTTTTTTTTCTCAGGAGCCAGAATCTGAATATTCCGAGCCAAGGGTAAGCCCTTATCGGCTTGCTGCTCACCTAACTTCAGCTTTTACCATATACTGTAGTCTACTTTGGACGGCGCTTTCTGTAGTGATGCCCGAACCACCAGCTGAGTCACTAGCTTGGGTAAATGGTGCGACAAAAGTTAAGAGACTTGCTATTCCTGTGAGTCTTATCGTTGGTGTTACTGCTATTTCGGGAGCCTTTGTTGCTGGGAATGATGCAGTATGAAACTTCCCTTCTATTCACTCTGTAATGTTTCATTTAGTTAGCTTGTTGTTAGTTCGTGATAAGACCTTCTCTTCTTCTAGGGCCGGGCATACAATACTTTTCCTAAAATGGGTGATACTTGGATTCCAGACGACGTTCTCAGTATGAAACCACGTATTCGAAACTTCTTTGAAAACACATCTACCGTACAGGTATCATCATTTTCCAACTCTAGTTTGTGATTTTGTCTATAGTTTATGTTCTTTCGTCGTTTTGCAGAGAACCATACTTAGTAATGTGTCACTCTTATGTTTATGTTGGGGGAGAGTTTGTTTCCTAGCTTCACTTTGAGCTGTTTCAGGGAGATTTCAAATACTTACCCTCCAGTAAATTGGAAATGTTCGTAATTTTGTAGCTGATAAAAAGCATCTACCGTAATTTTGTGGAGAACTACTGCTTCTTGATTGGAGTTTCTGTTTGCATTCCTTGGTTCCTTCTTTCTATTCTACCTAAACATGATCAATTCCCACTTTTAACTCTATTAATTTGGATGTTATAGTTCTGCTGTCAATTTATAATGCCGAGATTCTATGACTTCACAATCAATTTTAGCCATGCACAATTCAATTTGTTACACTGTTTCCATTTTCTTGCAGTTGGATCATCGTATACTTGCAACTGCAAGCTTAGTATCAATTTGCAGTCTATGGTGGGCTACAAGAAAGTTGGATATCCATCCTGCTGTAAGATACTTGATTAGCAGCTCAGTTGGAATGGCAGGTCTACAGGTCCGTACTATCTTTTTATGGCTCCTGTTATCTTCGACACAGACGCTGCACAGGTTACTAACCCCCCTTAAACATAACTGTATGCAGGTTACGCTGGGCATTTCAACGTTGCTGTCATATGTACCAGTTTCACTTGGAAGTGCTCATCAAGCTGGAGCGCTAACGCTTTTGAGCGTTATGATCCTTCTCGCACATACCGTGCGCAAGCCATCTTTATCACTTCTTAGATCTCTGCCTCCTGTTGCCAAGAACACCATTGTATAAATTTATTATAGTTACCGTATGATTTACTGATTTAGATGTTTTCTTTCCAAAACTCCTTTTTACCAAGTTCGCTGGATGATATTTAAGTGTTGAATGTAATACTGTTCACCAGAAATCAGTAACTTAGCCCGTCGAATAAGAACATAGGTGTATTTTTGTTCAAAATACAATAATTGTCCCATGAATGTAACGAAATCGAACAAACTACTTAAGCAGGTATATCAGTTAAAAGAACATCAAGCTGCAACTCTGCAATATGAGTATCAGCTGAGCTGTTATAGGGAATACTCCCTTCATTCAAAACCAAACTACACATTTATCTTTTGTACATTTGTCGAAGTGCGTTTTGCATTATCGATATCTTTCATTTTACATTAGCAAAAATTATAAAAATTTGATATTCTTGACCTACTCGTAAAGATGAATCGAATAAGATCCCACATAAGTATATTTCGTCTTATAGATTGTCGAGAATATCGAAAATTTTCTTTAGTTGTGAATAGTGTCAAAAAAAAGAAATTTGTAGTTTGGATTTGACTGGAGAGAGTACTATGTAATACTACTGTACTATTCTACTCTGTATTTATTCAGTAAAACAAAAAGAATCAGAAAGCTATCATTTATGCCGAGTGGTACTCCTAGGCCAATTCAAGCTCTGAAAATACCCATTTGTCCACATTCCGAATACAGTATCTCCTTCATGCCAACATCAACCAGGATCCGTCTCATGTGGCTCGATCTACATCCCCGGATTCACTTCAAGTCCCTCTCCTGACAGAAATTGCATGTAACATTCCCTGGCAACATCGAACCAACTTTCAAATCCACCCTCATTCATAGTGCCCAATACGACCTGATCCACATTCCTGCAATCCACAGTATCCGTCCGTCATTCAGTACTATCTCATTTTCCAGCTCTAGTTCCTGCTCTTCCGAGTCAGAGTTGTAACGCACCACACTCTTGTTCGCAGCCTGAGCAAACCCATCCAGGCCACACCTCAGTTTAAACTCTGAATTATGCATTGATGACCTTTTGAGTACATAGAAACAATATTTTTATCGAAACCATTGAGGGACTTAATGGTGAATATTGGACTTGATTAGAAATGATCTGGAATGCGTATGTCAATCTTTAATACTCTTTCCATTTCGATAATTTGTTTACATTGACGAATTTTTTAAAGCTTTGAATGTCCTGTTGATTAAAACGGAAACATAACACCGTACTAGTATTTCATATATTATATTAATGAGTCGAACTCAAAATCTCGTGTCAAAATGACTACAGCTACCCAAGTAAACCAATGAGGCACACAATTTTGATGTATAAATATTAAATATGTTGAAATATTATACTTTTTATAAGTTTATCTTTTTATCCATTTTGTTTATTTGTTTACCTTTTAGATAATTGTGGCAATTATTTTTTATCAAATACAAATAAATGGGTTAGATGGAGGGAGTATATATTTACTGGTTACAGCTACCCAAGTAAACCAATGAGGCGCACAATTTTGATGTATAAATATTAAATATGTTGAAATATTATACTTTTTATAAACTTTTCATCCATTTTGTCTATTTGTTTACCTTTTAGATAATTGTGGCAATTATTTTTTATCAAATACAAATAAATGGGTTAGACGGAGGGAGTATATATTTACTGGTTACTCAATTACCTAATACATATGGTGTATTTTTTTTGTAAGTCTTCCAAAACGAAGCAAAAACAATTCAAAACCAACATCAATTTATAAAACAAAACTTGGTTTTCAAACAATTATTTTTACTTTATAAATCCACTTATAATTTTTTTTCAAAATATAAACTATGTACGGAATAATTTTCTAAATGCCCCCTATCAGAAAATCCTGGATTCGCCCCTGCTAACACCGTACTACAATTTCCCTTAAAATTAATCTGGAGTAGGTTAATATTAATAATACTCGGCCTACGATCACATTTAAGCAAGATCTATGGTTATATAATCATCTGGAGGGGTTTAGTCTTCAATTTGTTGCTCACATTTAAGCAAGATCTACGATTATATAATATCTGGAGGAGTTGGGTCTTCAATTTGTTGTTGACAAGCCAAGTGAAGGAGCTTCAGGAATTGGATCGGCAGTGGCTGGTGGGAAGTCAAACACAAGCGCAGACTCCTCTGACATCTGCTTCATTTCATCGTGATGGATCAAATGGACAGATGTGGATGCACCCCGGTTTGGCGTAGTTAATAACCAACTTAAGTGTTCAGGTGTGCTCACCTTGATCTCATCAACCCCCTAAGCAACGCAATCGAACCATCCCTAAGACTATCCTTATTCAACATTATCATTCTTGGATGGACCCACCTCATTCACCTTACTTTTATTTTCCTCCTCTACCCAAGAATGAAACTTCTATTCTTCGGTGGGTCCCAATACATCTCGCTACTTCACTCATTCATTTACACATCTCTTTAATTTATCGGACCCACGATTTTCATTCTCCACTACATTCTTAAAAAAAAGAATGAATATCTCCACGAAAAATGGTTTCTCCGTGGATCGAGAACCATTTTTCGGGACCCACGATTTTCATTCTCCACTTCATTCTTAGAAAAGAATGAATATTTCCATGAAAATGGTTTCTCCATGGAGAAACATTTTTCTCCATTCTCCTCCAAGATCGGAGAATGGATGAAGATGCTCTAAGCTTGCTCTATTCCTCCATGATAGATTCGCCAAACTGAATATACCTTAATTGCAATTGAAGACTGTCGAGAAGTTCCAAGTGACAGTCTTCCGTCGTCTTCATCAAGGAGTCAATCTTCTCCTTTAGTTCTTTGCGTTGAGATTCAGATTCTGTTGGTGATTTGAGTTAATCACGCTTCATTTGGTGTAGTCGGGGTTAGTTACAAAGAAGGGTGAATTCGGTTTAACTATATGACTCGTTTCATCAGGGGTTTCATTTGGTGTAGTCGGAGTGCACACTTGTCTAAGCCTGAAATAAGTTTGTGGTTCGTATAAATGATCAAGTGAGTGGGTTATTTGCGTTCTGTAAATTCCTGGGATCATGGGGTTAGCCCCGTTCGTGGTACACAAAGCGGAGTAGTGTAGTGGTTATGTGTGTTCATTCTTATCTTCTTTAACCGTTTCTTACGTATTGGACAATGCAGTTTTTGACTTGTATTAGTCATGCATTACGTAGGATGAGGGTTTGGAATATTGAAATACTTGATCATTTTCTTACAGGAATAGAATGCATGAGAAAAGATTGAAAAACTCCATTTCATTCTTTCTCTCATCTTCTTTGTAGAGAAATACTCTCATTCTCCATGAGTTTTGCTCGAAATTCTAAGTGTCGGAATTAGAGTGTGATTCTTGTAGTCTTATCCCACAAGGAAATCGTGTAACCCGAGACACTATAGGGTCGATTATTCTTGAAGAAAAGTGATTTCGTTCACGATTCTACATAGATATCCAAGTTACTTTTTCATTTTCGTTGTTCCATTTTTCCATTCTCTTGTAGATTTTGATCATGATGGTGCCTCCCAAGTCCCGAAGTTCCAACAATCTTCAAGAATAATAGATTAGTGATCGAAATCGGTACACAAGATTCGGTGGTGTGTATAACGACGGTGGTATGTGTTAACGAACCATCTCAACCAAAACCTTAAGGCTATGGTTGAGGCCCGTTTATATTCTTTTACGCCCCCTCACTCGAATGCCCTTTGGGCTTGAAGAGTGGTTAGTGCGCACCGGCTCCCCGTACCGTGTGCTGAGATTCCACTTGAGAGTTCAAGATATTGGGGGCTGCCAGGGTTCGAACTCGTGACCTCTGGCTCTGATACCATGTTAACGAACAATCTCAACCAAAACCTTAAGGCTATGGTGTGAGGGAGAGGCCTGTTGGCCCAAAAGGGAGGAAGAAGGGGCAGATTTTGAAGGGGAGGAGAGAGGGTCGGATTGGGCCTGACTTGTGGTAGAATGTTGGGCCTGTTTGGTTCTGTGAGAATATACTTGAAGAGGGGGGGTTGGGTTTTGTTGGGCCTGATGTTGCTGGCCAAGAAGTGTTGAGTGAAAGGGGAAGGAGTAGAATCCAGAAAAGTGTATGAGGTAAGAGGAGGGGAAATTTTATCGTGAAAAAGGGAAGATGGTTTCGTGAAAAGTGACGTGACGGTTAATGAGAACTTTCCGGGAGGACAAGTCGAGACACAAGTAACCGCGGTGAGCCGAGGGAAAACCGAGGAAAACACAAGGAGTGGATCTTGGGTCGAGTTTGTTAATAGAGGAAGAGGGAAGGTGAGGGTATCATAAGCAACCAAACACACGAAGATGAGAGTAGGAGGGATATTTGTGGTAGAGGCGTTGGGTGGGAGAGATGAGATCATTGGCTTTGCTCGGAATAATGTTGTGGAGGTACGTGGCCATAGCGAGAGCGTAAGGCCAAAGGTTCGGGGGGGGGGGGGGGGGGTGGAGTGTGAGAATGAACGAGAAGGGTGCGGATGATATTGTTTATGGTGCGAATTTTACGTTCGGCTTTTCCATTTTGACTAGAGGTATGGGGGCAAGACAACCGGAATTGAATGCCATGTTCGTGAAAGAAATTTTGATACGGAGTGTTTTGAAATTCACGTCCGTTATCACATTGAAAATTCTTAATTTTAATATTAAATTGGGTATATACGAGAGAGTGAAATTGAGAAAAGAGGGAGAAGACTTGACTTTTATTTTTGATTGGAAAAGTCCAAAGAAAATTAGTATTGTCGTCGAGAAACAGAAGGTAGTATCGATGACCTAAATTACTGACTACGGGAGATGTCCACAAATCGCTATGAATAATATCGAAAGGAAGTAAAGAGTAAGAAATAGAATTAGAGAAGGGAAGTCGAGTGTGTTTACCAAGTTCGCAAGCATGACATAATTGTGTGCTAGGCAATTTATTACAAGCATGAGTAGGTCTAAGTAAATTAAAAATATGAGGTCCCGGGTGACCGAGACGAGAGTGCCAGGTGGTTGGAGTGACGGCGGAAAGAGCAAGAAACGAGCTAGGAGGTGCGGTTGGGATAGATGAGACAGGATAAAGGTCACCACGGCTATTGCATCTCATGATACGGTTCCCCGTTCGGAGGTCCTTCACAGAAAAATCGAAAGGGTCAAATTCCACAGAAACATAATTGTCAGTTGTAAATTTACGAACGGATACAAGATTTTTGACTAAGTTAGGTGCATGAAGGACGTGATTTAATTTAAGAGGGGGATGGGGTCGGGACAAAATCGTGTTTCCGTGACCTTTAATTGGAACTTGGTGACCGTTTCCAACAATAATATGACGAGGAGAACTCGAATTAAAATATGAGACGAGAGTACCTGAGTCAGCGGTCATATGAGCGGACGCTCCCGTATCCATATACCAATTTGAATCGGGTTCTTGTAGGGTTACAGAATCAATAGCTGCTGCTAACTCAGTTGGGTAAATATTTGGTTGCTGAGCAGATGGGGGAGAGTAGATCGGAGACGGGGCCTGAGCGACGAAGGCCTGGTGGGATGGCCGGGGACCGAGCACGCCGGCAGCAGGAGGCGCCCACCCCTATGTCGGGTAAGGGCAGGGGGGAGCGTGAAATGCAGGAGGAGACGGAGGGACCCACGAGCTGGCTGGAATCCATGCCCAATGGCCGGCGGCGTGGGCGGCAGGAGCAGGTGGCGGTGTGGGAGGGCGGCCGGAGGCGCGTTGCTGGGTGGGTCGCGCTCCGGTGCCGCGGCCGCGATAGGAGTTGTCGGAGCGTCCTCGACCGGAATAACCACCGAATCTTCCACGTTGCTGCTGGCGTCCGGAGGAGCGAGATGCGGTGGAATCCGGGTCGTCACCGTCAATGGTGGCGGCTAGGGCAGTTGTCTGGTTCGGGCTAGACTGGGCCTGCCGGGTTTCTTCCAAAGTGAGCATCGATCGGACCTTGAAGAATGTCGGTAAGGGATCACTTTGTTGGATGATGGTGGCTATACTAATGTAACCTTTGGACAGATTTGAGACCATATGGAGTACCAAACGGTCATTGTCGATTTTGGAACCCACGTGCTTGAGCTGATCGGCTAGGCGCTTGAGAGCCTGACAATATGAAGTAACGTTGGGAAATTGATCCATATGAGTGTTGGAGAACTGCTGCTCAGGAAGGACGGCACGTGAGTGTTTGTTGTCGCTGAAAAGATCACGAGCTCGGTCCCATATATCTTTGGCGGTACAACCGGGTTCGACAATAGTCTCGAGAATATCTTTGGATATAGTGGCATACAACCATTGTTTGACAACGACATCGAGTTGTGCCCAAGCGTCGGGATCCGATTCGACGATGGGAGTTTCACCTTTGGCGGGGTCCACAAGGTGATGGTGAACTTGGTATGCCTTGGCGGTATTAAGAAAGAATTCGGCCCACAAATCATATTGGATATTTTCATACTCGAGGACGACGGCAACGTGGTTTTTGATGGCCGTGACATTGAGTGCAGGGTGGAGAAATTTTTTATCGGAGTTGGAAGGAGCCATGGTGAAGAGGTATGCACTGAGTTGAGTGAAGGAAATATGCAGAGAAAGAAGGCAGAGAACCTGCAAAAAAAACAGAAAAGAATAGGCACGTGACCCTGCAAAACAGAAAAGATGAGGAAAGAAAAGAATGAAATTTTGATATTTTGATAGGTATGCTCTGATACCATAAAAGATGTTATATTTCCTTGAGTCTTATCAACAATGAGTACACCTATTTATATATACAAGTCCTACTAATCTAGAAACATCTTATTAACTAGGATACATTAACTAATGCTACGGATAACTAGAGAGAAATACAATGAACAAGGAAGAGAGGTAGGTACATATAATCTATATACTAGATACATATATATAATCTATTAGTAGTTATATTATTTTAGTATGTGTATTATGTTCTCTACCAGTGAATGGAAACGTATGTGATAGATGAAATTGGAAGATTATTTGGTATGAAAGGGCTTGTTTTTCGTTGAAATCAAGCAAGTTAGAAGTATCTTACTTTGACTTGTGAATTCTGAAAGGCGGTTACATTTTGCTTCGGGGTTATGTCTTCATTCCCTATAAGATAAGTATGCATTAACAAATCATGTTATTTGAGGCTTATGTTAATTCTTTGTCTACGGTGACAATGTTTTGATGCATGATTATACGGAGTATATGTTTGCATCATGTCTTTTAAGTTGGCTTTTGTTTTTCTTGTTATATCCTTTGTGTGGCCTCATGTAGTAGGATGTTCTTATTTTAGTGATTATGTATGTTTCCACGGACACATCTTTATGTTGTGGAATCTCACTTTCTGGGCAAATTTATTTTTATTTTTGCTTGTGTTTAGACTATATTCGGGAACATGTATGGTTCCGGTTGTATGAGGTGGGTGATTCGCCCACATTTTATTTTTCTCGTTAAGTTTTTAACGAAGTCTTAGCCCAGTTTATTGGTTTTTGAGAGCATTCCAAAGTTGCATTTGTTTTTTTTCACCTATCATATGTTATGATATTTGGGTATGTGGTAATTACGAATAATTGATATGCTTGTATCCACCAAGTTGGAGTATGTCTTTGAAATGTTTGTGAGTTCAAGAATTTTCATGATAAGACAAAATTGTAGTTATCTAACTTCTTAATATGGTAATGTATTAAGTGTTTATATTGATAGGTGTTATTATCCTTGTTGGTATGGCCGTATGGTTATACTATTGGTTTTTATGGATATTTTTGTTTAATATCCATGTTTGTCATTCGGTCTTTCACCAATATTGTATGATGATGAAGGTTATAAAGTAATATTATAACAAGGTTAAGTATTACCTTAAACATGGGTAGTAATGTCTTGACTTTTTTACGTCTTTGGTTTTAAGATGTTTGTTTAGACATTCACATGTTTTGATAGGTGAATTGAATTCTTAATATGGTTTAATATTAAGAGGTTGTAAAAGATTGATCATATGTTTTTTTTGGTTTAACGAAGAGCGCACTTAGTCGCATTACAATATAGGGGGAAGGAGATTCGAACCTGAGACCTACTGTCCCAGAGCACCTAGTCTTAACCACTCGGCCAAGACATCTTCGGTAGAGTGATCATATGTTATGACAAGATTAAGAGAGAATCTTTTTTATTGTCTAAAGTTTGTATAGAGTAACAACTTGGTTGTTGTCCATATGGGGTAGGAGTGAACATCTGTTATGAATCTTCCTCGATATATAGATACATGTTTATGCGGATTGGAGCGTTAAAATACGGGTACTTGTATAGCTCCATTACGTAGTGTATTGATTTTGTGGTGTAAAGTCTCGGTTTATGGGGATTTGTTACATACATGGTCCTTGGAGAGAGAAAGTTGGTATTTCCCTTATCGTTTGTGACATAGTATATGTCAGGTTTTTGTCTCATTGGTGGTCACCACGAGTTTTATGTGGGGAAAGTTTAATGAGATGGTTTTGTATCAAGTATTTATGAAAGTTATTGATTGATCATACATATGATGTTTATCATGTGGAATATGTTAGTAGACGTATGAATTATGTTGATCAATTGGTCAACGTATGAATTATGTTGATAGGTTGTTATCATTACTTAAAGTAACTTTGCTTTTCGTGGATAATATCGTCGAAGTTTGTATATGTGATTCATACATTTCTTTTAGGACGGTTGACGTCTGAGTAGATTTTAGTCATGGTAGTATTTGATTATTTGATCTTAGCTTGTTTCATAGCTATGTTTTAAGTGAGTTTCATCGAGATGTTGATGATTGGTATTTTTATTGGTATGTTCATGTTTTAGAGGTAGCTATTTTGAATTGTATGGATGTGTGTAGTGTTTACACTATGTTTGGTGTTTTGAATATGTGTCATTATTGTATGGTATAATATAATAATTGATCATTAGAATGAATGAGAATGAGTTAGTAATGGGTACTCTCTTGAATGTGATACACGTAAATTCTGAATTTTGAGCGGTAATATATGGTTCACATATCAGGGGCGGATCCAGGATTTGCCGATAGGGGGGCATTTTGAAATTTTACGGTTTGTATTTTGAAAAAAAATAATTATAAGTGAATTTATACAATAAAAATAATTGTTTGAAAACCAAGTTTTATTTTATAAATTGATGTTAGTTTAATTTTTTTGCTTCGTTTAAGAAAACTTGCAAAAAAATACTCTGTATGTATTAGGCGGTTGACTAACTAGTAAATATATGCTCCCTCCGTCTAAATCATTTATTTGTATTTGATTAAAAAAAATCCTCTCCATAATTATCTAGAAGGTAAACAAATGAACTTATATCAAGTATAATATTTCTACATAATGAAACATCACATTCATGTGACTCATTGGTTCACTTGTGTAGTCGTAAATCATTTTGGCACAAAAGATTGATTTGAACCCCTTACCTCAAAAACAAATGGGAGAATATCATAACCAATGAGCTACATGTGACATTGTGATTAATGGAGTTAAACAAATCTAATTATTTCTGGGATTTGGGTGAGGGCAACCGCCCACCCATGCCCTCACCCAAATCCGCCCCTATCACATATGTAGCTTGAAAGAATGATGTATTGATTGTTTAGGCGTACAAAGGGATGATATTTGATTTATTGGGTAGCCTGGTTTATTTAAAAGAATTTGAAAACTCACTCTTGTGGAAGCATAAATATTCAAGTTGTTAACGAGTCTCACTTTGGATATAATCGTGAGAGGAATTCGTATTGGAATATTTTGGATGCTGCTTTAATCAATGATTTTTTGATTGTTTATTTAATAATGTTGGTCAGTCATTATTGTTTCATTTGTGTATGTCGTAGGTTTGTTTTAAGGTTTGCGATTGATTTTGTTTCATAATCTCGGTAATGTTAGTTTGTGATAACCATGGTGAGCTTATGGAGTCATGACGGTTAGCCATGTACTTGGAAATCAATAGCATGGAAGGTACAATTTTGACAAGTCCGTTTAAGGAGTAGTCATTTGTTCTAAGTTGATATCTGGCATAGATCAAAGAATAAGACCTTGTAAAAGGCGGTTGTATGTTCGTCATGTTTTTCTATGAAGGACATGGGGGAGGTAAATATGATCTTTGGTTTTAGGATCCAGGGTGAGAGTATGTAACTATTCTCTGGTTTGTTTTCTATTGGTCGAGTTTCACAACTCGAGTTTTCGCAGGACCTTGATTGCACAGTCGGTTAGAGTTGAGTTTTTATAGTGGTTAAACTAATACTCATCTTTGACTAAGCAATTAATCAAGTGTGAAATGTTTTAGATAGCCATCAAATTGATTTGTCTTGTGTTGGTTCTCCTTCGGTTTTGAGGGAGTGTTGTATATGCAAATTGAGCTATGTTTGTAGATGGGTGTTTCTACAATTGATAATGTTTATATGTTTGGGGAGACACCATTGATTTATGGTTTCCAAGAAACAAATTCGCATTACAAATTAAGTTTTAAAATTGGAACTCGCAATGTTATCTTTCTATAGCCAGTGTATAGGATAAGTTGCTAAGGAAAATGAACTACGAGTTTCTTTCAAATATTAGACCGATGCTGCTCTTATTTATGATAGTGATGTTATTTTGACTAAGTTTATAGTCAAGTGAAATGGTGACTGCAGCACCGGGTGTTAGAAATAACACGGTATCTTTACTATCATAAACCTGGTTACTTTTGGTTGTTTTTATGAGATCTCAAGGTTTTTCTAGTGGATCGCTTTGATTAACGATCAACTAGGGACTTGGTATAAAGTCTGTTATCGGGATGTTAAACCCAATCATTTTTGGTGGTAGGATACCCAATTCCCCTCTAATACAACATTTGAGGTAGAATTCGATGTGGAAGGCCTATTATCTTAAATTTGAGCACATGATTATTTCCCGAAAGTGTGTGCTATTACCTGCATGTATAGGGTGAAGTGATATCTTCTTAATGAAACTTTGATAAAGTGTCAATGCGGGTGCACGATACTAAAAGATTCACCTATGTGAGGCATGAAGTTTGGCCGCTTCAAAGAAGTTGGGGTTGACTCCCTATATGCGCTCATGAAAGGATATGAACACGAGACCTGTTAATTAGTGTCGGTTTTACTTATGGAGTCTTCGACTTATGTGTATGATTATCTTCACGTATTCAATATGGGTGATAAGCTAATCGTAAACCTATCAAAAATAACCAACTACGGTCCAACTAAAAATATAGCTAGGGAAGTCGGGATCGATTTCACAGGGAGACAAATAAATCCTACTTGCAATTAAAGTCTATCTAAGTAACCAAATCGGGGATTTGTAATTGGGTTAACTAAACTAAAGTAGCTAGTGAAGGAAAGAGAAATAAAGGAGAAGAAATAACTAAAATAAATAAGATGAATAAATATGAATAAATATAGAGAGAAAACTAGGATCGTCGGTTCACCATGAATTTTCTACGGTCACGGTCTAGGTCTATTATCTTATTAGGGCAAACTAATGTGTTGTAGCAGGTCTAACTCTTAACAGGCTTCCGATCTTAGGTTCGAGTTCACCAATTCAATTAATCAATTACGTCGACTTAATCAATTAATCTCAATTAAATGCTACAATTAACAATTCAGACGCAATATCGTAGACAGATCTATAAACTAATTAGCAATCATATTCAATTCATGGATCCCCTAAATTCTAGTAAGGGAAATTAGCTACTCATGGAGAAATTTACGACAACAATAATAAATATGATAAATAAATTAAGCATAGTGAATAGATCTAAAGAGAAATTAAGAATAAAAGAATTAATAAGATTAAGAGAGAAAGAATTAAGAACAAAGAAAGAATTAGATTACCGAGTTTAAAGGAAGAGTAGAAAAGAATTCATAAATCTAGATCTAAAAGTTTAGGGTAGAGAGAAATCTAAAGAGAAAAGAAAAGTCTAGAGAGAATTAGAAACATAAAAGAAGAAGTCTAAAGAAAATTAAAAGAATAAAAGAAGAGATTGAAAAATTCTAGTCTAATAGTTTCTTAAATACTAAGTTAAAACAAAAGTCCAAAAGTCTTATTAACCCTAAACATCAAATTAGGAAAGTCTCGGTCTTCGTCCAGTCTCGAGAATAGTCGGTCGACTATTATGGATAGTCGTTCGACTATCTGTGACCCGTTTCCATTCTCAGCAATGCGCGCTCAACTTCAAACGCTTGTCATTTCTTCGTTACTTCTTCAAATCGAGCGTGTAATATACCGTTGGAAAGCTAAGAGAAAGAGATTTCCAACACAACTATAATCAGCTCAATTGAAGTTGTAGAAATAAAGATATTTACATTTTAATTTGACCTATTTGGAAACGATCATTCTCTTTTCTTATTTCGCATAATATTTCATCTTTAAGAACGATTTTTGCCTTGTTTATGCGTCCACGAGTCCATCCCCTACATAAGACGCAACAAGATCACAAAGTATCAAATTCGGGGGAAAATAGTAGACAATGTTACTCGATATGCATGGAAATGCGTGCGTAAAAGACGTAATAATCATATATAAATAGCACGCATCAATGGGTAAAGGGGTTCAATGCTTAGACACACCCCAATACACCGAATATCTGGAATGTGTAATTATACTAAGTGGTAATTCAATCTTCGTGATATTGTCATGATGCATGAGTTGGTTGTTTTTCGGTTTGCTAAACCAAGGATTACACTCAAATGGGGGAAGAATGTTGGTGATTTGAGTTAATCACGTTTCATTTGGTGTAGTCGAGGTTTAGTTACAAAGAAGCGTGAACTTGGTTTAACTATATGACGAGTCGAGAGTGCGGAGTGCACACTTGTCTAAGCCTGAAAAAAGTCTGCGGTTTATATAAATGATCAAGTGAGTGGGTTATTTGCGTTCTGTAAATTCCCGGGATCCTGGGGTCAGCCCCGTTCGTGGTACACAAGGTGGAGTAGTGTAGTGGTTACGTGTGTTCATTCTTATCTTCTTTAACCGTTTCTTACGTGTTGGACATGCAGTTTTTGACTTGTATTATGCATTACGTGAGATGAGGGTTTGGAATATTGAAATACTTATCATTTTCTTACAGGAATAGAATGCGTGAGAAAAGATTGAAAAACTCCATTTCATTCTTTCTTTCATCTTCTTTGTAGAGAAATACTCTCATTCTCCGTGAGTTTTGCTCGAAATTCTAAGTGTCGGAATTAGAGTGTGATTCTTGTAGTCTTATCCCACAAGGAAATCGTGTAACCCGAGGCATTATAGGGTCGATTATTCTTGAAGGAAAGTGATTTCGTTCACGATTCTACATATATATCCAAGTTACTCTTTCATTTTCATTTCGTTGTTCCGTTTTTCCGTTCTCTTGTAGATTTCGATCATGATGTTGCCTCCCAAGTCCCGAAGTTCCAACAATTCTGGGGGGGGGGGGGGAGAAAGCTCGACATTTTTTTGAGATTTTTTTTAGGGTTTTGAATTTCGAGGGTTTTTTGTGTGTGAGGGACTAGGTTGAGGCGATTATGTATATATAAGTAGGGATGAGAGAGGGACTCCTTGAGGCCCAAGGAAGCTTCAATTACGCAAACCCTCTATGGAGTCCTTAAAGTTAGGGTTACTATGTCTCGTTAACGGATATATCCGTTACAAGTTTAAAACGGTTCAATTACTAGCCACGTGGTGGTACAACAAAAGCACACAATTAACTTGGTGTCTCACGTCATTCCACCCATAACTTGGCCAAATCAAACTCTGAAAGTACCTGTTTGCCCACATTCCGAATACAGTATCCCCTCCAGGCCAACATCGGCCAGGATCCATCTCAATCCCCGCATTCACTTCAACTCCCTCCCTTAACAGAAATGTCATGTAACATTCCCTTGCAATATCGAACAAACTTTCAAATCCACCCCTTTTCCAGAGCTCAATATATGATATGGTCATCCACCTTCCTGCAATCCATTTGTTGGTCGATTTTATACACAAATCCCACTATTCATTCGTTCGTCATGTAGTACCATCTCATTCTCATGTTCCGGTTCCTCATCTTCCGAGTCAGTGTACACCACCCTGTTCTCAAATCGAGCAATCCCGTCCACAACCCATATCACAAGAAGGCGATTCAGATCCCTTTTCACTGCTGCAAAATCGGAGTTGTTTCTCCAATTTAAACTCTGAAGATGGTTATCTGAATATAGTCTCAGAGCTTGGCCAGCAGCTTGCAGGGGTCACATTATTGTCTACATAACGCATATCCCCGTCCATACATAGTCGCCATTGGTTAAGGATGTTGCGTGCCAGCTAATCCCCAAGTCTGACACTCATTTGCTATCACATTTCTAGGAATTATGTGGGCCAAGGTAAGGTCTAAATTCCGACCAATCAGTGTATATTTGCAGATTACGATTCCCTGGTTTTGATCACCACCACTTTCTCCATCCTTTGCATTCACTGCACCCTCCGCAGTAACGGCTGCTTCAGGTTCTTCATTCTCAACAGCAACATCATCACCTTGCAAATGAAGATAGTTGAAAGTGCAAGTCTGACCTACCGTTGCAAATGGGTGTGTCATTTAAAGCTCGACAAATGTTTTTGAGTAATTTCGTTTGGAGTGGAAACTAGACTTCATTACCTTCAAAATGGTGTAAAGAACGTAACTTAATTCCATGGGAGTTAAAAGTTATACACGTTGCAAGGTAGAGTTGAAATCTGACTGATCTGCTAAACAACGAATCAGACCTAGGGGTACTTAAAATTGGATAACTCGATATTTACAAAACATTTGTGGGTGATTTTTTTTTTTTTTTGCATATGAAAGCTAGCATCCTTATGGTCAAAATGAGCTATGATGGGGCTTCATAGGCAACCGAGGCTGATCTAAGGACTGATTCAACATCGAACCAAGGTGAATGTACAATTTCGGCGAGTATGAGTAAGGGTAACTTGGAGGAGTCTAATTTTTATATTAGGCTAATTTTCACTAAACCACATCAAGTACCTTAATCTACTCTTAATTACCTAGAAATAAGTCTTAGACAACTTTGTTAAAGGCTGAGTGGATTGGTAGCAAAACAGGTCACGAGTTGGAGCCTTGGAGGCATGCAAAGTTCAAGTGAGAAAAGATCATTGCCATAAGTGGTGAAGACAAAGGTAGCGGCCCAAAGACATGGTCCCCTTTTCTTGGTCACGGTTTTATGACTCAAAAGCAAACCCACTCTTGTCCTTTTTAAGCCTTGGAGCTCAAGGAACAAGTGGTGAGGCAAAAAGCACACCAGAAGGAGCATAGACCACCTGAATTATACCAACTATTAAATGCTTTGTTTTTAATTGTTGTACTTGGTCTTTTTTTTCTTTTTATTTTAACAGTTGTATGAACCTAAGAGGTCTATATAAGGACCTCTCTATGCTTGTAACAAATCAAATTATTGATGAATGAGAAAAAATTGAAGAGTTTGAACTCTCTCTAAAAATCATTTCACAAAACCGAAGTTTAGTGTAGGGTTAGGCCTAGTTAACCTTGCAGGGGTTAGGCTAGTCTCTAGTCGCGTTGTTAGCTTGAGCAGACTTGGGCTAGTAGCGTAGGTGGGTTTTGAGCCATTTTTGCTTGGGTCTAGGAGTGACTTAAAGCACATAAAACCAACCCGATTCGTCCAAACCTTGGAGGGGTGAGGGTGGATTGTTTATATCTTGCTAGCTCATATTGTTTGGGTGTTAAACCCCTTGGTTCTCCAATAACTAATTATGATTGTGGATATTCATATTTTACTATCTACAAGAACTTCTTAAATTAACGTCATCAATATAGATCTAATCTTATACTCCGTTCATTGTGACTCAAGTACTCAACCTTAAATTAGACTTGGTTTGGGTTTGTAGTGCTTGCCAAGCGATTTAGCTTGACATTAACGATGTACTCCGTAACACATTAACATTATTTGTAATATTTGACAAGATATGAGATTCAACCTAACGACTGAGTGCGTGACTCCACCTAATATGAGATGATTTTGTGTTACCTCAATGTGATTATTATTTCAACAATAAGATTCGAGTTGAATACGGCATACTCGTAAAATTTAAGTAATCTAAAGTGGTAAAGAAAAAGATTTGAAATTAGTGATTTTTATCCGTCTTCCCGTTGTTCTCTCTTTCAAAGTTCAAACACATCACTAAATTAATACTCCCAGTAATTCTCATCTACGAGCAACATAGGAGTATGATTTCATCTCGCAATCCACCATTTTCAATCATCATCTCTCAAAATTAGGGTTCCAAGAAATTAGTGAAATTGGGGGAAAATGTCAACAGGAAGTGGTGACACTTCATGGGTTGGGAAAAAGCCCTTGAGGAGGGTTGGTGGTATGTCTGACGCACTCTCCATTGCTTCTGATCTCGGCTTTCGTGTCTCTTCTCCTCAGGTTTCCTTCTTCAATTCTCTTCTTTGTTCACTCATCTTTATTTTTATTGAATGTTGTTATCTTTGACTTTAAATTCCAGGTGAATTGTTGTTGTTGAATTTTCTGGGTGATTGCAATTCATTGTATGATCATGGATATGAATAAATTCTGCTGGAATTGCATTGCCATTGCCATTGCCATTGCCATTGCCATTGTTCATGTGCAGTTACTGTGATGAATCAATTCTGCTGAAATTGACCCTTTTAGGTTTTGTTTTTTCGGTCAATCATGGATATGAATATGATGTGACTATGTGAGCTACTTATTGGGTAGATTTTGAAAGTTGGGGCCGTTAATCGGAACAAATGATGCAAAGTTTCTATGATTCTATAACCAAGGGAAATTAGAGGGCTGAGAACATCAAATGTTTTAGGCTGAATGTTACTCCCACTAATAACAAAGATGTGAAGAGTGTTGTTGGGCGCTTCGATCATTGTACGCTTGAATGACCTAAATGTTATAGCTATAACCAATAGGGATTGATCATATATGGTAGAATGAACCAACGAAAACAATGTAGAGCAACTTCCAAAATGAAGGTTTGACCTGGTTTTAGAGCTTCCAGCATGAGTTGGGCTTTATGTCATTATATTTTGTAAGAATATGCATAGAAGATGCATTATACATATCATCTCACCTTACTATTTTCTGTAGGAGGAGCCCAATAATTCATTTTCTCCTAGGGAGAAGGTTGATGATTTGGTAAGAGTTTTGAGAGACCTCACAGCAGTCCAGAGAAAAATCGCAGATTTGGAAGTGGAACTACGAGGTAGAAAGGTGATTGATCAACCTTTACCCTTCTAAAACTTGTTTAACTTGTACTGTATTATTCTCTGATAAATCTTTTACTGATGTATGAGTTCGTGATCTAGAACTTGGCGTTGCTCTGTGTCAGCATAAGCGAAGTGGGCAGCTTCCTAGTTAAGTATTTTATATGGGTGATTGTGATGTAGAGTTGATGGCCATTGGCTCGAACTCTTCTAGGCGGCATTTAGTTCGTGAAGGGGCAAGGGAATGGGAGCAAGAAATGGGAAAAAAAGAGAAAGGAAAGGGGATACCCCTTGATTTCCTTGTGTGTTTGGTTTTGTATGCAAGAGAATGATACTGAAACCCAACAACCACCCTAAAGCCACCCAAAAGACCAAACCCCAAATACAACCACTACCACCCAAACTGCCTATCCACTTTACTCCTACTGGACGACGAACCCCCCCACGCTCAAGCACCCATTCCAACACCCAAAATGGGAAACTTATATGGAAAATGGGCTAAACAAACACCATGTATTGGAAGTCATGGTACAGGATTATCTGATTCACTTTCCTTTTCATGTAACCCCAACTAGACGCCCCCTTATGTATTGAACAACCAAAAACGAGCCTTGGCTCAAAATATTTTATGTGCTCAAGTGCCCCCAGGTTCTTGACTCATACTACAATTGTTGATCTCCCTCAAATGACTATTATGATTGGCCATATCCCTAAGAGAAAACTGACAGTACCCAGTCATACTGTTTCTATTTGCCTGTATTTTATTTTTGTTATTCTTTTAAATGTATGCTTTAACACTGTTACTTCCGTAAAATATCAGGCATGTCATTCCCGCTGTAACTCAAGCTGACTAGATTATTTATAATGCTTAACAGTGTTATAGTCAAGTACGTAATTGATTTGTGTACAATGATCAGGATGATAAAAATGTAGCATTTTTGACACATGTGAGTGAAATGGAGAAGAAGATAGAGACATTGTCCAGAATTACCACAATACTTAAAGATGTCATTCAAAATAAGGTATTTTTCTGGTTTATCTCATTTGCTTTACTTTTTCCTTTGAAGTCAGTCATCATGAAGTAATGGTGTATTATGTATCTTCCGCTGCTGTATAGTTGCGTGTATAATTTCACTCGTTTATTATTGTTATTTTTCTCCGTATGTGTGGCAATATGAGACCTCCTTGGCCCTTGGTCCTTGCCATTATGTTTCTCTATGGAAAAGCCCACTGAAAGGTAAAACATAATGTTTTTATTAAACTTTGAATCTGATAAAAGAGAACAAAATATATGAACTACCCATTTGAAATGTTTTTTTTTTACTGAATTGACGTATAATCTCCGAGCTGGCCTCTATAGACTAAGATGGGATTTAACAATTCAGACATTTTTAATTGGTACTTGCCTCGTCCTTCTGATCCACGCCGGTGGTCTAGTGATGGACCTTGTAATTTATATGTTTTTTTTCGTAATAAGTGAGTTGAACACTCTTACATCCTGAGTCACAATAAATAAGAAGTATAGACTATAATTTTAGCTATAAAAAACACATGTTTTATGGTTGTGTATTTTGCTTCACGTAAATGATAAAGACTCTTTTACAGCCCACTCTGATCCTTGGCGCCTCAAAACTGTGGTATAGCTTTTTGGACTTCATTATCCTTTGTTTCAGCTTTCAAATAGCACTTCTGCTGATTTGCTGTTAGTGTATTTAATAGCAGAAGTACCAAATTCAATTGACTGTTAGTTTACGACTTAATGACATAAATATATTGATCAAGTTGCTCTTTCATTTGTTTCTCATTATGGTCGTAGGATCGGATAATTGCTCGTCTTCAGCAACCATATTCATTGGATTGCATTCCCGTGGAAGCAGAATTTCAGGTTGTAGTCACTAACATTTGTGCATGCGTGTAAATAGCAGTTTGTACCCTTTCTGCAGTTTATACGAGCTTCTATTGTGCTAGCAGCGCCATTTTTTTTGCCTGCTTATGGAATCTGTCATTCAATTATTTCATTCTTTGAGAACTTCCTATGGTTAAATGGGTCGATCCTTGAGCCCTAGTTTAAAAAAATTTCTAATTCAACATAGGAGCCAGTTTAATATTTTATTTTTACTTGTCAATCTGCTTTAGTTTAGTTCTTCTACATACTTATTTCACTGTGCTAATATCATATCAATGCAGAACACGTCACACCCAGTAGTTATGTATTGGAAAACAGTGTTGATACAACACATAATTAACACCTATTCGTTAGTTTGGACAGCATAGTTCCGAAACATAATGCAACATTGAGAATAGATGTGGGTACTAGAATTTATTGTTACCGGGCATAAAAGTTTTATTTCTGAGTTAAATGTTTAATGTTCCTGTCTTACTGGCTTAGTATGTTCCTAAATGTGTCACTTACCTCTTACATGGAGAATTGGATGTTTCCACTGATCCAATTTTCACTTGTGTACCTTCATGTTTATACATTCAGAAACAATTTTCAGAACTACTTATGAAGGCTGCTAGTGATTATGGAGCATTATCCGCATCGGTTTCAGATTTTCAGTGGAGCCAAAATTTTAAGGAACCGCCGACCATCTGGGCTGTATGTCTCTAAAAAAACTTACTTCATCTTTTCTGGTTGCAAGTATTTGATTGTTCAAAGTGATGCAAATTGATGTTAAATTGAAATACTGTTACTTTGTCATCTATCGAAAATGCAAAGTCTTGTTGCAAGTTCTGTGATATGAAAGCGTCAGAATAGTGGCTTTTGTGTGACTTTGTCATGATTTTCACCTCAGATGAAGTTTTTAATAGGGAGGGTTGACTTGGTTGATTGTAGGAGATGTTGCGGCCAATCCCGGTAGCTTTAGCATCATGCACACAATTTTTTGAAGCGATGTCAGCAATGAGGGAATCGTTTGCCACCCTGCAGAAGTTAAGGGTGGGCCCTAACCGTTTGCCCACCTCTTTACCATCAACACCCTCCAAAGATACTCATCGGAGTACAGGTGGAGATTCCGAGTGTGTGACCCCACCTCCTTGGACCAACGAGTCGAGCTTCGGCGATCTAGCATAAGGTAAGAAATGAAGTGTGGTGATGTCTGATTTTGTCAAGGTTTCAAGTGCGTAACCCCGGCTCAATTTAAACCATTTCGGTTGTAATTAGCCTTTTTTTTTTATTTCTAATTTTTGTTTGTGTAGTTTGCCTTTCTATTGATTACTCGTAGTTGATATTGACTATTGAGTGTTTTTTCCAAGCATCATTCTAATTTGATCACTGAGAGGAAAAGGGAGAGCTTGCCTTCTGTTTATTCATTTCGGAATGTCGAAGTGATTAGTTGAAGTTATTGTTTGAGATATTGGCATATTGCAGAGGACATTGAGCATAAAGGCCCATGTTTGAGTTACGTGACATTTACAAATTACAATCAACCCATTTAAAACTCATGTATATTTTGAACTGAAGTCGACTAAATTGGAGTAGATGGAAGTAACTAAAATAAAATGAACTTATGAGTTATTTGGCAGAAAGAAAGAAGTCCAAAAGAACCATCTTAGAACCACACTAAAAACAGCACGTTACTTTTGGTAATTTAAATTGGGTGAATTGAAAAATATCTAAAAATATACTCGTACTTGTGAACTTGATCTAAATAAACTGATACTCCGTAAACATAGTCTTATGGATCCAAAAAAGACAAATTCGAACCGGTTTATCCATGTACTCCGTGCTTGTTTTTTGAAGTCGACAAAGAGCACACTTGAAAAATACGGGAGGATCAAATCCGGAACTTACGAGTATTGTTATGGATACTCGTCCCAAATCTTTGACTAACATATTCATGGTCTAAACCCATGTGGTCGTAGAGTAGTCTCTCCGTTCTACGTATTCATTTTGTTTGCTCATAAATATAAAAACAAACAAATAAATGAAACGAAGAGAGAATCACAGGAGTTGGGAGTGAAGTCAGTGAACCCATTGTAACGTGGTTAGTTCGTGGACCAACAAAAGAACAATGGAGAACTAAGTTGAAGCAGCTTCAGTATAACTCCAACAATGGCGACTGCTGCTGCTGCTACAACTACTAAACAAACATGGCGGATTATACCCAGACCCCTTCTCGAGACAGTCCTCAACAACCACGCCCAACACCACCGTGTTCACCAGCCTCTCATCCTCCACGGCCCTCGCGGTGTCGGCAAAACCACCCTCATCCTTGATCGTACGTCTTCTTCATCCCACCTTCTCAATTTACAATCGCCATTGTTGATTGCTTTGATTTTTTATGTTATTTATGGGTGATTTTTTAGGTTTAATGGAGAATTGGAATAAGGGTCCTCATATAACTGGTTATGTTGATTTTGCTGAAACAATTGAGGGTTACCACCCTTCTAAAAATGCTTCCTTTCCATGGTATTCTTGGTCTACTTGCCCTTCCCCTCATCCCCCATTGTCCTTGCTCAAAACCCATCTCGAGAAATGCCTTGAATCCATGGCGGAAAGGGGTATTGAACTTGGCCAAATCACTTCCCATCAAATATTCACCACTCTTAATAAATGGTATGGTCTTAGTAATACCCTTCGTCGGATTCTACAGTCCAATTCCGGGTCTGGAAATGCGGTTTCTGGTAAGGTTTCGACTTCTGTGTTGTGGGATAGGGCGGTTTTCGCGTATTCTGCTCGGTTGAACAGTAAGGAGATTGAGGGGGTTATTGGGTTGGACGGCGAGAGAAAGAAGGTGTTGACTGTTGAGGAGAGGTCGTATTTGAAGGAGGCTGTGGTTGCACTGAGATTAGCTAAAGAGGTGATTAGGGTTCAGCAAGGGTGGAGGGCTAATGCCATTTCTGATTTGAATAGAACGGGTGGGTTCTCACGCTCTTTGACGAGTTTGGCCACTGATTGGCCTGGTCTGTTGCTCGAATTGTTGTCTGCTGCTTCCGAGGTTGATCATTTTCAGGTATTGTTTATGTGTACACAAGTGTTGATGTTGTTTCTTGTGTGCAATGTTGATATTGCCTCACATGAATTAATTCTTACCCATGTGCTAACAACTATCAGACCTATAGTGAAGTTTGTGTTGACAATTGTATAAATGACTCAAATTATGACTCAACCTCACAACTAAAAGAAGGGAATACTGTTTTGTGAGTTGATTTGCTTTATTCAGTTATTACCACGAACTCAAAGTAGTGAGTCTTTGGCTCCATTGGTAATGACAATTTGAATTCTCTGACAGTTGGAAATTTTTACATTGCATGAACACAGCCGAAGCTTGTGATGAACAATATAGAGGTTCTGAAAAATGCAATTCCTGATAATTCTACTGTATCCCCGTCAACGTACCATGACAGCTTAATATGGAGAATAATTTCCTTGGGTGCGAATGAGATGTGCCTCCCTGTCATTCTTGTTACGTCGGATAGGTAAATACAATACTCTTTTGCAGCCTGTAACTTTCTTTACTCATGCTAGTCTACAAGATCATAACAGCTGGAGCCTGTTGAGTTGAATACACTTAAACTTATATCTGAACTATGGATTTTGGTGGTAACTGTGTGCATGTGAATGATGTGGTAGCTGATGATGATGCATATTGTCATTGTATTGTGCTTTTATCATCCTCATCTATGAACGTATTTGATGAGCGTGGGGTGCTTAGTTCATGATATCAAATAATGATAGTGATGATGATGACTATAGCTTTAACTCTCATGCGATTGAGAATCCAATTTGATTTAAGGAATTAAAAAAACTTTGTCAATAAATCTTTGTTGTGACATTGTCTATTAGTAGCTTTTATGCCTACAATTTTGCTGTGATGCTGAATTGCTGATAGAACTGCCTTTCAAAATTTTCTTGGAAACATTTTGTATGTTGTAGCTACTGCAAATGTCAGCTGCTTGTCCTGGTTTTTTAATCTTTGTGGCAGTCCATTGCTTTCCTATGTTTTAATGAAAGTCATGTTACTTGACAGCTATTACTCATATCGTGGCTTCATTGATTTTGGATTCCCAGACATTTTTATCTCGAGAGAGGTGAATTTTGAATCTCTCCACTGTCTATCTCTTTATGCTTTTTATACTTTGGATGAACCTCCTTATCCATATCTATATCCTTTAACAATACTCCATATATGCTAATATCTCTGCTTGTGAACTTGATTTTTGATCACTGTTGCTGATTTCTCTTTTTTGAGTGCTAGACATTTGGATGGACTCCGAATGAAGCTAAATTGCATATGGTCCCTAACTACTTTAGTGCGTCGGAGGTGAGCATTTTCTTTTCCGTGAAATGAGAAGTTATGTTTATATTTGTCAACTTTACATGTGGTACATAATTTTTCCTCTTTGCTATGAGCTAATTTTTGTTAACAATCTTGCTTTGTAAAATGCAGTGGACAATAGTTACTGAAGTTCTTGGCTCAAACTCACGGCATTTATTTGAACTTCATGCACTTAAAGAAAGCGAGCATTACCTTAGGTACATGGTCCTTTTTTACCTTCACTAATTCAATTTAACATTTTATATAATTATGTTGGTACTGATTTGTCACTGCATGGAGTTTCGTCTGAACAAAATATGAATTATCAATGTTTATATTCTTGCATTTGCTACTTGTGTGAAGCTTGAATGTATACATGCTATAAGTTTCAGAGAATGTAAGGGTGGCGGGAATATTGTTTCTTGTTCGTGCAGATTTTGTTCTGTCTCTTAGCATATTTTGAAGCCAGGCAGAAAAATCACTAAACATTGCGGTCTTGGCATCAATAAGTTGGTTCTTGTGAAAAATTTAATTGATTGGTTTTTGGGAGGTGGGCTGGAGGATGTACTGTAGTAAAATCTGCATTACAAACCTCATATCCCCTTCTCATGAAGTCATTTTGATAGTAATTTTACTGAACATGTATTTTTGCATGGGGCTACAAAGATGTGTTCTTGTAACTCTGGTTTCTTCCTTTGCCTTCAATACCTGTCCATTTTCACTATTGTGGTACACTTAATTTCTTCATTTTACTTGCACAGTCTGATGGATCATAATAAAAGCACATTTGAGGACATCCTTGATGCTTATTTGGCACATCTACAGGTATATTGTTTATTTGTTGTGTGATTATTTATCGTTGTAAAATTTCTTCTAGGGAGTTGTGTTAATGTGTTTATCACAAATTCACAATGTGATGTAAATGTGAGGTTTATGAGTTATGTTATCATGGCCATGTGTTTTTCTTGGGTGTGTGTGTGTTCAAACTTCAAACTTCAAACTTCAATGTATGCTTCCTTCAGTGGCTTGTGTCTTCATATGCTATCTTTCTGTTACACAGTTGTACTTACGAACTGTGTTACAGTCTTTACATGACTTTATGAAACTATTATCCTATTGTAGATCAATGTAGTGAATCCAGCCATGGATAAAGCGTTATCACTTGTAGAAAAGTTTGCTGCTGATGCACACAATGGAAAGATTCCAAAAGATAAACTACGGTTTGGCGCTGCTTGGAGACATCCTCCGTACACAGATGATCCAGGTCGTCGCCTGGAGTGGGCTAAACTTCAGCTAATGGATTTTGTTCAGTCATTAGTCAATGCTGATTTTGGGGTAACTATCTGTTTCATCATCTCCAAGCATCTGTATTTATTCCTTTCATATGTGTTGGCACGTTATATTTCAGCGATTGTTTTTTTCAGTCATTGATTTCAACACCTTTACTAACATGAAACTTTTGCTAATATAATCTGGAAGGAAACTTCTATCAGACTTGTAGGTTGTTATCCTACCCTAACCACTGCAATAGCCTTCACGTGCAACCCTGATTCTTCACATTCTGTATAGTAGTAGGTGTTTCGAGACAATTTATTTCAGTGTCTCAAAGGCTCGGCATGAATACTGGTAGCTCAACCGACAAAGCTAATGCACGAGTTTACCACGATAGACCGCAATGCCTACTGCACATAAATAGGGCTTTCTTAGGTGACTACTATCAATACTACAGTTCATAGAACTCATTTTTCTTCCAAATTGAGCCAACTAGCTTAACTGCATATACTTATTCTGTGCTTGGAATTGGTTTTAAAAGCTGCCGATAGCGTCTGTGTTTCTCCGGGTCTAAAGTATGCCTTAACGTCCTCTCAAAAGGGTTGGGATTTTTTGTACATTCATACAGAAGCCACTTTATAGGCACTGATGTCATGTGGTGTTAGGGCTGGAAACATTTCAGACTTTCAGTCTAAGCTTGTTGACAACACCTTGGTAGAAACTATATCCCTAGACTTGCTTGTCATCTTGTAGAATTATTGACTTACATACTTTTATTTATCCAGTGGCCGCTTGCTTTATCACTTTAGGTCACATTTCTGTGTAGCGGCTTATGTACCTTTGGTTTTTGTTGGTGCAGCTTAATTACTTCGCTGATTGCAGTCTTGAAATATTTGATGATCCTTCAGCTAACGCTTTGGTGGAGGTATCTTTAGCAGCATGCTTTCGAAAGATTTATACCTACATGTTATTTCCATGTGCCGTATTTCCCACTCATGAATCACTTGTTGGATCAATAGTGACATTTCTTATCTGAAATAATCAAAGAGTATATCAAATCTCTTTCCCTAAAAAAAAAGTAAATCAGATTTCTCCACATTGCTACATGTTTCAGGTTGGTTTGCTTTATAGTCAACGGGATCCATCATTCATTCGTCCAGTAACTCGTGGCATCGAGAGATGCCTTGTGAGATGGTGAGTTTATTGCGAATATCATCGCAAAAAAGCACTCATAATCTTGTTTCCATGTAGAGCTTATTGTCAGAAATGGTGAAGATATTCACTTCAGAAGTTTTATATTCACTTGAATTTCCATACGGCGTATTTTTGACAGTTTTTGTAGACATACTATATGGCAGACGATTGGTTTGTTGCGCCATATTATTGTGTAAAATGGATCCAAGTATAAGGAGAAACACAGTAAACTCGTTAAATATAGAAGTACTTTTGTATATTGAAAATATTTTAGAAAGACAGCGGCTGGCCATTTCTAATTGATAATATATTAATATGCTTAAACTGTACATTGCGCTATCCTATGCCTCTTAATGCACTCTGAATCTCATGTCGCCTTTTCTTTTCTTCTGTATAAAAAAAGGACTTTATGAAAACAGTTTAAATCTGCTTAACTCTTCTGGTAATCCAGGCTTGTCCAGGAGAAAATGAAGATGGACATGTTTAGCTCTCTCCAATTTTTATGGCATAGAATCTTTCGTGGTCGCTTCTATCGTCACTTGATGCTTCAAGTTGGGTACAAGTAGGGTGCAATCAGGTACTTTCAGTTTCACTTCATTATATGATCCTTTTGTCACTTGAACAATATAAAATGGTACTGATGTTTGACACATAACTGACACACTCAATTAAGAAACATGAGACTTTTTAGCATTTGATTTTTGGAATTTGCTTATGACGTCCGAGTGATAACATTTGGTACTGTGGAGGTTATAAAATTATATATCGAACTATGTACATGACTGCATAGTGCATACTAGTGTGATTTGCGACTCTGGTGAGTAGTAGACTCCCTCTATGAATTTTTCCGCACAGTTTGAGTGTTTGAATCTTTCATCACAGGAAAATCGAAGGGAGCTAATTTAGGGGAATGAAGTATACCAATTCCTCGTATAGCGTGACCATCCAGGGCCCACCATTAATCAGGATTTCGTGTGCGCACTTCTGATAAGATCGGGAAGAAGAAAGCAAGTAGCTGCATCGGCTTTCTTTTTTCTTGATGAAAGGCCTGTTATCTGCCTGGGTAGTCTTGGACAGGTAATTAAACTATTGGGGCACTTTTTTTTTGGCAAAATCCCATACCCTATCCAATTCACTCATACAGCGGCATTATCCGAATGTGTCAAACACTCTACTCTCATCTATGTCGGAATAAAACGGTTGGATATACAAAGCTATACATACTCATGTCTCGCAATTCAAACAGAGAGCATTTGATTCCTGATGCCTGCAAGGCTGAGATCGGTTCGGGTCACAACATATGACATTGAAATTGGTTCATGTTTTGGTTGGTTGATTGATTGATTGATTGATGATGCAATTAATTTAGTACTCGTTTACTGCAACTTGGTGTTAGAGCTTGTGGGTATGTCCCGGTGTCAAGTCATATTTACCTGAGACTTGGAGATTGAATTTGCTCTACTTTTTTGCAGATAAACATTATTGTTATACTCCATGCTGTTGGCAAAATTTGTTTGCATGAGATCATAAATTGCAAATCCTTGTATGTAACTGTTTTGTAGGGAGTATCGAAGAGGTCTTACTCTAATGTTTAATCGTGGACAATATACTCCTACCTTGTTGTAATACCCTTGTGACTCATTTGACATCCAATGTTTTAATTAGAAACTTCTCAGAGTTTTCCAAGAGGATGTTCTTCATGTATGCAAGTGATTTCATTATTCTCCAATCAAGTAATATTCCGTTGATTGCTAATGAATATCACAATGTTGCCTTAAAACTCGAAATGTCCGGTTCAAATGAAGTACTGTAAAGCCTGATGCAAAGAGTTTGTTACTGTGCACTGGAGCTTCAAAGAACATACATTATGCAAGTTTTGCAATTCAGGTTGTCAAATGTGTCGTATTTTCCTGTAAAAATGATCACATAGAATTGGCAAAGCATTTTCTTGTTCCAAAATTACTTGTCTCCAAATTCACATGGTAATTGGACCCATTAACTAGGGGTCATCTAAAAAAAATGATTGACAGTACTTAAAAAAAAAAATCTAAAATAGTTCAATTTCGTGTATGTATGTCGAATATTTTTTCCTAATCCGATGTTACTCGAAAGATAATCGAATGCCTGGTAAATATGTTTATTTTAAATCATACTTACCTTCTGTTACACCGAGACATTTTTACAATGTATGAAGTAGTTACTGTGTGAATTTGGAGACATTTAATTTCGGGACTAAATCGGTGTGAAAAACGTGGATAAAAACCTTCGAATTCGTCTGTTTCATACTCCCTCCCATTCACTGGAAAATCACACCTTTTTATTCAAATGAGTGGTATATTTTATTCAAAGTGTGCTTTTCCAAAGAACGAGAGGGAGTATGATTTTTCGAAAATGTTATATATTTTGCTGGTCATCTAAATATGACCCATATAATAAAAAATGACTAACGGTACATTTAAAAAAACTCTTTGATTTATATACTCGAAATTCAACTATTTTAGAGCTTTTTAAGTATCTTCAGTAATTTTTTTTGTTATACGGGTCATATTTAGATGGCTAGCAAAATAACTCACATTTTTTCGAAAAATCATCTGAAACAGGCGAATTTGAAGGTTATTATTCACGTTTTTCGTGCCGATTTAGTCACGAAATTAAATGTCTCCAAATTCGCACAATAACTACTCCATACATTGTAGAAATGTCTCGGTGTAACATAAGATTTGTATGGTTTAAAATAAACACATTTAAAAGATGTTCGACTATCTTTCGAGTAACGTCGAATTAGGGGAAAAAAATCTTCGATATATACTCAAAATTCAACTATTTCAGAGTTTTTTATGTACCTTCAGTCTTTTTTGTTAAATATGGGTCATATTTAGATGGTTAGCGGAATATTGAAAAATCATCTGAAATAGGCGAATTCGAAGCTTATTATCCATGTTTTTCTGACCGATATGGTCCCGAAATTAATGTCTCGAAATTCGCACAACAACTATTTCACATATTGTAAAAATGTCTCGGAGTAAAAGAAGGTATGTATGGTTTAAAATAAACACATTTAAAAGATGTTCGACTATCTTTCGAGTAACGTCGAATTAGGGAAAATTTTCGATATATATATTCGAAATTCAACAATTTTAGAGTTTTTTAAGTACCTTCGGTCGTTATTTTGTTATATATGAGTCATATTTAGATAACCAGAAAAATATCTCACATTTTTCAAAAATTTCGAAGGTTTTTATCCGCGTTTTTCTGACCAAATGGTCCCGAAACTAATGTCTCCAAATTCCACATCAACTATTCCACTCATTGTAGAAATGTCTCGGAGTAAAATAAGGTATGTATTGTTTCAAATAAACACATTTAAAAGACGTTTGACTATCTTTCGAGTAACGTCGAATTAGTGAAAAATCTTCGATTTATATACTTGAAATTCAACTATTTTAGATTTTTTTAAGTACCTTCAGTCATTTTTTGTTATATATGAGTAATATTTAGATAGCCAACAAAATATCTCACATTTTTCGAAAAATCATCTTAAACGGGTGAATTCGAATGTTATTATCCACGTTTTTCTGACCAATATGGTCCCAAATTTAATATCTCCAAATTCGCACAACAATTATTCCACATATTGTAGAAATGTCTCGGAGTAAAATAAGGTATGTACGGTTTCAAATAAACACATTTAAAAGACGTTGACTATCTTTCGAGTAACGTCGAATTAGTGAAAAATCTTCGATTTATATATTCGAAATTCAACTATATTAGAGTTTTTTAAGTACCTTCAGTCATTTTTTGTTATATGGATTCTATTTGGATGGCCGGCAAAACATCTCACATTTTTCGAAAAATCATCTAAAACGGACGAATTTGAAAGTTGTTATAATCCACGTTTTTCGTACCGATTTGGTCCCGAAATTAAATGTCTCAAAATTCGCACATTAAACTCCATAAAATGTAGAAATGTCTCTATGTAACAGAAGATATGCACGGTTTAAAATAAACACATTTAAAAGACATTGGACTATCTTTCGAGTAACGTCGAATTAGAGAAAAAATCTTCGATGTATATACTCGAAATTGAACTATTTGAGAGTTTTTTTAAGTCCCTTCAGTCGTTATACTCGTAGTAATTTTGTTTTGTACTCAACATAAGACAAAGTTAATAAAATTTGTGTTTCTCCTCTCCTCTCAACCTTCTTACTCCTCCCTAAAACCCTAGCCTCCAAAAAATAAAAAAAATTGGGGCTTCCACCATTAATTGGTGGTAAGCCCCCCAATTTTAATTAATTATATAGTTTTAGTATCGTAACAGCATTAGTATTATAGTTTTAATAATTGTCCTCTCCTTTTGGAGAGTTTCGCCCCCATCAATTGATGGGTTTCGCTCTCTCTCTTTTAGGAGGGATGTTCAATCGTCTATGATAGCAGAGAGGACGCGGAAGATCAGTGCCACAATCGTTCTTTATATGGTGTCTCAAATTATGTCAGATTGGCGGTTACAATCTATCAAGTTAGATGAAATCGATTCTCTTCAAAACGTTGGAAGATCCGAAGACCCTCTTGTGAAAAGCTGTATCATTAAACAGCGATATATTGAAAGAGAATGTGCAGAAGCGGAGTTCAAAATCATAGTGAGAGATCTTTGTTTTAACGAGAATTTATTTTACTCAAATTTTATAGTATTGTATCCGTTCAATTTCGATATATTTTGTAGATGTCGTATGACTTTTTATTAATGAAATGATCTTTTCGCTCAAAAAAAAAAAAGTCCCTTCAGTCGTTTTTTGTTATATAGATCCTATTTTGATGACAATCAAAATATCTCATATTTTTCGAAAACTCATCTGAAAAAGACCAATTTGAAGGTTATTATCCACGTTTTTCGTGCCGATTTGGTCCTGAAATTAAATGTCTCTAAATTTGCACAGTCAGTAGTCAGTAACTAATCCATACATTGCAGAAATGTCTCTGAGTAACAGAAGGTATGTATGACTTAAAACAAACACGTTTAAAAGACGTTCAATTATCTTTCGAGTAACGTCGAAATAGGGAACAAAATTCGATATATATACTCGAAATTTAACTACGTTAGAGTTTTTTTAAGTACCTTCAGTCTTATTTTATATGGATCCTATTTAGATGTTAAGCAAAATATCTCAACTTTTTCGAAAAATCATCTAAAACGGACGAATTTGAAGGTTATTACACACGTCTTTCGTGCCGATTTGGTCCCGAAATAAAATATCTCCAAATTTGCACAGTAACTAGTCCACACATTTTAGAAATGTCTCTGTGTAACAGAATATATGTATGGTTTAACATAAACACATTTAAAAAATATTGGAGTATCTTTCGATTAATGTCGAATTAGAGAAAAATTATCGATATACATACTCGAAATTAAACTACTTTAGAGTTTTTTTAAGTACCGACCGTCTTTAATATTATCTGGGTTGTATTTAGATGTCTTGCAAAATATTTTACATTTTTCGGAAAATCATATGAAACGGGTGAATTTGTAGGTTATTATCTACGTCTAGCCAATTTGGTACTGAAATTAAATGTCTCCAAATTCGCACAATAAATATTTCATACATTGTAGAAAGGTCTCAGAGTAACAGAAGGTATGTATGGTTAAAATAAATACATTTAAAAGACGTTCGACTATCTTTCGAGTAACTTCGAATTAGTAAAAAAAATCTTCGATTTATATACTCGAAATTCAACTATTTTAGAGTTTTTTAAGTACCTTCAGTCATTTTTTTGTTATATGGATCCAATTTAAATGACCAGCAAAACACCTCACATATTTAGAAAAATATCTGAAACGGACAAATTCAGTTCGAAAGATATTATCCACGTTTTTCGTACCAATTTGGTCCCGAAATTGAATTGTAAGAATATTTTATGATATAATAATATTACGGGATATGTAATATATCTTCCTCATTATTATGCTAATATTTCTTCCTCATAATTATGGTCTTATTGGAAATCGGGATCTTAAGAGATATGCTATCACAATAATATCAGACTAAATAAGGAGTATTTCCATATTTACTCAACCTTGATGGAAGGTCGAGATTACCGTGATCTAAAACCCTAATAGGAAACTGGTCCTCTCTCTGCCTATATAATATAGTCTTCTCCATCAGAAACTCTATGATGATGAGGAATGAAAACGTGGTAAAACAACACTTATTACGTTATAGGACAAGACGGAGAAATCATACTATTAATTATGAAACCGTACCTATTATTATTATTATTATTATTATTATTATTATTATTATTATTATTATTATTATTATTATTATTATTATTATTATTATTATTATTATTTGAAGATCATATGAAGACGTATTATTATTATTCAAAGTCGTCTTATTATTTATGAAGTCGTCTTATAGAGATCTAATATCGTTCGTATTAGATTTCGACTTATTCCGTAACGAGGTATGTCTTAATCTCGTCTTAATTAATCTTTTGTTACCTTCATGTTGTTCAAAGATTTATGGTAATTATGTTTTATTTATGTCATGTTAATAATATGCTAACATGTGGTATCAGAGCTTAGGTTATTGAACTCGTGATTGTCCATTAATTAAGATTGTTATTATTTCGGCACTGTCTAATTACCGTATGAAATTGGAGATTAATTATTGGCGGCGTAAACATTGATCAACCACACCTCCATAAGTTTTGCTTGATTTTGTACAAGTTATAACACGTGGCTTTATTTTGCATTGTTATTTTGCATGTTGTCATGAGTATTGCATGATGTTATTAAATCTAAGCAAATTATGTGCGTTTGCCGATTTCCATGCTATTCATGCGTTATGCTATTTGCCTATTCATGCATTCAATTTGTTTATTTACCTTCATCACTGATTTGTATATGCATGTATATATACACGTAATGAGGTCTAATTGTTGATGATCTTTATTATTTAAGTAATGTTAATTACATATAAGTGATTTTCTCATATTTGATCATGTTATGTTTGATGATGAATTGTTGTCTCCTCAATTTCTTGCCATGACAAAGTTCTTATTACATGACAGTTTTTCCAGCCAATTTGGTCCTGAAATTAAATGTCTCTAAATTCGCACAGTAAATATTTCATACATTGTAGAAAGGTCTCAGAGTAACAGAAGGTATGTATGGTTAAAATAAATACATTTAAAGACGTTCTACTATCTTTCGAGTAACTTCGAATTAGTAAAAAAAATCTTCGATTTATATACTCAAAATTAAACTATTTTAGAGTTTTTTAAGTACCTTCGGTCATTTTTTGTTATATGGATCCAATTTAAATAACCAGCAAAACACCTCACATTTTTCGAAAAATATCTGAAACGGACAAATTCAATTCGAAAGATATTATCCACGTTTTTCGTACCGATTTGGTCCCGAAATTGAATGTCTACAAATTTGCACATTAACTAATCCATAAATTATAGAAATGTCTCTGTGTCATAGAAAATATGTATGGTTTATAAATAAACACATTTAAAAGACATTGGACTATCTTTCGAGTAATGTCGAATTAGAGAAAAATCTTCGATATATATACTCGAAATTGAACTATTTTTGAGTTTTTTAAGTACCTTCAGTTATTTTTTGTTATATGGATCCTATTTAGATGTTCAGCAAAATATCTCACAATTTTTGAAAAATCATCTGAAACGGAATAATTTGAAGGTTATTATCTACGTTTTTCGTAACGATTTGGTCCCGAAATTAAATATCTCTAAATTTTCAATGTAAATAGTCAGTAACTAATCATTACATGGTAGAAATGGCTCGGAGTAATAGAAGGTATGTATGTTTAAAATAAACACATGTAGAAGGCGTTCGACTATATTTCGAGTTACGTCGAATTAAGGAAAAAATTTCGATATATATACTCGAAATTCAACTATTTTAGAGTTTTTTTTAGTATCTTCAGTCATTTTTTGTTATATGGGTCATATTTAGATGATCAGCAAAATATCTCACATTTTTCGAAAAATCTTCTGAAACGGGCGAATTCGAAGGTTTTTTTTGGTGAAAGGTAAGTATATATTAAAATAATCGAATCAATGTACAAAAAATATGACTACATCAAGGTATGTAGCCATCTAGCGTCTTTAGCACTTAGAGGATATCTAATCTTACACATTATTCTATTCCGCACATCCATCTGAATCAATTTGACAACAAATTCTGGCCGTTGGATCATCCCTTCTATTCTGCACTTGTTCCTCTGTCTCCACACATGGTATATTGTGGCATTGATCATCGCACGAATAATATTACACTGAAGCTTCGTTCCTCTTATACCACAAGCCCACGCCAAACCTCCACTCCGTGGAATGTGTTTCTTCACCCATCCGCCTAACAGGTCCACCACGCGTGAACTCCAGCAACAACCAAAGAACAGGTGTTCCAAAGTCTCCTCATGAGACTCACAAATGAAACAGCGATCGGACTCCGCTATCCCGAACCTCAATAATTTTGTCCTAGTGTTTAGAGCCCCCCTAAAAACCAGCCAAGCAATAAAGCTGTGTCTAGATACGCTCCACCCACTCCAAGCCAGCCTAGCCCACGGGACTCGAGGATTATGACTTCGAAGTTCCTCGTAAGCTCTCGAAATCGAATATTAGGCTGATAGTCACACCAATCGGTCCCCTTCAGATAAACACAGCTGACCCACCTGACCCACAACCGGTCAGACTGATCAAAAATCCACGAGGTCAGTTTTGCAACAGCCGCCTCATTCCACGTGCTCCCTTGTTCCCTTGTTTCCTCCGTTTTCCTTGTTCCATAGGTTCAAGCCCTATCACTACTAATAGAATCTCTTCCTCAACTGCAAAACTGTCACAGTAAGGGTAAGGTAAGAAGAGGGTCTGATTCAAGCAGGAATGATAGACCTACTAACACTAATACTACTAATGGTATTGATCTATTGGAAACCAATGAGTACCACTAGTAGAGTCTTGTGATTCATAAGACTACTTGGTTTGACTACCTTTAGTCTCTACTCTTTTTCTTGCTTTGGTACGGTCATCGTCCCGTTACACTGATTACTCATCTTTTTTTTTTTAAGCTTGGGTTAAGGCAAACCCAAACCAAACAATGAGGCCGACCGAAGCACGAAAGGCATTTGTCCTCATGCCTCAGCCGACCGAAGAATAGAAAGAGAAAGAAAATGATTTTCGCCCGGGTCTAGACGTCTTCCAATCCATGCTCTCGTGAGGCCTAACTTCCCGCTTCCCTTTCCACTGGCACTACTCCCGTTCTTCATATCCTTACTTACCATGGACCAGCTGCAATGATGCCCTCCCTTGACAGTGACCCTATTCTCCATCTCGGCCTACCCCTCCTCTCCAATGCATTCTCTGATTACCTCTGGCGGGTCTGTCATCTAGAAATGTTCTCGTTGCTGATCTACCCCAATGTTCGCCAATGCGTCAGCCGCGGAATTGCCCTCCCTTCAAATGTGGCCGGCCTTGATCTAAATGGCTTAGTAACACCTTAATATCTGAAAGAAAAGGCTCTGCCTTCCACCCAGCGTGGTTCCCGCGATGAGGTCAATGACCGTCTTTGCATCGCCCTCAATCAACAACTTCCTAAGGCCGGCAAGCTACAGCGATGCCCATTCTTGCGCTTAGAATCTCCGCCCTCGTGTTACAACCCACGCCTCTGGCAAAACCTGCCACAAACCTCCCTTCATGATCTCTTAGGACTCCCCCAATCCCGCCTGGCCATGGAGATGGAGGATAGGTAACGATTGAGGTAGAAGGGATTGGTTCTGAAGTGGAAGATAGATGGATAGATAGACCCCGGCAGAACTAACTCACTAGTATGGATGGGCCCTGAAGAAGCGGATAGGATAGTTGAGATGGATGATGTAGAAGTGGGAAGCAGGAAGAACATAACTATTCTTCCCTCTAGTTGGCTCTTAGACCAGATGTAATACCCATAATATCTATAGAAGTCAAATCTGAGTTAAGTCATGTAAACCTGAGTCTTCCAACCCGTTCACAAGCCCAACTATTATGGGCCTCAGTAATAATAACAATATAATAGCAATAATAATAATAATAAAGAAGTGGAGCAGCTTAGTAGGTTATGTAAACCTAACTTATAAACTAATATCTCCCATTATAATGCAAACCCACCCGCACCCCTTTAAACTCCTACACCTCATAAACCTATCAACAGCTTACCTGCCGTTCTCTAACCCACATCAACCCCCATATCCCCGAACATCCTCGCGCGGCAAACAAGAGAAGGGGAGAGAAAGAAGTCAAGTCGGGCCGTTAATAGGTATGTGTACATCGTCCTCCTCGTCCTAGCGATTGTAGTTCAATTTTAATGTCGAATTAGTAGTGGTTGGGAATTGTAATGTCGGGGTGGTGTTCGTAGTGTTGTGTCGAATTGTTCTATTTCCGTGTCGTTATTGTGGTCGTGTTGTTGTTGGTACCTGTTGTTGTTGTATTAGCCTGGTCTTGTCGTCGTCGTCGTGTGGTTTTTTGTTGTTATGGGTAGACGTGGTTGCTGTTGTGGGGTTGTGCATGGAGTTGTGCTACTTAAGTCCGTCTTGTACTTTTATTGTTGTTGTGTTGTGTCGTAAGATGGTTGTTTCAGGGTTGCCGTTGTCAGGTCATTACCATTCTCATCGTCGGTGTAGGCTACTGTTTTTAGTGTGGTTTAAATTAGTAAGTCGGGTCGGTTCCACTTTTATTATTTAGTAAGTCTGGTCAGTCACACCTTTATAATTTAGTTAGGTTGGGTCGAACCCACTTTTATACTTAGATGGGTCGATGTCGGTTCCATTTTGTACTGTGGGTAGAACGATATATATGTCATTCTATAATTTAGTTACGTTAGGATATATTAATTTAAATATATAATATTTTACTAGGATCGGACTTCGTAGAGTTTCCGTGGTGATCTGTACTACCGACAAATATATAATATTTTACTAGGATCAGACTTCGTAGAGTTTCCGTGGTGATCTGTACTACCGACCCGGTGGTGACCTGCTAATTAGGTAAGGTTTTCCTTACTTAGAATACGTTAATATTATGATGCATGTATGTATGAGCTACGAGTACGATGTGATATCGTGATAATGAGAACGAGATGTTGAATAATGATGATGGTGGAATGATTGATGAATATTGATATATTGGAGTTGGTGAGGCTAGCTTTAGACCTAGCCGGGGCCCTTGATCACGGTCCCCTCCCTGATTTCTCCTCGCGGGTTGTTGAACCTGCGGGGGGTGTGCACACTTGGAATGAAAGGGCCTGCCAGAAGAGTTGAGATGAGATTATTGATTGGTACCGTGATGGTACTGAATGTCGAGATGAGATTATTGATTGGTATCGTGATGGTACTGAGAATGTGGAGATGATATTGAGGATTGGTACCGATGATGGTACCAAGACAGTTGTGACTGAATGTTTTATATCAAGTACTTGTGTTATGTTGTTAGCATGCATGTTCTAACCGTATTATCTGTTTAAATTGTCACCCTATTTTATTGGGGACCTGCGACGATCCAATTGACATTTCTGATCTTTTGGGGAGCAGTGCTAGTGTGCAGGTTGATGATGTGTGATGATTGTATTCTGGTTGACTGTACGGGGTGGGTCTGCGCCGTCACTGACCACGTTTATAGGTTGCAGTCATATTAGTTGTGCTTCCGTTGCTGTAGTTGTGTAACCGTGTTCTGTAGATACGAGATTGTAATAATTCATTATTTAGTTTTAAATGGTTGGTTTCGGAATTGTATTGTAATGGACTACTTCCTCGGGTAATACCGAGATGGTAACACCTTTATTTACATGGAAATGTCTTGATAAGGCTTCTGAGTAAATGGGGGTGTTACAAAGTGGTATCAGAGCGAACGATTTTGGAGCCTAAAATAAATGGACCTAGGTAAATAAAATGAACCCCGGTGATAGATCATCAGGAGCCCCTCCAAAATTCGGTTGAGGAGACGTCCTTATACCACCTCCGGCCCTCCTGGTCTTGACCCGGTAACCACGTGTGAGGATGAGATGGGTATATATTCTAGGAAGGGATACGCTGTGATGCAATGAATGTCTTGTGATGATTGTCTGTGATAACTGGTTGTGCTGTTTGACATATGTGATGTCGTGAATTGTTTAAGCTAAGGTATGAGTAGTACGTAGTTACGGTGTTAGCGTGCTATAATAATTAATACGAGGCCCTATGAGCTATATGTTACAGTACGTAAAGTTAGGATGAGAGTCGATGGTCCGTGAATGAAGGAAGGGTCATAACTAGAGATGGTAGTAACATTGAGTACGCTACTACTCGTAGTGTTTTAGTGATAAATGGTTTTAATTAGTTGATTCGGTGGTATCCTGTGTCTATCTCCTAAAATTAGTATAATAAGGCTGCATCGCATTACTTGGAAGGAGGATGTATCTGTTGATGGTACGTACGGGTATCGTAATATGTCAAGAGGGTCAATAACTTACGTGGTTTAAGTGTTTCGTGATGGGAATACTATTCAAAAGTACATTCTGTTTCAATTATTATATGTTTCCCTGCCAATGTAATGTACAAGTTGCCTTCATGTTAACTAGGATCGATATCTAGGAGTTTAATGGTGTCGTGACGTATTAATGAAGCTTTGTCGCATGTGAATCAAGTACGAGTTAATGAGACTAATAGTCGAACAATGTAAGAATACTTGAAGTCCCTTTTGAGTTAATGTGAGTTACTTGCTTTATATCGATTTGAGTGTTCTTTATTGGTTCTCATCTTTCTCTCGTAATGGCGTAAATGAACTTGACTATTATCGGTTCTAGAAAGCGTATGTTGTAACTGGAATTATGTCGACCTGTTTGTATTATAGAGAGCAACAATGTATATATAAATGCGTCGCTTCTATTTCACCCTGGTTAATACAATGTGATTGATAACATAAAGTGTGAAATCAAATTTTGTTTATTAATTGAACTTGAGTACGTGTTATTTAAATGATATATCTGTAGTGTCATATTCATTAATGTGAATTTCTGTCAAAGACACTTGGACATTTGTGTTTCGTTTCGAGTTTATATGTTTCCATGTCAATTGGATAGATTCCGAGTCGTACCTTGTTATTGATTTCTATTCTTGATGGTTTAAATGAGTATTTATAGCAACCCGTGTTGAGTTACTGACATACACATTTACAGGACTTCATCTAACTTTAATAATGTGTTTACTGAGTTCTGTTTTGATGGACTAAACAAGCATGCTTCCTAAATGTGTCGAGATAATGACAGGACAACTTAAAACGCCTTCATTAATAGGAACAATGTGTTACTGAATTATTCCACCTGTTATAGTGCCTATTTCACAAAAGTTTGAAAAGAGACTCATGTTTATTTTAAGTTTAGTTCTTTACTGCAAAATTTCGAGATCTAAATCCAAGTACTTCAACTTATTTGTTGGTGGTCAAGTTTTTCATTATAAACCTTACTTAGAGATTAAATTATCATTGGGACTTTTATCGGGATCACTTTGAAGAGTTTGAATTGGATAATGTTGGAACTTGGTTTGCTCGAAAATATGATTTGAAACTCGTTTGATCAAGCGAAGCATTTTCAAGGTCAAAATTTGTCAGTTCAGAAAAATGATTCTGCAAATCACTGTTATGTTTGGAATTTGAAATTGGTTTTAACTGAAAAGTTGTACAAGACTGTCTTGAAAGTCTAAGTCCACTAATTTTATATTGTTTTGTGTTATAACAATTTAATTATAATTTTTCTATCATGACGACAATGTTCTTTAGACGTGTTTAGATAAGTCCACTAAATGGTCATTGTTTCCTCTTGTTCAGGTGAATACACTATTTTGAAAGTGTCTATATTATCGTATGGTGTAATAGAGTTAGACTTATATGTTAATGGTGAATTCGAAGTAAATTCGAGTCATGAGAGGTTATACTGGTTCGTGTTGCATAATTGCCTTAACGTGGATCTTACGAATTAGATGTGTTATTGTCTGATAAATTTGTCATGGTCATAAGTCGCTTATGTGATAAAGAACATCGGTGCACGTATCCAATAAGTGAGAGTCGTCCCAATGAGAAGTTAGAAAAGATCAAATCATCATACAACGAACCGAGTACTCAATTTATATACAGTTAAACATGACATCAATTTTCATATTCGGTCGTAATAATGTAAAGAATTTTGGCATGTTTGGTGAACAAGACAAATGTTTTTTTTTTACATCCCTAATGAGTTTCCCGTCCTTACGTATTGGTCAATGAGTAATGTATGCCTCGAAGAATAATTTTTTTATATAATGTCTGTGGAGTGATTGTTGGTTTTAAGTCATTGCTAGTTTCTAAATTTAAAACTAATGCAAACATAATAAATGAACTATCTGGTCGGTTGTTGCAATTATGAGGAATAAATGTCACTTGCGAATCGTCTCAAGGTTTGAAATTGTTAACGTGGTTATCTGAGAGTGTCCAGTGGTGTTATTCTCTTACCGTGATGATTATATTGCCTTCTTATCTGTTCTCTCAGTATACATGTGTATGCATGTGAGTATGATTATGTTAACATACAACTGTGTCAACGAGTTATCATAATATAGATTGGGAGTGCGTGTCTTAATTTCAAAATCTAGTCGTGTAATATAACGAGGGGATGTCATGAGAATACTTAGTCGTTTAAATCACTGGTTAGAATGTCGCAATAATGGTTATGAACGAGTCTAACTGTATAAACAAGAGTAAGGGAAGGATAACAGATATAATGATGGTACAAGGATCTAGATTATTGAACAGTAAATGGTCAAATAAATACATAATAAAGTAGTAGCAACAAAATTGAAAGAAGACATACGTACTTTCATGTTTGAATGGTTCTTCAGACTAACTATATAATGTGAATTGAGCTCTGTATCACGAAGTTTAAGTTTAATGATACCGTCACCTGAAATAGTTTTTGGGCTTCAGGGTATAATCGTGAATTCGTCGTGTCATCACATACATTTCAATATCATGATGTCGGGTAATAATACCGGGTAGTGACATAACGACCACGAATTCAAAAAAAAAATGTCACAGGGTATCAGGCCCTGACTGTGCGCAAATCGTCTTTGTGTGAACTAACTGTTTTACTTGCGTGATAATCGTGGTGTCCATATATGTAAGAGTGTCTCAGAGTGGGAGTTTACGCAATTATGTAATGTTAGAAGTGTATTACGTGTGGCATGCTAGCATGTGAATCGAGTCATGACAAGTATAAAAGGTATAAACACAGTGGTACTAACAAGCAGTCTGTTTAGCTTAAATTATGTGACGTATGACATATGAGAATGAGTATACAAATAATCTGTTGGTATTTATGTCGAACTATGAGAACAATCTAAGTAGTGATGTCGGCACTTGTTAGTAAACAGAATTTGTGTTGTGAAATTTGGATTAATGCGGGAATAGAACCCCTCGCGATCAGTTGAAGGGTGAGTAAATTGGGAAATCTAGCTGAAACATGAATAAGCTGTTGTGTTAGGCTTGATGCCAAAAGAATGGAGGTCGTGTAATGACAAAGTGATGTTATGTATATGAGAAGCGTATTGAAAATCTTTATGACGGATCGCATGAGTTGATTGTAGATATTACCAACTTACTAACCCCTGGTCAGATCCCTGGTCAGTAGTTACAAGTACATTCGTTAGAAAAACATATAGTGTTCTATGATAATTTAATAACGTGTTATATAATAAGATCAAGAATAGATTGATCTCGTTAATGTCAAGAACATGTCGTAAGATACTAGAGGTATTGGGTAGAGCGAGACTAAGATTAGTGAACTTCGAGGCGAAGTTCTTATAACGAGGGTAGGATGTCATACCTCATTGCTCCCTATGATGTGTGTTTAGTGATTGTGTCAGTCACTCGGTAATAAGTTGGAATGGTTGTCGTTAGTAATAAATGCGTGTACATTTAGTCAGTAGTACGATAGTACGTGATGCGGAAACAACGGCTAGTTATGGGAAGAGTCATGTGATGTATTCGATTAAGGGTGTATGGTGCGAGGTGTCGGTTAGTCGAGAGGTGTCGTTATTGGTGGGATCCTGAACTTCGGGACGAAGTTCCTTATAAGGAGGGTAGATTGTAATACCCATAATATCTATAGAAGTCAAATCTGAGTTAAGTCATGTAAACCTGAGTGTTCCAACCCGTTCACAAGCCCAACTATTATGGGCCTCAGTAATAATAACAATATAATAGCAATAATAATAATAATAAAGAAGTGGAGCAGCTTAGTAGGTTATGTAAACCTAACTTATAAACTAATATCTCCCATTATAATGCAAACCCACCCGCACCCCTTTAAACTCCTACACCTCATAAACCTATCAACAGCCTACCCGCCGTTCTCTAACCCACATCAACCCCCATATCCCCGAACATCCTCGCGCGGCAAACAAGAGAAGGGGAGAGAAAGAAGTCAAGGCGGGCCGTTAATAGGTATGTGTACATCGTCCTCCTCGTCCTAGCGATTGTAGTTCAATTTTAATGTCGAATTAGTAGTGGTTGGGAATTGTAATGTCGGGGTGGTGTTCGTAGTGTTGTGTCATATATTAATTTAAATATATAATATTTTACTAGGATCGGACTTCGTAGAGTTTTCGTGGTGATCTGTACTACCGACCCGGTGGTGACCTGCTAATTAGGTAAGGTTTTCCTTACTTAGAATACGTTAATATTATGATGCATGTATGTATGAGCTACGAGTACGATGTGATATCGTGATAATGAGAACGAGATGTTGAATAATGATGATGGTGGAATGATTGATGAATATTGATATATTGGAGTTGGTGAGGCTAGCTTTAGACCTAGCCGGGGCCCTTGATCACGGTCCCCTCCCTGATTTCTCCTCGCGGGTTGTTGAACCTGCGGGGGGTGTGCACACTCGGAATGAAAGGGCCTGCCAGAAGAGTTGAGATGAGATTATTGATTGGTACCGTGATGGTACTGAATGTCGAGATGAGATTATTGATTGGTATCGTGATGGTACTGAGAATGTGGAGATGATATTGAGGATTGGTACCGATGATGGTACCAAGACAGTTGTGACTGAATGTTTTATATCAAGTACTTGTGTTATGTTGTTAGCATGCATGTTCTAACCGTATTATCTGTTTAAATTGTCACCCTATTTTATTGGGAACCTGTGACGATCCAATTGACATTTCTGATCTTTTGGGGAGCAGTGCTAGTGTGCAGGTTGATGATGTGTGATGATTGTATTCTGGTTGACTGTACGGGGTGAGTCTGCGCCGTCACTGACAACGTTTATAGGTTGCAGTCATATTAGTTGTGCTTCCATTGCTGTAGTTGTGTAACCGTGTTCTGTAGATACGAGATTGTAATAATTCATTATTTAGTTTTAAATGGTTGGTTTCGGAATTGTATTGTAATGGACTACTACCTCGGGTAATACCGAGATGGTAACACCTTTATTTACATGGAAATGTCTTGATAAGGCTTCTGAGTAAATGGGGGTGTTACACCAGATAAGCGTGATCGACGACGGCCCCTTTCCTATGCACCGATAGAGATGTTGATTCCTGCTCGAAACCCTAGAGAACACGGCCGGCTCTGATACCATGAAAACAATATAGATTGTAGAGAGAAGAGAATGATTCATTACTCCATCCCACATATTTATATGATGGGGATGTGACATAGCATAGCAAAAAAAAATTCTATGAAAAATGATGTAACTGTAACCTAAAGCCCAACCTTTTCCTGCAAAGCACGGGGATCCTTAGCTGACAAGACGAATGCTTGAATGAGTTAATTGTATCCCGATCACCCCCGAGCTAAGTAAGGTTAAGGAACGACGTCAGGAGTTTCGTAATCACATTCATCCAACGTTAGTTACTCCAGCTTACCCGAGCCACACATGAGATTGCCCTAAGTAATGCCTCTCCCAACATCTGTATAAAGAGATAGGGCTACCGGAAAATTCTTTAAATAGCGGAACCTAACTGATAGCTAGTAGGTCTTGATCGAACTATAGCTAGCTGAAAAAGCGGTGGTGGGTTTCGGACGGTGGAACGAACAACACATGCGTGCGCTTCATTCGTTCATTCATCGATCAGAAAACACATGCTTCGTTTTCCGGTTCGACAGAGAAGGTAATGAATATTTAATTCCATAAATACATATTATGAATGGTTTGGTTGACCTTGCTTTCTGCTATGCCTGAGATGGTATCCTCAGTTTGGGCGGTATGCTTTTTCTTCTCATTTCATTTCCCGAGATGAATCCATTCCCCAAGGGCTAGGTTCAAGGGAGTTGACTTGCTCATTATGTCTTCTTCTTTTACATATTCTCGTTGCGTTGGCCTCCTCGTTCATAATTCATAGTATAGTACCAGCTATCGAAGAAATTCTCTCAACATCCTTAGGTTCGACTCGCCTAACTAAAGGTACTTTAAGGACGAATGAATCCCGATTAGAGGTAAGCTTGTCTAGGAAGTTAAGACAAAGAAAGATTGATTATTCGCTTTCGAAAGGGAGGAATTGGTACCACTTTTCCTTAGGTTAGGCACCTTTCCTTTGCGTGCTTCCTTGTATGGGCAGCGAAAGCTTCTTCTTTATGTGCTCTCTGGACCGAGACTCGCCGAGTAGCGCCCTCCTATGAACCAGCGGTTCCAACTTCACTTTACAAAGCCGGCTAAATACAACTTTACTCGCTTCTTATCATTACGATGGTATTTAAAGTTCTTATCTTCCTCTCTCGTCCGTAACGGTAACGCTAAAGTAGATAGATCCAGCTATCTTTGACTCTCGTCTTCGCTCGATCATACCTTTATCTATTGTATTGCTCCGCTTCAAGCGCATAGAACAGCCTCCGACAAATTCAATTCGAAAGATATTATCCACGTTTTTCGTACCGATTTGGTCCCGAAATTGAATGTCTCCAAATTTGCACATTAACTAATCCATAAATTATAGAAATGTCTCTGTGTCACAGAAAATATGTATGGTTTATAAATAAACACATTTAAAAGACATTGGACTATCTTTCGAGTAATGTCGAATTAGAGAAAAATCTTCGATATATATACTCGAAATTGAACTATTTTTGAGTTTTTTTAAGTACCTTCAGTTATTTTTTTGTTATATGGATCCTATTTAGATGTTCAGCAAAATATCTCACAATTTTTGAAAAATCATCTGAAACGGAATAATTTGAAGGTTATTATCTACGTTTTTCGTAACGATTTGGTCCCGAAATTAAATATCTCTAAATTTTCACTGTAAATAGTCAGTAACTAATCCTTACATTGTAGAAATGGCTCGGAGTAATAGAAGGTATGTATGTTTAAAATAAACACATGTAGAAGGCGTTCGACTATATTTCGAGTTACGTCGAATGAAGGAAAAATCTTCGATATATATACTCGAAATTCAACTATTTTAGAGTTTTTTTTAGTATCTTCAGTCATTTTTTGTTATATGGGTTATTTAGATGACCAGCAAAATATCTAACATTTTTCGAAAAATCTTCTGAAACGGGCGAATTCGAAGGTCTTTTTTGGTGAAAGGTAAGTATATATTAAAATAATCGAATCAATGTACAAAAAATATGACTACATCAAGGTATGTAGCCATCTAGCGTCTTTAGCACTTAGAGGATATCTAATCTTACACATTATTCTATTCCGCACATCCATCTGAATCAATTTGACAACAAATTCTGGCCGTTGGATCATCCCTTCTATTTTGCACTTGTTCCTCTGTCTCCACACATGGTATATTGTGGCATTGATCATCGCACGAATAATATTACACTGAAGCTTCGTTCCTCTTATACCACAAGCCCACGCCAAACCTCCACTCCGTGGAATGTGTTTCTTCACCCATCCGCCTAACAGGTCCACCACGCGTGAACTCCAGCAACAACCAAAGAACAGGTGTTCCAAAGTCTCCTCATGAGACTCACAAATGAAACAGCGATCGGACTCCGCTATCCCGAACCTCAATAATTTTGTCCTAGTGTTTAGAGCCCCCCTAAAAACCAGCCAAGCAATAAAGCTGTGTCTAGATACGCTCCACCCACTCGAAGCCAGCCTAGCCCACGAGACTCGAGGATTATGACTTCGAAGTTCCTCGTAAGCTCTCGAAATCGAATATGCACGGTGATTCCCATGCCACAACCCATTCACAAACATATGCTTGATTTTATCTTTAGCCTGACAAACCTTCTTCCACGCCCAGGTGACATCAGTATTAGGCTGATAGTCACCCCAATCGGTCCCCTTCAGATAAACATAGCTGACCCACCTGACCCACAACCGGTCAGACTGATCAAAAATCCACGAGGCCAGTTTTGCAACAGCCGCCTCATTCCAAATAGCCAGGTCTCTGATACTGAGCCCGCCTTCATCTTTGGGGTAGCATATTTTTTCCCAACTTACTAAAGCTCTGTTAGTACCTTCTATACCACTATCCCATAGGAAATTGCGACATAAAGAGCCAATTCTAGCCATTACATATTTTGGGATAACGAACACCATAGCCCAGTAGTTATGCAGCTGAGATAAAACAGACTGCACCAGGGTCAACCTACCTGCATAAGACAATTTCCTGGCCCCAATACTAGATATTCTCGATACAATATGGGCTAGCAATTTTTCACAATCACCTTTACCTATTCGCGTATTTTGGATAGGCAGTCCAAGATAGCGAAACGGCAAAGTACCTTCAACACAGCCTGAAAGTTGCAAAATTGCAGCCTTCCTGTCATCATCAACTCCTGCAAAATAAGCATGAGATTTACCCACACTAATAGTCAGCCTAAAAGCTCTGCTAAACTTGGCAAAGGCCCGCCACAAGCATTCCATCGATTCAGTCTCACCCTTACAAAACAGGAGTAAATCATCAGCAAACAGTAAATGTGATAAGTGTAGTTTGTAGTGCCTAGTTTGTTGTGTTTTGGTCCCATTTTCCTTGCGGAATCGCTCCTCGGGAGCGGTTCATGGGCTACTTATGCTTCCTCTAGTTCGTTTTAGGTTCCCGAGACCATTCATGAAGAATTGGAACGATTCCGACTCGTTTCATACACTTTTTGGAGCCAACGAAGTGAAGGAACGATCACTCGATGCCTTGGATTCGATCCCGAGACCTTGGGACCCGATCGTGAGCCTCTTAGACTCGATCCCGAGACCCGAGAGTCGATGAGAAGCCCATGAGAAGCAAGGAGGGACCTTAAAGATCATATTGGAGGCCTACAAGACCCATCCCCGTCGGGAAGGACCTCATCCCGTCCGGGATGAGGTGCACAAATGCGGAGGGTTCTGTTTTGGACCCGTCCCGGTCGGGACCATGCCGTCCCGGTCGGGACCGATTCGTCCTGGTCGGGATGAACGAGCTGCTGCGCGTGACTCCTTTTTCTTCCTCCTTCATTCTTGTAACCTTATAAATACTCCTCCCTTGTATTGTTTAAGCAACTTACATTACCCTAGATTATTTTAGACCTCTCTTTAGCATTCAAAACCCTATTTAGCCTCTTTTCATCTCTAGTTAATCTTTAGTTAATCTTTGTTTAATCTAGTAATTAGTCTTGTAATTGAGAAGATTCTTGAAGACTCATCCAAGATTGACAACCTTGGAGATTATTTGGGTTTCTTATTAATGCAAGTTCACATCTTTTTATCTTCTTGTTAGTGGGTATAATTTCTTTTCTCTTAATCTTTGTTAATCTATCAAGTTTGAATCTTTACATATTGCTTATTGTTATTGTTTGTTCATTATGGATGTTTTGATTATTATGTTGTTTTCTCTTGTTCATGTTAGTTTTATCTTGATAATGAGTGAGTAGAATTCTTGTGGGGTTAGTAGGGGGGATTAAGTGTGGATTATGGGTGATTATGGTTTAATTGTGGGTAAAGGTGATTCCTTTGTTGCTAGTCACTTATTGGGCAGACTATGTGTTTGTTGTATTGCTTGTGTGGGTAGTAGTGGCCAATGCTTCTCATACTTGTTCTCTTCTTCTCATTGTGTATTCGATTTGTGGTTGAATGTTTGTGTTTTGAGTAGCATCTTGCATGAATATTCGGGTCTAGTCTTAGACACGAGAGTGCGGACTTTGGCTTTGGCGCGAGAGCGCAAACCGACCTTAGTGACCAAGAGACACCTACACCCTTGATTACCCAATTACCCTACTACACTCAAGAACCCGACCTAACCCTACTCCCTTCCATATTTGGTTCATCCTTTTTGTTAGCTATCATTCCTCTAGTTCATTGTTTAGTTTACTTTAGTTGTTCATTAGTTCTTGTTATAGCTAGTTCATTGTTAGTCTTGTTCATACCTCTTCAACCATCATAGCTTGTCAATCATCGTTTCTTTGTGTTTGTTTGTGACTTAGCCATGTTTCTAGGTAGACCTAGTCTAGACTCCTACAACCGTCTCCGTGGACACGACCCGACTTACCCTAGCTACCGTTAGGAATAGCTGGTTATATATTGATCGGTTGGGACCCGCGGCAAATCCCACCATCAATTTGGCGCCGTTGTCGGGGACGGTGCATGTTTAGACTTAGTTTGCTTATTAGCTTGACTTAGTTACCCTTCTTGTGCTCTTCTTCTATCTCTTGTGCATATTGTGTAGTTTTTTTTCTTAATTTCTTTAGCTTCTTTTTCTCTTTGTCTTGGGTAGTGCTCGTTTATTGTCTTTGCCTAGTGCCCATAAAGCACTAGGTGTTCTCACGTTTGCTCTAGTTTGTAGTGCATGCCTAGGGGGGAGGCGAATTCTTTCTCTTCAATCCAGAGCCGGAAAGACTCTTAAGAGCCTTTCGCCAACGGACGATTGGCCGTGTTAGAATCTCTCAACTAAGTGCTAGCAATACCACCGAAGAACAAGCTCAAGGATCCGACTTTATCGAGCAACCTCAAGGCAATACCGAAGGGATCTTCATAAATCCTTTTGGTACTTCTCAACCTAGTTCCCCCTCTACTTCTATATCAACACCATCTACACCGTCCTCTCCCGCATATCCAATAATGCCTAAGTTCTCTTCACACTCAACGTTTACGGAAGATGTCTTGCCCGGTCCAACCGCTTTACCGGAGGCATATACCGGAAATTTTGTGGCTAAGACTCAATTCATCCAATTGGTCGAGCGAAGCCAATTTAGTGGGTTACCAACCGAAGATCCTCATCAACACATGGAAACCTTTTCGGACTATTGCGATGCTATCTCACAAACGGGAATAACCCAAGACCAAATCCGGTGGGTACTATTTCCTTTCTCTTTGATCGGTAAAGCAAAGCAATGGTTCAAAGGGTTAGACAAGGCGACTCTTGGTATTGATACTTGAAAGAAGCTAGCATTAGCCTTCTACCAACAATTCTATCCCCCCGGAGAAGAAAAATCTATTGAGAGCCTCTATCACGGGATTCCAACAACGTGATGAAGAAAGCCTCTACGAAGCATGGGAAAGATTCAAAGCTTTGATCCGCTCTTGTCCTCACCATGGTCTATCACAATGGTTCCTTGTTCAACAATTTTGGAACGGATTATATGAAGACTCAAGGGCCATTCTCAACATGGGATCGAATGGAAGGTTTACCGAGGTGGATGATGACCAAACTTGGTCAAGAATTGAGGAGATGGCGGTCCACAATTCCCAATACTCAAGGCCTAGGAAGGCGAATCGAGGAGGTAGGCACGAGGTCGATGTCATCACACAACTAAGCATTGACCTTGGGGCTCAATTAAAAACTCACATGGAGACCATTGACAAGAAGCTCCAAAGCCACCTCAATCAAGTTCAAAGCACTAGTTCCTCCAACCAACACTCGATTTATGAAGTTAATGCTTTGGGAGTTGTGCCTCATACACCTTATTATGGGATGTGCGATACTTGTGGGATAGTTGGACATGAGCCTATACATTGTCGGTGAAGTATTGAGCAAGTGAACGCCTTTCAAGCGTTCAAGCAAGGTGCCCCCTATCCTAATATGTACCAAGCTTCCCATCAAGCTTCTCAACAACAAGCTCTACAACACTGTCCCTATGTTCCACCTCCCTTAAGGGACAACAATCAAGGATACCAAGGTTATCAAGGCAACCCGAGGCCATTCAACAACTTCAAGCAAAATAACCAAGGTACCTTCAACAACAATCAAGGGTTCCAACAAGGGAATTTCAATCAAGGTGGTTTCCAAGGAAACCAACATAACCAAGGACATCGAAACTACAACCATGACAACAATCAAGGCCTTAATCAAGGCAACTCTCATGAGTTCCAAGGGAACCATCATCAACAACAAGCAACCCAAGCTAATCGGCAAGACAACAAGCCAAGGAGTCGGTCTCCTACTCATGATTATGACATTCCTCTAGCCATCACAAACACTCCTCATAACCAACAATCTCCCCCTCGGGATTTCGACATGCAAAAGTCAATGTTGGACATGCAAAGGAGTCAATTGGAGACACAAAGAACACAACAAGAAATCATTACTCAACTTCAAAGGGATAACTTGGCAAGAGATGCTCATATGAAGATGCTCAAGACCCAAATAGCTCAACTTGCTTCGGGTAGCTCTTCAAGGCAAAAGGGGCAATTACCTCCTCAAGGTGAAACGGCGAAATTCGAGCATGTGAATGCTATTACCACGAGGAGTGGTTCATCTTATGACTCCCCCTCATCCCCTAATGAGCACGTACCAATGAAAGAAGTTGTGGCTCCAATTCGAGAAGATCCAAGCTTGGGAAATCCAATAGAGGAACAAGTCTTGTGGGAGATTGAGAAACCCCAAGAAGACAAGCTTCCCCCACTTCAAGGAAAAGACAAGGGTAAAGGGAAAGTGTCGTTTGAGAAGTCCACCCCTATTGAGCAAAACAAGGTTCATATTAAATTGCCCTTCCCAACAAGGCAATTGAAGACCAAGGTGGATGTCCAATATGACAAGTTCCTTAATATTGTGAAGAAATTGGATGTGAGTGTCCCATTTACCGAGCTACTTACCCAAATCCCGGCATATGGAAGATTCATGAAAGAAATCTTGGCTAGGAAGAGATCCATCGACAAGGAAGAGACTATAGCGTTCACGAGAGTGGTGAGAGAGATTATTCAAGGTTCTACGCTTCCCAAGTTGAAGGATCCGGGTAGTTTCTCGATCCCTTGCACCATAGGAAACTTCAAGATTGAGAGAGCACTATGTGATTTGGGTGCGAGTGTAAGCATCATTCCCTATTCCATTTGTGAGCGACTCGGGATGAAGGAGCTCAAGAGTACTTCCATTACACTCCAAATGGCCGATAGTTCACTTAATCGACCATTGGGGATGTTGAAGGATGTGTCGGTAAGAATCGGGAAGTTCTTCATTCCGGTCGACTTCCTCGTGCTCGACATGCCGGAAGATGCTATCACTCCCATTATCCTTGGGCGCCCATTTCTACACACCGCCGGTGCTATGATCGATGTAAAGAACGGTAGGATCACATTTGAGCTAGGCGACGAGAAGCTCGTATTTGACCTCCAAGGAAACACTTTGCCTACTAATGATGAGTCTTGTAAAATGATCACCGCCATGAAGGACATCGATCTAAGGGATGAGTCGGGTAAAAGCTTGAAGAACGACTTCTATGGAATTGAGGATGATGTTTCCGAGTTTGGGGCGGATGAATGCCCGCATTATAATTTTGAAGACAAGTGCCAAGACAAGAAGAAAAATAAGCCTCCCTTGGGGCCACATGAGGATAGATGGACGTTTGGGTATATCCCGAAGGATCGAAGTACAAGTTCAAGCCATTGAACTTAGTAGATCGGGATGCCCCGGGAACGTCGAGGCTAGGATGTGATGATTCTTGGAGTGGAGGTTGGTATTCCACTAGCTTGATTGAAGACTTTGCGAGAGCCTTCGATTTGTTTCTTCGAGCTCTTGATGGAGATGGAATTGGCCAAGTGTTGTTGAAAAAGAATTGAAGAATGCACCATCCTTGGTTTGACGGAGTTCCAAAAGAACTGTCTTATTGTATATATCTCTTTCTTGTAATACTTCTAGGTTTTGTGAAATTCTTGTGATTTGGTATTTTGATGAGTGATGTGATTGAGGGATTTTGATGAATGTTTTGAGCCCATTTGATAGGTGTGAAGTGAAGATGAATCCTAGAGAGGAGGGGTTATTGTTAGAGCTTGGATCGTGCGAAGGGGAGTCGGTTTTTGAAGCTTGGAACGAGCTTTTGGAATTATAGAGGGTTAGAAGACTCTTCCCGGCCGAGAAGAGTGCATCCCGACCGGGAAGGATGAACCATCCCGACCGGGAAGGATGTCATCCCGATCGGGATGAGTGTGCCAAAAATGGGGTTCTCTGGAGTGTCATCCCGACCAGGACGGGCTTGTCATCCCGACCGGGACCATCCATCCCGACCGGGATGATGCCTTGCTCCTCCTTTTGCCTCTTCTTTGTCATGTGAGCCCACCCTACCACTTTATACCCCCTCCCAACCTCCCTACCTATCCTTGCCCTTATCATATGACCCCTACACCTCATATACACATATTCACCTTATTTTCTCTTCACTTTACACCGACTTTCACATCAAATCCCACCTCCTCATACCTTTGTGCTCCAACCATGGAACCATATCGTGAATGAAGGGGAATAGCAATGACTACGACTTACTACGTGCCGATATCGACCTATGAGACGATGGAGTGAGTGAGTTGCTACCCTCATGGTACGACAATTATCATTTCTTTTCCGTCTTTTATAGCTTGTCTTCCTTTGTTTATTCCCTTCCCCTTACACACTCTTGTGTCATGGTGGCCCTCGGGGCCTTGGTAATTGTTGCTCCCGACTCTCGATGACGTGACTACATCGAGAGTCATTTCAAAATCCAAATTTACAAGATTTTCATCCTTTTTATCTTTGTAGGATTTAGTCGGATTTGGGCGGAATCCGGGCTAGGTGACTTGATTACACCTAGTCCTCCCCTCCCATTTCCTTTTATTTCTTTCTTTTTATTTCTTCCCCCATCCATATCTTTTCTTGTCTCGGCCCATGGTGACTTGACTACACCCCGCCCGGACACATTCTACCATTTTCTCTACTTTTCTTTTTGATTTTTAGCTTTGTTTTCGTAGTTTCTTTTCTTTTGGGTCTCCATACACTACGGTCGAGCATGAGGACATTGCTCGGCTTAAGTGTGGGGGAGCGATATTCTATCGTAGTTAGTTTTATTTTAGTAGTTTTTTCGAAAAATCCTTAAATACCCTAAAAATTTGAAAAATTTCCACAAAAATCAAAAAGATTTTCTTTTGTGTGCTTTCTTTTTGTGTCGTTATGTCGTATATTTGTTGTGTTGTGCGTGTTTTGCCTCCCTTTTTCCTTATAGGATGCTTAATCACCGATAGCTTTGGAGAGCTTTCAAGACATCCGGTAACATCTTTCATCCATTTTCCCTCTTTGTCTCTTGTGGAGTTTGGAGGAGATTTGTGATGATGTGTGCTCGGGTGGAGCTTTGTGCATATTAGTGGGTGATTGGTCGCTTATTTAGAAATTCGGGGTGGTGTTTGTTCTCTTTGTGTGTTTGTTTTGTTTTGTTTTGTTGCCTTTGGTATCTTTTTCTTTTGCTTTTATCGTGTCTTTGTTTTGTGATGTGTACTTGTGTCTAGTGTGTAAACGGTTTTCGAAAACTCGGTTTAGTGGCTAGTGTGCAAGTGTTTACCTTCCCTTTCTAGTAGTATGAATCGAGTCTTGGACTTTAGTCTAGTAGAATGACCCTAAATCAATGTTTTCGTTGGTTTCTTACCTTGAGTCCACCTAGCTTACTAGGGATTTACTACGGGATCTGCATTTTGACCATTATGACCACCCATGGTGTGAAAAGGCCTTGGTTGCCGAGTCCCGTCCCCTAGGTGACCGTGTTCGGAATTGTCTGATTAGTCCAAGTTTCTCCCCTTTTTGTGGGTTTGAAGGGAAAGCGCGCTCCCGACTTACCCATTTCCCCTACCATCTACACATTTCCCACAAAATAAAGCTGCAAATTGTTGAAATCTCTTTCTTAGTTGCAAAAAGAATTGCCTACAACTCAAATCTAGCCAAAAGGGCAAAGAAAAGAAAAAGAAAGAAAAGATTGAAGAAAAAGAAAAGGCACAAAAAGCCAAAAAGAAAATACAAAAGATGAAAAAGAAATGGCATAGCAACACACAAAGCAAAAATGCAAAAGAAAGAAAAATGCCAAAAGAAAACCGTCTCACAAAAAGATTCTCACCCTCTCAAAATAAGCCTTTTTTCGATCGTTACCGTGAAGATCCTACCAAAGGACCGAGTCCCTAGGAAGGATGATAACGGTAATGATCGGTCTTCCCTTATTTTGCAAACCTTATCCACCTTTTTACTTGGACTAGTTGGGCGGTTTTGGGCATGGGACGACCCTCTTGGCACATCGCTAAAGGGGGCGGGGTCTCACTTACCTACAGTGTCGACTAACACCGTGGTTCTTCCATTTTCCATCCTGCCGATCGTCCCGTAGTACGTTCTTAGAAGGTTAGGAGGAACCTAGGTAAGTTACCAACGTTTTTGTTGCTTTGTCGTCATACTATTAGGGTTTTGTCCATTTTGGTTTGTATTGCTAGCTTGGGAACGTTGTCACTTGCCTTGAGTCCTAAACCGGTGCTTCTTTCACCGCTTTTTAGAGGGCAGCGGTATTTGTTTCTTTTTGGGTGCAACCTTTTGTTTGTTTGTTTGTGTGTTTGTTTGTTTATGTGTTTTTGTGTCCGGTTGCATCCACGGTTTTGTCGCAAGACCTCACTTGCCTTGCGGAGAGCACTTGTCCTCTAGGTGTTCTCGCGTGAGTTGAAAGGGCGTAGGGTGCACTAATACCCGCTCAGCTAGTTTAGTAGTTAGTTTGTGCTTACTCGAGGGCGAGTAAGGGTTAAGTGTGGGGGAGTTGATAAGTGTAGTTTGTAGTGCCTAGTTTGTTGTGTTTTGGTCACATTTTCCTTGCGGAATCGCTCCTCGGGAGCGCTTCATGGGCTACTTATGCTTCCTCTAGTTCGTTTCAGGTTCCCGAAACCATTCATGAAGAATTGGAACGATTCCGACTCGTTTCATACACTTTTTGGAGCCAACGAAATGAAGGAACGATCACTCGATGCCTTGGATTCGATCCCGAGACCTTGGGACCCGATCGCGAGCCCCTTAGACTCGATCCCGAGACCCGAGAGTCGATGAGAAGCCCATGAGAAGCAAGGAGGGACCTTAAAGATCATATTGGAGGCCTACAAGACCCATCCCTGTCGGGAAGGACCTCATCCCGTCCGGGATGAGGTGCACAAATGCGGAGGGTTCTGTTTTGGACCCGTCCCGGTCGGGACCATGCCGTCCCGGTCAGGATCACTTCGTCCCGGTCGGGACCGATCCGTCCCGGTCGGGATGAACGAGCTGCTGCGCGTGACTCCTTTTTCTTCCTCCTTCATTCTTGTAACCTTATAAATACTCCTCCCTTGTATTGTTTAAGCAACTTACATTACCCTAGATTATTTTAGACCTCTCTTTAGCATTCAAAACCCTATTTAGCCTCTTTTCATCTCTAGTTAATCTTTAGTTAATCTTTGTTTAATCTAGTAATTAGTCTTGTAATTGAGAAGATTCTTGAAGACTCATCCAAGATTGACAACCTTGGAGATTATTTGGGTTTCTTATTAATGCAAGTTCACATCTTTTTATCTTCTTGTTAGTGGGTATAATTTCTTTTCTCTTAATCTTTGTTAATCTATCAAGTATGAATCTTTACATATTGCTTATTGTTATTGTTTGTTCATTATGGATGTTTTGATTATTATGTTGTTTTCTCTTGTTCATGTTAGTTTTATCTTGATAATGAGTGAGTAGAATCCTTGTGGGGTTAGTAGGGGGGATTAAGTGTGGATTATGGGTGATTAGGGTTTAATTGTGGGTAAAGGTGATTCCTTTGTTGCTAGTCGCTTATTGGGCACACTATGTGTTTGTTGTATTGCTTGTGTGGGTAGTAGTGGCCAATGCTTCTCATACTTGTTCTCTTCTTCTCATTGTGTATTCGATTTGTGGTTGAATGTTTGTGTTTTGAGTAGCATCTTGCATGAATATTCGGGTCTAGTCTTAGACACGAGAGTGCGGACTTTGGCTTTGGCGCGAGAGCGCAAACCGACCTTAGTGACCAAGAGACACCTACACCCTTGATTACCCAATTACCCTACTACACTCAAGAACCCGACCTAACCCTACTCCCTTCCATATTTGGTTCATCCTTTTTGTTAGCTATCATTCCTCTAGTTCATTGTTTAGTTTACTTTAGTTGTTCATTAGTTCTTGTTATAGCTAGTTCATTGTTAGTCTTGTTCATACCTCTTCAACCATCATAGCTTGTCAATCATCGTTTCTTTGTGTTTGTTTGTGACTTAGCCTTGTTTCTAGGTAGACCTAGTCTAGACTCCTACAACCGTCTCCGTGGACACGGCCCGACTTACCCTAGCTACCGTTAGGAATAGTTGGTTATATATTGATTGGTTGGGACCCGCGGCAAATCCCACCATCAAAATGGGATAGTTTCATCGGAGCACACCTAGGGTGAAACTTAAATTTCCTCCCCAAATTGCCGTGACTCAGAATTCGGGAAAAATACTCCATGCAAATTGTGGACAACAAAGGCGACATAGGATCTCCTTGTCTCAACCCCCTTTTCCCTTTGAAGAAGCCGAAATTATCTCCATTCGCACAAAGCGAGTAAGAGACCGAAGTGACACATTCCATAATAATGCCGCGGAAATGGATAGGGAAGTCCAAAGCACTAAGCATTTGATCTAAAAAGCACCACTCCACGCTATCATAGGCCTTGTGAATATCGACCTTAAATAAACACCGTGGCGAGATATGGCTTCTCTTTTACATTTTCACCAAATCCTGACAAATCAGCACATTCTCCACTATACTCCTTCCCTCAATAAAACCTCCTTGATTCGAAGATATTATATCAGGCAACACCCGCGCAAGCCTCATACAAATAATTTTAGCAATACACTTATATAAGACATTGCAACAAGCAATAGGACGGAATTCTTTCACGCTATTCGGCTTATTCACCTTAGGAATTAAAGTGATGTTAGCAAAATTTATCTGTTTCAGCATTTTACCTGTCGTGAAGAAATCTTGTATAGCGGTCACAACGTCTTTTCCGACGATCTCCCAAGCATCAATAAAGAATTGACTTGAGAACCCATCCGGCCCTGGTGCTTTATCTCGAGGAATACTGAAAAGAGCCCGTTTAATTTCCTCCTCAGTAACTCTTGCGTTCATCCCCGCTTTGTGCTCGTTAGTGCAAATCTTCCCTCTTCGAATTAAACCTACATTGATAGGTTCGACATTACACGATTCACCTAACAGAGACATGTAATTCCTTAAGAAGGCATCCTCGATGGCCGACTTGTCCGTGCATTCGAGCCCATCCGCATCACAAATGCTAGTGATAGCATTATGGGCCCTTCGAGCCCTCATCAACCCATGAAAATAAGCCGAGTTCACATCTTTTTCCTTGATCCATTTCTGCTTCGATTTCTGGGACCAAAACTCCGCGCGAGCTGCCTGTAAAACACGGACCTCATCGTTCAGCGCAGCCTCTTCTCGGATCATAATCAGAGACTTATCCAGCCGAAGCCTAGTTTGGAAGTCAAGCAGCTTCATCTCGGCCTGGAGACATTTGTTCTCGATATCCTCAAAACAACTTGCATTAAGCTCTTTCAACGGCTTCTTTAGGCTCTTTAGGCGCATCACAACACGATACATGGGAGTCCCAATGATCATCTCACCCCACCAATTCGCTACACACATACCGAAATCCGGGGCCTTGCTCCACATGTTCATGTATTTGAACGATCGATTCTTCCTAGAAGGAGGTTGCCCCAACTGCACAATACACGGGCAATGATCGAACGTCCCTTCCGGCATAAAGTTTGCAAACCCATCCGGATATAGCCTCATGAAATCGTCGTTAACCAAACACCGGTCGACGACTAAACACTCTTGTTTCCGCTACCTTGTGCTTATTATTCCACGTGAACCAAGACCCACAAGCCTTAATATCGCTCACATCGCAATTAGATATGCAATCTCGAAATTGACTCATCTCTTCATAAGAAGACACACCCCCAAGGCGCTCTCGACCATCAATAACACAATTAAAATCCCCCATAATGATCCAGGGACTTCTTAAAGCATAAGATTCAAGTCTCCGCCACAGTTCGGTTCGTTCAGACAAGGAATTAAAAGCATACACAAAAGTGAGAAAATAATCCTTACCCGAATTAGTGGACACCTTAACATGGATACTTTGCTTGCTATATTCCAGGATCGTCAAACTAACTCTAGCATGCTTCCAAAGAAGCCAAACGCGACCCCCATCATGACAATGACTATTTGTCGTTATACTCCATTCATAGAACATGTTCTGATGAACTTTGGCATACGATTTATTCTTTATTTTGGTTTCTAACAAACCACACACATCTAATTGTTGCTTCCGAATAAAATCACTAATTGCACGCTGCTTATTTATATTACACATGCCGCGTACATTCCAACACCCTATATTATGTATTTCCATGGATCACAAGTTCCATCCCCATCCCTTCCGTTTCATTAACCTTCCCATGTTTAGGAGAACCCTCCACTATTTCCGCAAAGAACACCCCATTTTTCCCTTCTGTCCTAATCCTCAAGTCCTTGCCCGAAGGCCCAGCCTTCGCCATCACCGCGAGTGGCCGTGGACCAGCCTGAACCGTCTTCTTATCCTGCTGTGTGTTCATCGTGTTCACTTGCCGAACCACAGCCTCATTACCAGCCTGTTTAACCTTAGCTTCTTGCCTCGCTTTCCTTAGCTCGTCTTTCTTGCAATCAGCGACCTCATGTCCATAGCCCCTGCATTTGGAACATGACACCGGTTTCCACTCATACTTAATAGGAATTTCCACCAAATTCTCCCTCTCATCCATGAATTTGATAGAGTTCTTGAATTTGTTACCCACCTTAGCCAACACCATGACTCTAGCATATCCCAATCTAGTACGTTCTTCCGTAGCTAAGTCAGACTTAACATACGGACCAACTAAGGAAGCAATCCTGGGCAGGCATCTACCCCAAAATTTTAGAGGTAATTCATGTAACTGAATCCAAATCGGTACTTCAAGCACATCTTCTTTATCTAGCTTAGCATCAGGAGTCCACTCTTTAACATGAAACAATAGCCATGATCAAGAATTTTTACCTTAGCATTGTTCTCCTTGAACCAAACTACAAAAATCTCATTTGGAAGGAACGAGATTTTGTCAATTCCGTGTTCCTTCCATATCCTCCTAACAAACCCCTCTACGACCTCCCACGGGGGATTCGCATCCATAATGAAACAGTAAACTGCATTACTCCAGTATTCAATTTCATCATCAACATCTTCATCAGAGAATCGTAGTAATTCTTCTTCCTCGTCCATATCAATTGTTTTTTTCCCGGACCTCTGTTTCCAGCCACCCCCATTCATCTCCACATCCTCAACAGTCTCAGGGACAAATTCAGTCGTGTCGTCCTCTTCACTGTCTGACGCGTACACCATTCCCGGAATTGCATTCAAATTAGGAGCCGATTGATCATTCAGATTCGTGATTTTCATTGCCTTACGTAGCATGTCCTCCTTCGATTTGCGTGTAACCGGGTTTCATTGGTTTCGGTCCCTTCTACACCGCTCGAGTCTTCTGTCTCATCGAGACGATGGAAGGCGAAACGCAGGACAACCTATTCGCTGCCACGCCCAGCCCTCGTCAAACGTTCGCCGGAATTCTCTTCACACGCCGGAAATCTCCAGAGCACGTAGGGTTTTTTCGTTTGATTTTGAAGGTTATTATCCACGTTTTTCTGACCGATATTGTCCCGAAATTAAATGTCTCAAATTTGCACTGTAATCACTCCACACATTGTAGAAATGTCTTTGTGTGAAAGAATATAGGTATGGTTTAAGATAAACACATTTAAAAGATATTGGAATATCTTTCGAGTAACACGTCTAATTAGAGAAAAATCTTTAATATATATACTCGAAATTCAACTACTTTAGACTTTTTTTAAGTACCTTCAGTCGTTTTTTGTTATATGGATTCTATTTAAAAGGCCAACAAAATATCTCATATTTTTCGAAAAAATCATCGGAAGTGGACGAATTTGAAGGTTTATCTACGTTTTTCGTGCCGATTTTGTCTTGAAATTAAAAATCTCTAAATTTGCACAGTCAGTAGTCATTAACTACTCCATGTATGGCAGAAATGTCTTGGACTAACAGAAGGTTCGTATGACTTAAAATAAACATCTTTAAAAGACGTTCAACTATCTTTCGAGTAACGTCGAATTAGAGAAAAAATCTTCGATATATATACTCGAAATTCAACTATTTCAGAGTTTTTTAAGTACCTTCTGTCACTTTTTGTTACGGGTCATATTTAGATGGCCAACAAAATATCTCACTTTTTTTCTTCAAAAAATCATCTGAAACGAACGAATTTAAAGGTTATTATCCACGTCTTTCGTGCCGAATTTGATCCCGAAATAAAATGTCTACAAATTCGCACAGTAACTACTCCACACATTTTAGAAATGTTTCTGTTTAACAGAATATATGCACGGTTTAAAATAAACACATCTAAAAGATATTGGAGTATCTTTCGATTAACATCAAATTAGAGAAAAATTATCGATATATATACTTGAAATTAAACTAATTTAGAGTTTCTCTAAGTACGACCGTCTTTTATATTATATGGGTTGTATTTAGATGCCCTGCAAAAATATTTTACATTTTTCGAAAAATCATATGAAACGGGCGAATTTGTAGGTTATTATCTACGTTTTTTCTGTCAAATTGCTCCTGAAATTAAAGGTCTCTAAATTCGCACACTAAAAAATATTCCACACATTGTTGAAAGGTCTCAGAGTAACTGAATGTATGTACAGGTAAAATAAAGACATTTAAATGACGTTCGACTATATTTCGAGTAAACGTCGAATTAAGGAAAACAAATCTTCGATATATATACTCGAAATTCAACTATTTTAGTTTTTTTAAGTATCTTTAGTCACTTTTTGTTAAATGAATCCGATTTAGATGACAAGCAAAACATTTTACATTTTTCAAAAAATTATCTGAAATGGACGAATTTGAAAGTTATTATCCACGTTTTTCATACCAATTTGCTCCCGAAATTAAATGTCTCTAAATTTGCACATTAAGTAGTCAGTAACTAATCCATACATTGTAGAAATGTCTCGGAGTAATAGAAGGTATGTACGGTTTAAAATAAACACGTTCAAAAGACGTTCAACTATCTTTCGAGTATCATCGAATTAGTGAAAAATCTTCAATATATATTCTCGAAATTCAACTATTTTAGAGTTTTTTAAGTACCTTAAGTCATTTTTTGTTATATGGGACCTATTTAGATGGATAGCAAAATAGTTCACATTATTCGAAAAATAATCTGAAACGGGCGAATTTGAAGGTTATTATTTATCCACGTTTTTCGTGTCGATTTGGCCCCGAAATTAAATGTATCCAAATTTTTACAGCAACTACTCCACACATTGTAGAAATGTCTTGGAGTAAAAGAAGGATGTGTGGTTTAAAACAAACATATTTAAAAGACGTTCGAATATGTTTCGAGTAACGTCTAATTAGGGAAAAATATTTGATATATATACTCGAAAGTGAAATTTTTTAGAATTTTTAAGTACCTTCAATCATTTTTTGTTACATGGGTCATACTTAGATGACCAGCAAAATATCTCACATTTTTTCGAAAAATCATCTGAAACGGACGAATTCGAAGGGTTTTATCCACATTTTTCTGACGGTATGGTTCCAAAATTAATGTCTCCAAATTAGCACAATAACTATTCCACACATTGTACAAATGTCTCAAAGTAAAAGAAAGTATGTATGGTTTAAGATAAAAAAACATTTAAAAGACGTTCGACTATCTTTCAAGGAACGTCGAATTAAGGAAAAATCTTTGATATATATACTCAAAATTCAACAATTTTAGAGTTTTTTAATTACCTTCGATCATTTGTTGTTATATGGGTCTTATTTAGATGACCAACAAAATAAGTCACATTTTTTGAAAAATCATCTGAAACGGGCGAATTCGAAAGTTATTATTATCCACGTTTTTTGACCGATATGGTCCTGAAATTAATGTCTCCAAATTTGAATAGTAACTATTCTACACATTGTAGAAATGTTCTGTGTAACAGAAGATATGTATGTTTTAAAATAAACACATTTAAAAGACGTTGAACTATCTGATAAGTTAATCGTACACCTATCAAAGATAACCAACTTAGGTCTAACTAAAAATATAGCTAGGGAAGTCAGGATCATATCCACAAGAAGACAAATAAATTCTACTCGCAATTAAAGTTTATCTAGGTAACCAATTCGGGGGGTTTTGTTTTTGGGTTAATTAAACTAAAGTAGTGAAGGAAATAAGAAAAAAATAGAAGAATAAAATAAGGCGAAAAAGATGAATATAATAGAGAGAAAACTAGGATCGTCGGTTCACCATGAATTTCCTACGGTCACAGTCTAGGTCACAGGTCTCTCACAGATATTGGTCTAAGGCGTAATGAAAAGGTCCTTTCGGTCCGCTATTCACCCTAGCATGCGTCTAAAGGCTTCCGATCTTATTAGGGCATACCAATGTGTTGTAGGAGGTCTAACTCTCATCAGGCTTCCGATCTTAGGTTCAAGTTTAACAATTCAATTAATCAATTACGTCGACTTAATCAATCAATCTCAATTAAATGCTACAATTAACAACTTAGACGCAATATCGTTGATAAATCTATAAACTAATTAGCAATCGTATTCAATTCACGGATCCCCTAAATCCTAGCAAGAGAAATTAGCTACTCATGGAAAAATTTACGACAACAATAATAAAGATGATAACTAGATTAAGCATAACAAATAGATCTAAAGATAAATAAGCATAAACGAATTAATACGATTAAGAAAGAAAGAATTAAGGATAAAGGAATAAAGAAAGAACAAAGAGATAATTAGATTACCGAGTTTAAAAAGGAAGAGAAGAAAAGAATTCATAAATCTAGATCTAAAAGTTTTAGAGTAAAGACAATTCAAAACATAAAAGAAGAGTAGTCTAAAGAAAATTAAAATAAAAGAAGAGAGAGTAGAATTCTAGTCTAATAGATTTTCAAATACTAAGCTAAAACAAAAGCCCAAAAGTCTTATTAACCCTAAACATCAAATTAGGAAAGTCTCGGTCTTCGTCTAGTCTCGAGAATAGTCGGTCGACTATAGTGGATAGTCGTTCGACTATTATTGACCTGTTTCCGTTTTCAGCACTGCGCGCTCAACTTCAAACGCTTGTCATTTCTTCGTTATTTCTTCAAATAGGGCTTGTAATATACCGTTGGAAAGCTAAGAGAAAGATCTTTCCAACGCAACTAGATCCAGCTCAATTGGAGTTGTATAACAAGATATTCACGTTTTAATTTGACCTGTTTGGAAACGATTATTCTCTTTTCTTATTTCGCATAATATTTCATCTTTAAGAACAATTTTTGCCTTGTTTATGTGTCCACGAGTCCATTCCCTACATAAGATGCAACAAGACCACAAAGTATCAAATTCGGGGAAAAATAGTAGACAATGCTACTCGATATGCATGGAAATGCGTGCGTAAAAGACGTAATAATCATATATAAATAGCACGCATCACTATCTTTCAAGTAATTGAACTATTTTAGAGTTTTTTATGTACCTTTAGTAATTTTTTGTTATATGGATCCTATTTAACTGCCCAGCAAAATATCTAACAATTTTTAAAAAATCATCTGAAATGGAAAAATTTGAAGGTTATTTTTTTTTTGGTAAAGGGTAATGTTGTGTGTCAAATTTGGACCGTTTTTCCTCCCATTTAAGCCCGTTTTTCCTCCGTTTTGCGAGACTTGAGCGCGATTATCGCCGTATTTTGAGTAATTCTCGCATTAGTGTCTCTCTTTTGCATTTTACATGTTTTTGGTAGTTCTCTGTCTATTTTGATAGGATTTTCGACCAAAAACGTGTCTGAGCTCCTATGAGCATGAGAGAGAGGGAAACCGTCCGAAAAGCAAAGCACACAACTCAAAATCCAAAGTCCAAACCCAAGAGGTGAAACCTTGAGCAAAAAGAAAGAACTATAGTCCATTGGACATCTTCACCGGAGAGGTCGAACTTCAAATGAATATATCTAGAGTTCTAGACCTTGGATCAAAGAGATTTCAGTTGGAGGTGAAAGCTTATCTTCTTAACTTTCCAACGACATATCACACGCCCCAATCGGAGTTGAAACGAAAGAGTTATGGCCCTCTGAAGTCACAGGGCGAAATTCCACCCTATGAGAATTTGACCGGGCGAAATTTTGTCAGACGGTGTTCCTCCCTAGATTGCCATTTTGGACAAAAAATTTCACCGGGCGAAATTTCACCCTACGAGATTTTGACCGGGCGAAACTTCGCCCCGCGGTATTTCGGTCATATTGGAGAGAATCTGCAGGGCAAAACTTCACCCTATGAAGACTCAAAGGACAAAGTCTCACTCAAAGAGTAGAAGTCTCACTAATGGGCATGGATTGGATTATGGGCTTTAAGATTGTGTGACCCATTAAGAGCTTATTATATATAGTAATCCTAGGTTTTCATTTCATTTTTTGTGCCTTAAGTGTGCCTCCTTAGGTTAGGGTAGTTTTAGTAGGCCTCCATTAGTAGATCATTCTAGTAGTATTTCTATTAATTCTCTACAAATCTAGTAGTTTAGATAGTAATCTAGTAGTAAATCTCCATAGTTTTCTTCATCAATTCTCTAGATCTACATTCAAGCTTGTAGAATTCAAGTTTTATTTGAAGATTCTTGGGGTTTATCAAGGGATTAGTGACAAATCTCTTTATTCTCCTCATCAAGATTCAACCTTTATTTATGCAATCTTCTCCTTTATTGTTGGTCTTCATAATTGGTATAATTCTCTTTCACTCATTGTTGTTTTGTTGTTATTTTCTTTAGATTTAGTTAACATGCATGTTTTAGGTGTTTTCTCCTTTGTTATTGTTTTGATGTTTTCCATTATGAGTAGTGAGTAGATTTCTTGTTGGGGGGTTTAGGGATGAGGACTTGGATGATTTGAATTAAGGGATGTTGGTGGGTTGCTTGCTTGTTGATTTATCAAGTTTGAAGTTTTTGTGTTTTTGTTGACTTAGACTGCAGCTAGATCGACCTTGACTCACTCCTATCAATATGAGAAAACTCGGGGTAGGAGTTACTTTGACTTGAGACTTACCCTTTTTCGCCGTGAAAGCGGGTTTTTAGGTGGGTTGGGTGAAGAAACTGAAAGGTGGCATTCTCCCTTTATCAATGTTGTGACTAAAACCCGATTCCAAGATTCTTAGACCCCAATTTCCGAATCCCGACTTCCCCCTGACACCTTTTCCTTAATTGATCATCTCTAGTTATTTATTGTGTTTTAGTATAGACTCGACCCTTAAAACCCCCCTTTTTAGACCCCAAACACGCTTCTCTTACTCAATTGCACTCCGTTCGCTGTGGACCGACCTCGACTTACCACGAATACTTGTTTGTTTTTGTGTAATCTCGAGTCTTACAAATATCGTTTTATCCTCCGTCCTTCGTTAACGACCGATCCGATTGGGAGGCGATCAGGTAAGTATATATATATATATATATATATATATATATATATATATATATATATATATATATATATATATATATATATGGAGTGTAACCAATGTACAAATGAATGACTACATCAATTTATGTAGCCATCTAGCGTCTTTCGCTTGAATTGGATATCTAATCTTACACATTATTCTATTTTTCACATCCATCTTAATCATCTTGACTGCATACTGTGGCTGTTGTACTAGACCTTCAATTCTACACATATTCCTCTGTCGCAAGATATGATAAATTGAGGCATTGATCACAGCTCGAAGAATGTTGCATTGCGGCTTCGATCCTCTCATACGGGTCGCCCAAGCCAATCCCCTATTGCACGGAATTCTCTTGTTCACCCATTCACTCACCAATTCCATAACTCGAGAACTCCAGTGACACCCAAAGAAAAGATGTTCCAGGCTCTCCTCTTGCGATTCACACAGATAACAAAGGTCTGAATTTGCCACTCCAAACCTCAGTAATTTCTGCCTCGTGTTTAGAGCTCCCCTAAACACAAGCCAAGAAATAAAACTATGTTTAGGGATGCTCCATCCACTCCACACCAACCGCGCCCACGGAACTCTCGGTTTGAAACTCCGAAGTTCCTCATACCCCTTCGATATCGAATAGGAACTCATCGACCCATGCCAAACTCCATTCACATACATATTTTTAATCTTATCCTTCGCCTGACAGATCTTCCTCCACGCCCAAGTGACAACAGTATTAGGCTGATAATCACACCACGCGACCCCCTTCAAGTATATGCCGTTAACCCACAAGCGATCAGGTTGATCAAAGATCCATGAAGCAAGCTTTGCCACAGCTGCCTCGTTCCAAGTAGCTAGATCTCTAAGACCAAGTCCTCCTTCCTCCTTAGGACAACAAATTTTCTCCCAACTCACTAAAGCTCGCTTATTACCTTCCACACCACCATCCCATAGGAAATTGCGACATAAAGAACTAATACGAGCCATAATATATTTCGGGATAATAAAAACAATAGCCCAATAATTATGCAGCTGGGATAAAACAGCCTGAACCAAAGTCAGCCTTCCAGCATATGATAGCTTACGAGCTCCAATACTAGATATCCTCGAGATAATACGAGCTAACAATTTTTCACAATCATTCTTAACTAATCGAGTACTTTGGATAGGCAATCCAAGATAACGAAAAAGCATCGTACCTTCCACACAACCAGAGAACTCCAGTATTGCAGCCTTCATATCCTCGTCGACTCCCGCAAAGTAAGCGTGGGACTTACCAAGACTTATGCTCAGTCCGGAGGCTCGACTGAAAGTAGCAAAAGCCCGCCACAAAAATTCCATTGACTCCTTCTCCCCTTTGCAAAAAAGGAGCAAGTCATCGGCAAATAGTAAATGTGTAAGCTTCATCGGGCCACATTTCGGGTGATATTTAAAGTTCCTGTCCATCTTGCCATGAGTCAAAATACGAGAAAAATACTCCATGCATATCGTGAACAACAACGGAGACATTGGATCACTACCTTGCCTCAAACCTCTTTTACCATGGAAAAAACCAAAATTATCCCCGTTAGCACAAAGGGAATAAGAGACCGACTGAACACATTCCATAATCAGTCCACGAAAATGATCAGGAAAATCCAACGCCCGCAACATTTGATCAACAAAGCTCCATTCAACACAATCATAGGCCTTATGGATATCAACCTTAAAAAGGCATCGAGGTGAAATCCGGCCCCTCTTATACATACGGACCAAGTCCTGACAAATCAGCACATTCTCTACAATACTTCGCCCTTCAATAAAACCCCCTTGCGTAGGAGAAATTATTTGGGGCAAAACTCTAGCTAATCTTGAGCAAATGATTTTCGCAATACATCTGTACAAGACATTACAGCACGCTATCGGCCTGAATTCTTTCACAGATTGAGTCCTATTCACCTTTGGTATCAAGGTAATATTAGCACAGTTCAGCTGTTTCAGAAGCTTAACTGAGACAAAGAAATCCTGTATCGCTTTCACAATGTCACCTCCTATAATATCCCACGAATCAATAAAAAATTGACTCGAGAAGTCATTCGGACCCGGAGCATTATCACGTGGAATACTGTGCATCGCCTTCTTAATTTCATCCTCAGTAACCCTCTCACCCAACAAAATTTTATGCTCATCGGTGCAAATCTTCCCTTTTCGCACAATGCCCACGTTAATCGGTTCAACTCTACGTGTCTCCCCAAGTAACGACATGTAATAGCATAAAAAGACCCCCTCAATCTCGGACTTGGTCGCGCATTCCTGCCCCTCCGTATCCTCAATTCTAGAAATTGCATTATGAGCTCTCCGTGCCCTCATAAGCCCATGAAAATACGCAGAATTCACATCACCATCCCTAACCCACTTTTGCTTAGCTTTCTGACTCCAAAAATCAGCTCTAGCAGCTTGCAACACACGGACCTGCTCATTCAGTTCGGCCTCTACCTACAGCGACGACACACTCCTGTCAACCCGCATCCGTATCTGCGTTGCATCAAGCCGAATTTCAGCCTGACAGCATCTGTTTTCAATATCCGCGAAACGGTTAGCATTTAACTCTTTCAACGGTCTCTTCAAGCTACGTAATTTAGTCACCACTTGGAACATAGCCGTCCCCCTGACCATTTCGCCCCAAGCTGCCAGCACACAGCTATTGAAATTCGGAGACTTGCTCCACATGTTCATGTACTTGAAGCTTCTATTTCTCCTTATCGGTGGACTTCCAAATTGCACAATACAAGGACAATGACCAAAAGTGCCCTCGGGTAAGAATTTTGCAAAACCATTCGGATAAAGCCTCACCAACTCGTCATTGACCAAGCACCGGTCAATTCGACTAAACACTCTAGTTTCCGCCACTTTATGCTTATTATTCCAAGTGAACCATGACCCACTAGCTTTCATGTCACTTACTTCACAATTAGCTATGCAATCTCGAAATTGACTCATTGCCTCATCCGAAGTTGGACCCCCAAGCCGTTCTCGAGCATCAATTACACAATTAAAATCTCCCAAGATGATCCAAGGACCCCCCAAAGCATAGGATTCAAGCCTACACCAAAGCTCAATCCTCCCCGCCGAAGAATTAAAGGCATATACCAAGGTAAGCAAATACTCCTTCCCCGAGTTCGTTGTCACTTTAACATGGATACTTTGATTACTATACTCCAAAATCGTCAAGTTCACCTTCTCATGTTTCCATAAGAGCCACACCCGACCCCCTTCATAACAGTGATTATTAGTCGTAATACTCCACTCATAGAAAATATTCTTATGAACTTTAGCATACGCTTTATTCTTTATTTTAGTTTCAAGTAAACCAAAAACATCTACCTGCTGCTTCCTAATGAACTCACAAATTACACGCTGCTTATTTATATTACACATGCCACGTACATTCCAAACTCCTATATGACTCTCCATGAATGATCATCTCCAATCCGACCCCTTCCTTTCCCCCGGCCCTCTCTACCTTAGACGGCGAACCTTTGAGCATGTCAGCAAAAGAAATGCCCGGTTGCACTTCGGCAGATTTCTTCTCATTCAAAACAGTAGCAGCAGGCTGATTCAAAACAGCACCCTTCGGCCTGCTGGAAATCTGGAATGTAACAGCAGATTTAACAGCAGCATTGACAGCAGGCTGAACTGCAGCCTTGACAGCAGGCTGTTTCACAGCTTGCTGTCTCACACGCATCCCTCCTTCACTCTGCTTCTGTTTAGCATCTAACCTTGCTTTCCTCAACTCTTCTTTCTTGCAATCATCCACCCCATGTCCAAAACCTTTGCACTTCGTACACCAAATTGGTTTCCATTCGTATTTGATACGTACTTCCACCATGTAACCATGCTCATCTAAAAACTAAACCGAATCTTTGAAATTCTGTCCCACCTTAGCCAAGACCATGACCCTAGCATACCTCAATCTTGTACCTTAACCGAATTTGAAGGTTATTATCCAAGTTTTTCGTGTCAATCGGTCCTGAAATTAAATTTCTCCAAATTCACACAGTAACTACTCCATACATTGTAGAAATGTCTTGATGTAACAGAAAGTATGTATGGTTTAAAATAAACACATTTAAAAGACATTTGACTATCTTTAGAGTGAAAAATCCTTGATATATACTCGAAAGAAAACTATTTCAGAGTTTTAAAGTATCGTAAATTATTTTTTTTATATGGGTCTCATTTAGAAGGTCAGCAAAATATCTCACATCTTTCGAAAAATTATCTAAAATGGCCGGCGAGTTTGAAGGTTTTTTTCCACGTTTTCCCGACAGATATGGTCACGTAATTAAATGTCTACATATTCGCACATTAACAAATCCATAAATTGTACAAATTTCTCTGCGTAACAGAAGATAGGTATGTTTTAAAATAAACACATTTAAAAAGATATTGGACATTATCTTTCGAGTAACGTCGAATTAGAGATAAAATTTCGATATATATACTCAAAATTGAACTATTTTAGAGTTTTTTAAATATCTCACATTTTTCGAAAAATCACCTGAAACTTTTGAAGGTTATTATCCACATTTTTCGTGCCGATTTGATCCCGAAATTAAACGTCTCCAAATTCGCACCGTAACTATTTCATACATTGTAGAAATATCTCGGTCTAACAGAAGGTACGTATGATTTAAAATACATATTTAAAAGACATTCGACTATATTTCAAATAACGTCGATTAGGACTAAATCTTCGATATATATCGTATCCCTAATCAAAAGTACATATTTCAGACCTCCAAATCGTCGAAAAATATATTGTACAGTACACTTTAATTTTGAGCCGTTTGAGTGATCGAGGTCTCCATATTTTTGTTCCACGTATCTGGCGTCACTTCCCTAGGTACTCCGTCCAATTTCAAGCCCAAACGACAAGTAAAAGTCACATTTACTTGGTTAATCGGTTTAAGGTTAACGATGGTTCAGGACATACCCGCACCCTTACATGTTCTCTTTGTTCTCTTTCACCGCTTATACTTTGTGTGAACCTTTTATCTTGCCAGAGGAACAGCTTCAATTTTCAACCATATTATGAATCTCAAAATCATCAAAAAAATCATATATTATACAGTTCAATTTTTAGCTGTACGGGTGGTCGGACAAAATGCCATTTCATTTTCTCTAGATTTTACTGAAGCTTTAATGAACATAATATATGCATGTTTCACAATTCAGCTTGTAAAATGTCGCATTTTCCTGTAAATTGATCACAGAATTGGCAAGCATTTTCCAGCATGTTTCAAAAATGTATAAATGCAATGATTTATTTTAATTTTGTACAAAGGGAGTCCCATGGCCGAGGCAGCATTCGAAAATTTGTTGAAACAAGAATTAGACTTCAGCTAATGACAGCCCTTTGGGAGGAAGGAAAACTAAATCGGAATTGGAATCCGGAAAGCAGAAAATGAAGTAAGTGGAAAAAAGAGGGGAGTGAGTACAAATACAAATGCATTCAGAGAAGGCTGCTACGGACGACAATGTCGAATGCATGAGAATTTACACGATATTAACAAAAAAGTTACAGGCTTATGGCTCTGCTTGACACCTCTAAGTCGCTTTCTGGCGATTCTAAATTCTGTGACTCACGTCCTCCCTGCAGAAGACACCGTATACTTCAATTCAGTTCAGGCAGTGAAGCACGAGTTTTATCGTAAAGGTAAGAGAGGATGAAGATAGACCACCTCTTTCCTAGTACTATACTTCTACCAGAAATATAAATACTAGATATAAAAAGGTCCAAAATTTAAAAAAAATATGTAATTGTCAGCAATAAGCCCAAGTTTAGCCGAGTCTTGTATTACTACTTCCAACTTCCCAATTTAATTTCAAATTTGCTTTACTTCGTCTGGTTTTGCACTCGACAGCAGTAAATCAGAATAAGAGAGACGAACAACAGCAACAAAAAAACAAACAGAGCCACTGAAGATATAACAGGTGCAAATTTGGGGATTAATTTTGGAAGGTGACAATTTCAAATTATTAAACTTTAGATTGGTGCAAGTAAATTGTCTTAAAGAAATAAAGATCCTACAAGAAAGGCATGACAAACAAAAGAGCTACTGAAGAGTAAAAGACAAGACGGCTTACTGTGTGGGAGGGCCTCGATTCCTTTAGAAAATGGTTAAATGCTTGGTCGCCACGGAGAATAGTGGCTGTCGGTCCACTTCCCACAACTGACCCTTCTGCATCATCAATCACTACAGCGTCCACCCTATCATTTCCCTTCTTCATATCTGGTACCTACCAAGTAATAAAATACTGTAGTAAAATAATCTGAATACAAAGCCTAGCTCAGTGTGCATCAACAAAACAAAACAACATTGAACCTATGTTTACAGACTCGACTTGGACAATATGAATACATGGACGGGTTAGGCATGGCTCTTTTACAAAGTTTTCTACTTCATACATAACTACACAGCCAAGTTCGAGTGTCGAGTGTTGAGCACGATTATCGGGTTCGGGTCGGGTCATCAATCTTAGTTCAGGTTCAAGTCAGGTCAGGTTCGGGTCACTGATTATCGGGTCTCAAGCGGATCGGGTCAGGACGGTTTCGAGTGACTAAATTTTCGGGTTCTAACTGGTCGGGTCAGCTTTTGCCAGCTGTGTACTAGACTAGTCAGTAGTTAATGACTTAATGTTGTATCAAACTGAAAAATATGAGAGCTTAAGGTTTGAAACATGTCTGAATTGGGATCAATATACCTCAAACATAGCCTCAGTTAAAATAGACTCCAAGATTGATCTTAGGCCGCGAGCACCAGTACTTTTCACCATTGCTTTTCTCGCGATTGACCTCAAAGCTTTGTCGGTTATATGAAATTTGACCTATAGCATATCAATATCAGAAATTCCACAATAGATATTAACAGATGAAAGATCTTCAACGGAATAGAGAATATTGTCAACTCACGTCATTCATGCTAAACATCTTCTGATACTGTTTAGAAAGAGCGTTCTTCGGCTCTGTAAGTACCTAAAGAGAGAAGAAAAAAAACTGCTCTTATTATGCTTCATAACTTGTGAGGCATGCAACTAAATCATATACGTAATCAGCCATGTAGGAGCCATTAGTGGTAAAAGCTACGCTAACAGAGTCAATACTAAGTTAGTAAGATCAATTCCCCACTTCCAGGTTCCATCATACAAAAATGAGCAGTATACACGTTTCAAAATCCTTGGAAAATGAGCAACATACATGTTTCAAAATCCTTGGACACAAGGGATTTTTTTTACCTCTTTGATCCCTGGGGCAGCTTCAGACAGTTAGAAGAACCCTTTTACACTCATGAATAGAGATAGAGAGTTTGCTCAACCGTTTGTGAAGATAAAAATAAATAAATAAATAAATAAATAAATAAAACCAATTAGTTACTTCACTTGACTCGAGCTTGTTTGAAAAAATAAACTTAAAAAAACACTTAATATTCCAATGCTCAACCTTGTTTCTGCAGATTAAGAGATCAGACAGTTACCTGAACAAGTTGATCCTCATTCAATGCTGACAAACTCACTAAAACTGGAAACCTTCCTACAAACTCAGGAATGAGGCCATAAGCAATAAGATCACTGCTTTCTACCTGCATTTCAGAAGCAATTTGCAAATAAAATAAACAGTCAATAATACCCAAGCCCAATTCTTCCAAAAGGTGGATGGAACCACCATCAGCAGAATCAGATAAGAGAAAACCTCAACTATGAGTCTATGACAAAAAATGATGGAACAACTTTGGATAATTCTTTGGTTGAAGGTTTAATTCACACCGATTCCAATAACGAGGATGCCACTACAGCACTAGTCATGCCACTAGATCTCATGTTAGCTCGAACTGGAGCTCCAAAACCGATTGATGAATCATGGCGTCTGAAAGAAGAACAACAATCATCTCCATGATCCATTTGTAAACAACTAACAAGCGCAAAAGGAAAGAATACAGGAAAATTTACGATACCTTTCCGATATTGTTTTCTCCAGGTCAATAAATGCCCCCCCACAAATAAATAGGATGTCCTTAGTATTGATCTGTGAACCATCAACAAATATAAGAGCACAAAAAAGTAACAAATGACAAACTACAAGGACACACCTAAATACCCGAAATTACACATCATAAAGAACTCCACATACAGATAATTCCACACTACTGAGATGATACACAATATCTGAACTTTAATATAGGCCCTCATGTTATGGAGGTTGAAATAAATCCAGGTATTGGGTACAGGTATATCTTGTATTTTAAATAACATGCTAAGATGCCATGACAGATTCAAAGAAAATTTGGTGAAGAAATTTAGAACACGCAAAGGTTGGAATCCAAAAGCAGAGCTATGTAGCTTGTTTCCAAAAATGAGCTAGCCAGGGAAGGCAACTTACAAAAATCTACAGACAAAGCTAAAGCTAAGCCTATGCTAAAAGCACAATAATTGAACAATCATCACAGAAAGCATCATTAGCTTCAAAATTACCTGGATGCTATCACCACGAGAATGCTTTCGAGCTCCCTTGTCAGGTACATTTACAACCTGAAAATTGTAACGATTGAGGAGAGAGGAGATAAAGAAAGATGCAAATCATTTCATCAAGCATCATCAGTATGTGCAGCATAAAGCCCTAATAGTTAATTCAACAGCCAAAACCTTAAACCTCACAGCAAGAAAACTGCAAGCAAATCCACAAGTACAACAGCTAACAAAACGGGAATAACAGATGATGCTCAAATATAGTACTGTAATAGACAACATGCAGCCAAGCTCGTTTTTAGATCAATTTTATTCACACTCTCATTTTGGGGGCAACCGCAGGGTTAGAGAGAGATTAACAAAGATATGTGACCAAGTCATAAAACATGGTCATATTTGGTAGTTACTGAGATCAACTTGAGAAATAGCAGTTGAAGAGCAGAAATAACTTCAAATGGAAGTTACTGAGACAGTTTAAACTTTATGCATAGAGTGAGCCACTTTTCTATCCTAAATATAGCAACTTTCATATTTCACCTAGCCAAACAGCTTTTTGATTTCACATTGTGCTAGAAGTTGTCAAATACATTTTCTTCACACCGACTACACATTAATCAAATGTAATTTCCACTATCATAGTAAAATATGTTGCCTGACCACAGACAGAAAGTTTAGAAACAAACTTGTCAACAAGAGTATCTCGTGCTGGAGCTAAAAGACATGTCAGAGCAACACGGCCCAGTACAGAATTCACCAAATCAAACGCCTAAAGCCATCAGGCACAACAAACACATATTTATCATCAATAGTTGTAAGTTGTAAGAATGCCGTCTATTCCTGATCATATAAAGGAAGGGGGATCTTACAAAAAATACACTTTCATTGCCTGTTAATAGAAGCCAAGAAAACAAAACCACTGTTTTTTAGAATAAGCAACGACGCACACAGACTCTATGTAGCAGAAGCTAAAACATGCACACGTGAACACACGGCAAAAAAGATACTGCAAAGACAGAATCTCGCTGAACATGATTCTTTGCAAAAACAATGAACTTACAGTCCCTTCTAGCATCTTCAGTAGTGCCTGTTGAACACCCTCACCAGATACATCTCTTCCAATGCTTGAGCTCTCAGCCTAGGAAGGTATCATTAAATCAGAAAGATATGTGACATCAAAATATCAATGCTACCAATCAAAACCAGAAATAGCCCAACTACCTTCTTAGTGATCTTGTCCACTTCATCAATATAGACTATCCCTTGCTGAGCTGCTTCTACATTAAACTCAGCAGCCTGTACCCAAATCGAAGTTGGAACTTCAATAACATAAATCAATTGTTGAACACGAGGCACATAAAAACTCAAGATACACAAACTCAAAATAAACACTTACTTTCAGATGTTTAACAATTATGAGACAGAAATGTACTCAAGATGAAAGCTGGAAAAAAAGAATATATGGAACCCTAAGTTGGTGAAGTCATCATCATGTAGACCACTCGAGTGGAAATTGTGCTATCAATATGAAATGCAGGCGCAAAGTGAGGAACATATAACCACAAGCTAAGTAACAATTTGGTGTTATTTAGCTCCATGAACCTACAATCCCTCGAACATTACAATTACACTACTACCCAATAATATGCTCTGAACAATAGACAGAAACCTAAAGTGTCTAACACCGTCTGTGGATATCATATGATAAGGAGTAGGCACCATCATTCTATGCAACTTACCATTAACAGCTTATATAATATTGAATCTACGTCTTCTCCAACGTAACCAGCCTACATAAAAACACAAGCTAACTCAGAGATATTAAAAACAAAAAAATAAAAGAACCACAATGCCACAGACTTTGTAGATATAAAAGAGAAGGAATGCTGCAAACTTCAAATAGACACAGACAATTCCAAAAACTTCCAAAGCAGAAATGTCTGCTTACAGTTAAAACACAGAAAGCACATGCTAAACTCAGTAAAGTACACCAATAAACTTAGCATCAAAATTCTGAATTGGGTTATATGCTCGCTAAGCATTGTATAAGGAAAAAATAGTATTATTGTGGAAATTTGCTCTGCAAAATAGAGGCATGATTATTTGACAGCAGTAAGTAAAAATAAGTAGCTATAAAAATGAAGGAATAACAAGGTATAAAAAAGAGATGAAGATAAATAAATTAGTTAATTAAATAATCATTTTTTTAAAGATCAGAAATTACCAGTTCACAAAAATGATTAACAATCTAATGTAAGAAAAAATTTAATGGAAGAACAACATTACACGATTTCCTCAAAGGCCTTAGCCTATGGTGGGGAAGGGGTTGGCTGAACTAAATTACATAACCGAGGCAATGTTAGAGAGCAAAGGAACCACTTTTCAGATGACTGATCATCTGAATTGAGATACACCGAACTTAAGAAAGACTTAAAATGTAGCTTCACCCTAAAAAGATTCCCTATAAACGCTAACAAAAATAATTATTCACTAAAAGTGAGACAAGATTTTATAATTAAGTAAAAACTATTAGTACATTATTGCCTCTACATCTGAAGTACTGCTAATCGTGAAGATATCAGGCCCAGTTACAGGTGGGAAAGTGGATGGGAGAGGCAAAATGTATTCAATTACAATGAAATTGTTTCCTACAAAAACCAACTAGTAGCTGTAAAAGAAATAACCCAAAAGGAAAAATGAAAGCTTTCCCCTATAAGCGAATCAGAGTGAGCAGTTTTTTCTTCAATTTTTCCTTACAGATATGAGACTATGAGAGTCAAGGTGTAAAAACTTAATCAGAACTTGCCTGAGTTAATGTTGTGGCATCTGCAATGACGAAAGGCACATTCACCAAGCGGGCCATTGTTTTTGCAAGTAATGTTTTCCCTGTCCTTACAGACACACGTATACAACCATATCAGAGAAAAATGTGATCTGACCTAAGAAAACAGTCGCGGCAAAAAGGAAAAAATATCCAAAGAAGCTTCAACTTAACCATAAAATCGAGAGATACTGGATCATACCACAACCAGTTGGACCCATCAATAAGACATTGCTTTTATCCAGTTCAACAGGATCTAAATCATCCTGATTAACTTCAATACGACCTAACAAAGTACGTGACCTGGTATACATCCATGTGATCCATCAGTAAGTTTGAAATAATGAGTCTTGATAACCTAAAGTTGAAATATAGTAACAGTAGTAGTAGTGAACTTACAGTCTATCCTGAGCAGCACAGTGTACTCTCTTGTAGTGATTGTACACAGCCACGGAAAGAACCTGTAGCCAGCCGTCAAAATATGGAAATGTATATATTCCACAGACAGGGGAAAAAATCAATCAAACCTAATCTTCTCCATACAAAATTAAAGTTATTTCATACACCTAATGCATCACCTCCCTAAAAATTGCATCTTTTGTATTGCCTGAGCAACGCTATTCCGCCGCATGTATTAGCAAAGGAAGTTGCTCGAGGATGCAGGGGAGATTAGAAAGAGAAGTTGTTCACGACAAGAAAGTATGAGCAATTCATTCCTCCAATTCAGTGTATATAAAAAGAGCACTCGGACATAAAGCATGTAACTTAGGAGAGAGTAACCAATAAGCTATGTATGAAGACATATATTCCCTCCATAAGAAATCAGTTCTTTTCTAGACCGGAAGCGTTCTCCTTTGTATGCTCCTTGTCTGCCATATTTATTCTTAAGCAACAAAGTTTGCGTAAGGCCATAAAATGTTCCAGTGCATAGTTCAAAGGGTGAGGCACAACCCAAGTGACCTATACTATGGCTGCAAGAAAAGACGAGATATTTCATACAGTACAGAGTCATATTGCTTTCAGCTCTCAAACTTCACGGAGCTTTTCAAAAGGGTGTTTAGACTTTAATCTGAAAGATAAAGGACAGACTTTCCAAGTGTATTCCACAGAAATGACCGCCTTGACTTGTAGAAATTTGTAAGACTAAACATATTGCAAGGACAACACCATTCGACGTCACCTTAAACCTATACTATGGCTGCAGGGAATGATGAGATATTTCAAACGTTGGAAAGCCACGTTGTTCTCAGTTACTGCAGTAGACTATATGCTAAGTCTACATTCCAAGCTCTCAACTATCGATGCTCTCAAAAGGCGAATTATAGCTTCAATTTGTAGAACAGCATTTAGTATAAACATCACCATTCAATCTTCTCACATCCAAAATTAGCCAAAATCAATGCACATACAAACACCAACAAAAACAACCAAGCGCAAATCATGCATATAAACTCGTCTGAATATAAGAACAATTAAGGCATCCACACATTGCACATACTAATCATACGAAAGATATAAACCGCCAAATCCTAACCTTCTTAGCTCGGTCCTGCCCAATAACAAAATCATCAAGCCCTCGACAAATCTCCTTAGGTGTCGGAAAATCCTTCCCCAAATTCGCCCCGCCCCATCCACCTCCCTTAACCCCATCTTTCTTCTCATTCTCACACTCCACCTTCGTGGCCGCCCAATAATTCCCCACCTTCGTCGGTTCCTCCCCCGCCCCCGTTCCCTCCCCCTCCCGCTCACCCTCACCCTCACCCGTCGGAAGATCCTTCACATACGACCTCAACTTCTGCCACATAGACACCTTACTCTCACTATCATTACTATTACCACTACCATTACCATTATCGTCATCGTCATTAGTATAATTACTACTACTCTCATCCCTAGCAAACCTGCCCTCCATCAACAGCTCACCACCACCTCTACCGCCGCCATCGCCCTTCCCCCCAATCTTCCCAATCTCGAAGAAACTCCCCTGTAACGGCGCCAACTTAAACGGCCTAAAATAAAACGCGGTTTTACAATGCGGACAAATATTGAGCGCTTGATAAACACCGACTTCGTTGGGGGTAATCGATAAAGGACGATTGGAGAACAAGACTTTCATGTGTTTGGAACACCGAGGGCAGTTGACAGTTGCCTTGATTTGATCGTAATTGTCGGAGCTTCCTTCCCATTTCAGTCTCTTCCCCCGAAACCCTAATCCTAATCCGAATTTGAAAGAAGGCGGGAATTGGGATTGGGGGTAGGGGGAGGAGAGGGGCAAGGGTTTGGGGAAGAAGAAGGAGGAGGAAGTGGAGAAATAACGGGAAGAAGGGAGGAGGAGGTGGTGTTTGAGGCGGTGAGTTCGCCGGAAAAGTACGGACATGGCGGTGGATTTAGGTTTTAGGGAAATGGGTGCAGGTAGACGCTTAAGGAAATGGAAAGGGTGGTAATTGCTGAGAGTATTCATGTTGGTTCATGGCTCCATATCCGATGAGGATTGACCCACCCGATTCAAAGATGTGAATCGAAGTCGGTGCGTTACGAATTCGGGCCTCCCTGTGTTTTGGGCTTCATCACTCCAATGTTGGTTTCGGCTTCTTTGTTTCATTGATGGTTCTCTGTCTTCTACTTGTATTGGGCTTACTTCCTCCTTGGTCCACAGTTAACACGTGATATAGTTTGTTACTCGTAGTTGTTACGCAGAGGCCCTTGAGGGTAGAGTGTGTAACTGACTAAATGTGTATTCACAAAGTACCGGCTGAGAGGTAAAGAATAAGGGGTAAGTTCAAGTGATCTTACTCTGATTGAGATGTTGGAGGTTCGATTCTCACTTGCGACTACGAAGTATCGAGAAGATGAGTAAGAGTTAAGAGGTCCCTTCGTCTGACCGAGAAGTTGGGAAATTCGATTCTCACCTGCAACATAGTGCGCTTTTTTCTAACCCCAACAGGTTGCGTGGCGCATCATATCGTCTTGGGTTTACAAGATTTCAGGTTGAACTAATAAAGTATTTTCAAAATTGGTTCATTTTAACGCGAGATGCTCTATCTTCGTTGGCAAAAAAAAATGGTTCATTTTATGGTCATATACCATCAAATTATTAGTGGATAATATCATTGTGAAACAACAAATAGGGCAGGTCAATTAAGGTTACGGATTAAGTTTGGATTTTCAGTTGACAAGTTGAATTAAGTACAAATTAGTTATTCGAATTGGGTCCACTTTGTCCATTGCGGTTATAACGCAAGAGGATCCTCTCCAGTTTCTCAATTAATTTGATGGTCCATTATTAGACACAAATGACGATGTAAAAAAATAAATTTTCAAATTATTTATTAGCCATGTCAAATTAAATGGTAGAGATTAGTTTATGACCTTGGATTGAACTGGATGGTCAAATTCTTTGAACAAATTTGAGAGAATCCTCCCTAATTTATACTGTAACATGTTTTTCAAATTGTGGCAAAAAATTTTGGGTTAATCGAAGCGACAAATATGACGAGACTAGAAAACATAAAACGAACCAGAAAAAAAAAGTAAACGCACTAAACTAAAGAAGCAGCATAAGCCGCAAAAGCTAAAGAGGGAACGGGATAATTCTGGGCCACGACACCCCTTCAATGTCGTGTTGTATCAGGTGAAACAACTCAACTGAAATCTCCATACATTCCAACATCGAGAGTCTCGTTAATTGAATCACCCCTTTATTAACCAACCAATCTGCAAAGGAAGACAAAATTTGGATGGATGATGTGAGCTTAAAAATGGTCAACTTGGGCAGGTAAGGTGATACTCACTTTCCCATCATTAAGAATTCATTCATAGGAACATAATAATAGAGGCCTATGTTGTTTTGTTTCTATATCACTAGTATTGTGTTAAATCCACTCAAACGTCCTTCAAAAGCGCATCATGATGCATATATTATCCCCTTTTGAAAACCATAGAGATAGGAGGATGGAATGAAGAAGAAGAAGTGCGAGCCATAATTCTCTGCTATGACCAACAATTTCATGACATACATTATTGGCCTCTCTTTCCTCCACCTTATTCGGGAAGTGACTAGTCTTAAAAGCCTAATTGCACTTACCATATTAGAATTTAGAAACTAGGTTCTAGCCTTCCATGAAGAGGAGGAGGTTCAAGTGTTCAACCAAGTATTCATTTTTTTTTAATTTGTGATCGCTTACATTTTTTATGGATCATAAATTCTTAATTGTGACGGATATATATGTCGCAAACATGTGACAGATCAAGTATTACTCATGTGAGGTAGATAAAACAAAAGCAAAATGTCTAGCAAATGACAATCTGTTTTGTCATATCTATCCATATGGATAGTATTTGTCTCGTCGCAAGCTTATCCGTCACAAGGATGACTTGCTGTTCATGGATTCGAAAAGAAATTGGTAGTATAGTATTTTGTTACACACATTATAAGTTTAATTGATCATTCCATTAATTAAAACCGCGAATATTATTAGGCAAATCAAACAAAAGAATAAGTTAATTTTTTTTAAAATCAAGTATGGGGTTCAAACTTTTAACTATCAAGGTTTTGAATGAGCTATAGTTCATTGATATTGTATCATAGCCCAAGCTGGTGGCTCTACGAATGTTTCGTTGATGGACATGCAATTGTCCAAATAACGAATCAAATAACATGAATAACACAAAAATAGAATATATAACATATGATTAAGAAAAAGTTGTCAAATCGAATCACAAACAATGTTATTTGTTTTATTTTAACCTTAAAATATGTTCATTTTCGCTTTAAAAGCATTTTTTTTTGAAAACTCCTCGAGGAGAATAACTAGCTAGATTATGAGCTACCAAATTAAGCTAGCGACGAACAAAATTTTAAAAAACCTACTCAAATGACGTACATATGTCGTGGATATCTCGATAAACGAGAAAAATATCGCTTACTTTAATTTAAGATGGATAAACTCATGTAAAGAAAATTGTGGTGTATTTTAAAGTGGCCCATCGTACTGACCTAAGAATTGGATTGTAGTGGTAGTATTGAGTATTGACTTTGGAGGAGGCCCCTACCGCGCGGGCGGGGAATGGGGAATGGGTAAGCAAGCAAAAGAAGCGAGGGTTACACTTACACTTAACAGTTAACATACATACGTGAGGGGAGTAATAGCCACTTGTAGTGTATGAGTATGTGGGACAAGTTGTAAAGCCATTTCCATTTGGGTGGGTTGGATATGACACTTTGTTTGTTCCTATTTTAAGGGCATGTTTCAGACATGTTTCCTCTTCTATCACTTGTAATTTTTTGACTAGACCTTTTAACCCCAATTATGCTCCTTCTCAACGCACCATTTTTTCTACCACCACCATCACCTTCCGCATCTACAGTCATTTTGCCTCCAATTATAATTTGGAACACAAAAGAAGAAAAAAAAAAGTGATTTTATCGTGAAATAATCTTTTAACGATGAAAAATGATTACATTGTTGAGAATTAGGTATTGAGAGGGAAAGATTGAGAGGAAATGTTCCAATTGCTCGTTTATTAGATCACCTATTTACGAGTATATAACAACTGTACAGTATATACAATTAATGTTGGGATTTTTTTTCCATATCTATTGTTAGTTATGAGTTCGGGATTGATTGCAGAGGAAACTCCGGGGGTGAGATTTTCCTCCCCGATATTGTTCAACACATATTACGTTAAATAATTGCCCATTTTAGGCTTCTCGATAATAATACAGATGATTGACTCGTTTATAAATTTTTAGATAGTGAAAAGTTGTGAATATGTTGGCTTGTGATATGACTTAACGGAGGTGCTTGATCAATTTTTTTTGGAAATTATATCAGCAGGATGTAAGCTCCTTGACTTGAGCAACATGTTAGAGTCAAGTCTACTTCAACACTGGCTGGAGGCCGGGGTCTGCTATGCTGCCCGCCTGCACTAAACCAAGGGACAACAACGGTTTGTAAGTCAAGTAGAGTAACTCATTATTATTCTTCCTTTCTTTTATCTTGCAACTTAGATTATATAGGAGAAAAAACTTTTTTTTTTTTTATGAACCTGAAACCCTTGGATCCCTTGGACCGATGACCACAAGTTTTAACCAATAGGCAACACCCTTACGGGCGAAAAAAACTTATTTATTTCAACTATTTTTTGAGATTTGGGGTGGCGAGTGATACCCCGTAATACAATGCCACAAGCCCACAACCCACCATTGAAATAATTTCAAATATACATGAAAATACAAGTTTACTGAGATTTGAACATGAGATGTCAATATCATTAAACGCTTTGATACAAAATACTCGATACTACTACGTTGGATTGTAAATAAAGATATACTAGGCTAATGAGTGCATCAACTCAATGTAGTCTAAATTTGTTTGTATCACTAATTAGCAGCTGACGACCGTCTGTGAGCTTACTTTCCAAATCTACAACTTTGTACCACCTAGCTAAAAGCTTCAAGATTTGAGTCATGGGCCATTTTGTTGTTGGTGTTGTACCATTCTTCCTCAAACAGCAAAATCATTTATTTAATTATAATAATGTTGACCTTTTGGATATACCAATTTTAAAAGGGGGTGGGGGTTGGAAGTTGGAACCGACCATCGAATAACATACTCTAATTTTTTTTTTTTTTTTTTTTTTTTTTTGAAGTGAAGATCAATTTCATTAATAATTAGCCATTCGGCATCTACAAAGGATGTCAAATTGAACTGAATACAAATTTGTAAAAAATAAATAAAGAACACCTTTAAGACAAAGATCGTTATTAGAGTAATGCGCTTCTGCATAGCCTTCTATATATCGCTGTTTATTGACACAGCCTCTCGCGAAGGAATCTATAGATCTGATTAAATAGTCTTCAAAGGGATAAACTTTCTCTATTTCGACAAATAGTAGACCGAGATCTGACCTCAATTGTATCACCAAACGTAGAAATTGTATTGCTCTCATGATCTTGCACATAAATCTTGTACCTCTCCCAAAGAGGGAGCAAACCCACCGAAAACATAGGAGCAAACCCATCAATTGATGGGGGCAAAACCTCACAAGGAGGAGGCAAGAGTTATTCATAATTATCGAAAAACTAAATAAGATTAATAATAATATTGTAATAGAGATTAAAATTTGGGGCTTACCACTACCGAAATTGGTAGATGGCAGCCCCGAACGAAGAATTTTTTTCTTTTTCTTTTTTAGGGTTTTGGGAGGAAGAGGAGGCAGGGAGTACATACTCTAATTAAATGGATGCCAATTTGACTTTTCACCACAATTTTTTTAAAACATTATCCAAAACTGATTCCGCTTAAATTGGCGAGGCAATTGCAAGCATACAAGCTGCTACCACTCTAGCAGGTTCAAGTTCAGTTTTGGACCGACTTAAATGAGATACAATCTTACTCCCTCCGTCTCAATGAATTGTTTGCCTATTCCATATTGGGGCGTCTCAATGAATTGTTTGTCTTTCTATTTTATGAATGTTTTTTATATGCAATTTGATCATTCTCATGAGTTTTGTTCTGCATGTCTGTGGACATGATATAGGTCCACCCCGACGCGGCGAAGCGCGGGTTTTGGGGAGGCGATAGAATTTCCATATAAGATGGATCGAATAGAATTTTAAATCGAAGTAGGAGTCGCCACCGAATTTTATGGTTATTCGGAACCATTCGAACCCACTCTATGTCGTAGTGGGCCATACTTAAAGCCTGGCCCATTTCCGATGTGAGAGTTTATTGGGTTCGTCCCTTAGCATATCGATACCGATGCCGACTGAGCGGTTAATCGTATATTGAATGACTCTCGTTGCCAATGGTTTCGGACATCCGGAAACCACGGTTCTGAGTAAGGGGTGAGGGTACGTGTTGGGAAGTTCAGCGAGAACACCCAACCCCGCCCGCACTTAGCGGCCTTTACTAAGATATCGTTCGTTTTTGGTGTACACGCGTTAGTTCGACGATGAAATGATATGCAGAGATTATTTTCCTAAGACATGTGAGGAAAAATAAATAAATGGGTTGCTAAGTCGTTTAATGCATGTTAAACTAATAACGTCAAAGTTGTTTTAGCATGTGAAGTTCGTTTTAGTCTAATAAAACGATAAAAAGAAAATATGAGAATAATTTGCTACAAACATGAAAAAACGAGTTAGTAACGATTGAAATAATATATGAAATTGAAATCGAAAAAATAAATATTAATCGAAATCTGAAAAATATAGTTTAAAACGTTGTTTTGTAAGAAACGATGTTCGAGAAAGAATAAAAAAAAAAAAAAAAAAGGGTAGATCTCGGCCGAGAGCCGCGCGACTCGCCCGAGACCAATGCGGGTCGCGTGGTAGCCTGAATCCGACAACGATTTTCGGAAAATTTTGATTAAATCGCGTACGAATATCGCATAATTCGTACTCGACTTAATATTCTCGATATTCGTTATATTCGATAGTTGATTATCAAATATTTAGAATAGTTTTGGAAAAGATGTAAATTTAGAAATCGTTTCGTAAAATAATAAACGAACGAAAAACTAAAAAAATAGAACCGGATCAGACTCGTGCGCGAGTCGCCTAGACCGGGCGCGACTCGCGTGCGGGTCTGATTTTTTTATATATTTTTTGTGTTCGAAAATCGTTAATCGCGTACAAACATGAATTAATTTATACTCGGTCTATATTTTCGATATTCGTCGTATTCGATATTCGATTATGAAATCGATATCGAATATTCGGAATGACTTTAGAAAAGGTTTTGAAAAAGTTTGTTTTTGAACGAAAAATAAGAAAAAAGAATTTTTGAACTAAAAGTTGTAAAAAGGATTTTGAACGAAGAAAAATAAAATAAAATCGTCGAAATCTTAATATAATTCTTTTCGATACGATATTCGATTATATAGAATCGATATCGTATTTTAAGAATATTTGATATATGAAAATAGTTTTTAGTAGTATCGATATTAGAAAATAAAAAAAAGACCGACGCGAGACCCATAATAAAAACGAGACGAAGAAGAGAGAAAAGGGAAGAGACGGGTTTGATTTGCACCCTCAACCTACATGCTTTGTGTTCTCGGTATAGGGCTCGTCGGATTGTGGCTTAGGCACGGGAGCGTCGAGATGATGTGGGTGAGTTAAGGTGTCGATTTTGGAGTGTATGTGTGTGTGGCGTGGGGACTCGGCCGGTTCGGACAGGATCGGTTTCGTCGGTTTTTTGGAATTATTTCAGGATTACGTCGGGTTTTTGGATGTTGATCTTCTCGGTATTTTTGGTGTGTTGCTGATGTGATTTTTCGATGTGTTTTTTCGGTCCTTTGGATGTTGAAGGGAGGGTCCTATTTATAGGAACCGAGGTGGTCTTACTTGTGTGACAAGAAACACCGGTTTGGATAGGAAATACGAGAGTTCGTGAGGGAATAAACTTCTCGTTTCTTAGAGAAGAAGCCAAAAACTCGGCTGGCTGGGGTGATATCTCGGTTGTTTCAGCCGAGTATCTGAGCTCGGGTGGTATTTCGTTTCGGTTTCCGGATAGAACTTCTACCTGAGATCGAATTCTATCCTTAAACAGATTTGTTTAATATTTGTGAAGGCTGATTTTTGTAGGAATTTGGGTAGAAGTGGGACGCGTGAGACATCACGGTCGGTCCACAAGTCTCGGGAAATATCTTTGACCGGGTTTTGACTCGGTCGTTAAAAGACGGTTTTACCCCTGGTGACGGTTTCGACCCAAATTAGTGTTATTTGACTCGAAACGACCCAATGGGCCTGGATTTGAGGTTGGTTTTGTGAGATTTGTACTCCTTAAAATGTCTAAGCCAAATGTCCATGATTACAAGCCCATATCCGAGTCTGTCAAAGCACGTTTACGTCCTATCATCATCGGGTGTTTGGCGGGAACTACTATAGACACCTAGCGGTCAAATGTGGGTGTCTACAGAGCCCCCACTCTGACTGAGGCTTGGACAAGGCAAAAGTCAGAGTAGCTACCAGGTCAATCAAGGATTAAAACCTGGCAGCCTTCCGATCGGGTCGTTTAGGGTCCATTAGACCTGCGTGAAGGGCTCGCCAGCCACGTAATAGGAATCATACCTGAGCTGATGCTGATAATGTCGCGGGAGCTTGCCTAGGAAGTTATGGGTATAGCTGTGTGCAGATATATCCTGTCTTAGAATTGCGCGGGAGCTTTTCCACTAGGGAACTTAGAATTCTCGGGGAGTCTTGAGTGTACCTGTATGCTGACATAATTTGTATGTAACATTTAGGCGAAACACTGACTCGTGCTGGGGAAAAAGATGATTTTCCGAAAATTTTGAAAATAAAAGGCTGATTTTTTTTTTGAAAAGTTTGGAAATAAGGATGCTTGGGATGACTTTGATTCCTAATCGGATTCTGACACGGATATTTGGAATTTCCTTGTATGCCTAGGCGAAGGAGAAAATTGGTAGAATCCTATTCCTGTGATGATTAGGAAGAGGGATATTCTCTATTATAAATAGAGAGCTTTGGCTCCTTTATTTTTCGTATTCCCACCCAAATCCTTTCTTTTATCTCAAAATCCCTTAGACTTTCTAGGATAAAATAAAAGAAACTATTCTTGCGATGGGTATTGACCATTTGACCGCAATGCTTCATGCGTGGGCCCAGGATTTCCGAGATGAAGATAGAGTCCAATTAACTCAAATGGGAATTGTGGCTTTATTCCCACTTCAGCGACTTAGGGTAGATTCGCATTTTCTTGATGCTTGCTTAGCCTTTTGGGATACTACCTTTCATGTTTTTGCATTTCCTCGAGGAGAAATATGTCCTCTTCCTGAAGAGATAGCAGCTATTGGAGGGTGGTGCCCTAATGCTCGTCCTGCTATTCCTCCATTTTATCCCGATCCAAGGAGGAGGCTGAGGGATTTTCTAGGGTTGTCACATGCTGAGACAGCCCGTATGGTGAAAGGAAATTCAGTTTCCTTATTTGACTTGGCTGATAAATTTATGAACCCAGTGGGTGAAAGAATTACTTCTACCCACAGGCGTAGGGCCTTTGCTTTTTGTATGCTGCATAGGTACGCCTTCGAAGGTAGAATGGATGCTGACTCATGCTTAGGTGAGATCAGGCTGATCAGCATAGTTGATCAGATGGAGACAGGTCACAGCCCAGCTTGGCTGATAACTGGGGAGATTATTATGGGTCTTGACGCTAGGAGGCTTGAACCAAATCAACAATTGACAGGGAGCATCCGTCTTTTGCAGGTATTTAATCTTTTTCCTCGAATAATTGCCCGATTTTCCTGATTTTTTTACGGTAATCCCGAATTTCCCGGTTTTTTCCCGAAATCTTCAATTTTCCGGTTTTTTTCGAATTTTTGATTTTGCCGAATTTTTTACGAAAATTCTTTTGAATTTCTTTCGAATTTTCCGAATTTTTCGATTTTTTTTTTTGAATTTTTACGAAAATTCTTAATTTTTCCGATTTTTCGAATTTTCTTGATTTTTCGAAAGTTTTTGACTTTTCGAAAATTTTGCAGACCTGGTTATTCGAGCGCCTGTCGATCATGGAGCCCCCGGTGAATACACTCAAATATCGGAGCAATCAGATTGGTTCAAGGTCTCGCCGAATAAGACCAAGTCATCCCGTAACTCAAAAATTTTGGGATGAAGAGCTAACATTTCATGGTGGGCCTTTGATCCGGTGGAACGTCATTTGGTGGTTTCTTTCGAGACTGACGGGATTAGCTAGGAGAGACAAAGCCCGTTACCTGGTGATTTTGTCTTTGGACTGGACTGTCCATATTTATCCGGATCGTATCTTAAGACAGTTCGGTTCGTTTCAGGAGATCCCTGAGACTGAGGCAATAATTAGCGTTTCGATCCAATTGACGGACGCTATGTGTGACACGTGGCTACAGTGCTGGTTCACTCGTGTCATATGGACTATACCTCGCCCTTGTCAAACCACTTGGGTTTCTGAATCATATCGAAAATGGACTTTTGAAGAATCCCAGGAGGCCCGTAAAGCTTTGAAAACCGAAGAAGCTCTTGATTTGGCCCGCCGAGAATCGGCCAAAAATAATAGGCGGTTCTTCGAGGAAACTCCCATTACCTTTGCTGAATCTGGGTCGGATTCCAAGTCAAAACCTAAGACTCAGACTAATGAGACTGGTGCTAGTGATTTGGAGGGAAGACTCGGACCGAGGACGGCGGTCCGAGATAGGCTAGGCCCGCGTGATAACGAGGTGACCGGGGAGTCGAGTTTGAAGAAACGAGCCCGGGCTAAGGAGGTTCCCTTGGTGATTAGGGAGCGTTCACCCCCACCTCGACGCCGATGGACCGAAAAGGAGGCCAAAGGCAAAGGAAAGGGAAAAATGCCTTAGTTTTTTTTATTATTTAAGTATTAGTATTATTTTTTGTGATGTTTTTTTTTTTTTTTTTTTGAATTTTTTTTGTAATTTTATTATTATCTATTTTTTTGAAATAAAGAAAGGTTTATTAAAGAACCGTTCCTGTTTTTTCGACTGCAGTGGTTGTGCCCTTTTGAGGGGCTGCCTACGTATCCATAATAAATGGAATCAAACCAAACGTAGTTCAGACTAAATTAATTTGCAATTTCGAAATACATCAAGACTATTGGTTCAAGATGTTTGAAACAGTAAAATGAATAATTCTAGCTTTTGACTTGCCTTTAAAAGTTTGAAAATAAACTTTTGCAAATGACATTGAGAAAGGTGGGTTAAGGGTAATAGCGCTTCAGCTGGTCCAGGTTAGTTGGGTTGACAAACTCGTTCCCGTCCAGATCCGTTAGCATTACCGCTCCACCTGATAGAATCTTCTTTACCAGATATGGCCCAGCCCAGTTAGGTTTGAACTTTCCCCTTGGGTCCACTGGCAATAAAGCTCGAACCGATTTGAGGACCAAATCTCCTTCTTTGATGTTTCTGGGCCTCACCCTTTTGTTGAAAGCCCGTTGGATTCTCTTTTGATAGATTTGAATATTATTGAGGGCACGAGATCGTCATTCATCTAAGAGAACTAGCGAGTCATATCGTGCTCGAACCCAATCAGCTTCAGGTACTTGGCTTTCAAGTAGGATTCTGAGTGATGGTACTTCTAACTCAACAGGTTGGACTGCTTCCATGCCGTATGTAAGGTAATACGGTGTTGTCCCGGTCGCAGTACGAATCGAGGTTCGATATCCCCAAAGAGCAAATGGTATTTTGTCGGGCCAGTCTCGATAATTATCAGCCATCTTTTTGAGTATGGTGACAATTGTTTTATTAGCCGCTTCTACCGCTCCATTGGTTTGGGGTCGGTATGGTGAAGATGTATGCCTTTGAATTTTGTATTTGGTCAGCAAGGCTGCTGTTTCGGCTTGAAAATGGGTCCCGTGGTCACTAATGAATTCGTGTGGGATCCCATACCGGCATATTATCTTATTTTGAATGAACTTGGCAACATGGCTAGCGTTGAGAATACGGTAGGATTCAGCTTCGACCCACTTGGTGAAATAGTCGATTGCTACCAAAATGAAGCAGTGTCCTCCGGTTCCCGAGGGGTTTATCTTTCCAATTATGTCGATTCCCCATGTTGAAAATGGCCATGGTGATGTCATGGTGTATAGCAAGGATGGTGGCATATGTTGTACATTGGCAAAAATTTGACAATTGTGGCAATGTCTAACATATTGTTGACAATCGGTTTCCATGCTATTCCAGTAGTAACCGAGCCTCATGATCTCCGGACCAGCATCTGGGCGTTCATGTGCGGACCGCATTCGCCATCATGGACTTCAGCCATAACTTTTTCGGCGTTGGTTTTGTCGACACATCGGAGGAGAGCCCCTTGTGCTGTCTTTTTGTAGAGTTGCCCATCGTCGGAGCGGATGAACTGGGTTGCCAGTCTTCGCAGGGCCTTTTTGGCTCGGTTGTCAGCTCCGGGTGGATATTCCCCGGTTGCTAGGTATGTCAGTACAGCTCGATAGCATGGCTCGGGATCGGGTATCTCGACTTCCTCGATGTCGTGGATATATGCTGGCTCGGATCGTCTTTTGACACAGATCGGCATACTGGTCATATGATCGGGAATGTTTAGCAAAGATGCCAGTTTTGAGAGTGCATCTGCGAACTGGTTTTCTTCCCGAGGTAGGTATATATATTCTACTCTGTGGAATTGCTTCTCGAGATCCCGTACTCGTGCTTGGTAGGCCACGAGATTAGCATTTCGAGTTTTCCATTTTTGAAGCGCTTGATTAATGACCAGAGATGAATCACCGTGTACTCGGAGGTTTGTGACCCCTAAGTCGGCGGCGGCTTGTAGCCCGTGGATACATGCTTCATACTCAGCGGCGTTGTTAGTGACGTCAAAGTCTAGTTTGATGGATACGGGAGTATGTTCCCCTTTTGGTGAGATTAGGAGGATCCCGACTCCAAATCCTCGAAAATTGGATGCCCCGTCAAAGTACAAGTCCCATGCTTCGGTATCAGTGTGGAAAATGTCTTCGTCTGGGAAGGACCAAGTGTCGATGTGTCCTTCCTCGGTTATGGGACTGTCAGCGAGAAATTCGGCTACTACTCGTCCTTTAATGGCTTTCAGTGGTACGAATTTTAGGTCGAATTCTGCCAACATCAGGGTCCATCTTGATATCCTGCCGTTGAGGATGGGTTTCTCGAAGAGGTATTTGATTGGATCCATTCTGGATAATACCTGCACCTCGTGACTAAGCATGTAATGCCGTAGCTTCTTAGTGGCCCAGACCAAGGCTAAACATGTCTTTTCGAGCATGGTGTACTTACACTCGTACTCTAAAAACTTCTTGCTGATGTAGTAAATGGCTCGTTCTTCGGAATTGACCGTTTGAGCTAGCATAGCCCCCATGGCTGTCTCTGTCGTGGTTAGGTATAGTGACAAAGGCAAACCGTGCTGAGGTGGCATTAGGACTGGTGGTGAGGCCAAAATTTCCTTGATTCTATCAAAGGCTGCTTGACATTTGTCATCCCATAGTAACCGTTCTCCTATTTTCAGCTTCTTGAAGATCGGTTCACACACCATGGTTAGCTTTGAGATGAACCTGCTAATGTATTGGACTTTTCCGAGAAACCCTCTTATCTCTTTTTCGGTTTTAGGGGGTTGCATCTCGGTGATGGCCTTGATTTTGGCTGGATCGACTTCGATACCTCGTTGGCAAACGATATGACCCAGTAATTTGCCAGATGTTACCCCGAAACTGCATTTCTGAGGGTTTAGCCTCATGTTGTATTTGCGAAGTCGAGTGAAGAACTTTCTCAGGGTGGTGATGTGACCGTTCCTGTCTTTGGATTTGACGATCATGTCGTCCACATAGACTTCCACTTCCTTATGCATCATGTCATGCAATAAAGTCGTGGCGGTTCGTTGGTAGGTGGCCCCGGCATTGATGAGACCAAATGGCATAACTGTATAGCAATAAGTACCCCAAGGTGTGATGAAGGTGGTCTTATCCATATCTTCTTCTGCCATTTTTATCTGATTATATCCCGCATACCCGTCCATAAATGATAGAAGGGCATGATCTGCTGTGTTGTCCACCAGTATGTCGATGTGTGGCAATGGAAAATCGTCTTTCGGGCTTGCTTTGTTAAGATCCCGAAAGTCTACACAGACTCGAACCTTACCATCCTTTTTAGGGACCGGTACTATGTTTGCAACCCAATCTGGATACTCAGAGACTCGTATAAACCCAGCTTTGAATTGTTTGTCGACTTCCTCCTTGACTTTGAGGGACCATTCGGGCCTCATGCGTCGGAGTTTTTGTTTAACCGGCTTGAACCCTTCCTTGATCGGTATATGGTGCTCGGCTATTTCGCGATCAATCCCCGGCATGTCCTTGTAGGACCATGCGAAGACGTCTTTGAATTCTTGAAGGAGAACTATGAATTGTTGTTTCTCCTCGGGATCTAAGGATAGTCCTATCTTAAGCATCTGAGGCTCTAAGGTTGTTCCCACGTTGATGGATTCGGTGTCTTCGATTACCGGATTGCGGGATTCCCTTTGCTCTAGTTGCTCGATTAGATGTGGGGGTAAAGATACCTGTTCGTCGGGCTTCTCAATGTCATTGCACATAAAATTTTTGAAATTTTGAAAATGAGACAAGTCGTAAGCAGAACGGTTGTTATTATTGATCATGAATTGAGAAAAGAGCTCGAAAAGAGCTGCCATCTGATCACTAGTCAGTGGCGGGATAGGTAGGGTGCCCGGGACAGACCCCGAGGCACCAGGAATGGCTAAAGGAAGAGGGGGAGTTACAGGACTGACCCTAGCACCAGACTCACTAGACTCAATCCTAGACTCTGACTCGGACTCCGACTCGGACTCAGACTCAGATTCTGGCATCTCTCCTTCTCCTGTGATCAGCTTGTAAGTTTTTCCTTGACTGTCAGTCCATTTGACAGTTTTCCTCCAAGCTCTAGTTCCGGACCCGACTTCTGAGATTAGCTTAGACGGGTCAAAGGTGCGACTGCGGAGAATAAGGCTGACTAGCTCTTCTTTCGGTGTTGGAATCGCGAGTTGTTCTCCAAAAAGTAGCCCTAGTGCGGGCTCAGCATTCTTAGCATCTTCGGATTGGATGAGAGCGAAGATGTCGTCCGGTATGTAGTTGCAGGCCTGGGCCAAGTGGGTCCTAGGGCGTGTGGGCCGATATAGGCCGGTCTGAGCAGTCTCGAATACCGGAGTGACAAAAGTAACCTTACTGGTTTCAGTTTGACCCGTGTTTTCCGGAGTTAGGGTGAAGCCCAAACCCGTTTGAGTCCTCCCATTGTCCAGAATTTCGAGAATTTTTCCTGCCGGGAGATCGGGCCTTGATGTAACTCCTGGTAGAAAGCCCAAATTTTGCAGCATCCGGTCAAGGTGGACCGTGAAATAGGGGCGGAAGAAATGGTCTTCTTCGATGGCTCCTACAATGTCGAACCCCCATAGATCAGTGCGGCCCGAGGTGTTGCAATTAGCCACAGTCATAGGTGTGGCTTCTATAGTGATGACGGTGTCACGCAAAGGCAGCTTGATTTTCCGATGCAAAGTGGAGGACACGGCCCTGGTTGCATGGATCCAAGGTCTTCCTAAAAGAAGGTTGAAGGAAGAAGTCACGTCAATCACTTGAAATTCCAGCTCTTTCTCTATCGGGCCCGTTATGATAGTGAGTTTTGTGGCCCCGGCTACTGACTTTGGACTCCCGTCAAAACCCTGAATGGTTTGAGCTGTTGGAATATAGTCGGCCTCGGTGATGCCGAGGGCTTTGGCGGTCCTTAAGGGAAGGACGTTGACTGCTGACCCGTCGTCAATTAGGGTCATGGGTAGGTACTTTCCACGGCAGATAACTGTGATGTAGAGGGCCATGTTGTGGGCCGGCCCGAATGGTGGTAGATCAGCATTGGAGAAGGTGATCAGTGGGCCTTCCTCTATGGATCTGCCTTTTAGGTGGGGTAGGACTGTGGCTACCATTTCGGCTGGAGTAGCCATAGAGTCGATTTTGACCTGATCGAGGGCCTTAGTGAGTGCCTCTCGATGTTCTTGGGAGCTAACTAGGAGTTGCCATATAGAGAGGTCAACTCGAGTTTTGCTTAGCTGCTTCACAAGAGCCTTTTCAGGAGTTGGTTCTTCCGGAGCGGACTCTACTTTAAGTGGTTCAGCAATGATGAGGGCTTGACTAGTGGCTAAGGCTTTGGACTTAACCTTCTGAATCTCCTCAGGTGTGATGGGGACAGCTTCCCCTTTGGTGAGGTAGACATCATCTTCGTCATCGCACCAGATCCCGTTTATTTGTGGGATAAATGGAGAAGTGAGGTGTGAACAATCCATTACTTCTCCGGAAAAGATGGCGTGAGTGGCCAACTGGTTGTCTTTGTTGTTGGGCTTACCCCCGGGTAAAGGGATTTTCCCGCTTTCAATGAGATCTTGGATAAGGTGCTTCAGTTTCCAACATTTCTCGGTATCGTGCCCCTTACCACGATGATAGTGACAGTAGGCCTGAAGGTTGTAGGCCTTAGAGCGACGTTCGACCGGGATATCAGGTGTTGGGCCTATCGGGGTGATCAGGCCTTTTGATGATAACCTCTGAAGGGCGTTTTCATAGGTAGTGCCTATGTCGGTGAATACCCGGGGAGTAGTAGTCTTCTGGGATGAGGTATCGAGTGCGTTTACCTCGTCGAAAATGCTACGAGTGGCAGCAGTAGTAGCGGGCTTGCTCGTTGATGAACTGGCCCCTTGATATCCCTTAGTGGAGGCCTTAGTGAGGCTTTCCAGTCTTAAATCATCCTCGATTCTTGTTCCCATTTCAGTTAGGACCGCGAAGCTAGGTATGATGGCGTACCGGAGATGGACTCGGTAAGCTGGAAGTAGGTTCTTGACAAAGGCTTCAACCAGCACCTTTTCACTGGGCTTATCGACCATTTTGACGCTTTCAGCCCTCCAGCGTTGAAGGTATTTTGTGAATCCCTCCTTAGGTTCCTGGGCCATTACTTCCAGGGTGCGCATGGTGGTCTGGATTTCCGTATTGTCGGCGTAGTTCCGAGCGAATTCCGTTGCCACGTCATCCCAAGTTTTGTATTTCTTGGGATCGAGTCTGTAGTACCAGGCTCTTGGGTGCTTCTCGAGAGAAGAAGCGAATAGGTGCTTGAACATGTTGGACTTAACCCCTTTAAGGGCCATGAATTCCTTGAAAGCCCGGATATGGTGGACCGGATCTTCAGTACCCTCGAACATCGGCAAACCCGTCAGATTGAGGTTGGTGGGTAGTTCATCGGTCAGTGGGGTATAAATCCTAGCATTCTCCGTATGGATGGAGCTTTGGGTTGTCAAGTGGACCTGTTCTTGCAGTTTGAGGACTGCACTGGCCAATGCGGCTAGAGGCCCGTCATCGTCGATCGAAGCATTGGGGGTTCCCTGTTCTACGGCACTAACCCGAGTAATGATGGCGATCTGGTCTTCCCGCATTTTCCTTAGTTGGTCTTGGATTTGGGCCAACGAGGTGGTCAATTCATCTATGGCTTTTTGCGTCATGGCTCGAGTGTGGGGTGACCTGTCTGTAAGGGCACCGCGTAATCAGTAACTGACCCAGATCTTAGAATCGAAAGTATATCCCGAGCGAGAAAAATTAGACTAGAAAGAAGACCGGAGACTGACTTCTAAATGGATGACACGTGAGTGGTGGGCCTTCCTTAGGATTCGGCAGAGTGGGCCTAGTCCTGTTCGAAGGAAGGTCTACGTGAGAAATCCCCAGACTTTAGACTCGAGTGTGTAAACGGGCTTCCCTTTGTAGGAGTTAGTCCTACGAAGGTGGGCCGTGCCTTGACAAGTAAGGCGGACTGGGATGGGGTGGAAACCCGTGATATAAGATCGACGGAGTTTCGACGCTATGGACTCTAACTTATGACAAGACCCGACACTGCTAAATACGGGAAGTCCTAAGAAGAAGAGGATTTTGAAAAGAGAATTTGAATTTGAAAACCGAGCAAAGTCGGATTGGAAGACCCGATTTTTTTTTGAAAATCGAGGAAAAGGGTTATCGGGCCGAGATTTCGGGCTTTTTTTTTGAAAAGGTTTGGACAGCATACCGGCTAAAAATAGGCTATTTTGAGTCAAAATCATAAGTCCTAAATTCGGCAGCTTTCCGGGTTTTGAAAAGTAGATGGGTTTGAAAAGATGTAAGTTTTTGAAAAAAATGACGGTTTTTTTGAAAAAAAGACCAAAAAGGATCAAGTAGCATGTAGTCATAGAATCAGTATAACGACGCCATGTATGCTCTTAGTCTAAGTCTCGGTCGGTCTGATAGGGTCTATACCAACAACGATCGCTTTCTCGTACTGAGGACGGACTCCCTAAGCCGAGTTGGTCTTAGGACATGCCGCAAAGTCTAAACGAGTTCCGCCATCGAAGTCTTTAGTGCACCCAAGTGGGAATGCACCGTGGTATAGTGGGACGTCGGTCACAAGTAACCGGCCCGGGATAGAACGGGGTTATGCATGAACCATTGAACTAAAACGTGTACATTACTAATCGAACGATTTCTTTTCGAGTCTCACCCTGAGGATGCCGATGGTAAGTGACGCATCAGTTAATCCCCAGCGGAGTCGCCAAATTGTGGACATGACATAGGTCCACCCCGACGCGGCGAAGCGCGGGTTTTGGGGAGGCGATAGAATTTCCATATGAGATGGATCGAATAGAATTTTAAATCGAAGTAGGAGTCGCCACCGAATTTTATGGTTATTCGGAACCATTCGAACCCACTCTATGTCGTAGTGGGCCATACTTAAAGCCTGGCCCATTTCCGATGTGAGAGTTTATTGGGTTCGTCCCTTAGCATATCGATACCGATGCCGACTGGGCGGTTAATCGTATATTGAATGACTCTCGTTGCCAATGGTTTCGGACATCCGGAAACCACGGTTCTGAGTAAGGGGTGAGGGTACGTGTTGGGAAGTTCAGCGAGAACACCCAACCTCGCCCGCACTTAGCGGCCTTTACTAAGATATCGTTCGTTTTTGGTGTACACGCGTTAGTTCGACGATGAAATGATATGCAGAGATTATTTTCCTAAGACATGTGAGGAAAAATAAATAAATGGGTTGCTAAGTCGTTTAATGCATGTTAAACTAATAACGTCAAAGTTGTTTTAGCATGTGAAGTTCGTTTTAGTCTAATAAAACGATAAAAAGAAAATATGAGAATAATTTGCTACAAACATGAAAAAATGAGTTAGTAACGATTGAAATAATATATGAAATTGAAATCGAAAAAATAAATATTAATCGAAATCTGAAAAATATAGTTTAAAACGTTGTTTTGTAAGAAACGATGTTCGAGAAAGAATAAATAAAAAAAATAAAATAAAAAGGTAGATCTCGGCCGAGAGCCGCGCGACTCGCCCGAGACCAATGCGGGTCGCGTGGTGGCCTGAATCCGACAACGGTTTTCGGAAAATTTTGATTAAATCGCGTACGAATATCGCATAATTCGTACTCGACTTAATATTCTCGATATTCGTTATATTCGATAGTTGATTATCAAATATTTAGAATAGTTTTGGAAAAGATGTAAATTTAGAAATCGTTTCATAAAATAATAAACGAACGAAAAACTAAAAAAATAGAACCGGATCAGACTCGTGCGCGAGTCGCCTAGACCGGGCGCGACTCGCGTGCGGGTCTGATTTTTTTATATATTTTTTGTGTTCGAAAATCGTTAATCGCGTACAAACATGAATTAATTTATACTCGGTCTATATTTTCGATATTCGTCGTATTCGATATTCGATTATGAAATCGATATCGAATATTCGGAATGACTTTAGAAAAGGTTTTGAAAAAGTTTGTTTTTGAACGAAAAATAAGAAAAAAGAATTTTTGAACTAAAAGTTGTAAAAAGGATTTTGAACGAAGAAAAATAAAATAAAATCGTCGAAATCTTAATATAATTCTTTTCGATACGATATTCGATTATATAGAATCGATATCGTATTTTAAGAATATTTGATATATGAAAATAGTTTTTAGTAGTATCGATATTAGAAAATAAAAAAAAGACCGACGCGAGACCCATAATAAAAACGAGACGAAGAAGAGAGAAAAGGGAAGAGACGGGTTTGATTTGCACCCTCAACCTACATGCTTTGTGTTCTCGGTATAGGGCTCGTCGGATTGTGGCTTAGGCACGGGAGCGTCGAGATGATGTGGGTGAGTTAAGGTGTCGATTTTGGAGTGTATGTGTGTGTGGCGTGGGGACTCGGCCGGTTCGGACAGGATCGGTTTCGTCGGTTTTTTGAAATTATTTCAGGATTACGTCGGGTTTTTGGATGTTGATCTTCTCGGTATTTTTGGTGTGTTGCTGATGTGATTTTTCGATGTGTTTTTTCGGTCCTTTGGATGTTGAAGGGAGGGTCCTATTTATAGGAACCGAGGTGGTCTTACTTGTGTGACAAGAAACACCGGTTTGGATAGGAAATACGAGAGTTCGTGAGGGAATAAACTTCTCGTTTCTTAGAGAAGAAGCCAAAAACTCGGCTGGCTGGGGTGATATCTCGGCTGTTTCAGCCGAGTATCTGAGCTCGGGTGGTATTTCGTTTCGGTTTCCGGATAGAACTTCTACCTGAGATCGAATTCTATCCTTAAACAGATTTGTTTAATATTTGTGAAGGCTGATTTTTGTAGGAATTTGGGTAGAAGTGGGACGCGTGAGACATCACGGTCGGTCCACAAGTCTCGGGAAATATCTTTGACCGGGTTTTGACTCGGTCGTTAAAAGACGGTTTTATCCCTGGTGACGATTTCGACCCAAATTAGTGTTATTTGACTCGAAACGACCCACTGGGCCTGGATTTGAGGTTGGTTTTGTGAGATTTGTACTCCTTAAAATGTCTAAGCCAAATGTCCATGATTACAAGCCCATATCCGAGTCTGTCAAAGCACGTTTACGTCCTATCATCATCGGGTGTTTGGCGGGAACTACTATAGACACCTAGCGGTCAAATGTGGGTGTCTACAATGTCACTCCCTCATTGGTTCCCTTAACCTTGGTGCCAAAAGGAAAGGCAAACAATTCATTGGAACGGAGGGAGTATACACAAACCAGACATATACAAAAAGACTTTACAGAGATGTTTCGTTTTGGTGCAAATCCAATAAAACCGGATCTAATGGATTTTGACAGGGATCCTCTTATAGACGTTCCAAACCATCTGGAATAACTAGATAGAGCTTACAAAGATACAAAGTACTTAGGAGGCGTTTGGTTCATCAAAGAGAAAGGGAACGAAATCAACAAAGGGTTACAGAAGGAAAGAAATGAGATTACCTCACATTTAGGTTATCGTTTGGTTTCAATGATAGAGAATGCATTACAACTCAACTTCACCCAAACCTTAACGTTAGCGGTGTGTCATCGTAATATTTATACAATATATTTGAAATAAAAAAAAAAATTTAAATTATAAAAATAATAAAAAATAAATTTTACGTAACTTTTATATCTTTTAATAATAAAATACTTGAGAAATAATATATCTTTTTACAATTTTTTAGTTATAAACTTATAAATACGGTAATTATAATAATTTTTACAATACAATAAATTTTTAAAAAATGATTTTTTTTTTCATTTTAATTGATAAATTAAGGCATAAAAAATTATTTTGACCCGAATCCGATTTATATTTGACCTGACCCGAAAGTGTCGTGTTGGTCGCAGTGGTGGTAAATGGACCTTGGTGGTGGTGGTGGTGGTAATGGTGGTTGGTGGACATTGGTGGTGGCAGTGATGGTGGTGGTGGTGGTGATGGTGATGGTGATGGTGGTGACCCGGTTGATTAGCGCGGAAAAGGAATCGATTACCTTGGGGGTGAGGGGTAAGAAGGTAAAAGAGTTTGGGGGAAAGAGAGGGGGAAAGGGAACGAAACAAACCTAAACAGAGAAAATCATTAACTTTAATTCTCTTACCTTTTCCTGAATATTTCAAACCAAACGGCCCCTTAGTTGTTAAATCCTTAGCACCGCGTAAAAATATTCCTCGTAGAGTAGTTGTTAATGTACGATTAACAGAAACTATACTGATGGGGGTCGGTAGCTTGCTGCGGGTCGCCCGCCATTTGAGCCCCAGGATGGCCCGACCCAGGAACAGAGGAGGGCATGTCCTCCTGACCACCGAACAAAGATCACTGAAACCTCCAAGGCATTCACCTGCCCGGCAAAGCCATGCCGCCAGCCAAACATGGCAGTCAAGCCCCCCCTGCCTGCTGGCCACCAGGGTGTTCTCGCCCCCAGTAGGGGCAGGGGAAACCAGGGGCCCCTCCGTCATTTTGCCTAAAGTAAAGGGGAATGAGTGGATGAGGTAAATCCACTTATCACCCTCTCACCCACTCATTTTTCCTCTCTCCTCTTCTCTTTTCTCTCTCTTGTGGGAAGGTATAAATACTCTCCCATTTCCCACATTGAAGGGGTTGGATTTTCTCTCTCTAGACTCTCACTCTAAAAATCGTCACTTTGCTCCTCACGAGTAAGGTTCCTTAAGGCAATTCACGAACTGACTTAGGCATCGGAGAGGGTTCCCCCGGACACCTTCGGGGCCCTGTGCGTTCATTGTGCAGGGGCCGGCCGTCTTCCCCGGAAAGGTCCGACCGCTGGAGTGAGAAGAAGGAGAGATCAAAGGAAGTCAAACGGATACTACCCAAGCTACATCACATTCATCAAGATCCGAATCCAAAGTCGGGTTTATTGTTTCCGTACCGGAACAATTTGGCGCCGTCTGTGGGGAAGAATTCAGTTGTGCTCACGAGTTTCCCACTAAAATCAACCGCAATCAATTAAACAAAATGCCTGAAATCATAAAGGCCAGTTCTGGGGCGGGTCCGACGGTACCACCGGTGATCCCCCTATATGGCATGCCTAGGGATGGCAACGGGGCGGGTATGGGTCGGGTCCGGCCGGACCCGGACCCGGACCCGTGTTTCACAAGTTGGACCCGAACCCGACCCGGACCCGTAAAGGTCCAAAATTTTAAGACCCTTACCCGGACCCGATGGGTCCGGGTCCTTCACGGGTCCGGACCCGATTGTACATTTTTTTGATATATACTCTTCCGTCTCGTTTATTTGTTCGCCTTTGATTAAAATATTATTCACAATAAATATAAATGCAAATAAATGAATAAAACGGAAGTTGTATGACTTAATTGACTTTAAATCAGACACTAAAAACGCCTGACGTACTGATAAAGGAGGTGAAATTCGGTATTTACTGAGTTTCGGTACACATATTAGAATAACTGACGGTTAATTTCTAATTTCTATTGCTAATGTAAGGTCTCCGTCTCAGTTTCATTTACAATACTACACATTCAATTACCGCATCCACTAAGTTCTTTTTTTCTTTTAAAAAAAAAATAATTTTAACGGATCCAAGGGTCGGGTCCAGGTCCAATATATAGGACCCGGACCCGGAAAATTATTGAAGGACCCATACCCGACCCGTACCCGCAGGGTCTAAAAAAAAGAGGACCCGTACCCGACCCATTAGGGTAAGACCCGGCGGGTCCGGGTAGGGTCCCGGACCCATTGCCATCCCTAGGCATGCCTACCCCTGGGAGGACACCTGCTGCAACAATCCCAGGGGTAGGGCGAGCAAACCTTCGTGGAGCGCCTGATGGAGAAACTGCAGTTACAGCCGGGCATGGTGGCCATCAAAGACCTAATTTGAACCTCACTCCTGCCCAGGTTGCACAAACTGCGGCTTTCTTTTCAGCAATGCTCAATCAGGAGTTCGTCCCAGAAGATCTGGTTGGCAGGATCGCGACCATTCCCAAGCAGCTTCACTTTGAAAGTGGAGGAGGGGCCAGGGGCACAAAGCGAACCGCTGCCAGGAACATTCAGAGGAAGGCAGTAAGGATTGCTCAGGGATATCAGCAGGCCCAGAAACGCATTGTCAGCAACCAAGAGCAGCCTGTTCAGCAACAAGCATTTTCTATACACACCACTGAGTCCACAGCTGCCAGGGAGAAGAGGGGTCTATCCCAAGACCTTCAGGATCGAATGAGGCACAGGGAGCCTGTATCTAAGCGCCTGGGAGAGAAGCAGGCCGGAGACTTCTCTAGGTTGACGCCGGCGGCAGAGCCACAGCCGGCTCCAGGGCTGTCTCAGAGCCTGCAGTCCAGACTCAACCATGGACGACCACTTGAGTCAAGGCATCGCCAGGATGATAACCTTGATCTGCCCCAGAAGAAATGATCCAGACGCCTCTCCCCTAACAGGGAGGACGAAGCTATGAGTAGGCGGCCACCTAGGCACCGCTCCCTCAGTGAAGGAAAACCAACCCCTGGAAAATGGGATGACCACGGTTACCACTCAGGGGGAAGCAAGTCACGAATGGTGGGCCGGCCCACAAAAACTCCCCTCCACCCTGACGTGCAGAAGTATCCCATTCCAAATATCAAAATGCCCTCGGTCAAGTTCGACGGAACCTCAGATCCAGAAGATCACCTGGCAGCATATGAAAGTCACATGGGTATGTACGATGTAGATGATGCAGTCTGGTGCAAGGTCTTCCCAACCACCCTTGTGGGGCTGGCGCATGGATGGTTCAGAGACCTTCAGCAGGGTTCGATTAGTTTTTTCATAGAGCTGGCCGAGGTTTTCTTGGACCAATATGCAGGGAACAAGAGGCGCCGGCTAACTCGTTTTGATCTAATGACCCTCAAGCAGAAGAAGGGCAAAAGCGTCAGGGAGTATTTGAAGAGATTTGACCTGTCCTACCAGCAGGTCAAAGAAATTGATGACTCAACTGCAGCGTACGCGCTAACCATCTCGTTACTCCCAGGGGAGATGAAAAACCAGATGATCAGAGCTCAGCCTGAGACCCTAGCTAAGGCCCGAAAGATTGCCGAGGGCTTCATGCTACAGGAGAAATTCCATAGCCTACCGGACACCCCCGCAGGGCCGACCAAGCCGCAGGGGGGACCGCAGGGTGGCCGTGGCACGAGCGAGACAGGCAAGCAAAGAAATGAGGGGGGGAGATACCCCAAGGAAAGAACGCACGACTTACCAGCCCAGGTTCGATAGCTACACAGCCCTAAATAAATCCAGGGCAGATATTTTCGAACTGGAGGAAGAAACAGCCAAGTGGAACCGCCCGATTAAGCCGCGCAACCCAAAGGCTGACCCAAAGAAATTTTGCACGTTTCACGATTGCGTAGGACATACCACCGAGGAATGCCGCCACCTGAAAGACGAGATTGAAAAGCTTATCAGGAACGGCTGGCTGAGCAACTACGCTGCAAGAAACAGGAGCCAGAAAGAAGCAGCAGACAAGCCTGAAGGCTCGGTACAGAATCGCATGATAATCCATGTGATATCGGGGGATGCAGAGGGCCAGACAAGCAGGAGAGGCCAGAAAAGACAAATCCGTGAATTACGAAATCAAATCTGCTACGCTGAAAAGGCAAGAAGTCCTAAGGGCCTGACCCTGAGAATCACCCCTGAGGATGCAGGGCGAGTAATATACCCCCACAGTGACCCTTTGGTACTGTCCCTCGAAATCAGCAATCACATCGTGAGAAGATGCATGGTGGACACAGGAGCCTATACAAATTTGCTGTATAGGGACGCATTTGACAAGATGAATTTGGAAAAAAGACACCTAAAGCCTGTCCCTGGATCACTGTACAGGTTCAGCGGGGCGGGTGTACTCCCCATGGGGATCATTGATCTGCCAGTCACATTTGGAGAGGGTGCCTCAGCCAGAAACATCAGGGCATCCTTCGTCGTTGTAGACGCCAGATCGGCATACAACGCCCTGATTGGCAGGGCAACCCTAGATGAAATCAAAGCTGCCATATCAATTAGAGCTCTGACCATAGCCTATGTCACGGACTTCGGCATGAAGGGAAAAGTGCATGGCGACCAAGAGTCAGCTAGGCAGTGCTACTCCGTAGCCCTGCGCGCCCACGAAACAGAGCGAAAAGGGAAAAGAAAGGCAGACTGTTTCCCCAGCAGGGAGGGAGAGATTCCAGCTAGCCAGCAGGCAGCTGACCACTTTGAACCTTGGGGGGAAGCATGCTGGTGGATCTGGAACCGGGAAGACAAGTCCTTATAGGGGCCGACCTGGAAGAATCTTACCAGGCAGAGTTGATTAAAGTGCTGAAGGACAACAGAGACGTATTCGCATACTCGGCTGACGAAATGCTAGAGGTTGATCCAGCACACATTGTTCACAGACTGAACGTAAGTGCGAACGCCCGCCCTGTCAAACAAAAGAAGAGAAACATGTCCGCCGAAAAAGATCAGGCCACAAAAAAAAGAAGATCGAAAAACATTTAAAAGCAGATTTCATAGAAGCCTGTGATTACCCTGAATGGTTGGCGAATGTTGTGATGGTGAAAAAGTCCTCAGGCGCATGGAGGATGTGCGTGGACTTCACCAATCTCAACAAAGTCTGCCCAAAAGATTGCTACCCACTCCCGAGGATTGACCAGCTGGTAGATGCCACCAGTGGATACACCACACTAAGTTTCTTAGATGCCTTTTCAGGCTATCACCAAGTCTACCTTTGGCAACCAGACAGAGTAAAATGCGCCTTGATCACCAGCGCTGGCACGTTCATGTACAAAATGATGCCGTTCGGACTCAAGAACGCAGACGCCACTTACCAGCGATTGGTCGACAAAGTTTTTGAGAAGCAGAAGGGCAGAAACTTGGAGGCCTACGTCGACGACGCCATTGTGAAAAGCAAAAGGGATGCAGAGCACCTGAAAGATTTGCAGGAGACCTTCTCCTCCCTGCGCGCATATCAGATGAAACTAAACCCAAAGAAATGTACCTTCGGTGTCCGCTCCGGAAAGTTTCTGGGTTTTTTAGTAAGCGCCAGGGGCATCGATGCAAATCCCGAGAAAGTCCAGGCAGTATTAGATCTCCCAGAACCAAGGACCATAAGAGATATCCAGCGCCTGACTGGCAGGATGGCCGCCCTGGCGCGGTTCATTGCCATGTCGGGCGATAAATCAACACCCTTCTTCAAAGTGTTGAAGGGAAACAAGCAGTTCAAATGGGAGGACGAACAGAAAGAGGCCTTCCAACAGCTGAAGGAACATTTAAAGAAGCTGCCCACCCTGGCAAGGCCAGTGGCAGGGGAGAAACTTTTCCTCTATATCGCCGTGACGAACACAACAGTCAGCGCGGTGATCCTAAGGGAGGAAGCAGGCTCCCAGCAGCCAATATACTTTGTGAGCCATGCCCTGGGGGCAGCTGAAAAGAATTATCCGCTGGTCGAGAAGGCAGCCTATGCGATCATCATTGCTGCTAGGAAACTCAGGCCCTACTTTGACGCCCACCCTGTCGTGGTGCTAACCGACCAACCCCTTGAAAAGGTGTTAGAAAAATTTGAAAAATCTGGGAGGTTGTTGAAATGGGCCATAGAGCTGAGTGGACTGGGAATATCGTACCAGCCCAGGACCGCCATCAAGGCACAGGCCTTGGCGGATTTCCTGGCTGAATGTTTCCATTCCGAAGAGGATGATTCGCCCGCCGGAGAATGGGTGGTGTATACAGATGGATCATCTACAGCCAACGGTACAGGGCGGGGATTGTGCTGACCAACCCTGAAAGAGTGGACTTCGAGCATGCGCTCAGATTCACCTTCCCTGCATCGAACAACGAGGCCGAATATGAGGCTGTCCTTGTAGGCATCAGTCTGGCCAAAGCCGCAGCGGCAGAGCGGATTATCTTGGCAACAGACTCCCAGCTCATCGCTAACCAGATTAACGGAGAATACGAGGCTAGGGATCAGGCCATGGCTGCTTATCTGGAGAAGGTGAAGCAGGAACTGTCAGGCTTAAAATCCTGCGAAATCAGACAGATCCCCCGATCCCAGAACAACCGGACGGATGCCCTGTCAAAGCTGGCCAGCTCAAGCCTGCAAGACATAAGAAGGTCGGTCTGGGTGGACGTGATCCAGGAAAAGTCTACCATTCCTGTCCAGCCGGTCAGTGTTATTGAGGAAGCAGAGCCAGAAGATTGGATGACTCCAATTATCCAGTTCAAGAAACACGGGACTCTTCCATCTGACCCCATGCAAAGAAGAAAGATGCCGGCAAAGGCCGCATGGTTCATACTGGTTGACGAAGAGCTGTACAAGAAATCATTTACCTCACCTCTGCTCAAATGCCTGGGGGTAGAGCAGGATGCAGAAGTTCTGGATGATATCCACTCAGGAATCTGCGGCCATCACATAGGAGGGAGGTCATTAGCCCACAAGGCCCTGAGAGTAGGCTACTATTGGCCAACCCTGGCCTGCTAGCTGATGCAAGAGACTTAACACGAAGATGCAGGAAATGTCAGCTATTCGCCCCTTCAATTCACGCTCCAGCCCAGGAGCTCAGGCCAATCTTATCTCCCATTCCCTTTGCTCAGTGGGGGATGGACATATTGGGCCCCTTCACTGCAGCTACGGGAGGCCGGAAATTCCTGATAGTGGGGATTGACTACTTTACAAAATGGATTGAAGCCGAAGCAGTCCCTAACATCACTGAGCCTGCAGTCAGGAAGGTAATCTGGAGTAATATCATAACCAGATTTGGGCTGCCAAAAATGCTGGTATTTGATCATGGGAGGCAATTTGACAATGACCCTTTGAGAGTTTAGCTGGAGGGTCATGGTATAGCAGTCGCCTATTCCGCCGTCTGCCATCCACAAACTAACGGCCAGGCTGAGGCTGCCAACAAGCAAATCCTGAATGGACTAAAAAAGATGGTGGATGACCTAAAGGGCAGGTGGGCAGATGAGTTACCAAGCATCCTATGGTCAATTAGGACCACCCGGAAAGAATCTACGGGTCAAACCCCTTTTGGCCTGGTCTATGGGGCAGAGGCTCTGCTACCCATTGAAGCGCGAATACCTACCCTGCGATCCCATCAATATGACAGGGCGGATAACGAGGCAGCAATGACTGAGGCCCTAGACCTAGTCAGCGAAGTCAGGCAGGAAGCCAGCATTAACATATCCGCCTACCAACAACGGATAAGGAAGGCGTACAACAAGAAAGTGAACGAAAGAAGTTTCCAAGTAGGAGATCTGGTTTTAAGAAAAACGCAGGCTGTAGGAAGGTCAAGAGAGCATGGAAAACTGAGCGCCAACTGGGAGGGCCCATATGAGGTGACCCGGATTATGGGGCCAGGTACCTATAAAATTGCTAATCTTGAAGGACAAGAGCTGACCGCCCACTAGAATGCAGACACCTTAAAGAAATATTATGTCTAACCACTAGGAAGCTAAGTAATTTTCCTTTCAGAAAAACTGGAGGAGGACGGTCAAAATAGAATGTCGACGGCTCCGACCACAAATTACTGTAAAAGTTTTTGAAGAAATGAAAGTCTGAAATTTATACTCGTTGTCTGTTCAAACTGGCGATTTCACACACAAACGAGCAGGGGGTAATAGAGGGAGGCCCCCCTTTTGCTAAAGCCAGGGAAAATAGACCCCCTCCAACAAAAATTACAGTCCCCCTGCCTGCCTCTGGGTAGGCAGGGGGCAGGCCCCCTGGACTTCGACCAGAAGCCAGGGTCAGGCCGGGCCCCACGTGCCAAATGAACAAGGACTGGGGGAAACCCCCCAACCTTGTATAAAAAACGTAGTCCCCTGCCTACCTCTAGGCAGGCAGGGGGTAGGCCCCCTGGACTTCGACCAGAAGTCAGGGTCAACCCGGGCCCCAAGTGCCGAATGAACAAAGACTGGGGGCAACCTCCCAACCTTGTATAAAAAACGCAAAGTCCTCTTGCCTACCTCTGGGCAGGCAGGGGGCAGGCCCCCTGGACTTCGAACAGAAGAAAGGGTCAGGCCGGGCCTTGCACGCCAAATGAACAAGGACTGGGGGCAGCCCCCCAACCTTGTATAAAAAAGTCCCTCCCTTCCTACCTCTAGGCAGGCAGGGGGCAGGCCCCTCGGACTTCAACTAAAAGCTAGGGTCAGGTCATATCTTAGAAGGAAAACATCAAACAAGAACAAAAAGCAAAGGAAATATATGCATAACAGATAAAGAGAGTTCGATAGAAAAAGGAACAGTAAGAATTCAGAAACAAGAGTTAAAAATATTACATAGGCAGCCGGCCACATCAGACCCGGCGCGCAAAAAAAGATCATGTCAGCGAGGCAGAAACAAGGGCGCAGCAGGGTAGGGACAAGAGCCCTCAGAGGATGACTGCCCTTCATGTTAAGCAGGGAGGGCACCTTATCCAAGATCAGTAGCCTCCTCAGGCGATCTGTTGGCTCGGGCTTCATTCTTAGTAACATATAAATCCTGGAAAGCATCCTCATTAAAGTTTGGGAGCATTTCTCTGATGACTTCCATAACGAACTGCAAAGATGAGGTAGCTCCAGCCTGAAAATTCGTCGCCACGGCAGATTGAGCTTCTTGAAGGATGACATCTTTTTCCTTCTGCCACTCCTCGCCTTTTGTCTTCAAGTCACCCTGTGCTCTCTGAAGATCTGAGTCAGCCTTTGACAAGCGCTCCTCCTGATCAACCACCTTTCTCTTGGTATGTTCCAGCTCAGTGATCGCTTTCTTGGCCCCCTCCAGCTCATTCATCGCCTGCTTCAAACTAGCCTCCAGGCCAGTTACCTCCCTCATGGTCTGGTCACCCCGAGCCTGCCAATGCGTAACCTGGGCTTGGGCATCCCCTAGATCGCCCTCACACTTTGCCAGTTGATCTTTCAAACTGGCAATAAGGGTAACATCCCTCTCAACCAGTGACAGGCGATCAGAGAGGGGGAGTCCAAGGGTCACAACCAGCTCTTCGTCGCTCAAGCGACTGAGGGCCACCAGTTCAGCTGAAGCCTGGAAGACCTCAGAGGTACGCTGAATATACTGAATCACTTGCGTAGTAGTAGAGGTCACAGTCTTAGTTAGACGGTCCGCCAAAACAGCACCAGAGTCAGAAAGCAGGGCGGAAACATCTAGACTATCACCAACAGTGTAATGAAATTCAGTATTTTCCTCTGAAAAGAGGGTGCCGGGGGCATCAGAAGCAAGACGCTTGGGGTCAGGCGTGTCAGCGTCAGCCTCCAGGTCCACCACTGGGGTGACAGTCGCAGTCTCCCTGTCTTTTCTTTTCCTGCTCTCCAGAGGGGTACTCTCCCCAGTCTCCTCAGAGTCAGTCGGCTTTGACCCCATGGGAGGGTGAGTCCCTGCAGGAGAGCCTCCCTGCTTGCTGGCAGGAGAAGGGGTGGCCTCCGAGGTAGCCTCCTTCTCTACATCTCGGGGAGCAGAAAGAGTCGCCGGCCTTGCAGGCGTTCTCCTAGAAGGAAGAGAGAGCCTCACCCGATTTGCAGCCACATCCTTCACGTACTTCATCAAGTTTTTTCCGCCTTTCTTATAGCTGGAAGAAAGGGAGGGGCGATTTGTAACAATAGTAAAGTCTTCGTCTATGCCGAGATCCCTTGCCTCTTTCCTTGACCAAAGACAAGTGGCAAGATCTGCAGGGCAAAGAAAAAATTGGTCAGAAAAAGGCAGGAAGATGAAGCAGGACAGAGTCTACAATATCCCTGAAGTACCTCCGTCAAGGCCAGGATTCAGTCCACGCGGGTCAAGTATTCGTCAGTGGCTATGACCTCCGCATGAGGGAGCCAGAAATCAGGGCCAAACACGCCTGATTTGTCTATAGAGGCAGCAAACTTCTTAACCAGATCCTGCTCCTTGTCAGTCAGCTTCACCTCCAGAGCCCTCCCCCCAACACCAGAGTGATATTCCTGGCGGGTTTCCAGACGAGTATGCACATGATTCCTAAAATGTCGAGGAATCCTCCACCCCGTGGCGCTGTGCACATACAGAAAATTATTCTTCCAATCCTTCAGGCTGTTTAGAACTGGCCAGACTAGGGAGTGTTTCTTCTGCCTGAGGATGGAAAAGTATCCAGGGGAACCCTCAGCCCCAGAAGACACCATCGCCAAGCTGGCCATAAATCTCAGGGCATCAATTGAGGGCCCCTCGCCATGAAATAAGCAGGTCCATATGTAGGCTATTAGTGATCTGACTGCCACGGCGGTCAGCTGCGCAATGGCCACGTTCATCCGCCTGAAAGTCTCCTCCAAAAAAGAGTGTAGGGGAAAACGCAGGCCAAACTCTAAACATTTGTGGTAGACAGCTATGCAACCATCAGGAGGGCAGCACATGGTGTCTTTCTCTCCAGGGACGACAATTGTATACCCCTCCCCAAAATTGTAAAATCGCTTAATAGCCCCGGCGGCGTTGCTCTCCAAGATCAAGTCCCGGTTTTTAGACTCCAGGTAAGTTTTCAGGGGGATCTTGTATTTGGCCTTGTCTAAGTAATAAATCCTCCCCGTTTCCTAGGGGACGAGTGGGCCGGCGATTATGGAAGGGTCAATTTCCATCGCCTCGTCGTCGGAATCAACGACGTCAAAAGGAGCAGGTTCAGGAGAATTAGCATCTCCACTCCTCTCCGAGTGGTCTTCTTCGATCATCCTAACACCAAGCCCCCAGAAGAGGAGGCAAGGCCAGCTCTACCCCCTTCCCTACCCTCCGCCCTTTCAATCGACGGGCCGGTAAACGTAAGGATGCGGGCGCGGTGACTGATAATGATTTAAGAAGAAGAAAAAGCGAGGAAATGAAAAAGACGAGGACTTAGGATAAGATTCTAACCTAAAACGACAGCTGCTGGTTGAAGGTCCGAGAAAGAAAGCTCCTCAGTCTAGCAATGTTTTCAGTGGTGAAAGTGTATGAAGAAGGGTTTGGGTTTTTCAAAAAGCGTAAAAGAGGGAAATGGGGGGAGTAGGAGTGCTCTTATAGGCAAGGGTAAGTGAAGAGTCCCCCATCCTGAAAAACTTCCCCAAAAGGTGACCCCATGTGTCACGCTTTCAGAAAACCCAATCACCCATCATTTCCCAAGGAACCTCGAAAAGGCAACAGACAGAGGCAATCATGACATGACGTCATCCATATACCCATTCAAAAAAAAAACGCACACATGAAAAAGTCAAAAGGGCCACCTGATTTTCATTAAGATCAAAAGACCTAAGAAGGTCCAAAATTACAAGTGGGAAAATAAAAGTTACAAAAAGAGCCTAATATCCTGGCTCGAGCAGCCTGCGAAGCAGGCCTAATCATCATCGAAATCTGGGGAATAATCCCCAGGGCTGTCATCATCTAAAGCGGACCCCCAGTCCCAGTCGTCAGAATCCTTAAAAGGATCATCAGGGCCCTCATCTTCGCCCTTACCAGAAGAATAGCCCTGGCCTTCACTATCTTCAGAGTCATGACTGCTTAATTATGTCCCAATCATGGCCAAAAGGAACGGCCTGGGCATCATCAGGAAAACCACGGCCCACCCTCCTCACCAGAGGAGAGGAAAGGCCTGACTCAGGAGAAGAAGCCAGTTCAGGGCAATTGGGATCAAATTGTTCTGGATGCAACCAAGGGAAGCACCTATGGCATCCCCTGTCATAGCAGCCCCCTGCCTGGGAGCAGTATCCAGACGAAGGATCAGCAGACGAGGGAGACCTCTCTGAGCGTATGTCAGCCTTGGAGAGGGTCTTCCTCTTAGCAGCCCGTTGAGAACGGGAGCTTTTCCGTCTACAGCAGCGAAGAATTTGGTGAGCCTTCTTAGAATACTTCAACCGACGACGCCCTCTGAAACAGAGGACCTCAACGTAAACTCCGCAGCGGAAGACTATTTTCTTAATCCAAGACATTGACTCTTTTTGAAAAAGAATAGTGGAGAGGTAGTTGAAGATGAGGCGTGAAAATGATGGAGAAGATCAGAACTTATATACGAACAAAAGCAAGCCATTAATGGTGCTCCAACCACCTCTGTAAGAGGGAGAGCCAATCATCAAATTGGCACGTTGTCCAAAAATCCGCTTTACAAGAGAAGTAATCATGAGCAAAAGACATTCCAACTCTTTGCATGCCCAATATGGTTGAGTTTTCTCCCTCGGGAACATGCTACGCATTAAATGCTAAGTTGTTCAAAAGAGTCAACCTCCCGCCATCCCAGTCAAGAGATCGCCTGCGAAAGGGAAGCCCTGCTTCCCCTCAGCCGACGAGGGCCAATTAATGGGGGTCGGTAGCCTGCTGCGGGTCGCCCGCCATTTGAGCCCCAGGATGGCCCGACCCAGGAACAAAGGAGGGCCTGCCCTGCAGACCACCGAACAAAGATCACTGAAACCTCCAAGGCATTCACCTGCCCGGCAAAGCCATGCCGCCAGCCAAACAGGGCAGTCAAGCCCCCCTGCCTGCTGGCCCACAGGGTGTTCTCGCCCCCAGCAAAGGCAGGGGAAACCAGGGGCCCCTCCGTCATTTTCCCTAAGGTAAAGGGGAATGAGTGGATGAGGTAAATCCACTTGTCACCCTCTCACCCACTCATTTTTCCTATCTTTTCTTCTCTTTTCTCTATCTTGTGGGAAGGTATAAATACTCTCTCATTTCCCACATTGAGGGGGTTGGATTTTCTCTCTCTAGACTCTCACTCTAAAAATCGTCACCTTGCTCCTCATGAGTAAGGTTCCTTAAGGCAATTCACGGACTGACTTAGGCATCAGAGAGGGTTCCCCCGGACACCTCCGGGGCCCTGTGCGTTCATTGTGCAGGGGCCGGCCGTCTTCGCCGGGAAGGTCCGATCGCCGGAGTGAGAAGAAGGAGAGATCAAAGGAAGTCAAACGGATACTACCCAAGCTACATCACATTCATCAAGATCCGAATCCAAAGTCGGGTTTATTGTTTCCGTACCGAAACATATACGAAAGTTATTTATGTGTATATAATTTACAGATAGAGAAATATATATTGAGTTGAACATAGTAAAATAAGAAATTGATCATATGTCCTTGAAATTTTTCTCCACCGAGTTTGGTTTTTGGAATAAACAGTTCAAACCCCCAATTCATCAGGTGTCATCTGTTTGCATCGGTAAACACCCTACAATCCAATCCAGAATAGTACAGACTACAATTTAAGTGGAAAAACCTCTTTTTATCAAGTTAATACTTGCAAATTAAATTAGCTAAAGATAATCTTGTTTTGAAAGTAATTAAAAAGACAAATGGATCCATGTGAAAAGGCAAAAGCAATCCAAATCTTACCATCTTACTCCATAAAATAATTTAAAATGAAGAGGAAAAGCATAAAGCAGGATTTGTATGACTAGAATAATACGATTTTTTCATAATAACAAAGATACTAGTATATCAATTTACACTAATAAGGTCAATTCACCATGCATATTTCTCCAACTAATTGATGATTTGGATTATGTAGTGATTTGGCTTTGACACTGATGACATTATTTTCTTTTGGTCGTTGTCAATTGTAAGGATTACTAATTACTAATTAATTGAAATGTACATTTCACGCAAGAAGCTGAAGAACCAAAGCATGGACATACTCGTCTTTAAAAAGTTCACGTAGGGGTATCGTATCCCATGAATACTACTGGAGATTACATTTCACTAAACATCAATAGCAAATTGAAACTCTAAATTGTATTGTAAGATAACTAAATTAGGTTATGTAACTTATGTTGTGTTTCAGTCTTGAAGGCGTTTGTTTCGCAAAGTACATACATCATTCAAGCTATGACAAAATAACTTCTTCCTTTGTATAGTACTCAAGTTACTACTCCTTATGTAAAATAGTATTCCGTACTCCGTATAGTTTTACGATAATATTCATTGTACTAAGTGTTCCATACTCTCTCTCATCCATTTAAATATTTCACAATTTTTAAGAAAAATTGTAAAAGTAATGATATTGTTGGTAAATCAAATGGTATTGTGGATCCACCCAAATTAAAGTAAAAAAAAAGTAATGACATTTTGTGTAAATCGAGGAAAGATATGAGGATTATAAGGTAAAGTATTTTGTCAAAAGGGAAAGATAAAGAATTGATTGGATTGTCCATTTATAATAAGTGTAAAAAATGGGAAGTAAGTATTCGTGGCTTCGTGCCCGTTGTTGCAAGGAAAAAAATTTCACAATATGAATGGTGAAGCACACAAATTATAAGGATGATGAAGCAACATAACACAGTACGTAATACTGGTAATAATATAGCCTTAAACAGGTTTAGATTAGCAATTATATAATCATCTCTGCGACTCTGCTACACTTACATGTTAATCAATCCCCCATACGACCCAACCCGACCTTCACATGATCTCATAGTAATTCTGATATACCCATACAATAATCACTACCTTCCATAACTATAACGTTAAAACACTTCCTTAATTATTATAACAACCACCCATAATCCACCGCTAATTACCTACCAAATTAATTAACCTCTATACCGACCCTCGGCATCACCATCACCATCACCATCACCATCACCATCGCTGAGGCCGTTTTCAGGAGAAACATGCTGCTGAGAAGTAACCACGACCGAAGGATTATACGCATACCAATTGGACCAAAACAAGTACTGAAAAAAGTTCAACAAACTCAACCCAGCCAGTAACCAATAGAACAAATCAAGCCTATCTTTGTTCAAATCATTATCACCTAACCAACCCTCTTTCCCCAAATCACTCGATCTCGTCACCCGATTAACCACCTCCACCAAAACCGAACTCAAGTAAAACCCTAGCGAATACGAACAATACGTCATCGCCGTCAGAAACGCCTGCATTCCGCTAACCGACTGCTTATAAAAGAATTCGATCATTCCTACGGCAGTCAACATCTCCGCGAACCCGAATATCAGGAACTGCGGCGTGAGGTAGAACACGGAGAGTGTGATCGAATCGGAGACGGCGGCGGATCGGCGGTGGCGCTCGGTGACGGCGGCGGCGACCATGGACGAGGTCGCGAGTAAGAGGCCGGCGCCGACGCGCTGTAGGGAGGTGATGCCGGAGGGGTGGCCGGTGAAGCGGCGGAGGAGGGGGACGAGGAATTTGTCGTATAGAGGGACGACGGCGAGGAGCATGAGGTAGGGGATGGACTGGAGGGAGGCGGGGGGGATGGTGAAGGAGGAGGAGAGGCGAGTGTTCATTTGACTGGCTTGTTGGACGGAGAAGGTCTGGAGTTGTGCTAAAATGGTGTTGAAGATGATGGTGCAGGTGAAGATTGGAAGGACTGAGATTAGGATCTTTACTTGTTCTACTTGGGTTGTGGTGCACAGTGTCCATGGACTCTCGGGTTTGGTGCTTGGGGTGGTTTGGAGCTTGATGCTTGCTTTGTCCAGGAACCTGTCCAGGTCACAATGCAAATTGTATGTTCAATAAGACGGTTCCACAATAACGAAAATACAATCGCATGCAATAACAGCTTGTATGATAATTTGGTACGTTACATGGTAGCGCTGACAAGTATAATGAATAAGAGTAATCATGGAGTAGTTACGTAGTACTTCGTTCGTACTGAGTAGAGTATAAGATGAGTCCTTAATACAATATGTACCTACACTATGTCTTACGAGTAATACCTAACTTTGACAGTTATCACATATATGGAGTACCCTTTGCTAGGAAGATGGTGCATGTATCATATGGAGTATAACAACATGATCAGACAATGTCCATCAATAAAAGTAGTATAAAATTGGAAGATATACAGTCAAATTAGGTCCCAATGCAAAGTCAACACGTATTTGTATATCTATTATAAATATGTGACGGACCAAATATCACTATACGACTTGTTAAAGCAAAAATCAGAATGGCTAGGGAGCAATAAAATGACTTATCTTTATTTACCACGTGTCTGCTATTATGACACATACGACAAAAATTGAATTGCCATAGTCGTTTTTGAAATTGACTTTTTTTGGGTGAATATTTCAAATTGACTTTGTAGTAGAAATGATTGCATGAAATGGGTGCAGAAAACGTAAAAAGGATTGAGTAACAAGGGTTGACTTCTATAAATAAATAAATAAAAAGAAGAAGATAATAAGTAGAGTAAAGTAGTAGTGGGAATGAAATGAATACCCAAATCGTGGAGTATGGCAAAGGTTGTTGTCAGATACAGAAGCAGGAGCAACAGTAGTAGTAGTAGTATTAGTGCAACTGGAATTATTATTATTATGATGATGATGAGGATGAGGGTGAGGGTGAGGAGGCAGGTTGTTGGAGGTACTACTGCTTCCATGGAGCAACTTTATGTTTGAGGGACATTCCTGCTTCCTCTTTACAAATGCAGCCACTAATACCTGCAATTTTGACAAGGGTGGGGTTACTTACAAATTTGATTAGACTTCAATCATATGATTTTGCCACTGTTTTGGTGCACAAAACTCCCTAAACATACTTTAAATTTAGGGTTGTTGTCGACATAACAACTCTTTTTACGTCTTGTTCTTTTGAAATCATTGATCACCTCCTATACATTTCATTCTATTTTTGTTGCTTTTTAAATATAAAAAAATCTTACTCCGTATTATTTATTGAGCCCTTTCTAATTTTAATGAAATAAAAGATGACCAATTGAAAGCCCTAAAGATTACCTCTAATTATTTGGAATAATACACATTTATATGTGACGACCACAGGTTACAACAAAATTCATACAATCATTTTGATGAGATCTGATGCATTAAGGTTGGTATGATCGCACCGTACCCATAAAATAAATTTGTTTCTAGCTAGTCTAATGTATATAGTATTGGTTACAGTTAATTAAGCAGATAGTACTCAATCATAGTGTTAATTAATCCAGCAATATTATTAAAGAGAGCCAAGATTGTTCGTCTCTCTTGTCCCATTAATATAAGCCCACAACTTCAACTTCAACTTCAACATCGAATACGTACGTAACAGTAGTGTCTGTAGAATACTTTAAAGTGTTAATGCTAGTGTACTACTTTTATAATCAGCCTTGCTTGCAATTTTGCATTCTAATTCTAATTATTGCTCCACCAAACCATATTTCTAATCATACCCTCCTTAATTCTTAATTAAGGAATTACGATCATTGTTTAAATTAAAACGAGAATATTCATTTAATTATTGTACAGAGGTAACATTTTTTGAAATACCTGAGCAATAGGAATGAAAATGCTGCCGCGAGGCCTCTTATTCTTATAAACAAGAGTACCGGCAACCAAACTGATCAAGCCCATAGCCATGACCGCAGCCGAGATTCCAAACCCAATATCCATACCGGAATGAGTTTGGATCCAAACGAGGACGGTGAGGGCGATGAGCTCACCGATAGAGAAGGCCAAGTAGGCGGCATTGAAGTAGGTGGAGAGTTGCTTAGACTGCTTAGGGTTGAACTGGTCTCCACCATGGGCTATCATGTTTGGCTTCACACATCCACTCCCTAAGGCAACCAAGTATAGTGCCATGAAGAATATCAACGACTTTATTCCCTTTGCTTCTTCACATATTTGTCCTGTCGCCTCTTGTAGCAGCATGTTGCACTCCGGTGGTTTTAGTTGGGGTAAGTGTGCTTGAACCGACAGTAGGATGAATCCCTGTAAAGTCGACAACAGGTTTAACTAAAATATTACCGACGTAAAAGTGAATAATAATACTCTAAATAAAACATCTTACATGTTCAACTGAATTTTCAACTTTATTCTTAGTAAAATAATAATTGAAATGCGATTATGCAAGTATTCTGCGTGACGATCTTACGAGAATGAAGGTGACGACACAAAAAAGGTTTTGTGTGTGACTAATACCAATATACCATAGAAAATACAAAAAGAATAGAGGAGTATGTGGATTGGTAGAATGTAATTGGGTAGAAAGTGGTTTACAACCCTGTTGAAAAGGACTCAATAGAATAGAATCCAAATGCAATGGTACCAAAAGTTTTAGGTCCATCAGCATAATAATAGGAGTACACGTTAAGAGAGGGAACATGCATACATGATACATCTCATACAAATTGTTTTGATGCACATTTGTAATTTGTGGATGAGCTCAGGGCGTAGCACATTATCACGTACAATGTACGTAGTTTGGTCAAAGCTTAGCAGTGTCAAGCCTATCTCCATCAATACACACTCAACTTTTGGCATTTTGGTCCCGGAATTTAGCCCCAAACATATATACTCCCACACTACCCGCAACAACTACTTAAAAGCCTCTTTCTTTTTACCATGGATATATTCATATATTGATATTAAATTTATAATGGATCGAATAGTTAAAAGAGAATCCTATATGCAATATCCCGAGGTCGTAGTGGAGACATATTTGATCCATTTTATTTTTAAGATGGATATATTCTTCACAAAGAAAGATCAACTATTCTTCGTTTATACGAATAAATTCTTATCTAAGATAATGTAATCATCTTAAATATAAACAATATTTAACTCATTTTAAATTTAGAACGGATCTAACAGGAAATTTTCTTGGGGACGGATATATTTGTTGTTTACGACTAGACATCATATTTTTTTGTTCTATCCATAGTACTTGACCTGTCATAAATTTGTGACGGACACGACCGTAATTTGCGAAAATATAAATGTCTAAACCAAAACCTAACAAATCACTGTATGTTGGGAGATAAGAATGAGACACACTAGTGTTGCCACCACATCAGTGTTTTTTCCAATATTCTATTTTTATAGTCTTCAAAGAGAGTCAAATATTCAATGCATCAGGTCATAAACCAATCTCTTGTTATTACTAGGTGCTTACTAGGTACTTATACCTAGAGTCATACCTTGCCTAAAAAACCTACTCCATAGTCCTTAGTAGGGTCGTCCACTTAATATTATGTACGGAGTACTCCATAGGTAGGAGATTTGTTTTAAATAATTACTCTAATTTCATGAGTATAAATTCTGGTCCGTCACAAACGTATAAAGGGCCAAATAGATACTATCAAATAAGTGGGATAAGACAAAAGTAAAGTTGGTGAAACTGAGGTAAATAATTGTCCTTATCTCCTCAAGTGACATTTACTAAACCTGTTTTAAGCTTACCACGGATATATATGGATAATTGGCTATAGATGTTAGTGTGCCACCTAATTAATTTAGAGACGGATAACAACTCCGTGATGACTCAAATAACACTTACTCCGTATGTAGATAAAAATATAACCGATAGTTAAGATCATGAGTAGAATGCTTAAAGCGGAGTAAATTTATAAATAATTTGTTTTTATCTATCAACGTAAGTGTTAACGAACCATCTCAACCAAAACTTTAAGACGATGGTTGAGGTCCATTTATATTTCTATTAGTGGTTAGTGTACACAGGCTCCCCGTACCGTGTGCTGAGATTCCACTTGAGAATGATACCATGTTAACGAATCATCTCAATCAAAACCAAGTCGATAGTTGAGACCCGTTTATATTTCTACTAGTAAGTACGGAGTAACATTTAACCTATCATTATAAAGAGAAATTTATACTCAGTAACAGTTATTTTACTCACAACTCAGAAGCAAGCATCCGTGAGTCGAACAATATGCAACAGACAACAACTCCACTATGCAATAGTAATACGTAATAGGTGAGTATGTGTCTATATAATGTGACTCATAGAAGTAGGGAAAGAACGTCCGGTTGTTTTTCCTAAATCAAAAACTAGAAGAAGTAGGGCTAGATAGGTGACGTGACAGACTTCAAAAGGTGCTATTGTAATGATTCTCAAGCCATTTCAGAAAAAAAAAAAAAAAGTTGTAAGTTGCGGGTGGATTATTGTTTCGTTCGCAAAGTGCCAAATTAAAATCGTGCTATCTACCAATAACATAAACCACTAGCAATTATGACTACGTATATCATCGATTTGTTCATTCATAAATTTCACTCGACATATAATTAACGTGTTAAAACTTGAAACTTTTTACATTGAAATCAATTAATAACGATTGATCTATTTAATGAGACGTATCAAGTTCAAACTATGAAAACACACCAATATTAAAATTCACGAGCAAGAATTTTATTGCCTACCTATAAGGTAGTACCGACTGAAAGCCGAAGTAACCAAACGTAGAGTTAGATTATAGTCCTAGTCCAGTGGAGAATTTTAATGTTTACACAAGCAGAGTAGTACCTACTAGTGGATCAAAGTTAATTCAACGCAATGATAACTCCTCCCTAAGCATGGTATTTTATGGACTTTAATATTTCTTCTTCCCAACTTCAGTCTTCCCTCCCCCCAGCCTTACTTTCTGTTGAGTTCAACTTATAAAAGTGGAGTATTATATGAATATGAATATGAATATGAATATGAATATGAATATGATAGCTCCATTCTTATTATCTTTAATTAATGTGTTTTTAATTGCTCATTATCATGATCAGCTACTGTGCATTGATACTCATACAATCAAGGTTTAGACGACGGGGCCACCCTACCCTATATTGCATGATACGGAGTAGTCGATAGTCATGTATGAGTATGAGAATTTGTTCGTATATTTTAAACCCGTTGGTTGAATCCATATCATGGTCGTTTTCAACATTAACTCTATGAGATAAGGAGGTACGATCCATGTCCATGATATTTCCGTGTTTAACAAGAAAGTAAATAAGGAGGCCAGGGAGGGAACATACGGAAAGCTCAACGAAGCCAAAGAAGAGCATGGTCCAAAAGCAGCCAAGATAAGAGTCGGAAAGATAGCCACCGAAAAGGGAGAGCAGGAAAATGGTGCCGATGAAGTTGGTGACAATATTGGCGGCTTTAGACAGCGGGTAATGCATCTCGTTTATCACGTATGTTATTAGATTGTTCCCCACTGCTGCTATTGCCATTATCTCAAACGCTTGCAGCCCTGTATGCCCATTCCATTCCATTCCAACTATTATTATTATTATTTATTGCTGAATTCAACACATCGTATTCATTCTAATGCTTAGATAACCTACCTGGACAATATATAGGTTCACGTCTGATCCTGTTTTTATGTGACTCAATTACTTTATTTATGAACCTAATCAACTATGCAACAATTCTATCACAAATAGAGTATGATGTTTTCATTTGTAGTTTAATTTTAAATAAAAGATTGAGACGATATCGGGTAGAAAAAGAGAGGAAAATAATGAGTAGTACCAAGAACGAAAAAAGCAGCTCTCATGCCACCATGCTTAGAAGGGTGGGAGGGTCTTCCTCTCCAATCGATAGTAGTTTCATTCCCCGATTCTCCATTTTTATTGCCCTCATTCACTCGGTTGTTCCCCATCTCCATTTCCATTTCCATTTCACCAATTATATTATTATTATTATAATTGATATTAACAATAATAGTAATGCTAATGCTAAATAAATTAGTAATAATACTGTACTATAATAAATGAAGTAGAGTGAGTTGTGTGAATTTGAGTGAGTGTGTAGCTACTAGCTAGTAGCTAGTAGTAGTAGGAGTAGGAGTATCAGAAATAATAGGGGTAGAATGTAGATAGATAGGTAGAGAGGGGAGGGAGTTGCGTTGGGTTGAATAAAATGTTGTTTGTGAGTTTGGGTTTGGGTTTGGGGTTGGCCCATTATTTATACACTTGATAAAATAAGATTGGAAAAAGATATAAGAAAATTGAAAGAGCGAGGTCAGCTCAGAAGAATGCTGAGGTCATAAGTCACAACCTGCTCACAAATGCTAGCCTACTTCTTGCTTGGATATCTATCCCTTGGCCTTGCAGTTTTTTCACGTGACACTTAAACAACAGTAATTCTTTTCTTTTGTTTTCCGGCTAAATTCTATGGATTTCCAACTAATAAGTTGTAAATCAAAGTGGAGTCGATCGTGGGATCGGATGATGATAATCCATTACTACTTGCCTTTGAATCATCTTAATATTATAATCTTTGTTGTCTATCTAAAGTTAAAAGGTTAGGGTTCTTAAACACAATTTAAGATCACATGTTCAATTATTTTGTATGGTTTTCTTAGACTCCAACTTTACCTTCATTTAAAGTCATTTTGTGAGTTTTGAGAGTTGTTTTGCTACTCTTTTTATCCCTCTTTGTTATTTAGTATATCAATTGTTTTTTTTTAATATTTTGTTGGAAACATGACAAATCAAGATTTTGAAGCTACACTTGAAAGCATGACGGAGATTCCAGCTGCGATCATTGTATCAAACAAGGAAGGAAAACAATCTACGATAGTTGTACCAGTCGGTATGAGTTCGTATCGACTGAGACAAAAGTGAATCGGTCGAGACAGTCTTAGTTTACATGAATTTCCTTATTGTTTTGAAAAAAAATGTGTACACTATAACTCTAAGTATAAATATATTTTTTAGGATAAGTTTTCTTTACGCTTTTTATTGAAGAAACTCAGTTTAGATTGACTTCGTTATTCATTAACGTCAGAAACTCTTTATGGCTTGTTTGGTAACTTGAATTTGGATTTGAATTTCGGATTTCAAATATTTCGATCGTTTGGAACCTTGGGATTTGGATTTGAAATTTTGACCAAATTCAACCTAGTTCAAATTTGATTTTCTCAAATTCCTAGCATATGGGTAGTTATTTCAATTTCGTTACTTGTCGTTTTTTTTTCTCTTTTTGCATAATCTTGTCGTAGTATTTGTTTTTCTTTATTTTTTTGTTCCGTGATTGAACATTTACATTTTTCTAATGAAAAATTTTAAAAAATAAAAATTGGTGACCTTGACCCGATTCCACTCGCCCGAAATCTAAATCCAAGGGTTCCCAACCACCATTTTGGATTTGGATTTAGATTTGAATTCTAGAAATTCAAATATAGAAATTGAATTCTTATATTCAAATCAATTCTGAATTCCCAAACGCAACCTTAAGCGAATTTGATTGTAATTTCATATATCGAATCTTCAATCTTTCCATTCTAAGCAATCACGAGTAATACGAAGTACAAGTACTTTTTTTTCCGCATATATTCTCTTGTTTGATCCCACTCTATCTATCAAAAAGACTTAGATTAATTCTTAATTTTCAAAAACTCTGTTGGAAGAACCGTGCACTAGGTCATGGACACATACTCCCAGTAAACAATGTACGGTATAGAATTAGAGATAATAGGAATAGGAATTAGGAGTGTATGAGAATGGACAAAATTAGAATAAGTTGGAAACATACGCTTTTTGATTGGGTTTCTTCAGCTTTATGCCGACAACAATTTGACCTCTGTTTCACCACCCTACGATTTTGGCTTTAAACCCCTTTTAGTATGTCTGTTTCATGAGCTATCAACCAAGAATTGGTAATTATAAGCCCAATGACACACAGTCTCCCCCCCCCCCCACCCCCACACCCACCTAATCGCCAATCGCCCAGACCGTAACAGCCAGCCAACATCCCCCCCCCCCCCCCCCAATTAAGGCCCAGCCCCTACCTTACTTCTTCCCTCTTTTCCTCTCAATAAATTTATTTCACTGCACCCTCATTTTGCTACCTATTCTATTTACAGCATCAACTAATCTAAGTTTCTAGCTAGACCAATAATGTAATTATGGTATCTAAGTTATCAGATCATAAGTCCGATAACTATTGCGACACGAAACTGGCATGTCCCACATGACCCGAAACGGATCTGACCCGACCCATATCACCTTTTATCCAATAACTATTCACCTCAACCCAACTCGACAAAGACATGCAATCATAGCTAATTGTTTGCGATACGTCATAATTAACAAAAAAAAATTCTCTATAAAATGATGTTATTCAAAATCCAAGAAGAGGGGTGTGTTTGCTATATAAACCGTCAATTATTGCTAGTCCTTACTCCTTAGTTTCATACTCCGTAGATCATTAGCAAGTGGCCTGGGCAACAACAATGGTTTCATTCTCATTATTATGAACCATGTTAATACATACAGTATTTAATCTTAATCTTATAACTTTGCTTCTTAATGACCCAAATTCAATTCGAAATGACAAAATAATCGGAAAAACTCTATTCATTAAAAACATGGAAAATCCTACCTAATAAGTGACAACGATCCGAATAGACTAAAACCTAATGTCATTCCAAAAATCTATTTGAATGACCTAGTCTACTCACCTAACGTGGCCGAGGGTATTACCTATTTACCTCTAATTATTGTTGTCGTATTTAGTACGGAGTATTTAGCATATGATCACTAATTCACTATTGTTTCCACACACCACCACCATCACTTATATATCATCCAATATTGCTCATCTAAAGTGAGTCCTCTAAAATTTATGCATGGACAAATTAAGTCAAACAAACACAGCTTTGGAGGAATGGAAATGGGAATGTGGAGAGCAATAGAATAGAAGCTAAGAGGATGATGACCAAGAAAGATGCACTGTGAATGGCTCAGAGCCAAGTTGCGGCTCAAAAGGAGGGGGAGGAGGAGGAATCTCCATCTCTATCTCCATCGATGTGGAGTGACTGACATTCTTTCATGGAATTTTCACCATTTTAATTCCAACTTTATTTACACTTTTTCATAAAAGTCAATATTTTTAACTGTTGCTGTTGGTTCCATTTTAAGTTTCATATGTCATACTTCCACATTGTCATTTGTTATGTAAAATCACTCACTCACTCACTTTTGTGACAAAGTCTCCCCTTATATGACGGATATATTCGTCACAATAAGTTGAATAATACTCCGTGCTAACTACTTAGACATGACAAACCTAAAAAGTAGCAAATTGTTTCTGTTTATTTATCAAAGTGTATTTTATTTGACACGTTACAAATCAACGGATATATTCGTCACGAAAAAGAATTAGACCGCTTTTGTTTGTACCTATTCAAAATCCTTAATTAATTATAATTAATTAAAAACAAGTCAAACCAAGTTGGCAATGTATCAAATAAATTGGGGTACTGGGCTTTTGCTTTTTTGTTTGAATTAGTAACAAGGTGTTTGTTGTTTAATGCACGTGTGGAGCGATGTTCAAGTTCAATGAATGGGGTCTGATTCTGATTAAGTACAAAAAATGAACCCATGCCTACACAGTACACATGCTCGCTCTTCAACCAACTTTTCATCATCAAATGGGAAGCTAAGGCGTTACTTAACGACTTGTTTGGAAAGGTAGATTTGGAGGAACGAAAGGGATAAGAATTCGACATCTTTCGTTTCTATACCAAATTGGGGTTCCCCATCTCTGAATCTAAGTGATGATTACTACAGAGTATTAAATTGATGAATAAGAAAATAATAATCGGAATTTAGAGGGTGGGTGACATGGTGTTGGATACTTGATTATTTAGGACAATAACGTAGAGGTTTCATACCATATTTTTTTTATAGCTACATCATCTTAGTTTATTACATACGAAACTCCTTATTTTCTCCTTAATTGTTGAAATTTCATAACAATTTTTTAGAGTAAGACTCTGAAGAATCGAAGACCTCCATTGATGAATTCAAGCTTTGAGAGTGAAATGAATGTGTAATTCTATTAACTTAAGAATCAGTTACAAATATGTGTATATATATATACAAGTATAAGGAGGAGAATTAACCATAACAACCTCCACGTCATCTAACTACCAAAGAGTAACAAACTAACAAACTCCCTATATCTAACCATATTGCTTCATAATCCCCCTCAAGCTGGATCAAATGGTACATTGTGTAATTCAAGCTTGCGAGAAAAGAATTGGTGATCTGATCCTCCCAACGCTTTCGTCATAATGTCTGCCAATTGCAGACCTGTTCTGACGTGAGACGGTGCTAGAAAACCTTCAAGATATTTGTCTCGTACAAAATGATAGTCCACGTTTAAATGCTTTGTTCTTTCGTGAAATACCGGATTTTGAGTGATATGAAGAGCTGCCTTGTTATCACACAAAAGTGGAACTGGTACCTCCGTATTTACCTTGAGATCCTTTAATAAGGCTACCAACCATACTAACTCTGCAGAAGCATAAGATAACGCTCTATATTCAGACTCAGTCGTGCTCCTACTAACTGTCTTTTGCTTCTTTGATTTCCATGAAACAAGCGATGAACCCAGGAACATGGAATATATCGACTACTGAAAGCACAAATTGCATAATCTGCATCACTGTATGCTATGATATTCAAGTTGCTATCAGCTGGGTAAAAGAGGCCAGTATTTATAGTGCCTTTCTGATACCTCACCACATGAATTGCTGCCTGCAAGTGTGGTTCTCTAGGCTGGTGTATAAACTGACTTAGATGCTGGACTGAATAGGAGATATCTGGTCTTGATAAATTGAGGTAAAGCAGACGTCCAATCAATCGTCTGTATTGTTCTTGATCTTCCAGTATATCTCCTGCGTCAGTGGAGAGTTTAAGTCCTTGAGATAAAGGGAAATCTGCAGGAACAACATTCAACATATTCATATCTTCTAGAATATCCGTGATGTATTTCCTTTGATTCAACATAATTCCTTCAGAATTTCTTGCAATCAACTTCTAAACCCAAAAAATAACGCATCAGACCTAGATCCTTAATTGTGAATTTGGAATCTAAACTCTGCTTTGTACTTTGTATTCCTTCAAAATCATCCCCAGTGAGTAATATGTCATCAACATAGACGAGAGTCACCACAAATCCTTGTGCAGTGTTACGAGTAAATAAAGAATAGTCCTCTCTTGACTGTGTGAACCAATTGACTTCAAATGTTTAGTTAACTCTATATTCCACTGGCGTGAAGCTTGTTTCAAGCCATATATTGACTTTTTAAGTCTGCAAACTAACCCAGGCTTGCCCTCCTTGTAACCATCTGGCGGCTGCATATATACTTCCTCATCAATGAACCCATGAAGGAAAGCATTGTTTACATCTAACTGATATAGGGGTCAATGTCTTGCTGCAGCTACTGCAATAAGTGTTCTGACAGTAGTGAATTTTGCAACTGGTGAAAACGTGTAGTTATAGTCTTTGTTTTTTATTTGATTATACCCTTTTGCAACCAATCGTGCCTTATATCTTTCCACAGATCCATCTGGGTTATGTTTGATTTTAAACACCCATTTGAAACCTATGGCTTTGTGACCAGGAGGAAGTGGAACCATATCCCACGTTTTATTTACTTCCAAGGCTTCAATTTCTTTGTCCATGGCTTCTACCCACTTTGGATCGGATTGAGCTTGAAAGTATGTGTTTGGTTCAGGTATTTGAAGGACTGAAGCCAAGGAGGCAACATACTCAGGGTCAAAATCTGTTAGATCACCCAAAACAGTAGAATGAAAGGACACTGAATGGTTAACATCAGGTTCCTTATTCTGTAGAGCTGGTAACTTTATAGAGCAGTGAAATTCCTTCAACTTATTAGGTATTTGCCTCACCCTGGTGGACCTTCTTGGCCCTTGGACTGAAGGCGCTTCATCAGCAGAAGAAGGAACTTCTGGGAAAACGTTGTGATCCATGATAGAATTACTGCTATTTGAACCAGTATCAACTGTATTGGACTGTTGAATATCAGGAATAACACCTGCATCATTCACAAACTCCTCATCCAGTGAACCATCTGAAGAACTCTGCTGTTGTGCACTCAAAGGAACAAATGATATGGTATCTGGAGTAAAATTAACCAGATCATGAGATTCAGGTGACTGAAAAACAGAAGGTACCTCTTTGAATGGGAAATAGGATTCTCTGAATATGACATCTCTACTAACAAACACATTGTGTCGCGTGAGATCATACAGTTTATATCCTTTTTCACCAGCAGGATAACCAATGAATATGCATCTTCTGGCTTCGGGAGCAAACTTGTCCCTGTGAGTAATTGGCATTGAAGCAAAACATAATGAGCCAAAGACACGCAGTTCATCAATAGTAGATGAAGTTTTGAAAAGGATTTCGTAAGGGGATTTCCACTGAAGTACAGGGGTAGGCATCTTATTGATGAGGTAGGTGGCAGCTAAGATAGAATCTCCCCAAAATTTGGAAGGTAAACCAGAATGAATAAGCATTGCTCGAGCGGTTTCAACCAAATGTCTATGTTTACGCTCTACTCTCCCATTTTGTTGGGGTCTCCCAACAACACTCTGCTGATAAAGAATTCCATGTTGATGAAACAGATCATGACAAAATTGCTGAACAAACTCAGTCCCATGGTCTGTTCTAATGACTTTTATTTTGGTGTTAAATTGAGTTTGAACCATCAAAATGAAACCCTTGATGATATATGGAACCTGTTCTTTATGCTTAAGAAGATAAGTCCAGGTACTTCTCGAGCAATCATCAAGAATAGTGAGAAAGAATTTAGCGCCATTAAGACAAGGAGTTTTGTATGGACCCCAAAGGTCCATATGGATCAGATCAAAACATTGTTGAGCATGTGAAATACTTCTTTGAAATGGTAATCTATGATGTTTGGATAATGCACAAGTTTCACAGAAAAAATTATCCATATTGGTAGCATTCTGTGGACATGACATAGGTCTACCCCGACGCGGCCACGCGCGGGTTTGGAGAGGCGAATGAATCTCCATATGAGAATGGATCGAATTGAAATTTAAATCGAAGTTGGAGTCGCCACCGAACTTTGTGGGAGTTCGGGCCCGTTCAAACCCACTCTATGTCGTAGTGGGCCGTGTACAAAATACGGCCCATTTCCGATGTCAGAGCTTATTGGGTTCGTCCCTTAGCATTTGATACCGACATTATCGGATATCGTGTATTGAATGATTCTCGTTGCCAATGGTTTCGGACATCCGGAAACCGAGGTTCTGAGTAAGGGGTGAGGGTACGTGTTGGAAAGTTCACAAAGAACACCCAACCCCGCCCGCACATTAGCGGCCTCTACTAAGATATCAAATGATTTTTGAATACGCGCGTTAGTAGAACGGTGAAAATGATATGCAAACATTATTTTCCCTAAACATGCGAAGAAATTGAATGGGTTTCTAAGTTGATTTAATGCATGAAAATTAAGTCAAAGTTGAATTTAGCATGTGAGATTCGTTTTAGTACAATAAAACAAACGATGAAAAAAATGACTTTGCTACAAAGGATGAACAAACGAGTTAGTATCGATTTGTGAATAAAAGACGTAAATATGATAATATGCATGATTATGAAAAAGGATTTTATGATACGTGATGGATTAAACACGAGTAGACCGAGGTCGAAAAATATTTGTCGAAATATGAAAATATGCCGAGAAAGCCGTTGTTTTATACTACTACAAATAAGATTAAAGAGGATGGTTGGATAAGGAACCGTCCTTTAGGTCGACGTCCTATTAAATCAAATAGCGCGGTTCCAAGAAGGTCAAACCGTCCTATTTAATTGCAGAACCGTCCTATTTAATTGCAGAACCGTCCTATTAAATTGTTTACAAATAGGACGATTGAAGGCATAACCGTCCTATTTGTAAACAATTTAATAGGACGGTTCTGCAATTAAATAGGACGGTTCTGCAATTAAATAGGATGGTTTGACCTTCTTGGAACCGCGCTATTTGATTTAATAGGACGTCGACCTAAAGGACGGTTCCTTATCCAACCATCCTCTTTAATCTTATTTGTAGTAGTGAATGTAAGAAATGATGTAAAATAAAAAAAGAGAAATGAGAAAAAAATGGGTCGCGGTTTACAGGCCCCCGCGCGACTCGCCTGGCAGGGGGCGCGACTTGCGCGGGTAGCTGTCTCGGCTCGGGTTTTTCGAAAATCATTAATTTTAATAAATCGCGTACAAATATAGATTAATTTATACTTGATTTATATTTTCGATATTCGTCGTATCCGATATTTGATTATGAAATCGATATCAAATATTCGGAATGATTTTTAGAAAAAGTTTTTATAAAATCGTTTTGAAAAGAAATTGAACGAAAAGAAAAGAATGTTAATTCTCTCCGCGTTAAAATCGTCGCATTTTGTTTTAAAAAAGTATGTGACGATTTTTAGCATCAACGAGATTTAATTTAGTTCTTGTTGGATACGATATTCGATTAATGAACCGGTATCGTATTTTAAGAACGTTATATATGAAAATAATTTTGTAGTATCGATATTAGAAATAAATTAAAAAAATGCGACGAACGACCCGTAAAACAAAAATCGACCGACGACGAAAAAAAAAATGAAAAGACGAGAAAAAGACGAGAAGGAGAAGAAGAGAGAAAGGAGAAGCCGGGTTTGATTTTACACCCTCAATCTACATGCTTTGTTTACTCGGATCGGGGCTCGTCGGAATGTGGCTAAGGCACGGGAGCGTCGAGTTAGTGTCGGTGAGTTATGGTGGTTTTTTGGTTCGGACGTGTAGGGTGTCGGGCGAGGTGGCCGGCTTCGTCTGGCGTGATCTCGGGTTGTATACTATCGGTTTTTCGACGCTAAGTGTAAGAGTCTCGAGGTGTATGATTATTTATGAATGTCGATGTGTATGAATAAGAAAGTTGATGTGAAATTGTCGTTAATTGTGTTGTGCAAGGGGCCTATTTATAGGAAAATTCCCGACCTTGGCTAGGAGAAGTGTTTGGGTGAGAACTACCGCTTAGGATAGGAAACGTAAGAAGCTGAGAAGAACGAGAATTCCATTTACTTGGTGAAGAAGCAAGGAACTCGGCTGAAAACAGGCTGCTTGGCCGAGTATTTGATGCTCGGTCAAGTGTTTGATTCGGTATTCAGATAGAATTCCTACTTGAGATCGAATTCTATCCTTAAATTGATTTGTTTAATATTTTGTGTAGCTGATTTTTTGTGGCGTTTGATCTCGAATCAGCCACGTGGGGTGACACGGCTGACTCACACATTTCGAAAATATCTTTGACCGGATTTTGACTCGGTCGCTAAAAAGACGGTTTTGCCCCTGGTGTCGGATTCGACCCAAATTAGTCTTATTTGACTCAAAACGACCCACTAGGCCTGAATTTGAGGTTGGTTTTGTGAGATTTGTACTCCGTAAAAAGCCAAAGCCAAATGCCAATGATTTTGAGCCCGTATTCGAGTACGTTAAAGCATGTTTGCGTCCGATCATCATCGGGTGTTTGTCGAAAACTGCTATAGTCAAAATGTGGGTTTCTACAGAGCCCCCACTATGACTGAGGCTTGGACAAGGCGAAAGTCAGAGTAGCTACCAGGCCAATCAAAGATTAAGACCTGGCAGACTTTCGGTCGGGTCGTTTATAGTCCAGTAGACTTGCGTAAAAGGGCTCGCCAGCCATAAGTTGGAAATCATACCTGAGCTGTTGATGCTAACTCCGTGGGGAATCGGACTTGTCGTATAAGTCTTGGGTGCGCCTATATGTGTGCCCATCCCGTTAAATGTCGCTGGGGAGTTATGTGAATTGCACGGTCTTGAATTGTACCTGCATAAGTTACATAAAATTTTGAATGCAACATGTAGGTGAAACAAATATGACTCGCGCTGAGGAATAAAAATGATTTTTGCTTAGTTTTGAAATCGAAGTCCTGAAAGCAACTCACGTGCTAGGAAATAGGTTTTCAAAACTGAAATGGGTAGAAAAGAAATTTGCAGTTTAAATGGACTGAAATTTGACCTTGTCGAAAAAGGATTTTCTCAAATGGCTAAGTTTTGCAAATTTTAAAGCAAGAATTTGAAGAGAGACATACTGACAGACTCGACTCTGGACGCGACAAGACGAATTGACAGACACGAACTTGGACTCTCTAAGGGTTGGACCGTGACTCGATAGGAGGTGGGCTACCTAAGATGACAAGACTTCTAAGTTGTGCTTTTCCGTAGCCTAGGCGTGTGGCAACACGGTCGAACATCAAAATGGGATAAATCCGTTATAGGGGGATTGCAATAGTCTGTAATGAGACTGTTTCTTGTATGACAAGACTCAGCAGTAACAATGCTGTAGTCTAGTGCTCTTTTGGATCTTTTTTGGTTTTGGGGTATATTCCCGAAGTGGGTATTGCTTCGAGTCCTGATAGATTCTTGTCTTTGACTGAGCCGAGTGCTAGGACACACTATAGAAAAGTGGCTAGATTTTGAAAGTCTTTGGATTATGTGAGTAGATGGCGGTCCTCTGTCTAAAAGAAGCCCCCAGGATGACAAAGCTTGCTGCTGAGAACATGACAGTGTCGTGTCCTGAATGATGGTGCTTTTTGAATTTGTGTCAATGTGAGTGGTTGTGCCTCTGTTGAAAGGCTGCCTACATATTCACGTGTAGTGAAATCAAACCGAGCCGTAGTTCAGTGATGAAAGATATATTATGGTGCCTAGTTTATTAGGGCTTTGTGTGTAACTAGCCATAACGATGGTGTAGGCTAGGTGTATTCCCAATGATGTCTTGATCAAAGGGTTAGAATAGTTAGGATGTTGATCCTGTGACTGTGAGCGTTCTCCGGGGTAGCCCCCAGAGGTGGTGTGAACTATTTGGGCATGTTCTATGCCGACCGTAGGTTGAGTTCCCGTGTTTGGGGTTGGTAACTGGTTTGGATAATTTTGGAAATGTGGAGCTAGGTCGCAAGTGGCTTTGATGTTTTGACATCTGGAGCTCGATTTTGTGGAGCTAAGGCTTCGAGGGTAAGTACCATAATGTGGTAAGAAAGGGGAAGTCGAGTAAAAATGACTCGAACTTCGATCGGGGTAGGTTTGATAATGCGCGGGATCTGATTTCCATGTCTGGTCCTAATGGTTAGGGTATCCTATGGAGCTTGAATCCTCAAAATTCTGGGCTGTCTCTAGCCTAGGTCTCGAGAAGGTCTTGAGGATTGTAATGTGGGAAGGCTAGATGTGGTGTTAGCTGACCAGCTTGATTATCTCCCCCTATTGGATGGTATGGGTATTGATAATTTTGAATTGACCATTTCACTTGAGTTGATTGTTAACTACGGTCATGGGTATTTGAATTTTTTTTGGTTGACCTCTCAGCTCCGGTCACGAGATTCTTCATTTTGATTGACCGTTTAATGATGGCCTGCTTTTTTGTTTTGGCCTTTTGCTTTTTTTCTCTTGGACTTTTGATTTTTTTTTGTCCAGCTTTTTTTTCTCTTTGATCTGTTGGCCAGACTAACACCTAAGGTAGGGATTGGTCTGTCTTGAACCCAAACTAGGAGACTACCTAGATTTGTCATAGGATTCGATACCGCTCATGCTAGGGGTAGTTATGTGGCTTTTCTATACCAGACATGGAATAGGTAAAAGGAAAACACGGGCTCGGTTTCCTGCAGTCATTATAAATGTGCCTGTAATAGTCACGTGCGTGTGCTCACAGTGTATTATGGTGTTTGTCATGTTCTCGGAAACACATAAGGAAAGCATATATGAAAGACAGAATATTGAAAGCTGATTTTATTGAATTTTGAAAAGAGGACAGAATGCAAAAGACTCTGACTCTGATTTGGAAATGAGGATGTAGGGTATCCTAGACTCGGACTCAAATTTAGACTCGAATCAAATCCGGGCTTACGGACGCTCGGTTGATGTTGTCAATTCAGCTTCTAAGGACTCAAGTTGATGTCCAGTATAGCCTCCAATAGACGCTTCACCCAGATCTTCATTTTGTCGAAGATCATCTTCAATCCTAATGCCCATTTCGGTAAGCACTGCAAAGTTTGAAATGCCGGCATACCTAAGATGGACGCGGTAGGAAGGGAAGAGGTTGTTGATGAATGCCTCCACTAATGTCTTCTCGTTGGGCTTGTCTACCAACTTCACACTTTCGGCCCTCCACCTTTGAAGGTACTTGGTGAAACCTTCTTTGGGCTCTTGGGCCATAACCTCCAGAGTACGCATCGTAGTCTGGATCTCGGTATTATCAGCATAATTCTGAGCGAACTCTGTTGCCACATCACCCAAGTCTTGTACTTCTTGGAATCGAGTCTGTAGTACCAGGCTTTCGGGTGCTTCTCGAGGGAAGAAGCAAACAAGTGCTTGAACATGGTGGATTTCACCCCTTTGACAGCCATGAACTCCTTGAAAGTCTGAATATGATGAACCGGGTCTTCAGTACCCTCAAACATCGGTATGCCCGTAAGGTTGAGGTTGGTGGGTAGCTCGTCATTCAGAGGCGAATATGAACGAGCATTTTCCATATGGATCGAGTTATTCGTTGACAAATGGACCTGTTCTTCAAGTTTGCGAACGGCGCTGACCAGTTCAGCTATGGGCCTAGTGGTTTCATTCCTGACCTTAAGAGTCCTTTGCTCCACGGCACTCAAACGGGTGGCAATGGTCGTTTGTTTGGCCCTGATAACCGTCAATTGAGCTTCAAGCTCAGCTAGGGAGGTTGCCAATTGGTCCAAAGTTTCTTGCATTTTCTGGCGTCTGGTTACCGGTGGCCTGTCTGTAAGAATACCGCGCAATCAGAAAAGTTGCTTCGGAACTCAATTTCACCAAGGCATAGGAAATAGCGCGAGAGGAGAGACGACTCCAGTTTGACTCGGGTTAGACTCTTCTAAGACAAATGTGTAGGGTACGATTCTCGGAGTGACTGTGATTAATAGCTCCGTCGGAGTAGCCCCCAAGTGAGACTAAGGACTTTGATAGGACCCAGATGGTGTGGCATCTAAGTGACTCGAAAGTTGGGTACGTGAGACACGCGTAAGACATGACCCTTAGAGCCATCATGATTGATGCTCTGCTAGAGAAAGCCCCCAAGCGGGATCAAAGACTTTGTTAAAACTCGAGTGTCGGACGAGTGACCCTTAGACGTAAGGGTCACGGACCTTTTGTTGTAGGGCTACGCCTTGTAAAAGGTTGACTCGGAAAGGACACCTAGACGGGCGACTTGTGAAAGGTGGGCCTCCCTTAGGATCCAGCTGTGTGGGCTGGGTCCTGTTTGAAAGGCGGTTCGCGTGGGACGTTCCCCAGACTTTGGACTCGATTGTGTAAATGAGCCCTCCTTTGTAGGAGTATGTCCTACGTAGGTGGGCCTTGCCTTAGTAAAACAAGGCGGACTGGGATAGGGAAGAAATCCGTGATATAAGATCGACGGAGTTTCGACACTAGAGACTTCGACGACTTACGACACGACCCGACACTGCTAAATACGGGAAGTCCTAAGAAGAGGAAGGTTTCGAAATATGTTTTTTTTGAAAGCCCGAAAATCGGGGAGGAAAACCCGGCCTTTTTTCGAAAAAAGCGGAAAAGGTGGGCCGGGTGACGGTTTTGAAAGTTTCGAAAATATTTTCGAGTTTTAAATTGGGCATAATACCGGCTAGAAAAAGGCTATTTTGAGTAAAATCGTAAGTCCTAAATTCGGTGTATGCCCGGGGTTTTGAAATTGGATATTTTGAAATGTATGCAAATTTTTGAAAATGACGGTTTTTGAAAAAGATGTGGATCAAGTAGCACGTAGTCATGGAAACAGTATAATGACACCATGTATGCTCTTAAACTAAGTCTCGGTCAGTCTATAAGGGTCTATACCAGTGTACATAGCCTATCCGAGAATCGGGGAGGACTTCCTAAGTCGAATTGAGCTTAGAACATGCCGTAAAACCCATACGAATCTGCTATGAACACTTTTTTACATATCCAATTTGGACTACATCAATGGTATAGTGGGACGTCGGTCACCAGTACCGGCCCGGGAAAATATGGGGTTATGCATGAACCGTAAAACTAAAACACGTATTGTACTAGTCAAACGATTTCTATTCGAGTCTCACCGTGAGGATGCCGATGGTAAGTCACGCATCAGTTAATCCCCAGCAGAGTCGCCAAATTGTGGACATGACATAGGTCCACCCCGACGCGGCCACACGCGGGTTTGGGGAGGCGAATGAATCTCCATTTGAGAATGAATCGAATTGAAATTTAAATCGAAGTTGGAGTCACCACCGAACTTTGTGGGAGTTCGGGTGATAAGTCCAGCTAAAAATATAGCTAGGGAAGTCAGGTCGAATCCACAGGGAGACAAATAAATTCTACTTGCAATTAAAGTCTATCTAAGTAACTAAATTGGGGGTTTTGTTTGTTTGTTTTAACTAATCTAAAAGTAGTGAAAGAAAGAGAATTAAAGGAGAAGAATAACTAAACTAAATAGAATGAATTAGGACGAATTAATATATGGAGAGAAAACTAGGATTGTCGGTTCACTACGAATCTCATATGGTCACGGTCTAAGTCACAGGTCTGTCGCAGATATTGGTCTAAGGGGTATTGAAAAGGTCCTTCCGGTCCGCTATTCACCCTAGCATGCGTCTAAAGGCTTCCGATCTTATTAGGGCAAACTAATGTGTTGTAGCAGGTCTAACTTTTACCAGGCTTCCGATCTTAGGTTCAAGTTTACCAGATTCAATTAATCAATCATGCGCATTAACTGACTAATCACGATTATATGCTACAAGTGACAACTCAGACACAATATCATTGACAGATCTATAAATTATTTAGCAATCACATTCAATTCGCAGATCCCCTAAATTCTAGCGAAGGAAATTAGCTACTCATGATTAATTCAATAACAACAAGATTAATAAAAGAATTTACTAAATGAAACATGACGAATGATAATAAATTTACGACAAGCATAAAACGATAATTAAGTATGAAGAAAAAGAATCAATCAAGAACAAAGAATAAGGAAGAAGGATTAAATAAAATTACCAAAAGGAATGAAGGCGATTCGAATCCGAAATTCTTACAATAACCGAGTTTTGGGAAGAAATTAAACTAGAGAGAATAATGAGAGAGATGAAAGTCTAGGAGTAAAGTGTAAAGGTAGAGAAGAAGTCTAAAAGAAATCTAAAGAGAAGTTGTGTAGAAGTGAATTCTAATGTGGCTGAAAAGCCCTATTTATACAAATTGAATGAGTTAAAACTGTTTAGGAAACTCTTTTGTGTTTAGGAAATTTCTTGCTGATCACGAAACCTGCCCGCAGTCCAGAAAATAGTCGGCCGACTATTGTAATAGTCGGTAAATAGTCGGTCGACTAATCATTCATCAACTTGATCTCTGCAGCTCCAGAATAGTCGGCCGACTATTATAATAGTCGGTCGACTACCGTCATGGTCGGCCGACTATTCTGATAGTCGGTCGACTATTGCTCGTTTCAGCGAACAGCTCCTTCCAGCTTCATTTTGGCGCGGTTTTGGTTCGTTTTAGCTCCTTTGTCTCCCGTTCCTGCAAAAGGACAATACACACCACAAAGTAGCCAATTCGGGGCAAAATAATAGCTTTCACTATTCAATAAACACGGGAATGCGCGCATAAAAGGCATAAAAAGTGTATATAAAATACGCGCATCAAATCTCCCCAAACCAAACCCTTGCTTGTCCTCAAGCAAGCACAAAACTATAACCCAATCCTAATGGAATGTATATAACTCATAGCGGAATATGCTCCAAAGTTGCCCAAACCAATGCACAACGATTAAAATTAATGTAAACAACCACATACAACAAGCTTGACCAATGACAACAATACTGAACCTTCAACCTTGCAAGACTTGTCTATGTCGGACTCTCACGGATCGCTCATCACACACAAGGGGTGATATTGTGAGTTTATGTAAAAATGGAAAGACAAAGCACTCACCTAAACTGCGACCTACAAGAACATGCATGCAATCTAACATGAAATCAATCTCTAATAACCGTACATACGCATTCTATCGGGAAAAGACACGTGCCAAGGACTTACATATGGTATAAAGTGAGGCTAATCGGGTAAGAAGGGGCAAAACGATATGGATATGTGGAGTTATAAGCTAAGCTAGTATTCCTTACACCCATCAATAAATAACATCCCGTTCTCACCAAATTCCAGTCGAAGAAATCAGACATAGCAAAAAATGCCTTATCAAAACCGCTTTCCACTAATAACTATGAAATTAGAGAGATCAATTCTTTTCTCATAGCAAAAACACATTATTCTTCTAGTCTCACTTCATTCATTTGTTTCCTTTCCTTTCTTTTTTTTTTTCATTCAAATTTTTCTTTCATTGAATTTTTTCTTTTTTCTCCTTTCATTTTTTTTCTCAATTCATTTTTTCCAATTCCCTTTTTTTTCAATATCATGGTTTCAAAATTAACCCGAAAAAAATAATTCCGTCTAAATCATCTACTAGCTTGACTAGGGTAGGCAATATATGACATGTAGTTAATAAATGGGTCAAACAGGTCAATTTGGTTATGTAAGGCTCATGAGAATTAATTAAAAGAAAGGATTTGCCTTTTTTCGCACATGTCAAAACCACGAGTCAAATGCATACAAGTACTTAAGAGACGAATGTCATGCTTATGCAGTTTGATGTTACATGTCTCATAAGGAGTACTACTCTCAACCTAAATGAAACTGATCATGGATGTCATCAGTTTAAAGGCTCTAATTCCTTACAAATCTGAGTAGTTTGCCAACAATAAGTCAAGTTTATTCGTTCAGTATCTTTAACCAAAGATGCAAGAATACCACATGTGATTATATACAAAAATTCTAACGGCGCACTAGGATAAGCAACTAATGAAGACATAAAAGCAATATCATCATCGCTACATAGCATTCCGACTCAACTAAGACTCGACTAAATGCAAAAACATATTTTTGTGGTTTTTTTATGCATGCGGAAATGCAAGAAATATGCAGATGGATGGAAACAGACAGACGCATACCCTCCCCAAACCAAATCACACAATGCCCTCATTGTGTACAGCAAACAATAAGAGGCATAAAATATACGGGGAAGGAATGCAGGACAATGAAAGTGCAAAAAGAAAATAGAGAAAATAAATGAACTACTTACAAGATATGTATGAGCGGAGACCTTCCCTAAACCGCTCCTAAGCATCAAAATATACCAACTTCGTCATTTTACTTAAAAAACACATCAACGCCCTAAGTAGCATGTCATATTCCTCTAAAGAATAAGAAGTATCTACCAACCTATTTACCACTTCTCCGTCGATGCTCGTCAGTTTTTGTGTATCTCCTAAAATATCCCACACAGCATCATCGTTAGTCTTATCACCTGCACAAGTGTCTAAACATGTCAAAGCCTCGAGCGGATCCCTACTCAGGGAACCCGTACAAACATCAAGAATAACTTCATCAATGATATCTAGTGCATAACAAGTATCCTCGATCATAGGCTTAGCTAATGTGTTGGCCAAATTAAAGGTCACTTTATCGTCCCCCACCTCTAAAGTCAAGCGTCCGTGCTTGACATCTATAATAGCCCCTGCAGTATGTAGAAATGGCCTACCTAAAATTATAGGAATCTGAGTATCCTCAGCCATATCTAAAACAATGAAATCGACAGGTATAAAGAATTTACCTATCCTCACAGGGACATCCTCTTAGACTCCTAGGGGACATTTAACTGACCTATTAGCCATCTGAAGAGTCACGCTTGTGACTTTAAGCTGACCCATATTCAGTTTCTCGCAAACTGAATAGGGCATGACACTGACACTTGCACCCAAATCACATAAAGCTTTATCGATTACATGGGTGCCTATGGTGCATGGTATGGAAAAACTACCCGGGTCTTTCAGTTTGGGTGGAGACTTACTCTGAATTAGAGCACTACACTCAGCAGTAAAAGCAATAGTCTCATGTTCATTAAAGTTCCTCTTACGGGTCAGAATATCTTTCATAAATTTTGCGTAAGAGGGTACCTGGCTAATTAATTCCGTGAAGGGAACGGTTACCTGGAGATTTTTGACGACCTCCATAAACTTACTGAACTGGTTCTCGACTTTCTTATTCTTCAACCGGCTAGGAAAAGGAACTTGAATTTTGACCTGTTCAGCAGCTTTATCTTGTAGAACACCCGTTTCCACTTCAGCATCAGACGTATTATCGGCAGCGACCGTCTCGGATCTGGATCCTGCCTCTGGAATAGTCGGCCGACTATCAGGGATAGTCGGTCGACTATTATTAATAGTCGGTCGACTATCAAGGATAGTCGGTCGACTATTTTCCTCTTCACCTGCAGTTTCTGTTAATCTGTCAATGATAGTCGGTCGACTATTATTGACCAGTTCGTCATTCACACCAGTTTCAGCAGTTTTTAACGATACATCATCATCTATTACATCCTCAATTACATCATCCACAATAACAGAATTATCATAACCAGGCATCTTGGGCTCGTCATAAGTAAGGCCACTACGAAGCTGAATCGCGTTAGCCGTATCGTGCTGTTTTTCCGACTGTGATGGTAGTGTGTCCGGTGTGGACATGACATAGGTCCACTCCGACGCGGCCACGCGCGGGTTTGGGGAGGCGAATGAATCTCCATATGAGAATGGATCGAATTGAAATTTAAATCAAAGTTGGAGTCGCTACCGAACTTTGTGGGAGTTCGGGCCCGTTCGAACCCACTCTATGTCGTAGTGGGCCGTGTACAAAATACGGTCCATTTCCGATGTCAGAGTTTATTGGGTTCGTCCCTTAGCATTTGATACCGATACGGATATCGTGTATTGAATGACTCTCGTTGCCAATGGTTTCGGACATCCGGAAACCGAGGTTTTGAGTAAGGGGTGAGGGTACGTGTTGGGAAGTTCACAAAGAACACCCAACCCCGCCCTCACATTAGCGGCCTCTACGAGGATATCGTTTGATTTTTGAATACGTGCGTTAGTTGAACGATGAATGATATGCAAACATTGTTTTCCTAAGCATGTGAATAATTGAATGGGTTGCTAAGTCGTTTAATGCATGAAAATTAACGTCAAAGTTGTATTTTAGCATGTGAGGTTCGTTTTAGTATAATAAAACAAAAGATAAAAAAGAATGAATTTGCTACAAGATGAACAAACGAGTTAGTATCGATCTGTGAAAAATAATATAGCAAATATGATGAATATGCAAGATCGAGAAAATATTAGTCGAAATCTGAAAAATATTGTTAAAAAGACGCTGTTTTGTATAAAAAAACGAAATTTGAAGAATAATAAAAAAAACGAAAGACGAGCCGCGTTTTGGTCGGTCGCGCGGCTCGCCCGGGACGCATGCGACTCGCGTCCCGGTCTGTTTTCGAGGCCGATTTTTGAAAATTCGATGCTTTTATTAAATCGCGTACGAATATTGCATAATTCGTGCTCGACTTAATATTTTCGATATTCGTTATATTCGATAGTCGATTATGAAATCGATATCAAATACTCGGAATGGTTTTAGAAAAGATACAAATTTTAAGAAATCGTTTTGTAGAAGAAATAAAAAAACGAACGAAAAGCTAAAAAAGGACTCGAGTTTCAGGCCCGTGCGCGAGTCGCCTAGGATGGGCGCGACTCGCGTGCGGGTTTGTCCCGGTCTCGCTTGTTGTTCGAAAATTGCTAATTTGATAAATCGCGTACAAATACGAACTAATTTATACTCGATTTATGTTTTCGATATTCGTCGTACCCGATATTCGATTATGAAATCGATATCGAATATTCAGAATGAATTTTAAAAAAGTTTTGTAAAATAGTTTGAAAGAAATTTGAACGAAAAAAAGATGTTAGTTCTCTCCGCGTCAGAATCGTTGTATTTGTAAAAAAGTAACGATTTTTAGCATCGACGAGATTCGATTTAATTCTTTGTTAATACGATATTCAACTATAGAGTTGATATCATATTTTTTTAAGAATGTTCGATATATAAAAATAGTTTTTTAGTATTATCGATATTAGGAAAAAAAACGACGAAGGACCCGTAAAAAGGACGACACACGACCCAAAAAAAAACAAGACGGACGAGGACCCTTATAAGAGACGGATGACGAGAAGGAGAAGAGAAGAAGAAGGAGAAATCGGGTTTGGTACACCCTCAACCTACATGCTTCGGTTTACTCGGATCGGGGCTCGTCGGGACGTGGCTTGGGCACAAGAGCGTCGAGTTAACGTCGGTGAATTGGTGATGGTTTTGGTCGTGTAAAGGGTGACGGGTTGAGGCCGGTTCCTTCGGTTTTAGACGTGGAATGTCGGGAGTTGTATGAAAACGTGTGTGAATTGTATGATGTATGGTTGATTGTAAATTTTTGTCGATAGTTATGTGTTGCTCGTGTAAAAAAATTGTTGTTGTATGATCGATGCTAAAGGGTCCTATTTATAGGAGTAGAGGTAGCCTTGCTTGTACGACAAGAAATACCAATCGGGATAGAAAATGTAAGAAGTTGTGAGGAACGAGAATTCCGTTACTTGACAAAGAAGAAAAGGAATCCCGGTTTGGGAAGGGAAGCTCGACTGAAAACAGGCCACTCGGCCGAGTGTCCTACGCTCGGTCGAATGCTCGATTTGGTTTTTGGATAGAATTCCTACTTGAGATCGAATTCTACCTTTAACGAAATTGTTTAACATTGATGTAGCTGATTTTTTGTGGAGTTTGAGCTCAAGTCGGTCACGTGAGGTGACACGGCTGACTCGTAAGTCTTGAGAAAATATCTTTGACCGGGTTTGACTCGGTCGCTAAAAGACGGTTTTACCCTCGGCGTCGGATTCGACTCAAATTAGTCTTATTTGCCTCGAAACGACCCACTGGGCCTGAATTTGAGGTTGGTTTTGTGAAATTTGTACTCCTTAAAAAGCCCAAGCCAAATATCCATGATTTCGAGCCCATTTCCGAGTACGTTAAAGCACGTTTGCGTCCGATCATCATCGGGTGTTTGTCGGGAATTACTATAGACACCTGGCGGTCAAATGTGGGTGTCTACACCCGGTTGCCTAGCAGACTGATTTGTGGCAAGCTGCGCCACCTGCGTCTCTAACATCTTGATCTGTGCATCTTTAGATTGGTCACTTTTCTGCATCTGGATCATGAGAGATTGCATCATACTCTTCAATTCCTGATATTCGCTAGGAACTGGAGCCGGAGTCACAGGTGGTGGAGGAAGAATAGCAAGAGGTTGAGTTGGCGGTGGAAGAGCTAGAGGCTTTTGGAAGCCTTGTTGTTGTCCGCGATGAGGCGGAACATAAGCTTGTTGCTTCGGCTGGGGAGCTAGGTTCAACACATTCTGACTCGTCCAACTGAATTTCGGATGCTCCCTAGTCCTCTTATTATAGTAATTAGAATAGGGATTACCTTGCTTGAAGTGTTGAAAAGCTAGAACTTGTTCCATCCCGGTCATACATTCCCCCGCGCTATGGCTTTCGGTCTCACATCGCTCACACATTGCCTTCTATTTGATCATGGCAAGGACAGTTTGCTAATTTGACTCGTTTCTATGAGGCAGATTCTGAATTTTATCGAGACGGGCATGAAGATGATAAAATTGAGCCATAATCTCGCTAGTTTCAGCTGCGGCTACCCGAACACTTCCCCTCGGATTTCCGTACTCGGCTCGGTGCGTGGCCATCTCCTCGATCAATTTCCAACCCTTGTCATCATCAATATTATTTTGGAAACGTCCGTTAGCTGCACCATCAAGAATAGCACGATTATCATCAAATAAACCGTTATAAAATTGATTACATAAAAACCATGGTTCAAATCCGTGGTGAGGAATAGAACGGACTAGATCCTTAAATCTAGTCCATGTTTCGTTTAGATCTTCCAATGCTCCTTGCTTAAAACTGGTTATTTGACTCCGTATCTGATTGGTGCGCTGAGGAGGGTAGTAATGCTTATAAATAGCAAGCGCCAATGAGTTCTAGTCATTGATGTTGGCTGCATCTTTGTCCAAATCTCGATACCATCTACGGGCTGGACCTGCAAGAGAAAATGGAAATAAGGCCTCCATTACTTGTTCTTGTGTTACCCCGGGAGCAACTGGAATCGAACAACAATAATCAGTGAATATTTCCGTATGCTATCCGGGGTCTTCGTTTTTATTGCCCGAGAAGGTATTTCGCTCCACTAAATTAATATAAGCGGGACGAATCTCGAAAGAGCCGGTGGTAGGAGTCGGTAGCTTCCATCCTTTTGGGATGTTAGCCTGAGTCGGCTCGGAGTGAGTGGAAAGCTTCGGCGGCATGATCGGAACTGAGATATCTGACTCGGCGTTTGACTTGGTGCTTGAGTTGTCCTCTTCGTGGGACGAATATTCCGCTTCCAGATTAGCGAAAACTGGTTCAAGCGGATTAGATTTTTCCGCTTGACGAATTTCCCTCCAAAAACTCCGTCTAGCTCGTAAAGTCTTCTTAGGTTCGGGATCAAAAGGATGAATCTCGGACCTGTTAGACCTGGGCATACACAGAACTAAGAAGGAAAATATGAGAACCGTCTCAAGGAACGAAAGTTCCCTGAGACAAAAGATAAACTAAAAAGACAAGTAAAATTAACCGTCTCCCCGGCAACGGCGCCAAAATTTGATAAGCTAGTCGTATACCTATCAAAGATAACCAACTACGGTCCAACTAAAAATATAGCTAGCGAAGTCAGGTCGAATCCACAGGGAGACAAATAAATTCTACTTGCAATTAAAGTCTATCTAAGTAACTAAATTGAGGGTTTTGTTTGTTTGTTTGTTTTAACTAATCTAAAAGTAGTGAAAGAAAGAGAATTAAAGTAAAAGAATAACTAAACTAAATAGAATGAATTATGACGAATTAATATATGGAGAGAAAGCTAGGATTGTCAGTTCACTACGAATCTCATATGGTCACGGTCTAAGTCACAGGTCTGTCGCAGATATTGGTCTAAGGGGTATTGAAAAGGTCCTTCCGGTCCGCTATTCACCCTAGCATGCGTCTAAAGGCTTCCGATCTTATTAGGGCAAACTAATGTGTTGTAGCAGGTCTAACTTTTACCAGGCTTCCGATCTTAGGTCCAAGTTTATCAGATTCAATTAATCAATCATGCGCATTAACTGACTAATCACGATTATATGCTACAAGTGACAACTCATACACAATTTCATTGACAGATCTATAAATATTTAGCGACCACATTCAATTCGCAGATCCCTTAAATCCTAGCGAAGGAAATTAGCTACTCATGATTAATTCAATAACAACAAGATTAATAAAAGAATTTACTAAATCAAACATGACAAATAATAATAAATTTACGACAAGCATAAAACGATAATTAAGTATGAAGAAGAAGAATCAATCAAGAACAAAGAATAAGGAAGAAGGATTAAATAAAATTACCAAAAGGAATGAAGGCGATTCGAATCCAAAATTCTTACAATAACTGAGTTTTGGGAAGAAATTAAACTAGAGAGAATAATGAGAGAGATGAAAGTCTAGGAGTAAAGTGTAAAGGTAGAGAAGAAGTCTAAAAGAAATCTAAAGAGAAGTTGTGTAGAAGTGAATTCTAATGTGGCTGAAAAGCTCTATTTATACAAATTTAGTGAGTTAAAAACTGTTTAGGAAACTCCTTTGTGTTTAGGAAATTTCTTGCTGATCACGAAACCTGCCCGCAGTCCAGGAAATAGTCGGCCGACTATTGTAATAGTCGGTCGACTAATCATTCATCAACTTGATCTCTGCAGCTCCAGAATAGTTGGCCGACTATTGTAATAGTCGGTTGACTATCGTCATGGTCGGCCGACTATTCTGATAGTCGGTCGACTATCGCTCGTTTCAGCGAACAGCTCCTTCCAGCTTCGTTTTGGCGCGGTTTTTGGTTCATTTTAGCTCCTTTGTCTTCCGTTCCTGCAAAAGGACAATACACACCACAAAGTAGCCAATTCGGGGCAAAATAATAGCTTTCACTATTCAATAAACACGGGAATGCGCGCATAAAAGGCATAAAAAGTGTATATAAAATACGCGCATCATCGGGCCCGTTCGAACCTACTCTATGTCGTAGTGGGCCGTGTACAAAATACGGCCATTTCCGATGTCAGAGCTTATTGGGTTCGTCCCTTAGCATTTGATACCGATACCGACGTTATCGGATATCGTGTATTGAATGACTCTCGTTTTCAATGGTTTCGGACATCCGGAAACCGAGGTTCTGAGTAAGGGGTGAGGGTACGTGTTGGAAAGTTCACAAAGAACACCCAACCTCGCCCGCACATTTGCGGCCTCTACTAGGATATCGAATGATTTTTGAATACGCGCTTTAGTAGAACGGTGAAAATGATATGCAAACATTATTTTCCCTAAACATGCGAAGAAATTGAATGGGTTTCTAAGTTGATTTAATGCATGAAAATTAAGTCAAAGTTGAATTTAGCATGTGAGATTCGTTTTAGTACAATAAAACAAACGATGAAAAAAATGACTTTGCAACAAAGGATGAACAAACGAGTTAGTATCGATTTGTGAATAAAAGACGTAAATATGATAATATGCATGATTATGAAAAAGGATTTTATGATACGTGATGGATTAAACACGTGTAGACCGAGGTCGAAAAATATTTGTCGAAATCTGAAAATATGCCAAGAAAGCCGCTGTTTTATGTAAGAAACGATGTAAAATAAAAAAAGAGAAACGAGAAAAAAATGGGTCGCGGTTTACAGGCCCCCACGCGACTCGCCCGGGAGGGGGCGCGACTCGCGCGGGTAGCTGTCTCGGCTCGGGTTTTTCGAAAATCGTTAATTTTAATAAATCGCGTACAAATATGGATTAATTTATACTCGATTTATATTTTCGATATTCGTCGTATCCGATATTCAATTATGAAATCGATATCAAATATTCGGAATGATTTTTAGAAAAAGTTTTTATAAAATCGTTTTGAAAAAAAAATTGAACGAAAAGAAAAGAATGTTAATTCTCTCCGAGTTAAAATCATCGTATTTTGTTTTAAAAAAGTATGTGATGATTTTTAGCATCAACGAGATTTAATTTAGTTCTTGTTGGATACGATATTCGATTAATGAACCGGTATCGTATTTTAAGAACGTTATATATGAAAATAATTTTGTAGTATCAATATTAGAAATAAAAAAAATGCGACGAACGACCCGTAAAACAAAAATCGACCGACGACGAAAAAAAAGAAGAAAAGACGAGAAAAAGACGAGAAGGAGAAGAAGAGAGAAAGGAGAAGTCGGGTTTGATTTTACACCCTCAACCTACATGCTTTGTATACTCGGATCGGGGCTCGTCGGAATGTGGCTAAGGCACGGGAGTGTCGAGTTAATGTCGGTGAGTTATGGTGGTTTTTTGGTTCGGACGTGTAGGGTGTCGGGCGAGGTGGCCGGCTTCGTCTGGCGTGATCTCGGGTTGTATACTATCAGTTTTTCGATGCTAAGTGTAAGAGTCTAGAGGTGTATGATTATTTATGAATGTCGATGTGTATGAATAAGAAAGTTGATGTGAAATTGTCGTTAATTGTGTTGTGCAAGGGGCCTATTTATAAGAAAATTCCCGACCTTGGCTAGGAGAAGTGTTTGGGTGAGAACTACCGCTTAGGATAGGAAACGTAAGAAGCTGAGAAGAACGAGAATTCCGTTTACTTGGTGAAGAAGCAAGGAACTCGGCTGAAAATAGGCTGCTTGGCCGAGTATTTGATGCTCAGTCGAGTGTTTGATTCGGTATTCGGATAGAATTCCTACTTGAGATCGAATTCTATCCTTAAATGGATTTGTTTGATATTTTGTGTAGCTGATTTTTTGTGGCGTTTGAGCTCGAATCAGCCACGTGGGGTGATACGGCTGACTCACACATTTCGAAAATATCTTTGACTGGGTTTTGACTCGGTCGCTAAAAAGACGGTTTTACCCCTGGTGTCGGATTCGACTTAAATTAGTCTTATTTGACTCGAAACGACCCACTGGGCCTGAATTTGAGGTTGGTTTTGTGAGATTTGTACTCCGTAAAAAGCCCAAGCCAAATGCCAATGATTTTGAGCCCGAATTCGAGTACGTTAAAGCATGTTTGCGTCCGATCATCATCGGGTGTTTGTCGGAAACTGCTATAGACACCTGGCGGTCAAAATGTGGGTGTCTACACATTCCCAATTACATGTTTTAGTTTATCAATTGAAGAATGCCCAAGCCTAGCATGTAGCAGTTCAACATCAGAAAGTTTCAAGATAGTGTGGACATGACGTAGGTCCACCCCGACGCGGCCACGCGCGGGTTTGGGTAGGCGAATGAATCTCGTGGTGAGATTGCTCTCGGGTTCGAAATTTAAGTCAAAATGGAGTCGCCACCGAATTTTGTGGTTATTCGGAACCATACGAGCCCACTCTATGTCGTCATGGGCTATACACAAAGTAAGCCCACTTCGATTTCAGAGTTCATTGGGCTCGTCCCTTTGCATTGCAATATCTATACCGTCTAAACCGGCTTTCGTATATAGAATGACTCTCGTGCGCCAAGGGTTTCGGACATCCGGAAACCAAAGGTTCTGAGTAAGGGGTGAGGGTACGTGTTGGGAAGCCCACTAAGGACACCCAACCCCGCCCGCACATGGCGGCCTCTACTAAGACACCGTTCGTGTTCGTGTACGCGCGTTAGTAAAATGATGAAATGATATGCAAACAGCGTTTTCGGGCTAAGCATGTGAATTATATATGAATTACGTCATTTAATGCATCTAATTATGGTCGAAGTGATTTAGCATGCGAGGTTCATTTATAAAGCGACAAGCAAGTAAATAAACGAAGCTCGAAAATAAGTAACGTACAAGTTACACGGGCGGAAATACAACCCGGAATTCACAATACAACGATTATTATAACGGTTAAAAGAAATAATAAACTAGATAAGAAAAGCGAAAAATAAAAATACACGACTCGACAAAGACCCGTATATAATAAATATTTGCTAGATCTTGAATTAGTTAGACGGACAAACCTTAATTAATAACGCATTATATTGCATATTAATCAAAGGACAGGGGTTCGAGACCTAGGCGTGAATCTAACCCGATCTCGAACCTCGATGTCTTGTCCCGACTTATCATCTCGAAAAATGAAGTCTAAATTAATTATGTGTCGGATACGACTAAAGAATCGTCGACATAAAAAATTAATAGTGTGAGACCGTCGATCAAAGTCGTTTTGAGTGTCGTGATGTAGTTTTAGAAAAAAATGGGTTCACGTGATGGTCTTTACACGCGTTGACTAAAAAGTCGTAAAGCAAAGACGAGTTTTAAAATATGGTCGTATGTCGCGAAGGTCGCACATTAATGTAAGGACCGGAAAGGGTAGAAAGTCGGAAGAAGACGAAAAAGTGAGTTCGGCCAAACAGGCCTGCCCGCGAGTCGCATGGCTGGTCGCGCGACTCGCGCGTGGGTCTGGTCGGGTGCTTTTTTATTAGAAATCGAGAAAAAAGTAGGCTCGGCCAAACAGGCCTGCCCGCGAGTCGCATGGCCGGTCGCGCGACTCGCGTGCGGGTCTGGTCGGGCATTTTTTTATTTGTCGAAAACTCGTCAATTTTTATAATCACGTGCCAATACGGATTTATTTACTCGATTTATGTTTTTTATAGATTAAGAATTTATAAATTAGTGACGAAATTGTATCCCTCTACGTCACGACATCGAAACTAACCCTTTCGGATTATGTGATGTCGATTTTCGTGTCAACGGGTTTCGTACTAATTGAAATGGGATCGAATGCGTTCAACTAAGACTGATTGCAATCACGTCACGCCCTTGAGAACATTGGGGCGGGGCTCCTCGAAAGGGCTCCACCTCCGTCGTTACTCGTAAAGGGATTAGACGGACTTTAGGCGATCGTTGTAGTCAAACGTATTTGAAACCGAATATTAGTATATATATATGTACGCGGTATAATGGTGTTAACAACGATAAAATAAAGTTAGTATGCGAGAAATAAAAGTGTTAGCGTTGTGTTAGTGTTAGTATTACGATACTAGTATAATTATAACATAAATAACGCGAAAATGTAAATAATAACAAAGTAGTAAGGATCGAAATGGGGTTTAGGACACCCTCAACATACATGCTTGGTATAGGCCTCGGAAATAGACTCGTGAATAGCGACGGAACGCCGGAGTATCGAGGATGAATGTGAGTTATGGTGTGTATATGTGCCGGTTTTGTGTGTGTGTGTGCCGGTTTGCTTGAGAGCAAAATGGCTCGGTTTTTTGGTGGTGTTTTGCTTAGGGTTTGTAGAGTAGGATGTTTAGGTTTTTAAGGCTTTTTGTTTCAGCTTTTTAAGGCTTAATTATGCTGAAAAAAAGTCCCTTAATGGTGAGGATTAGTGGGGTATTTATAGAGTGAGTGAGTTGTGTGATTAGGGTTAATTTAGGAAGGGTTGACCTTTTGATTTGATTTTGCATTTTGAATTCTGATTTGGGCGCAATTTTCTACAAGCTGAACTTGGCTGGTTTGTGTGACGGGTTCGTCCTTGACCGGGTTTTGACCCGGTCGCTAAAAGACGGGATTTATTTTTGGTGTCGGTTTTGGCCCAAATTAGTCTTATTTCGCTCGGAACGACCCACTGGGCCTGGATTTGAGGTCTGTTTTGTGAGATTATTACTCCGCTAAAAGTCCATGTCGGATATTATTGATTCCGAGCCCAAATCCGATTATACCAAGTCACGTTTGCGTCCGATCATCATCGGGTGTTTGTCGGAGACTACCATAGACACCTGGCAGTCAAAATGCGGGTGTCTACATATAGGTTTCACTACATGTGCTTTACATTGAAAATTATTTGAACAACTATCAGACTGGTAAGTATCCTGAGATGATGTAGATATCAGGTAAAGCCCTCCACTCTTCCTTGCAGTAGCTCTAATGACCTTACTTGAAAGGTCCTGGAAGACACACAAGGTTTTAGAGAACGATACTTGGAGAGAGGAATGTTCTAATAGGCGACCAACAGATAAAAGGTTTTGTTTGAATTCAGTAATGATGAACACATTATGTAATGTTCTGTGTTCATTCAATTTTAATTTTCCTACCCTGAGAGCAGTTTTAATAGAGCCATCAGGCAACCCTACCCTGATAGGTTTGTTTAGTAGTCGAACATCATGCAATAGATCAGCATAAGGCGTCAATTTATCAGAAGCCCCAGTGTCTATCACCCACTCATGTATAGACGGATGATTCTGAACTTTATGAAGATGATTCTTGGACGCCTGTCTGTCGTTTTGGGATACTACCCATCACGTCTTCGCATTTCCACGGGGGGAGATATGCCCTCTTCCCGAGGAAGTCGCAGCCATAGGAGATTGGGGCCTAGCTGTTCAGCCTGCCATTCCCTCGTTCTACCCGGACCCGAGGAGGAGGCTAAGGGAATTCTTGGGCCTGTCTCATGCCGAGACAGATCGGATGGTGCAGGGAGATACCGTTTCCCTATTCGACCTGGCCGACTAGTTCATGAACAGCCGGGATGTGAGGGCCACCCCTACTCACAGGCGTAGGGCGTTCGCCTTTTGCATGCTGCACTGTTATGTCTTTGAAGGGCTGATGGAACTTGACTCATGCAGGGGTCAAATTAGGTTGATTGGAGTGGTTGACCAGATGGAGACTGGTCATAGCCCTGCCTGGCTAGCCACTGGGGAGATTATCATGGGTCTAGATGCTAGGCGACTTGACCCGACCCGACCACTGACGGGGAGTACCCGTATCCTGTAAGTATACATCTCGCGTTTTTTTTTTTTTTTTTTCGCGGGATCCTTGTAAGTTATCTGGCGAACTCTTCTGTTGCTAAAATTCGCGTACTCTTTTCAGATATGGCTGTCGGAGCGGCTATCAATCATAGAGCCCCCTCCGAGTATTCCCAACTATCGGAGCAGTCAGCTTAGCTCCCGAAGGCGGCGGATAAGCTCGAGTCATCTAATAAACCGAGCTTACTGGGATGAGGATCTGGTGTTCCACGGGGGTCCCTTTATAAGGTGGACTGTCGCTTGGTGGTTTCTTTCTAGGCTGACGGGGCTGGCCAAGAGAGACCAAGCTCGCTATTTGGTGATTCTGTCCCTTGACTGGACAGTTCACATTTACCCGGACCGCATCCTGAGGCAGTTCGGTTCGTCTCAGCGCATTCCTGAGACTGAAGCCATCATTAGCGTCTCGCTCCAACTGACGGACGCTATGTGCGACACCTGGTTGCAAAGATGGTTCACTCGTCCCACATGGACTATACCCAGCCCTTGCCAATCCGCTTGGGTTTCAAGGGCTTACCAGAAATGGACTTCTGAGGAGTCCGAGGAAGCTCGCAAGGCCTTAAAGCTTGATGAGGCCTTTGAACTGGTTCGCCGCGAGACGGCGAAAGATAACAGGGATCTCTTCGTTGGGGGAGATATTCCTGAAGCTGCAGCCCGGGAAGAATCGGGTCTTAAGTCACAAACTAAGACTCGATCTAAGGAGGTCGGTTCTAGCAGCAAACGGGGGCGGCCAAGCCCCCAGACGGATTTGGAGAGACGCCTTGGGCCTAGGCTGGCGGCCCGGGACCGACTGGGTCCGCGTGACCGGCTTCCTGCGGCCGTGAGGGCCGGACTTGGGCCTATCAAGGTGATGGAGGATTCAGGCTCAAGCGGGCGAGCCCGAGCCAGAGAGGTTCCCGTGGTGATTCGGGAACGCTCCCCTCCGCGTCGTCGCCAGTGGACGGCTAAGGAGGCCAAGGACAAGGGGAAGGGCAAGATGCCCTGAATGCCGAGTCCTTTAGCTTAATTACTATTTAAGTATTATTATTATTTTTGGTTGTGTGTTTTTTTGTATTTTTGAATTCCTGCATTTTGTAATCTCCCGAGTTTATCGGGGTTTTTTTTTTTTGAATTAATAAAGAATGTTTATTATTAAACCGTTCCTGTCTTTTCTCGATTGCATTGGTTGTGCCCTTTTGAGGGGCTGCCTACGTATCCGCAATTAGCAGAATCAAACCAAACGTAGTTCAGGCTTAGTAAAATTTGCAATCTCGAATTACACCAAGACTATTGGTTCAAGATGTTTTGTGACAGTAGAATAAATAATTCTAGCTCATTGACTTGCTTTTTCGTAAAATAAAGATTTTGATAAATTTTGCTAATGACATTGAGAAATGGCTGAGGGTAGTAACGCTTCAGCTGGTCCAGGTTGGTTGGGTTGACGAACTCATTCCCGTCCAGGTCCGTCAGCATCACTGCTCCCCCTGATAGTATTTTCTTTACCAGATATGGCCCAGCCCAGTTGGGTTTGAATTTTCCCCTTGGGTCAACTGGTAGTAAAGCTCGAATAGACTTAAGGACTAGATCCCATTCTTTAATGTTTCTGGGCCTTACCCTCTTGTTAAAGGCCCGTTGGATCCTCTTCTGGTAGATTTGGATATTGTTGAGGGCACGATTTCGTCGCTCATCTAGTAGAACCAACGAGTCATACCGCGCTCGAACCCAGTCAGCCTCGGGTACTTGGCTTTCTAGCAGAATTCTGAGGGACGGTACCTCCAATTCGACGGGCTGGACTGCTTCCATCCCGTAGGTTAGGTAATATGGTGTTGCCCCGGTTGCGGTGCGAATTGACGTCCGGTACCCCCATAGGGCAAAAGGTATTTTGTCGGGCCAGTCCCGGTAATTATCAGCCATCTTTTTGAGTATGGTGACAATTGTTTTGTTGGCTGCCTCCACTGCTCCATTCGTTTGGGGACGGTAAGGCGAGGACGTGTGCCTTTGAATTTTATATTTAGTCAGCAAGGTTGCGGTCTCAGCTTGGAAATGAGTCCCGTGATCACTGATGAATTCATGTGGGATCCCATACCGACATATTATCTTGTTCTGGATGAATTTGGCGACATGCTTAGCATTGAGAATGCGATATGATTCAGCTTCGACCCATTTGGTGAAATAGTCGATAGCTACTAAAATAAAACAGTGCCCACCAGTACCAGAGGGATTTATTTTCCCGATTATGTCGATACCCCATGTTGAGAACGGCCAGGGTGACGTCATGGTATAGAGCAAAGATGACGGCATATGTTGCACATTGCCGAAGATTTGACAGTTATGACAATGTTTGACATATAACTGGCAGTCGGCCTCCATAGTATTCCAGTAATAACCGAGCCTCATGATTTTTCGGACCAACATGTGGGCATTCATATGTGGGCCGCTTTCACCATCATGCACTTCGGCCATGACCTTCTCAGCCTTATACTTATCAACACAAAGGAGAATAGCTCCTTGTGCTGTCTTTTTGTACAGCTGTCCGTCATCGGTACGGATGAACTGAGTGGCTAGCCTTCGTAAGGCTTTCTTGGCTCGACCTTCCGTCCCGGGAGGATACTCTTCGTTTGTCAGGTACTTAAACACAGCCTGGTACCATGGTTCGGGATCAGTTATCTCAATGTCTTCAATATCGTGAACATATGCCGGCTCGGACCGTCTTTCGACGCAAATTGGCATACTGGTCACGTGGTCGGGAATATTTAATAGAGATGCCAATTTTGAAAGTGCATCCGCAAACTGATTCTCTTCCCGAGGTAGGTATATATATTCTACCTTCTGGAATTGTTTCTCGAGATCCCTTACTCGTGCCTGGTAGGCCACGAGATTAGCATTCCGAGTCTTCCATTTTTGCAGTGCTTGGTTAATGACCAAGGATGAGTCACCATGTACCCGGAGATTTGTGATCCCCAGATTGGCGGCGGCTTGTAGCCCGTAAATGCTTGCTTCGTATTCTGCTGCATTATTGGTAACATCGAAGTCCAGTTTGATGGAGACGGGAGTATGCTCCCCTCTTGGTGAGATCAGGAGTATCCCGACTCCAAACCCTCGAAAATTAGATGCTCCATCGAAGTATAAATCCCACGTTTCGGCATCGGTATGGAAAATATCTTCGTCTGGGAAGGACCAGGTGTCGGTGTGTCCTTCTTCGGTTACCGGGCTGTCAGCGAGGAATTCAGCTACCACCCGTCCCTTAATGGCCTTTAATGGCACAAATTTTAGGTCGTATTTTGCCAACATTAGAGTCCATCTAGAAATTCGGCCATTGAGGATGGGTTTTTCGAAGAGGTATTTGATGGGGTCCATCCTGGATAACACATGGACCTCGTAGCTGAGCATATAGTGCCGGAGCTTCTTGGTGGCCCAGACTAAAGCCAAACACGTCTTTTCGAGCATGGTATATTTACACTCATACTCTAAAAACTTCTTGCTGATGTAATAGATGGCTCTTTCTTCGGAGTCGACTGTCTGAGCCAGCATAGGCCCCATGGCTGTCTCGGTCGTTGTTAGGTATAACGACAGAGGCAAACCGGGCTGAGGCGGCATTAAGACTGGCGGAGCAGACAAAATTTCCTTGATTTTGTCGAAAGCAGCTTGGCACTTGTCGTCCCACAATATTCGTTCCCCTATTTTCAGCTTCTTGAAAATCGGTTCGCATACCATGGTCAGCTTGGAAATGAATCGACTAATATACTGAACTTTCCCGAGAAATCCCCTTATTTCTTTTTCGGTTTTAGGAGCTTGCATCTCGGTAATGGCTTTGATTTTAGCTGGGTCGACCTCGATACCTCGTTGGCTAACGATATGACCCAGTAATTTGCCTGACGTTACCCCGAAACTGCACTTTTGAGGGTTTAGCCTCATGTTGTACTTGCGCAATCGGGTGAAGAATTTTCTTAGGGCGGTGATGTGACCGTCCCGTTCTTTGGATTTGACGATCATGTCGTTTACATAAACTTCTACCTCTTTATGCATCATGTCGTGTAATAAAGTGGTAGCGGTCCTTTGGTATGTGGCCCCGGCATTAATGAGACCGAATGGCATGACGGTATAGCAGTAAGTACCCCAAGGTGTAGTGAAGGTAGTCTTACTCATATCTTCTTCTGCCATCTTGATTTGATTATATCCGGCATACCCGTCCATGAATGATAGAAGGGCATGATCGGCCGTGTTATCCACCAGTATATCGATGTGTGGTAACGGAAAATCATCCTTCGGGCTTGCTTTGTTAAGATCCCGAAAATCTACGCATACCCGCACCTTACCGTCCTTTTTAGGAACCGGCACGATGTTTGCCACCCAGTCCGGGTACTCGGACACTTGTATGAAGTCAGCTTTGAACTGTTTATCGACTTCTTCTTTCACCTTGAGAGACCATTCGGGCCTCATTCGACGAAGCTTCTGCTTGACCGGTTTGCACCCGTCTTTGATAGGTATGTGGTGCTCAGCTATTTCCCGGTCTATCCCCGGCATGTCCTTGTAGGACCATGCGAAGACATCTTTGAATTCTTGGAGGAGGTTTATGAATTGTTGTTTCTCCTCGGGATCTAAGGATAACCCTATCTTAAGTATCTGAGGCTCTGAGGTTGTTCCCATGTTTATGGACTCGGTCTCTTCGATTACCGGATTCCGGGATTCCCTTTGCTCTAGTTGCTCGATCAGATGTGGAGGTAAGGGTACCTGTTCGTCGGATTTCTCAATGTCATAGCACAAAACATTTTTGAAAGCTGAATTTAAAAGAGACAAGTCGTAAGCAGAACGGTTGTTATTATTGATTGAAAATTTGGAAAACAGCTCAAAGAGAGCAGCCATCTGATCATTGGTCAGTGGCGGAATTGGTAAGGCACTCGGGACAGACCCCGAAGTGCCAACAGCAGGAATGATAGAAGGGAGGGGGGTTACAGGAGTGACTCTAGCACCGACTTCCCTAGACTCGACCTCAGACTCAGACTCAGACTCGGACTCAGACTCAGGCATGTCTCCCTCTCCGGTGACCAGCTTGTAGATCTTCCCTTGACTGTCAGTCCACTTGACAGTCTTCCTCCAGGCCCTTTTTCCCGTCTCGGAACCAACATCCGAGATCAGCTTGGTCGGGTCAAACCTGTTGCTGCGGAGAATCAGGTTGACCAAGTCTTCTTTTGGGGTTGGGACTATGATGTCTTCCCCGAAGAGCAGCCCCAGCGCGGGCTCAGCATCATTAGCTTCATCAGACGGGATGTAGTTGCAGTCCCGGGCCGAATGGGTCCCGAGGTGCGTAGCATTGGGTTGGTACAGTCCAACCTGGATAGCCCCAAATACGGGTGTGACAAAGTAGTCAGACAACCGTGGGCTGTAAGGGCTCAAGTGGATACCCTTCAGGATGTTGCAGGCCTTTTCGATTCCTGCTCGGACAACGTTGTCCGGAGTGGTAGCATAGCCAAGGCCGAAGTGAGAGTCTTCGTCCTTGAGGACCTCGATGATCTTCCCAGCTGGAAGGTCGGGTCGAGAGGTAGCCCCCGGAAGGTACCCTAGGTTTTGGAGCATTGTGTCAATGCTTGTGGTGAAGTAAGGCCTAAAAAGGTACTCTTCCTCGATCATCCCCACAAAGTCGAACCCCCAGAGGTCCGTGCGGCCCGTGGCGTTACAGCTAGCCACGGTCATTGGGGTTGCCTCCAAAGTAATAACATTGTCGAGTAGAGGCATCTTGATCTTACGGTGGAGGGTGGAGGACACGGCTTTCACCGCGTGGATCCACGGCCTTCCTAGGAGCAAGTTGAATGATGAGGTGACATCAATCACCTGGAATTCAAGCTCCTTTTCTATCGGGCCCGTGATGATGGTCAGTTTTATGGCCCCAGCTACCGACTTTGGGCTCCCATCAAAAGCTTGGATGGTCTGAGCATTCGGGATATAGTCAGCCTCGGTAATGTCGAGGGCTTTGGCGGTCCTTAGAGGAAGGACATTCACGGCTGACCCGTCATCGACTAGGGTCATCGGGAGGTACTTTTCCCGGCAAATCACCGTGATGTAAAGGGCCAGGTTGTGGGAGGCCCCGAACGGTGGCAAGTCGGCTTCAGAGAAAGTGATCATTGAGCCTCCTTCTTTGGCCTTACCCTTTAGGTGGGGTAGGACCGTGGTTACCATTTCAGCAGGGGTAGCCAAAGAGTCGATCTTGACTTGATCGAGAGCCTTTGTAAGTGCTTCTCGATGTTCTTGAGAGCTAACAAGAAGTTGCCATATAGTGAGGTCAACTCGGGTTCTCTTCAGTTGCTTCATAATGGCCGTTTCAGCGGTCGGCTCTTCAGGGGCGACTTCCATCCCGAGTGGATCGGTGATGGTTGTCGGGATGGGGATGTCCCTAGTGCTTGTGGCTAAATAGGGACGACCTAGGTTGTTACTGGCTGGGACTCGAGTCTTGACCTCGCGAACCTGTTCAGGGGTGATGGGAACGGTTTCCCCCTTAGCGAGGTAGACATCATCCTCGTCATCAAACCAGATCCCGTTCACTTGTGGGATAAATGGAGAGATAAGGTGAGAGCAATCAATCACCTCCCCGGTAAAGATGGCATGGGAGCTGAAAGGGTTCTCCTTGTTGCTTGGCTTATCTCCGGGTAGCGGGATTTTACCGCTCTCGATCAGGTCCTGAATCAAGTGCTTCAGCTTCCAACACTTTTCGGTGTCATGCCCATTGCCCCGGTGGTATTGGCAATAAGCCTGAGTATTGTAGTTCTTGGAGCGTCGCTCGACCGGAACTTCAGGAGTTGGGCCTATCGGTTGGATTAGGCCTTTGGAGGACAACCTTTGTAAGGCATAGGTATAGGTGGTACCTATATCAGTGAAAACCCGAGGTGGGGTGTTCTTCTTGGACGGGGCATCTAGTAGATTAACCGCGTCAAAAATGCTGCGAGTGGCAGCCTGGGGCTTAGTGGTGGAGGAAGAGGCCCCTTGGTACCCTTTGTTAGCGGCCTTAGTGAGGCCTTCCAGTCTCAGATCGTCTTCGATCCTCATACCCATTTCAGTAAGAGTGGTAAAATTGGGTATGACAGCATATCGAAGGTGAACCCGGTAGGAAGGGAGGAGGTTCTTGACAAAAGCCTCCACCAAAGTCTTCTCATTGGGCTTATCAACTAGTTTCATACTCTCGGCCCTCCAGCGTTGAAGGTATTTAGTAAAACCTTCCTTCGGCTCCTGGGCCATAACCTCCAGAGATCGCATTGTGGTTTGGATCTCGGTGTTGTCAGCATAGTTCTGAGCGAACTCGGTGGCCACATCATCCCAGGTAGGGAACTTCTTCGGGTCTAGCCTGTAGTACCAGGCCCGTGGGTGTTTCTCGAGAGATGCAGCAAAGAGGTTCTTAAACATGGATGAATCCACTCCCTTGATGGCCTTGAATTCCTTGAAGGCCCGTACGTGTAGTAACGGGTCTTCGGTTCCCTCAAACATGGGCAAGCCTGTAAGGTTCAGGTTTGCGGGTAGTTTGTCACTCACCGTGGAGTACTCTCGGCTATTCTCCCGGTGGATACTGTTACTCCCAGTCAAATGGACTTGTTCTTCTAGTCGGCGCACTGCGCTGACCAGTTCAACTAGAGGCCCAGTGGTCTCGACATTAGGAGTCCCTTGCTCCACTGTAGCTAGGCGAGCAACGATGGCCACTTGGCCAGCCTTCATTTCAGTCAGTTGGGCTTCAATGTCGGTTTGCTTCGCGACCATGGCGTCCAAAGCGGTTTGCAGACTGTTCAAAGTAGCCATCTTGCGGGCGTGCCTGGTTGCCGGTGGCCTGTCTGTAAGAACACCGTGTAATCAGTACCCAAACCCAGATCTTGGAATCATAAAAAAAGGTACATCCCGAGCGATACTAGGAAAGAAGACTAGAGACTCGAGAAAGACATCTAGACGGATGACTCGATGGGTGGTATAACTTCCTTAGGATTTTGGCTTAGTGGGCTTAATCCCGTTCGAAGGAAGGTTCCCGTGAGACTTTCCCCAGACTTTTGACTCGAGTGTATGGACAGACTTTCCTTTGTAGGGGTATGCCCTACGCGGGTTGGTCGTGCCTTGACAGATAAGGCGGACTCGGGAAAGGGGGGAAACTCGTGATATAGGATCAACGGAGTTTCGGCGCTATAGACCTTCGACAAACTATGCAAAGACCCGACACACGGCTAGACGGTAGGTCCTATAATAAGGAAGGTTCACTAAGGAGGTTGGACGCTTGAAATTTGAATAAAAGATGGGCGAATTTCCGAGAATTGAAAAAAAGAGTTTCGAAAACCGAGATTAGAATTTTGAAGAATTCAGAAAATCAGGGTGATTTCGGGAATTCGAGAGTTAAAATGGACAGCATGCCGACTAGAGAAAAGGATATTTTGAGTCAAATCGTTGATCCTAAATTTCGGCGGCATTCCGAGTTTTTTGAAAATTGGATATTTTGAAAAAACGGGTCCCGAAACGGACAGTATTTCGGGTTTTTCAAAATTTGGTATTTTTGAAAAGATGCATCTTTTGAAATGACGGTTTTTTGAAAAAAAATGACACGGAAACCAAGTAGCACGTAGTCAAGCAAGCATTATAACGACGCTTATGTATGCTTTACACTAAGTCTCGGTCGGTCAAAATAGGGTCTATACCAACAACGATGGCTTTCTCGTGTGAAGGACGGACTCCCTAAACCGAGTTGGTCTTAGGACATGCCGCGAAACCGAGACGAGTTCCACCATCGATGTCTTTAGCGCACCCATGTAGAAATGCACCGTGGTATAGTGGGACGTCGGTCACAAGTAACCGGCCCGGGCAAAATTTGGGTTATGCATGAATCATTAAACTAATGCGCGTACGTTAATATTCGAACGATTTCTCTTCGAGTCTCACCCTAGGAACCCCGATGACATGTGGTACATCAGGTATCCCCAGCGGAGTCGCCAAATTGTGGACATGACGTAGGTCCACCCCGACGCGGCCACGCGCGGGTTTGGGTAGGCGAATGAATCTCGTGGTGAGATTGCTCTCGGGTTCGAAATTTAAGTCAAAATGGAGTCGCCACCGAATTTTGTGGTTATTCGGAACCATACGAGCCCACTCTATGTCGTCATGGGCTATACACAAAGTAAGCCCACTTCGATTTCAGAGTTCATTGGGCTCGTCCCTTTGCATTGCAATATCGATACCGTCTAAACCGGCTTTCGTATATAGAATGACTCTCGTGCGCCAAGGGTTTCGGACATCCGGAAACCAAAGGTTCTGAGTAAGGGGTGAGGGTACGTGTTGGGAAGCCCACTAAGGACACCCAACCCCGCCCGCACATGGCGGCCTCTACTAAGACACCGTTCGTGTTCGTGTACGCGCGTTAGTAAAATGATGAAATGATATGCAAACAGCGTTTTCGGGCTAAGCATGTGAATTATATATGAATTACGTCATTTAATGCATCTAATTATGGTCGAAGTGATTTAGCATGCGAGGTTCATTTATAAAGCGACAAGCAAGTAAATAAACGAAGCTCGAAAATAAGTAACGTACAAGTTACACGGGCGGAAATACAACCCGGAATTCACAATACAACGATTATTATAACGGTTAAAAGAAATAATAAACTATATAAGAAAAGCGAAAAATAAAAATACACGACTCGACAAAGACCCGTATATAATAAATATTTGCTAGATCGTGAATTAGTTAGACGGACGAACCTTAATTAATAACGCATTATATTGCATATTAATCAAAGGACAGGGGTTCGAGACCTAGGCATGAATCTAACCCGATCTCGAACCTCGATGTCTTGTCCCGACTTATCATCTCGAAAAATGAAGTCTAAATTAATTATGTGTCGGATACGACTAAAGAATCGTCGACATAAAAAATTAATAGTGTGAGACCGTCGATCAAAGTCGTTTTGAGTGTCGTGATGTAGTTTTAGAAAAAAATGGGTTCACGTGATGGTCTTTACACGCGTTGACTAAAAAGTCGTAAAGCAAAGACGAGTTTTAAAATATGGTCGTATGTCGCGAAGGTCGCACATTAATGTAAGGACCGGAAAGGGTAGAAAGTCGGAAGAAGACGAAAAAGTGAGTTCGGCCAAACAGGCCTGCCCGCGAGTCGCATGGCTGGTCGCGCGACTCGCGCGTGGGTCTGGTCGGGTGCTTTTTTATTAGAAATCGAGAAAAAAGTAGGCTCGGCCAAACAGGCCTGCCCGCGAGTCGCATGGCCGGTCGCGCGACTCGCGTGCGGGTCTGGTCGGGCATTTTTTTATTTGTCGAAAACTCGTCAATTTTTATAATCACGTGCCAATACGGATTTATTTACTCGATTTATGTTTTTTATAGATTAAGAATTTATAAATTAGTGACGAAATTGTATCCCTCTACGTCACGACATCGAAACTAACCCTTTCGGATTATGTGATGTCGATTTTCGTGTCAACGGGTTTCGTACTAATTGAAATGGGATCGAATGCGTTCAACTAAGACTGATTGCAATCACGTCACGCCCTTGAGAACATTGGGGCGGGGCTCCTCGAAAGGGCTCCACCTCCGTCGTTACTCGTAAAGGGATTAGACGGACTTTAGGCGATCGTTGTAGTCAAACGTATTTGAAACCGAATATTAGTATATATATGTACGCGGTATAATGGTGTTAACAACGATAAAATAAAGTTAGTATGCGAGAAATAAAAGTGTTAGCGTTGTGTTAGTGTTAGTATTACGATACTAGTATAATTATAACATAAATAACGCGAAAATGTAAATAATAACAAAGTAGTAAGGATCGAAATGGGGTTTAGGACACCCTCAACATACATGCTTGGTATAGGCCTCGGAAATAGACTCGTGAATAGCGACGGAACGCCGGAGTATCGAGGATGAATGTGAGTTATGGTGTGTATATGTGCCGGTTTTGTGTGTGTGTGTGCCGGTTTGCTTGAGAGCAAAATGGCTCGGTTTTTTGGTGGTGTTTTGCTTAGGGTTTGTAGAGTAGGATGTTTAGGTTTTTAAGGCTTTTTGTTTCAGCTTTTTAAGGCTTAATTATGCTGAAAAAAAGTCCCTTAATGGTGAGGATTAGTGGGGTATTTATAGAGTGAGTGAGTTGTGTGATTAGGGTTAATTTAGGAAGGGTTGACCTTTTGATTTGATTTTGCATTTTGAATTCTGATTTGGGCGCAATTTTCTACAAGCTGAACTTGGCTGGTTTGTGTGACGGGTTCGTCCTTGACCGGGTTTTGACCCGGTCGCTAAAAGACGGGATTTATTTTTGGTGTCGGTTTTGGCCCAAATTAGTCTTATTTCGCTCGGAACGACCCACTGGGCCTGGATTTGAGGTCTGTTTTGTGAGATTATTACTCCGCTAAAAGTCCATGTCGGATATTATTGATTCCGAGCCCAAATCCGATTATACCAAGTCACGTTTGCGTCCGATCATCATCGGGTGTTTGTCGGAGACTACCATAGACACCTGGCAGTCAAAATGCGGGTGTCTACATATAGGTTTCACTACATGTGCTTTACATGCATTGAAAATTATTTGAAGAACTATCAGACTGGTAAGTATCCTGAGATGATGTAGATATCAGGTAAAGCCCTCCACTCTTCCTTGCAGTAGCTCTAATGACCTTACTTGAAAGGTCCTGGAAGACACACAAGGTTTTAGAGAACAATACTTGGAGAGAGGAATGTTCTAATAGGCGACCAACAGATAAAAGGTTTTGTTTGAATTCAGTAATGATGAACACATTATGTAATGTTCTGTGTTCATTCAATTTTAATTTTCCTGCCCTGAGAGCAGTTTTAATAGAGCCATCAGGCAACCCTACCCTGATAGGTTTGTTTAGTAGTCGAACATCATGCAATAGATCAGCATAAGGCGTCAATTTATCAGAAGCCCCAGTGTCTATCACCCACTCATGTATAGACGGATGATTCTGAACTTTATGAAGATGAAGACATGTGACAGTACCTGCCATGGGAATCCCTTGAATTTCAGAGAATGACTTAAGCACCTTCTGGTAGATTGAATTCACCATGTCGGTCATCATTACTGGATCCATAGACCCTGGATTTGAAGCACCACCTGAAGTACCAACATGATTAGCAACATTAGTATCATACTCAAATGGAGTATGCTCATCAAGACCTTGATCTGGAATAGTATCCACATTATGTGCTGTCCTCCTGTAAGCATTACCACCATTCTGGTAATTAGTGTCAGGTGTTTTCCTTTGAGAGTTTTCCCCTTTTCCCTTGAATCTCTTACTGTTAGGATTAAAGAAGCAGTATTCACTTACATGTCCCTTTTTTCCACAATGAGAACATGTTTTCATTTTGTGACAATCCCCAATTTCATGCCCCTTTTTAAGGCAATGAGTGCAATTGTGGTTTCAGTATCAAACTTAGGGCGTTTACCACCAGAATTGGCTGCATAGGCATTAGTTTCTGCCAAGATATCAACTGCATCACTCACCTGTTTCTGTGTCTCAAGTTTTTAAAGCAATGAAAAGGCTTTGTTAAGGGGAGGAAGGGGTTCCGTTGTGAGTACATTGGTTTTGACACCCTCGAAACTACTGTTTAGACCCATTAGAAATTGAATGAGTTTAGCTCCAGATTCCCTATCCAAAATCCTTTTAAGTAGTTTGCAGGAACAACTATCCATCGCACCACAAGTGCACAATGGGAGAGGATCTAGACTGTCTAGGGTTTCCCAGGTTCGTTTGAGTTTACTGTAATACTCAACAAGGGGCGCATTAGACTGTGTGGTGTCACTCAGATCCTTTCTGAGTTGATATATTTCTACACTGTTTACCTGTTCATATCTTTCCATCAGTTCACTCCATAGTTCTTTAGCATTCCTAACATACTCTACTGTCTCACGAATTTCTCTGGTCAGTGAGTTTAGAATCCACTTAACAACCATATAATCACATCTTATCCATTGGTGGTATTTCTTATCAGATTTGTTTGGTTGTTTATAGGTTCCATCAACAAAACAATCCTTGTTCTTAGCAATTAAGGCGATATAGACATCACGTTTCCAGGACATGAAGCCTAATCCATTAACCTGTGTGGAAACTAGCTGGAGATTAGGTTGACGGATGAACAAAGGTACAAAGGATCATCAAAACAGGAATAACTGTTCGAATTAGCTGAACGATCAGAATCTGAGTTCGGCATTGCAGATTTATGAAGAATTTCAGCAAAGAATGAAAATAGTTCAATCAATTTGAAGTAAATCACAGAGGTCGATCACGAACACAGCACAAAATGCAAGAATCAAGTATGATTTTCAGATATTAATCACACATTAACTGATTGCAGCAAGAATTGAACAGCGGAATATCTTGAACAACAATGGAGGTTTAAAATGCGGAAGAAGAAAGGTTTAGATTATACCACACCAAAGACGATGACAAATGAATAGAAGAACGAACAGAATGAAGAATGAACACGCTTCAAAGATAGTACTCCCTCTATCCATTTTTAATCTTCCTACTTTCCTTTTTGGATTGTCCATCTTTAAACTTCCTACTTACAATATTTTCTCTTTTGGTTGATTTTTGTGGTTCATATCATTTCTGACCCCACATTTTCTCTCAACTTTCATTTTCCACCACACACTACACTCAACCCTTAATTTTTGTGCCTACTCCCCCATGAAGTTTAAATTTGGATGGAGGGAGTAGGCACCAACGATCGAATCGCTGCTCTGATACCATGAAGAATCGAAGACCTCCATTGATGAATTCAAGCTTTGAGAGTGAAATGAATGTGTAATTCTATTAACTTAAGAATCAGTTACAGATATGTGTATATATATATATACAAGTATAAGGAGGAGAATTAGCCATAACAACCTCCACGTCATCTAACCACCAAAGAGTAACAAACTAACAAACTCCATATATCTAACCATATTGCTTCATAGACTCATTGTTCTTTTATTCATTATTTTATTCAATTATCCACAAATCACTGACTTATGAATTTGGTTCTTTGTTTCAAAACCGACTTTATATAATGAGTATCTTATTTTGTGGAACAATGAATAAGCCTTGTTTTAGCTTTATTCATTGTTCCACAAAATAAGGAACTCCTTAAGCACTATGAAACTTCTTATTTAACATCGTTGTTATTGCTCTTAGAGTTAATCGCATGGTTCAACTACCTTTTGTGGTCCACCCTAATCCAGGCCTAGCCTCATATTTTCCAACAAGGCTTAGCTTTCAAAATTTAGTCCAAAAATGCTAACGGACCAAGCTTAAAATGAGTTATAGGCCCAAGCTCAATCATTAATGAATCCATCTTAATTCAAACACTCGTATTGACTAACTCGCTATTCGCTAGTGTAACTATGAGTTGATGACTGATAAGTAATACACTTCTTGGGCCCGCTTAATGTATCATGGTCGATTTCATGTCCAAGATGATAAGTGTAAGTAGGGGTGTTCAAAAATTGACCCGGACCGGCAAATCGGACCGGACCGGACCGTATGGTCCGGGTCGGTCCAGACCGGGGCACGTACCGGTCCGGTCTCCGGGTCCCAAAAAAGTTGGTAACCGGTCCCCGGTCCAGTCCGGTCCGGTCCACACTTTAAAAAAATATCAAATTTAGTGTATTTTTACGGTCCGGTCCGGTCCGGTCCGGTCTTAAGAGGGTCCGGTCCGGTCCGGTCCGGGTTTCTTTGTTAACCGGTCCGGTCCGCGGGTTTGGGTTTTTTGGGTTTCCGGTCCGCGGGTCAAACCGGTCCGGTCCGGTCCGGGTTTGGACCGGTGAACACCCCTAAGTGTAAGTACTACGGAGTATCATTTAAATGATTATTCGTTTTGCGGTCGATATACTGTAACGTGTACCGGCACATTCAAATGATCCATTTGTTATTCCTCATAGTTTGTGAGGTTGTTGCAAGACTTGCAAGTTGCAACTGACCAGATCAACAACCTGTGCGATTTTTGGTCATTTTTGTTTCGGATCCCAAATTACTCAATAAACGTATATTATACATCTTAGCTGTCCGTGAGATCTTACTGGACCACATTTCGATTTCACCTGAATTTCATACCACGTGCCTAGATCACTTCATGATGTACCATGCTCGATTTTATGCCCAACCGATACGTATAAGTCTCATTTGCACGATTATTCGTTTTGCGAGCGATAGTGTTTTAACCCGCACCGGCTCACACAAATGATCTTCGTTACTCATAATATTTTGTGAGGTTGTTTCAACTGATCCGATCAACAACTCGTGCGATTTACCGTCATTTTTGTTTCAGAACCTGAATTATTGTAAAAACGTGTATTATACACTTCAATTTGAGTTGTTCGGGAAGTCTTACTGGATCACGTTTCAATTTGACCTGAATTTCATATCACGTGAATGAGTCTTCTCTAGATGTACCTTGCTCGATTTTATATCCAAACGATAAGTATAAGTCTCATTTCTACAATTATTTGTTTTACGCTCAACGATGTTGTAACGCGTACCGGCACTCTAATGTTTTGGATGAAATGTACTTCCTCTGACGATTTGCAACATTGGCTTTTTGCACAAATAATAAGGCTGTGAATGAGATGGTGAGCTTCGCAATAAAATAAAAGACTCAACCAATTAGAGGATTATACAACCAGTTGTACATAGCTCTATATACAACTTGTTTTATGATTTTGAGCTTTATCACAAAGGTTTCGAGTATTGCTGTAAATTTTCTGAGGTTTAGTGTAAAGTTGTCGAGTTAAATCACATAAATGTTTAAGTTAAAAAACTTACAACTCAGCTCAGAAACATTTATAAGTTCAATAAATATATACAAAAGCTCAACAACTTTGCCTTGTACAATTCTATTGTACAACTAGGTGTATGATCTTATTTTCCGTTTATTAAAGGTATAAGTTTTGAAAATGATTTATAAAAAAGGTAAGAGATACGAATTAAATTTTAAAAATATAGTAAAAAATAAAACAAATAAGCAACAAAATTTGAGGAGGGGAAAAAAATCATGAAAAGAAAGAAATAAATAAATGAGAGAAAAACAAAGAAAATACAAATAAAAAACTTACCTAAATTAGGTTGAGCCCTTAAAAATTGCCTCCTATATCAAAGTCACCTCACTTCCTATTCTTATTTTCTTTCATTTGTAATCTTCAAGCAAACCAATTCTCATAAAATATACTTTGTACGTATTTGTGCTTTCATTTTAGTTTCACCATTCTTTCTTCCTTTCAATCGGTATACTTCTTTCCTTCATTTGCTTCACAACTACTTTTGCTATGTCTATAGTTTTAAATTGATTATTAAAGTTAGTATTCGATTTACAGAAGATGAAAACGAAACTAAAATTTCAACTCGTAACCAGGAGTTATAGTCCATCAAAGGTTTTTTGGTCGAATTAACTTTGAATGAACATACTCCCGTTCAAATCATAATAGTAGACCTTGTAAAAATGATCAATTTAAACATTTTAATCGTTTGTTTATTTTTATATTATAGTCGAGACGGAGCGAGTATATAAAATTCATAAAAATCACTCTGTACTAGTTTTTGAACTCAGCTTGTATGCAAGAGTTATAACTCAATAAATAAAAAATTTCACAAAGACGAGGACACCTTAGAAATTGGAAGGGACTTCAGAAATTAAATTAATAAGTTTAAGAAGTGCATATGTTTTTTTGTAAATAGGCACCTTGATATAAAATTTACTGTTACTTGTACTTATTTTTAATGTTCTACTTAAAATCGAAAGCTAAAAAATGAAAAACAAATCAAAAAAAAATTCATGTGAGTTTGTTACTGTAATTAGTTTGTTACTCCATGTTATGTTCTTGCATATGAAATGTTGCAACCTTACAAAAGTATAAAACTCTAAAACTCGATGACAATTGAAAATACAGATCATAGTGTGAGATATGACATCAAACAGAACTCAAAGTAATGATACTCAATCAACCAATGCAACGACGGAAATCAGCCACAACGCTTCGTCTGGTAACAATGGTGCGCATTGTTCCCGGATTCTTATTATTTGACCTTTTTATTTTCTTCTCATTTCAATAAAATACTACATATATAAATATACTATATTTTTTTTCTAACATGTCATTTGTGACTTCAGATGAAGAAGGATCGATAAGAAGTCTAGGAGAATCCATTTCGCGCTTAAACTTAAATTATCAGTTGAATGGATTCGCTTTAAATCCAAGCCCAACTGAGGAGGGTTTAGCCTCAAACAATAATGAGGCTCAAAACATGGGACTCAATGAACTAACAAGGGTCCTAAACAATCCTAGCCAACCGAGGGCTAGAGCTAACCCTAATCCTCACCCAAGCCCCATCGGTCACCCTGGAAGGACGATGCCTAGGAGTCGTCCGAATCTAACAATGCTCGACGCACTTGCGAGTATGAACCCTAGGCATGTAGGAAGTCCCGGGGCAAATCCAAGGCCTACTAATCTCGGGGGTCCGTGGGCAACACGATCGACTGAGAGACCACATGTTTCTCCTCATCCTCGATTAGAGGGTGCGCGCCCTGGTCCAACGTTGTTTGGGTACATTACTCAAACGCTGCAACAAGCGGAAGCTGGCCCAAGCACTATGGGCCCTAGATATCGTGCACCTGGTTCAACGAGCTCCCAACATGTTGCACAACCAGGGACACTTGCGGTGCCTCCACCACATATACTGGAGATGATGGCTGCTGAAATACATGGGACTACCCAAACACATGAGGTTCGTGATCCAGAGTATACTCTACTTTAGATTTTAGATATGTTTCTTGTCTTTTCTTTGTTATTTAAGGTTGATATACTGCCCTCCAATCCAATCCAGGGATAACATTTACTCCCTCCAACCCATTATGATTTACCCACTTTTATTCAAATGTGAAAGATGAAAATAATAAGTGCGTAAATCATAGTAGATTGCATTAGATGAAGTATTTTTTTAATCAAAATTGAAATTTTGACAATGAATACCATTAATTTGCATGAAGTTTGAAACCTTGAAATATGAAACAAACCTAAATAATTTGGCTTTATTACGAAAAAATATTTCATAAAATTTAAGCGTTAATTATGGCATGTGGAAATAAATCATGTATAAGCAATTAAGCATGGCTTAAGTGTTGGTTTCGAATTCTACCAATGTTTTAGTACGTGATCTTTCCAATTAAGCAGTGGCTGGAGTATTTGTTACCTAGGAGTCGTTTGATTGATCAATACACTAAAGCTCCCAAGAAATTTCATCTGCACATAAATACGTTCTTTCATCCCATCAGGTGAATTTAGTAAAAAAAAAAAAAGTTTGGTTGCCAATCCAATTTCCCTAGATTTGTTTGGAAAATCTAGCTCAAATATTTAATTGAGTTCAATATATTAAAATAACCTTTAAGTTATACAACCCAGATTCAAAAATTTGCGATATAAATAATCCAAAAAATTAAAAGTTTGTGATTGCTCGATATTTGCAATCAATACTCATTGTATCGTCAAAATCAAAGATTAGTGCTTTAGAAGATCTACCTCAAATCTTCAACGTCCAAACGTGAAGATTATATTGTCAAATTCAATCTTGGTTCAGGCGTGAATCTCCCACAGACCATGGTCCAGGTGTGGAAGATCCACGCCCAGACCATGGTCCAGGCGTGAGAGATCTAACTCGAATCTTCAATTGATATTCACATAGCAAAATAACTTTTATGCTATGCACCTCGTTTGGATCAAAGAATTTGCGAAATCAAATGTTCCAAGACTCCCAACTTGTTTCTGAATGCTCGATAATTGCATTTACGGCTCATCTTTATATCATTCAATCATTAAAAATTCAGAAGATCTAACTCAAATCTTCAATTGGTCCAGGCGTGAGAGATCTAACTCAAATCTTCAATTGATATTCACATAGCAAAAGAACTTTTATGCTATGAACCTCGCTCAGATTAGAGAATTGGCGATATCAAATGTTCTAGACTCCCAACATGTTTCTGAATGCTCTATATTTGCATTTACGGCTCATCTTCATATCATTCAATCATTAAAATTTCAGAAGATCTAACTCAAATCTTCAATTGATTTTCACATAGCAAAAAAAACTTTTATGTTATGCAATTCCGATCAGAGAATTTTAATTTGCTATATCAAATGTCCTAAAGCTCCGATCATACTTCTAAATGCTAATATTTGCAATTACCCTCATCTTTCTCTACAACAATTCAATTATTAGAGCTTTAGAAGATCTAACTTAAAAAATCTATTGATTTCAACTTATCAAAAGAACTTTTAAGTTATGCCAATTCTTCTAGTTATAGGTCATTTTTTTAACATTCGCCATATCATGTTGTGCCTGATCTGACATCTGTGCCTCAGCACGATATGCTAAAACGCGATTTTTTTTCCAAAAACTCTCGTCGTGCCAAGGATTCCAGTTCACCATGCCGGATCGATAGATGTTGCCTCACCTTTTTCGTCAGGTGCGTGGGCCATGTTGTGCCGTGTGATGAGATCAACCGTGTTAGTTGTCGTTGCACCTCAGGCACGAAATGCCAGCTTTACTAATATTTGATTGAGTTCCATATATTAAAGTAACCTTTAAGACATACAACTCAGATATGAGAATATGTCGAATAAAATGTCCAAAAAGTTTGTCATTGCTCGATATTTGCAATCAATACTCATTATATTATCATATTCAAATATTACAGATTTAGATGATCTAGCTCAAGTAATCAATTGATATTAACATGATATCCAAGGAACTTTTATTGTATGGACCTCTCTCATAGAATTTGCGATATCAAATGTCCCAACGCTCCCAACATGATGTTTCTGATTGCCGTATATTTTCAAATACTACTCATCTTCATATCATTCAATTATAAGAGTTTTAGAAGATCTAGCTTAATTTCAGTAGAATTTATTTCAACTTATCCTAAGAACTTTTAAGTTATGCAACTCTGATTAGAGTACCTAGCTATATTCTTGTCGTTACCGGTCAATTTTTGACCATCTGACATATTTTTGTCGTGCCCGACATACCGTACCTAGCTTAAACCGTGCGGTATCGAGGAACGATTTACCCCCCAAAAAATCGCATCGTGTCGGGTCCGTGCTGCCTTTTTTTATCGTCTAGTCGGGCGTGTCGTGCCCTGCATCGCTATGGGTCATGCCGTCGTTATACCTCAGACATGTAATGCCAGCTCCTTTGACATCGTATATTGAAGGATTGGATCTTTAGAAAATGTTGCTCCAATATTTAATTGAGTTCAATATATTAAAATAACTTTTTAGTTATATAACTCGAATCTGAGATTTGCGATATCAAAAAGTCCCGAAAAGTTTTTGGTTGCGCGATATTTGCAATCAATACTCATTATGTTGTCATATTCAAAGATTAGAGCTTTTGAAGATCAAGCTCAAATCTTCAATTGATTTTCACATAGCAAAATAACTTTTATGATATGCACCTCGAATCGGAGAATTTGCGATACCAAATGTCCCAAACCTTCCATCATGTTTTCGAATGTCGTGTCAAGGAACGTTTCCCCCTCTCCAAAACCTCGCATCGTTGTCCCAGTTTCATCCCATCGTGTCAAGTTCGTGCTCGATCCCTCCCATTTTTCGTTGCGCTAGGCCGTATTGTGCCATGTGTTGGGACGGGACGGGTCGTGCCGCTATCATGCCTCAGACACGAAATACAAGCTTTACTCAATCACTTCACTTTCAAGGATTAGATCTTTCAAAAATCTAGCTCAAATATTTAATTGTGTTCGCTATATTAGGATATATAACTTCTAAGTTATACAACTCATATCGTAGAATCTGCAATATAAAAAGTCTCGAGAAGTTTTCGATTGCTCGATATTTGCAATCAGCAACTATACTGCCATATTCAAGGAACAACTTCTGAGGAATTAACTCAAATATTCAATTGATTTTAACAATTAAAAAGAACTTTCATGTTATGCAACCTGGAACAGATAATTTGTGATATTAAATGCACCAAAACTCTGAACATGTTTCTGATTGCCTCATATTTGCAATTGCTACTCTCTTCCTACCATTCAATTATTAGAGCTTTAGAATATCTAACTTAAAAAATCAATTGGTTTCAAACTATCAAAAGAATTTTCAAGTTATGCAACTCGGATCGGATTATAGATCATGGCGTTTTTTTGCCAACGGATCAAACTATATCCCGGTCACTTACCATTTATAGCACCTGACGCTAGGTTATGTCCAATGGTATTAAGTGTCCTAGGGATGTACATAGAGGCTACACAATGAAATAAAGAGCATTCCACAATAATATCATTGAGAATTGCGGCAATCCCAAAGTGCGCCTTTTCAATTTGCCAAACAAGATGAAGGCAGTCTGTCGTAATCCTGATGTGAAGGAAACCCTTCTTTCTTGCCCCTCGGATTGCCCCAAGAACTGACTACACTTCTGCCTGAATAGTCGATTCTGCTAAGAAAATTGATTGATGCTTATCAATGGAAACATTATTCTGATCCAAACAAACTCATCCCATTGCTGCTTTACCCGTAGATTTCTAGCTTGCATCATATCAACGAAGAATGAGATCAAATCACACTCCTGATTACCGACAACTCCTCGTAGTATCCAACTATCTTTAGAATATTTTAACTCTAACTTTCTCATATAATCCCTGTCAGCTTCTTCTTCCATTACCCTTTTCTTCCAATTCTTCTTCCTTGACTGAATCTTCCTCTTTCTACTTTGAACCAATTCATTTATCAATAATTCCAAGCCTGAAAGCGAACCTTCATATCTCTTCCAAAATCTCATCCAAGAATGATTCCATCCCCTAAAGATTATGTCATTTCTGAATAGCTAGATTGAGTAAAGGGTATTGAGGAAGAGGAAAATGCCATGGAAATCATCATATCTCTTTAATAAGTATAGAATCCAACCAGTAAGTCACTCCTGAAAGTATACCTCTAACACCGAAGATTCAACTCTAATTCCCAGAGAGCTAAAAGCATAAATTCTTAAAGTGAGAGGACAATCTCAGAAAAGGTAACAAATAGACTCGAAATATTCTTGTTGTTATTGGTCAAAGCCAACCACTAAATTTTTCTCATGTCGTGCCGAGCCACAAATTTTTTTCCCAAAAACTCACAACGTGGGCTGAGTTCCTGACCATCGCGCCAACTTCAAGGTGCCTCCCCTTTTTCGTTGGTTCAGGTCATGTCGTGCTACGTGTTGGGCCGGGTCCTTACTCAGGCATGAAATGCCACCGCTACCCACTTCATATTCAAGGGTTAGATATTTAAAAAATCTAGCTCAAATATTTAATCAAGTTCAATATATTAAAATAATGTTTAAAATCTGAGCATCTCCGAAGTGTCCAAAAAAGTTTGCGATTGCTCGGTATTTGCAATCAATACTCATTATATTGTCATATTCAAATATTAGAGCATTAAAAGATCTAACTCAAATCTTCTACTCCCTCCCCTCCTATCACCATTTTCCGTCGCCTTTTTTTGGGCACAAGAATTAAGAAGACTATAACTAATAATTTTCATCCGTTTTATTTAGTATAGTTAACTTTTAAGGTTAGCCTCATTAATTTCACTTAGTTTAGTACTCCCTCCGTTCCAACGAATTGTATACGTTTGCTTTATGCACGTACGTCGATGCTAGTGTTCTTTTGTCTATATCTTTAATTACGTATTACCAAAAATTATAAAAATTTGATATTCATAATGTATTCAATTGGACGATTTAAACAAGATCCATCATGACTATATTTTATCTTATATATTAAAAGTTATATCAAATATTCTTCTCACTCATGAATAGTGTCAAAAAACCAAACGCATACAATTCGTTGGAACGGAGGGAGTACAATTTTGCACTTGTCCATTAAATTGAGTTAAAATGCATTAAACACCTTTGCTTTAAATTCGGTTCAACCACTTTTGACCTGAAACCTTACAATAAAGCAATCGTTTCAACGACTGACCAACAACTAACAAGTATAAGAAGCCCTACAATTAAGAGTGTGTTTGGATGGAGGGGAGAAGAAGGATATAAAACCCCTTGTTTTGTTAGGGAATAAGGATGAAAGAAATGGAAGAGATTTGAAGAGAACCATTTTCCTTTCTCCAAGTCAAATCAAAATCTATTAGTTCTCAGGTTGGAAAGATTTGGAGGAAAATTGTATCCAAATACTCTCACCACAATCCCCCCCTGCTTCCTTCCCTCCCTTTCCCTTTCCCTTTCCCTTTCCTTTTCCCTCTTATTTTGCTATCCGAACAAAGTTGAGAGATATGTCCGTTTTTGTTAAGTACATGTCCGTTTGCATCAACATCTTCATTGGTAACAATATTTTCTTTTCCTTGTCAGCAGCCTGATCATGATGAAGCATTGAGGATCCAGCACCGACAATTTCAGGTACTTTTAATTTAGATTTACTAATTGACAAGTTGATCGATATACCAAGTCATCGTACATTCAAACCCATAAAAAGTTGTAATCGTTCATCTTCATAGTTTATTTATGTAGAGTTGTCGATACTTTTGCACAATTCAATACTTTTCATCAACTAATAAGGTGTACAATGATATTGACATGTCTAACAATTTCTCATAATGTGTTGCTAGTAGTAGTAGGGATAAATATGTTACTTAGTTAATACCGAGTATATCACTCATTAATCTTTGTTTAACTTTCCAAATAAAGATTTCGAAATAATCCGTAATACTTATAATTTGATTTATAAAGTTTTTTTAATTATAAAGCTTCCAAATAAAGTTTTTTCAACTTTCCAATGCCCTTTTCTTCCAATTCCCTTTCCCTGACTGAATCTTTCTCTTTCTACTTTCAACCAATTCATTTCTCAACAATTCTAAGCTTGAAAGCAAACCTTCATATCTCTTCCCAAATCTCATCCAAGAAGTATTCCATCCCCTAAAGATTATGTCATTTCTGAATAGTCAGATTGAGTAAAGGGTATTGAGGAAGAGGAAAATGCCATTGAAATCATCATATATCTCTTTACTAAGTATAGAATCCAACCAATAAGTCACTCCTGAAAGTCTACCCCTAACACCGAAGATTCAACCAGAGGCGAATCCAGGATTTCCCGATAGGGGGGCATTTAGAAAATTATTCCGTACCTAGTTTGTATTTTGAAAAAAATTATAAGTGGATTTATAAAGTAAAAATAATTGCTTGAAAACCAAGTTTTGTTTTATAAATTGAGGTTGGTTTTGAATTTTTTTTCCTTCGTTTTGGAAGACTTACAAAAAAATACACCATATGTATTAGGCAATTGACTAATTGAGTAACCAGTAAATATATACTCCCTCCGTCTAACAATCGCCACAATTATCTAAAAGGTAAACAAATGAACAAAATGGATGAAGACTTAAACTTAAAATAAAAAGAAGGCTCTTAAAGAGTTTCGAACCCTTGACCTCTGAAAGAGATGAAGACCATCTCAACCAACATGCCACAAGCAATACTACAATAAGAATAGTTAAACAATCTAATTATTTATGGGATCTGGGTGAGGGCAACCGTCCACCCATGCACTCACCCAGATCCGCCCCAGGATTCAACTCTAATTCCCAAATGGCAGGAAGCCCAAATTCTTGAAGTGAGAGGCCGGTCTCAGAAAAGGTGACAAATAGACTCGAAATATTCTTGTTGTTATTGGTCAAAGCCAACCACTAAATTTTTCTCATGCCGACCGAGCCACAACTTTTTTTCCCAAAAACTCGCGTCGTAGGCTGGGTTCCTGGTCGTCGCATCAACTCCATGATGCCTCCCCTTTTTCGTCGGTTCAGGTCATGTCGTGCTACGTGTTGGGCCGGGTCCTTACACATGCATGAAATGCCACCGCTACCCACTTCATATTCAAGGATTACATATTTAGAAAATCTAGCTCAAATATTTAATCGAGTTCAATATATTAAAATAATGTTTAAAATCTGAGCATCTCCTAAGTCCCAAAAAGTTTGCGATTGCTCGATATTTGCAATCAATACTCATTATATTGTCATATTCAAATATTAGAGCGTTAAAAGATCTAACTCAAACCTTCTACTCCCTCCCCTCCTATCACCATTTTTCGTCGCCTTTCTTTTGGGCACAAGATTTAAGAAGACTATAACCCAATAATTTTCATCCATATTATCTAATATAGTTAACTTTTAAGGTAAGCCTCATTAATTTCACTTAGTTTAGTTCAATTTTGCACATGTCCATTAAATTGAGTTAAAATACATTAAACATCTTTGCTTTAAATTCGGTTCAACCAATTTTGACCTGAAACCTTACAATAAAGCAATTGTTTCAATGATTGACCAACAACTAACATGTATCCAAGGTTGGAAAGATTTGGAGGGAAATTGTATCCAAATACTCTCACCACAATCCCCCTCCGCTTCCTTCCCTCCCTTTCCCTCTTATTTTGCTATCCAAACAAAGTTGAGAGATATGTCCGTTTTGGTTAAGTACATGTCCATTTGCATCAACATCTTCATTAGTCACAATGTTTTCTTTTCCTTGTCAGCAGCTTGATCATGATGAAGCATTGAGGATCCAGCACCGGCAATTTCAGGTACTTTTAATTTAGATTTACTAATTGACAAGTTGATCGATATACCAAGTCATCGTACATTCAAACCCATAAAAAGTTTTAATCGTTCATCTTCTTAGTTTATTTATGTAGAGTTGTCGATACTTTTGCACAATTCAATACTTTTCATCAACTAATAAGGTGTACAATGATATTGACATGTCTAACAATTTCTCATAATGTGTTGCTAGTAGTAGTAGGGATAAATATGTTACTTAGTTAATACCGAGTATATCACTCATTGATCTTTGTTTAACTTTCGAAATAAAGATTTCGAAATACTCCGTAATACTTAGAATTTGATCTATAAAAGTTTTTTTTAATTATACGAGTCTTCATGTATCTAAGAAACTGAATCAATAAGACACATGGGTAAAACTATACCCGTGTCTTACACCACGTCACCCAAGTTTAGTAATATTGTGGCGTATTTCGATTTAGGCTTATTCCGGATAAAAATATGATTTATTTCCAAATAAGGTGTTTTTTTAAGGGGGCTACTTAACGTCGTCCGTCTATTTACTTAGTGTTGTCCATAATTTATGAGTAATTACTGATTTGCCCTTTTTTTTAATTTACTAACCTAATTTAACTCAACTACTTATTAACCTAATTTACCCTACTATTTATCAACATCATTCTAATTACAAGACAACAACAACACTTTATTGTCGAATTAATAAAACGCTTATATTTTGAATTTTTGATTATTCGTCGATTAACACGGACATGTCGAACGCGGAAAATAGTTTTCCTTTTGATTTGAATTTGCCCTATAACGAAAATAATTCGGACGACGACGTTATCGAGGTTAGTCTCGTTATTTTTGTCATCGTGAACGCAATTATGATTTGTATTATTTTTCGTATTAGACGTGACAAAAGAATTCGGCCCAAGTATTAATCGTAAAAGCTCGTACCCGGAATAACTAGCGAAATTACGAGACCATGTTGAGTTTTAAAATTTGTAAATCTCGTCCTGGGACAGTCTTAGAACAGCTAAGACTGAGCCCAGGTTGAGTTTTAAAATTAGTAAGTCTCGGCCTGGGGACAGTCTTAGAACAGCTAAGACTGAGCCCAGGTTGAGTTTTAGAATTTCTAAGTCTCAGCCTGGGGACAGTCTTAGAACAGCTAAGACTGAGTCCAGGTTGAATTTTAAAGTTTCTAAATCCGCTCCTAGGGACAGTCGTAGATATCTCAAATCTCTGGATTTTTTATTTGATTTATGTGTATTTTTGTTTGTTTATTAGTATTTTCCGTAAGTATATTGAATTGCTTTGTCAAACATGCACATTAGGAATTATAATCGATATTGTGGTATCGTAATTTAAGTTACTAATATTTTAGTTTACCGATTCGGCTGATGTTGTTTGTTTACTTATAACGAATTCTTGAATCTAAGTTTTTACTTCAAACGATCTCATTAAATGTCAAGATTGAATTAATTGGAGTCAGGTTGAGCATAAGCGGTTTAATTGTAGTTCAATTGCAATTGAAATATGATGGAAGTTGATGAGTTAAATGTTGGAATGTAATTTTATTTGAATGAGTTAAAGAGAATGTGGGTAAAAAGAGTTGAACAAAGTAAGGGTAAAATGGGTATATTAGGTAGAATACGGACGACGCTAAGTAAAATTATGGACGACGAGAAGCGAAAGTGTTTTAATTAACACCGTAAATGGGGATCGAAATTGGGCCAGATATTACCGTCTTGGTGGGGCAAGAACACCATTATATTTTTATCTAACTTGTATAGATCCCGCGCAATAATGCACGGTAAATTTAGAATTTTATATTTAGTGATTACTCGTAAATATCTAATCGGTACCCTACTAACTTTAAACACTTTCAATCTGTACATTTTGATTTAAGAAAATAATTTAAATTTTCGAAGATAATCGAGTAATCTCATTTAATGCATTTGTCAATAAGTGCTTGACTTGCTAGCAAGTTCAAGAATATATAATTTTTTTTTACAAAGCTAATGATAATATTTTATACTACCTCCGTCCCACTAAGATTGTCACATTTCATTAAAATACTCTTCTCAAATAATAGGGAAATGGGACAATCATTTAGGGACGGATGGAGTAATTTTTAGCTGATTATTTAATTTAAAGTTTTTTTAATCACTAAATCAAACGGCTTGAAACAAAAATACATCCTTATATGTTTAGATCAGTTACAGATTTTGTTAACAAATTAGAATATACGGAGTAACATAATATCAAAATATTATTTGATAAAAAGAGTATTTTATTTATATTTTAAAATCAAAATTTGAAAGGATTTTGTATAATTTTAATACTCATATTTTGTTAGATAAAAAAATACGTGTCATAAATGTTTTTTTTAATAGCCCATACATAATTATTTTATTTATTGAAGAATTTTGCTTTACTTTGATTTGAATTTTGATAGTATAATTATAGGAATTTAATAGTGTTCATTTGTTTCCATATTGAGGTGATAGTATTTTGAAGGGAAAAAATTTCATGAGGTGTTGACACCTAAGCACTCACTATTCTCTTAATAGTAAGAGGATTCTCAGTCTCACAAGTCATGAACTTAGATTTATTTTTCCTCAAAATTCGATTACATATGTTGATGCATGAATGATGATAATTTTCCTACCTATATATCATGAGTAGATTATACAACCAGCTATACATAGCTCTATATATGTGTAACTGGTTTTATGATTTTGAATGTTATCATAATGTTTTCGAGTTTTGTTGTAAATTTTTTGAACTTTAATGTAAAATTGTCGAACTAAATCACATAAATGATTAAGCTCAAAACTTACAACTCAGCTCAGAAACTTGTATAAGCTTATACACAAAAGTTCAACAACTTTGAAGTAGTACATAAAACTGATGGTATAATACTATTTTCTCCTGCCTATATTATATAACAGCTAAGGATACTTGAGGAGTCCATGAATACCGATCATGCATGGCAACGGAATCCTCGCTTATACACGCCACATGGTGATGATGTTGATGATGAACTGACATACCGGGTAAAATAAAAACTGGCCTAGCTTATTTATCGTATCATTATAAATTACAAGGATTTAAGTTGTCTCTTGTGAATAAAACGGGTTGCTATATATGATTTCGATCATCAGGAGTGGTTAGCGCTTCAAAATAATGAAGTCGAAACGGATGATATCGGGTTAAGTGAGGAGATTATCATGGCACATTTAAGACAGAGACAGTATGAATGTCGTACCAATGACGACGACCAATCTGCGTCTCCTGAAATATGTCCCATATGCAAGGTACGTAATATCGAAACTACCTAGATTTAATTTATTGTCTCCTTTTCTACTCCGACTTTTGTCAATTAATTAATCAAATCTCGACTTGGATCTTGTACGCACGTGTTTTGATTAATTATATATGATGGCAGGAACCGTATGTGGTGGGAGAATCGATTGGGGGACTAGATTGTAATACTAATCACGAGTTTCACACGAATTGCATTAGGGGGTGGCTTAAGATCAAGAACGAATGTCCAATTTGTAAGATGACGGCTTTGAATAATGTGTAACAAACAGGCTTCATACGGAGTATTATTTAAATTTGTTGCAATTTTGCCTAAAGGCCATGCAAGTATTTTGTACTAAACTCAAATACGTTGTCTTAGGACTGTCTAATTGAGACGACAAAGCGATTGATGAAACCGAACCTCCAATTAGACCAAAGTCTAATTTGAAAAGAAAAAAAAAACTATCGAAAAGGCATAGTATTTGATATTGCAATCGGCCCAAAAATTTGAAGACGATACTAATTTGGGTGGCAATTAATTCAAAGTACTTGAATCGCCTTAAAATCTTAGGGTCCAGTTGTGCACCGTTCCTCATCTTTCAGTCCATTTTTGAAGTGGGCTTTTAATTTGTCATACAATTATCCGTAAAACCCATTTAACACCTTTTTTTCCCCTTGTATTAATCTTCTCTAGCCTCACAATCATCGATCAATCAATATAAAGTTGGAGTAATAACTTTTTTATCGATACTAAAGAGTTCAACTTTCGAGAAAATGTAAAATTATACGAGTAATTTTTATGAAACAAAATGATATGGAGTATTCTAATAAGAGTAGATAAATTTAAGGAATTTTTTACATGGTATCCCCAAATTTTTTCGATTTCTACGTGGTCCCGCCTCACTTTTCGAAACATACACGGTACTCCTTGGTTATGTAGTAAATGAGCTGTCGTGCCCTTACTAATCTGCTCCGTCAATTTTTTTTTATGAATGAGTCATTATCTTATGAGGTGACACTATTAAATGAGATTAGCATCCTACTTTACTTAAAAGATAGGACCAGCTTCGCTGATGTGGCACACTTCAGAATTTTCAGAAGCTCTCTCGGAGCTCTCTCATTAATTGGACAGAATTGTCCATTCACTTAAATCAAAACACATTTGGCCATTGATTTAGGGGCAAGATGGTAACTGTCTACGCTTAAATATATAAAATAAAAAATATTTTTTAATATTCAAACACTCAATTATATTGTTTGCATAATCCGTATTCTCTATCCATATATTGTTCGAAATTCATGATATATAATTAACATATATGTTAATATATGTTAATACAAATATAAATACTATTATGTATTATTATATAATTATATGTCATATATGTGTCCATATAATTTATTTACGTATTTATATATATAGAGTGAGGATCAAGTGAGTCCCTTTTTTTTTATTTGAGTCCATGAGTCCTATTCTTAGCCATTGATCTAAAGAGGATGAATGGTTGAGATTGCATGTAGTAATTAAGGTAGTAACTACCATATTTTGGAAATAATATGAGAAAATTCTCTCTCCTCCCTAAATTACTGCCAACTGATATCTTCTTCTCTCTCATCTCATTCATTTTTTTCATTCAAACACCCGCCTAACACAAAAACCCTTCACCTTCATCATCTCTCATCTCATTCAATTTTTTCACTCAACTGAAGCACACCCGAGCACTCAATCGCACAACTCAACTCAATCGTTCAACTCAACTCAACTCAATCGCTCACCTTCAACTCGAGCAAGGTTATATTGAAGCAGCTTTCTAACTTTAGCAAACATAATGAACAAGGTGCGATCGCCATTGTTGGAAAACGTAGACAAGTATGCGGACGCTAGACAAAAGATCATCGACGCTCCCAAGAGCAAGCCAACAAAGGGCCGAAAAAAATAACGTGTTTACTGAATTATGTCATCTCTTTTCTAACTACGAATTAATGGTTTGTATTCTTTAGTTACCTGTCTAATTACATTGGTATTTTGACTATCACCAATGCATTGAACCTGTTAAACTCTGTTACACTAACTAGTTGTACCTGTTACTCTAATTTACTGCTGGTGTTACTATGGGGATTACTGAAGTTAACCCAATTTTCTTTGGTCTCACAATCTGTGTGTTACACCGAAGCATTGTAAATGTTACTTTAATGAACAATTTATGTTACTTTAAGTTATTAATGGTGTTTGTACAATGATATTGCAATTAATTCCTCTGACGCATTATATATTGTTTTTTGAAGAACAAATGTTGGTACTTTGTCAATGAATGGAATCAATCCAAGTTATCCCCAGTTACTTTGGCAATGATTTTGTCTAAACAACGCTGTTGTCTTCAGTTACTTCAATGAGTCACACATACAAGGTACCCCTTGGTTCTGTAGTAAATGAGCTGTCGTGCCCTTACTAATCTGCTCCGTCAATTTTTTTTATGAATGAGTCATTATCTTATGAGGTGACACTATTAAATGAGATTAGCATTCTAATTAATAACTAATGTATCCTCATTTAGGATTTCCCTACCATTATTCCCCAATCATCCCCCATTCATGGCTAGGATTAGAACTTTTAGCCACACAAGAAAGTTACACAAAAAATGATTAAAGTTATACGCAATGAGTCTAAAGTTACACTTTTCCACTTCACCATCAACCATCTGAAAATTAAATTTATGTAACTTTAACCTATAATTTAGTAACTTCAACCCTTAACTTTGTAATCAATCAATCAATATATCAATCAATATATATTAATAAAGCAGGAACTTTTCGAGCGATGTGATTGGTCCAAATTTTTTAAGTTAAATAAATAATATAAAAATTTGTATATGAAAAAAAAATCATACTCAGCCTAAGACTCGAAAAATTATCACTATATAAACCCGCGATTATCACCTCATAAGGCAACAAAAATTGGACAGCGACAACGTGAAACAGTTAGTCAATTCTGTTTGAAAAATATTACAATATGGTGAGAAAATTCTATTATATAAATAAAAGTAATCATTCGTCTTTAGATATCAACAAAAATCTTTTGAGTCTTATAATAACTCTTAAGGCTATAAATTGAAGTAAAAATTAGTATCCCACATCGAAAAATTACAATAAGTCTTATAAAAAGCTCTTAATAAATCATACTCCCACATTGAGTTTTATTTGTGATATAAAAATTACAATATCGAAAAATTATGATGAGCTGATGAAATTTTATACTAAATCATAAATAAGAGAAATCATTCGTTTTAGATATTAACGAAAAATCTCTTAATTCTTATAACAACTCTTAAGGCTATAAACTGAAGTAAAATTATCCCACATCGAGAAATTATAATAAGATGATGAAATTCTATTATATAAATAAAAGTAATCACCCGTCAACCAGAAATCTTTTGCGTCATAAAAAGAGTTCAAGTAATACAAAATAATTCTAACTATAATGCACGCGGCACGCCTATAATTTAATTTGACGTTTACCGCATATATTACCTCCTTAAAAACACATTCATGTATGTGGATAATATTATTTTACTATTAGACCTACTCTTACCTTTGACGTACTTACTTTCTACTGTTGTGTAGTGTCAGCAATTCAAGCAATTGAAATTACTTTTTCCTAACGAGCCTTTACTCAATCCTAACGATATTTTACCGTTTTACCCCTCTCATTTCACCACATCAAAAAATTAAGTCTTTGGTTTCCTCTCTAAATAAATCTCAAACCTCATAAACTCCTCATAAACTCACCATGAACCAGAACCACCACGAATATCGAGACCGTTCGGGGTCCGTGGCTGGAGTCGTTGGCTGAGATTGGGTCGGCGGGGACGGCTCAGAGCCGATGGTTGGGTGGTGGGTGGTAGGCGGGTGGGCTGGGTGGTGGTTGTTGGCCGGGTGGGGATCAGGTCGGGTGGGTGAGGGTGGTCTGCGGTGGGGGTTGAGTCAGGTGGTGAGGGTGATCGATGGTGAAGATCGGGTGGGTGAGGGTGGTCGGCGGTGGGGCATGGTGTGGGGGTCAGGGAGGGAGGACGTACGTTGTTGTTGGTGGAGTTTTTTTTTTTTTTTTTTATAATTATTATTTTTATTTAAATTTTCCCTTCTTTGTTTGTTAATTAATGTTTTCCTTTTTCATTTGTTATTTTTTGTTTTTTTCTTTGTTATTAGATAAACTTTTTTGTTATATTATTTGTGGACATGACATAGGTCCACCCCGACGCGGCCACGCGTGGATTTGGGGAGGCGAATGAATCTCCATATGAGATTGTCAAATTGAAATTTAAATCGAAGTTGGAGTCGCCACCGAATTTTATGGTTATTCGGAACCGTTCGAGCCCACTCTATGTCGTAGTGGGCCGTGTACAAAATCCGTGACACTAGGATGGGGGGGAAAATCCGTGATGTAAGATCGACGGAGTTTCGACGCTAGAGACTTATGACACGACCCGACACTGCTAAATACGGGAAGTCTAAAAATAGGAAGTTTTGAAATATGATTTTTTTGAAAAGGCCCGAAAAAATCGGGGAGAACCGGCCCTTTTTCGAGAAAAATGGAAAAGGTGGGCCGGGTGACGGTTTGAAAGTTTCGAAAATAATTTCGAGTTTTAAATTGGGCATAATACCGGCTAGAAAAAGGCTATTTTGAGTAAAATCATGAGTCCTAAATTCGGTATATGTCCGAGGTTTTGAAATTGGATATTTTGAAAAAAGGATGCAAATTTTGAAAAATGACAGTTTTTGAAAAAGATGTGGATCAAGTAGCACGTAGTCATGGAAACAGTATAATGACGCCATGTATGCTCTTAAGCTAAGTCTCGGTCAGTCTATAAGGGTCTATACCAGTGTACATAGCCAATCGAGAATCGGGGCGGACTCCCTAAGTCGAGTTGAGCTTAGGACATGCCGTAAAACCCATACGAATCGGCTAATGGACACCTTTGACATATCCAATTTGGACTACATCAATGGTATAGTGGGACGTCGGTCACCAGTACCGGCCCGGGAAAGATGGGGTTATGCATGAACCGTAAAACTAAAACGCGTATTGTACTAGTCAAACGATTTCTATTCGAGTCTCACCCTGAGGATACCGAAGGTTAGTAACGCATCAGTAAATCCTCAGCAGAGTCGCCAAATTGTGGACATGACATAGGTCCACACCGACGCGGCCACGCGCGGGTTTGGGGAGGCGAATGAATCTCCATATGAGATTGTCAAATTGAAATTTAAATCGAAGTTGGAGTCGCCACCGAATTTTATGGTTATTCGGAACCGTTCGAGCCCACTCTATGTCGTAGTGGGCCGTGTCCAAAATACGGCCCATTTCCGATGTCAGAGTTTATTGGGCTCGTCCCTTTGCAGTTCGATACCGATGCCGACTTGAGCGGTTTATCGTATATTGAATGACTCTCGTTGCCAATGATTTCGGACATCCGGAAACCACGGTTCTGAGTAAGGGGTGAGGGTACGTGTTGGGAAGTTCACTAAGAACACCCAACCCCGCCCGCACATTAGCGGCCTCTACTAGGATATCGAATGATTTTTTAATACGCGCGTTAGTAATACGATGAATGATATGCAAACATTGTTTTCCTAAGCATGTGAGGAATTGAATGGGTTGCTAAGTCGGTTTAATGCATGAAAAATTAACGTCAAAGTTGAATTTAGCATGTGAGGTTCGTTTTAGTATAATAAAACAAATGATGAAAAGAATGAATTTGCTACAAGATGAACAAACGAGTTAGTATCGATTTGTAAAATAATATAGCAAAAAAATAAATAAATATGCGAGATCGAGAAAATAAATATTAATCGAAATCTGAAAAATATTGTTAAAAGACGCTGTTTTGTATAAAAAACGAAGTTCGAAAAATAATAAAAAATGAAGAAAAACGCGCCGCGGCAGCCGGCCGCGCGGCTCGCCCGGGATTCCGGCGAGTCGCGTGTCGGTCTGTTTTTTGAAGACGATTTTCGAGGATTCGACTAAACCGCGTACAAATATTGTATAACTTGTACTCGATCTAGTATTTTCGATATTCGTTATATTCGATAATTGACTACGAAATCAATATCAAATACTCGGAATAGTTTTAAAAAAGATGTAAATTTTGGAAATAGTTTCGTAGAATAAATAAAATAAAACGAACGAAAAGGCTAAAAAAAGATCCGGGTTTCAGGCCCGTGCGCGAGTCGCCTGGGCGTGGCGCGACTCGCGTGCGGGTCTGTCCGATTTTTATTTTTTGTTCGAAATTGCTAATTTTGATAAATCGCATACAAAATATGAATTAATTTGTATTCGATTTTATGTTTTCGATATTCGTCGTACCCGATATTCGATTATGAAATCGATATCGAGTATTCGGAATGAATTAAGAAAAAGTTTTGTAAAAAGAAGTTTGAACGAAAAAAGATGTAACGATTTTAACATCGTCGAAATCTTAATATAATTTTTTTTGATACAATATTCGATTATAGAAAATCGATATCATATTTTTAAGAATGCTTGACATATGAAAATAGTTTTTGATAATATCAATATTAGAAGATAAAAAAACGACGAATGACCCGTAAAAAAAGGACCGACGCATGACCCGTAATAAAAAACGAGACGGAGAAGAAGATGAGAAAGAGAAATCGGGTTTTGCTACACCCTCAACCTACATGCTTTTGTTTACTCGGATCGGGGCTCGTCAGAATGTGGCTAGGCACGGGAGCGTCGAGGTGATGTCGGTCGGGTTAGGGTGGCTCAGTGAAGGTGACGGGGACGAGGGGTCGGTTTCCTTCGGGTTTGGATGTAATATCGGTTTCTCGATGCTAAGTGTAAGGAGTTTTATGGATGTGTGAATTATTGATTGTTCGGGAATTCTGTGTGTTGTGATATTTTCTGATCTTTAGTTGATGTTGTGGAAGGGGCTATTTATAGGAAATTCCCGACCTTGGCTAGGAGAGGTGCATTTGAATTAGAACTACCGCTTAGGATAGGAAACGTAGGAAGTTGTGGGAAATAAGAATTCTGTTTTCTTGTGAAGGAAGAAAAAGGAAACCCGGCTGGTTGTGTGCTGCTCGGCCGAGTGTTTGCACTCGGTCGGGTGTTTGAATCGGTTTTCGGATAGGATTCCTGCTTGAGATCGAATTCCATCCTTAAACGGAATTGTTTATTATTTTGTGAAGCTGATTTTTTGTAGAGTTTGAGTAAGAATCAGCCGTGTGAGGTGTCACGGCTGACTCACGTGTCTCGGGAAAATCTTTGACCGGGTTTTGACTCGGTCGCTAAAAGACGGTTTTACCCCTGGTGTCGGATTCGACCCAAATTAGTGTCATTTGATTCGAAACGACCCACTGGGCCTGATTTTGAGGTTAGTTTTGTGAAATTTGTACTCCGTAAAAAGCCCAAGCTAAATATCCATGATTTTGAGCCCATTTCCGAGTACGTTAAAGCATGTTTGCGTCCGATCATCATCGGGTGTTTGTCGGAAACTGCTATAGACACCTGGCGGTCAAAATGTGGGTGTCTACATTATTTTATTTTATTTTAGTTGAAACTTTTAAATTCAGCTATCCCTAACCAGTTAATCAAACAATAATAATACAATCTAAAAAAATTGTAAATAAATGAACGATTTTACATCATCGTTAATTGAATTAGAAGTCATGATTGAAATCAGGAGCAATTGATTATCTAAAATGATGAAGCAAAACGGTATTTAATTTCAATGTCAAAGTAAAGTTTATATAGGGGTATAATGGGAAAAATTTAGGAAAATTCGTTAGGATTGAGTAAAGGCTCTAACTTAATTAGTGTCATTATCATTGTTACTAAAAATCGGCCCGTGCACCTCAGACTCGATTTTTTAAATTTAAATAAAGAATATATGAATTTGTATAGAAAAAAACAATCATACTCCATTTAATATTAAAAAAATATCACTATATAAACCGACGATTATCACCTCATTAGGCAACAAAAATTGGACAACGACAGCGTGAAACGCTTAGTCAATTTTGTTTGATACGAGTAATTGTTTTAATATTTATTTACTCACCCTCAAAAAATATATAATTAAAATTTTGAATTTTTTAAATAATTATTATAGTTTCAATATATTTTTTAATTTAAATAAAGAATATATAGAAATTTGTGTAGGAAAGAAATAATCTCACACGAGTATTATGATGAGATGATGAAATTCTATAGAAGGAAGAGCAATAATTCGTTATTAGATATTAACCAATAATCTTTTGAATCTTAAAAAAGTTGCTAAGATTACAAACTTAGATAAAAATTATCGCACATCGAAAAATTATGATGAGATGATGAAATTATATATAAATAAAAGTAATCATTCGTTCTTAGATACTCCTTCCCCTTCTTCCACTTTACTTTTGGGAAGAAACCAAGAAAGATAAAATAAAAGGAAGTGAGGTTACAAATAATATGAATCACAAAATATATACTAATAAGGAAATAAAACATCTTAGTGAATTTTCCTAAAAGGAAAATGTGGAACATCTTATTGAAGGGGAGAGAGTACTTCGGTAAACCAACAATCTTTTGAGTCTTAGAAAAAGCTCATAAGATTATAAACTTTTAATTATTATAATATACTCCCTCCGTTCCAATGAATTGTTTGCCTATTTCATATTGGGGCGTCTTAATGAATTGTTTGCCTTTCTATTTTAGGAATATTTTTTATATTCAATTTGACCCTTCTCATGAATTTTGCTCCACATGTCACCTCCTCATTGGATTCCTTACCCTTGATGTCAAAAGGAAAGGCAAACAATTCATTGGAACGGAGGGAGTATAATTTATTATATTAATGTGATGTTTGACCATTTAAAGTAAAAACTTTTAAGTTTCATTTAATAAAAAAATTATTGTAACAAAAATATACAAATGAAATAAAAGTAGTTAGATTTTGTGGTAGAAATTTTTTTCATTAGAGTATAATTTCATATTATTAATTGAAAAAGTGATGAATTTATTCTTATCTCTCACACAATTAAGTGTTAAAAAGAATTGTTAAGACTACAAACCAAAAATCAATATATATATATATATAGAGTGAGGATCCGGTGAGTCTTCATCTTTAGATGAGTCCGTCCTTTCAATCTGGACCACACAATCAAACAAGATTGAATGGCTGAGATTGGACCACGTCATTAAGGAAGAGTAACAAGGCCTTTGCATACACAAACATCATAACTCTTTGATTTCATATTACTGTGACATTATTACTGTGACACTGCTACTGTGACATTATTACTGTGACACTGGTACTGTGACATTATTACTGTGATACTGCTACTGTGACATTATTACTGTGACATTATTACTGTGACATTCTTTGATTTCATATTACTGTGACATTATTACTGTGACACTGCTACTGTGACATTATTACTGTGACACTGCTACTGTGACATTATTACTATGACACTGCTACTGTAATTCCTTATTACTGTGACATTCTTTGATTTCATATTACTGTGACATTATTACTGTGACACTGCTACTGTTACTGTGATATTTCTGTTAATGTAACACTGCTACTGTTACTGTGACACTGCTACTGTAATTCCTTATTGATGTGACATTCATTGATTTCATATTACTGTGAGACTGCTACTGTGACATTATTACTGTGACACTGCTACTGTGACATTATTACTGTGACACTGCTACTGTGACATTATTACTGTGACACTGCTACTGTAATTCCATATTACTGTGACATTCTTTGATTTCATATTACTGTGACATTATTACTGTGACACTGCTACTGTGACATTATTACTGTAATTCCTTATTACTGTGATAGTGTCACAGTAAGATAGTTCTGTTACTGTAACAGTGTTCTGTTACTGTGACATTATTACTGTAATTCCTTATTACTGTGATAGTGTCACAGTAAGATAGTTGTGTTACTGTAATAGTGTTCTGTTACTGTAACATTATTACTGTGACATTATTACTGTAATTCCTTATTACTGTGATAGTGTCACAGTAAGATAGTTGTGTTACTGTAATAGTGTTCTGTTACTGTAACAGTAAGATTATATACGATGAAGATGACGCTGAATCTCAGCCATTCATGTGATTTGATCATGTGGCTGTGATTCGCGGGACGGACTCATTTAAGATAGAGAGACTCACGAGATGCAATTCCTATATATATATATATATAGGGGGGATCAGGGGAGTTAGCAACTCTTGGAGAGTTGCTTAGTGTTGATCCCCTCCATCCATTCATCCTAATATGGATGGTGAATGGATGTGGTTCAATTATAAAAAAAAAAGGAGACAATGAACTGACATAGCAGCAGTGGAGATAGGGAAACATCCCCTCACCCAAATCAATCCCTACATTACTTCCCTCGTACACTTCCCAATCCCCTCATTTTCAATTCGTTTCTCAACTCAATTCATATCTCTCTAACAAAACCCCAACAAATAATTACCATTAATAACTCCGACCATACTCCGTCAACTACTCCGACCATACTCCGTCAACTACTCTGACCATACTGCGTTTTTAACCCAACATACTCCGTCAGTAGCTTCGATCATCATACGAAGGTATCTTCATCTTCATCTTCATGCTTCTTTTTCTTCATCATCTTCATATTCATATTCATCTTCATCTTCATGCTTCTTTTTCTTCATCATCTTCATATTCATCTTCATCTTCATGCTTCTTTTTATTTTTCATATCTTTTTTTTGTATTTATAAAATTATGGGAAATTCTATCGGGTGCCCCTCAACTATTCACTTTTCCGGCTTGTACCCTCGCGTTTTGACTATTATTACTGGTAGCCCTAAACTGTCTTATTAACCAATAAACGTGCCCTTTAGCCTTTAATCCGTCACTTTAGACGTTAAGTGGTGACATGGCATCGCTGATGTGTCTTTTTTTTGCTGACTAAACTCTCCCTCCATTGCAGCAACCTACTGTACCATATTTTCCCTCCAATTTCACAAAATTTCCCTCCAACTTCCCTCTTTATATTTTCATTTTCCCTCTTCAATTCACATCTCCCTTATTATAACCCCTACTTCTCATTACCCTATTCTCTCTCTGTAATTTCTTTCTTCAATCTTCCATTATTCTTCAATCTTCCATTATTCTTCTTCAATCTTCCATTATTCTTCAATCTTCAATTAACCCAGAAAAAATCTTGAATATGACTACTTTGTTATGTGGGTGGGTGAAGAACATGTAATTGTTACTAGAGGTTTTAAACCCGAAAATGCGGTTGAAGACAATGAAGTCTCAAGCAAGGACGTTTTCAATGGTGGTGTTTGTGCGGGCAAGAAGATTTCTGCGGACATCGGAGTCTTAAAATTCTGGATGAAGTATAATGCTTTAGTGTTAGTAGTTATTGCATTTGTTGTTCTCTTTAAAATGTAGAATCACATCCTTTTAGTTGTTCATGTAATGATGAAAATTTAAGAACGGAAGAAGACATTAAGAAGAAAATTGGGTGTTTGCTCTTTTTTGTACACTTAAACTTTAGGAAAATGGGTAATGGCGATTAATTCCAAACGACGGCAACCGTTTGCAGGAATACGATTAACACATCGCATCTGAAAATATAGTACACAGCATACGAATACAGCAGTACGAAGATGCAGTAACCGATTACATTGCAGCGGATAATACGAGTTACTGTGAGTCCACAAAATACAAAGTCACATAAAACAAGTACTACTAGTGCTGAACCAAACGCAGCTGTAATTAGCTAAAGTAGTTCTATAAGCAGCTGAAATTTAACAATTCCTAAACCAAACAAAATGCATTAGGTTTCATTAGTCACAAAAGGCAAAATGTGTCATTAACAAAACCATCGTATCATCATTCATCCCGCTTCGAGAGTTGTTACTTTCGACAGGATCCTCCAACTTTAAGTTCTTAATATTGTCGGGAAGAGTACAATCTACTACAACAGAATCAGTCTTTTTTGCCCTACTGCTGCCAAAGAAAGAATCGCTAGTACCGGGAGTACTAAAAGCAAAACTACGACCACCAACCTCACCATTGTCTCCAAGATTCAGTTTTCTCATGTCATTAGGAAGTTGGGCTCCCAAAGGAACAGAACTCGAACCACCGCCACCACCACGTGAAGCACCAGTTACATCCGATCCTCTAAGAACACTTTGTGCACGCTTGAGTACGGAATTCGAGACCCGCTACTGGGTTGTTCCTGATGAATGAGGATGTCGACATAATTTTTTCTGGGTTAATTGAAGATTGAAGAATAATGGAAGATTGAAGAAGAATAATGGAAGATTGAAGAAAGAAATTATAGAGAGAGAATAGGGTAATGAGAAGTAGGGGTTATAATAAGGGAGATGTGAATTGAAGAGGGAAAATGAAAATATAAAGAGGGAAGTTGGAGGGAAATTTTGTGAAATTGGAGGGAAAATATGGTACAGTAGGTTGCTGCAATGGAGGGAGGGTTTAGTCAGCAAAAAAAAGACACATCAGCGATGCCATGTCACCACTTAACGTCTAAAGTGACGGATTAAAGGCTAAAGGGCACGTTTATTGGTTAATAAGACAGTTTAGGGCTACCAGTAATAATAGTCAAAACGCGAGGGTACAAGCCGGAAAAGTGAATAGTTGAGGGGCACCCGATAGAATTTCCCTAAAATTATTTATCTTTATTATCCACAAAAAAAAAGAACAACTTCATCTTTAAGATGAAATTTGAAGATGAAGTTGTTCTTTTTTTGTGGGATGAATGAATGTTGAAGATGAAGATGAACAAGTTATTTAGTGCGTAATGTTCTTACAGAATTGCAAGACCACACACTTTCAGTTGTACAGTCACACTCATTATGTTGTAGAATCACGCAACTGTACACTCATTGTAGTCACATATTCAGTTGTATAATCACACTCATTATGATGTATAGTCACACTCTTTATGTTGTAGAATCACTCAGCTGTAGAATACCTTCACAATCATTTCATCTTCATGCTTGTTTTACTTTTCATACTTTTTTTTTGTATTTATAAAATTATTCATCTTCATTATCCAAAAAAATGAAGATTAAATATGGATTAAAATGAAGGTTGAATACGAATGAATGAAGATTGAATATTTAATGAATGTTATAATTTGTATAGTCACACAGTTGAAGCTGTAGACTACCACGTTATAACATATTAAGTGTGACTGTCTATCATATTAAGTGTGACTATCTATCATATTATGTGTGACTGTCACAACCACATTATAACATAATACAACGTGTGACTGTCTATCATATTAAGTGTGACTACCACGTTATAACTGTGTGATTGTCCATCATATAGAGTGTGGTTGTGACATTACAACTGTATAACTTTTCAAATTAACAAACCAAACAAAAAAATGGAATTCCAAATGCAAGATACCAAATATATATGTATGTACTCATCTTACCTCCTGCATGTTGAACATAAATTTTCGACTGGACATTTTCGAGCACATACGAATCTTCAAGGAACAGCACCATTGGAGCATGGAGATGTAGAGGGTTTAGTTATTTTACACCATTGGAGCATAGTTTCTTTATATTTATTATTGTTGGTATTTTGTAGGGTTGTTATACTTATGATTGTTATATTTCTCAACAGTCGCTGTTGAGAAAGGTCACATTTCATTAAAGTTAGAGATGAATGCGTGCGTTGCAAGATTGATAGTGTGTAATATAGGGTTTCTTTTTATCACACAGTTGTATAGTCACAGAGATTATGTTGTATAGTCACACAGTTGAAGTTGTATAGTCATACTCGTTATGTTGTAGGATCACAGTCATTATGTTGTAGGATCACACAGTTTATGTTGTATAGTCACCCAGTTAAAGTTGTATAGTCACACTCATTATGATGTACAATCATGCAGTTGTAGAGTCATTGTATTGTAGAATCACACAAATTCTTGCAATGATTAGTGTATGTAATCATCTTTGCTAATGATGATTGAAATATAAATAAGTACGAGTATAATTTAGTTGTATAGTCACAGAGATTATGTTGTATAGTCACACAGGTGGAAGGATAAGTGATTTTGCTATAGACCTCGCGTGATTAATTATGAAACCAGAAAATAGCGATGAAAATATATTTACATTGGACAAACTCCATCCTTTACGTATAGTACGTTAAACATAAAAACATTCTAACCCACCAAATATCATTTACACATAGTACGTTCATCCTAAAGCAAATATTTTATCTCACATAAACACACAAGAGCTTAACGATGGTCTCCGGTACGTGCGCAACAATACATTGTCCAATTACGTGGTCGGTCGTTGTATCTTCTACGACCTTCTTCTTCCCACCGCCCCTTTTACCAACATTCATCTTTCCACCAACTATTTCGCTGCAACAAAACACACAATCAATCTAAATCACACAACACAACTGAATATATGACTACAATGACTCTACAACTGCATGATTGTACAGCATAATGAGTGTGACTATACAACTTTAACTATGTGACTATACGAATCAGAGCAAATTATTTATACATTCATTAAATATTCAACTTTCTTTCATCCATATTCAACCTTCAATTTTTTTTTGTGAATAATGAAGATAAATAATATTATAAATACCAAAAAAAAGAAGGAATGAAAAATAAAACAAGCATGAGGATGAAGATGATTAATTATTTTAAAGATGCTCTAAAAAGATAAAAACAAATACCTGAAAATCATCGAGGTTCGGAAGTAGAGATTTGACGAACGTGGAAACTTGAATGTACATAAAAAAATACCTGAAAAAAGTCACACAATTTAAGTTGTATAGTCACACACTTTAAGTTGTACTGTCACACTCAGTATGTTGCATAGTCACACTCATTATGTTGTAATCACGCAGCTGTAGAATACATTGGGATCAGGGTATATCATGCGTTTAACCATCTTCATTTCATGCTTGTTTTATTTTTCATACCTTTTTTTTGTATTTATAAAATTATTCATCTTCACTATTAAAAAAAATGAAAGTTGAATATATATGGATGAATGAACAACTATGACTTTAAAAAAATGAAAATATCTAAACATTCATTAAATATTCAACATCCATTCATCCATATTCAACCTTCATTTTTTTGGATAATGAAGATGAATAATTTTATAAATACAAAAAAAAAAGTATGAAAAATAAAACAAGCATGAAGATGAAGATGATTCAACGAATGATACCTTAATCCCAAGGTATTCTACAACTGCGTGATTCTACAACATAGCGAGTGTGACTATACAGCATAATGAGTATGATTATACAACTGAATATGTGACTAGAATGAGTGTACATCTGCGTGATTCTACAACATAATGAGTGTGACTGTACAGCATAATGAGTGTGACTTTGCAATTCTGCAAAAATATTACGCACTAAATGACTTGTTAATCTTCATCTTCATCTTCAAGCTCCATTCATCCCACAAAAAAAGAACAACTTCATCTTCAAACTTCATCTTAAAGATGAAGTTGTTCTTTTTTTTAGATAATGAAGATGAATAATTTTATAAATACCAAAAAAAAGATATGAAAAATAAAAAGAAGTTTGAAGAAGATGAAGAAGATCGAAGATGAAGATGAGGATGAAGAAGAAGCTAAAAAAAATGAAGATGATCAAAGTTTATGCATAAACATACCTTAGTATAATTATCCGTCATGTTGTGTTAAAAACGGAGTATGATCGGAGTTGTTGACGGAGTATGGTCGGAGTTATTAATGGAGCTTATTTGATGGAGTTTTGTTAGGGAGAGATGAATTGAATTAGGGAAATGAATTGAAAAGGTGAGAAAGAAAGTAATGAAGAAGGGAGAGTTTGATTGAGGAGAGGATGCTCCCCTCTCTCCACTGTTGTTTGTCAGTTTGTTGTCTCCTTTTTTTTACCCATCATCCATCTAAGCCATCCATTCAAACCAAGATCAAGGGCCAAAAATACAACTTCCCAACTTCTCACTTTTCACCAAACTCCCTTGATCCATTTTCTATATATATATATATATATATATATATATATATATATATATATATATATATATATATATATATATATATATAAAGCAGGAACTTTTCGAGCGATATGATTGGTCCAAATTTTTTAATATATTTTTTAAGTTAAATAAAGAATATAAAAATTTGTATATATAAAAAAAAATCCTACTCCACCTAAGACTCGATTTTTTATTATTTAAATAAATAATATAAGAATTTGTATAGAAAAAAAATAATCCTACCCCATTTAAGACTCTAAAAATTATCACTATATAAACCGACGATTATCACCTCATAAGGGAACAAAAATTGGACCGCGGCAGTGTGAAACGATTAGTCAATTCTGTTTGATAATTGTTTTAATATTTATTTATTTATCTCGAAAAATATAAAATTAAAATTTTGATTTTTTAAATAATTATTATTAATAATTATTATAGTTTTAATATATTTTTTAATTTAAATAAAGAATATATAGAAATCTGTATGAGCTTATGAAATTTTATACTATATCATAAATAAGAGAAATCATTCGTTTTAGATATTAACGAAAAATCTTTCGAGTCTTATAACAACTCTTAAGTCTTAAGTCTATAAATTGAAGTAAAACTAGTATTACCCCGTGCAAAATTTGCACGGACCTGTTTTATTCCAATTTTAATTGTCATTTTCTATGTTATACTCCCTCCGTTTCAACGAATTGTATACGTTTGCTTTATACAAGTACGTCGATGCTATTGTTCTTTTGTCTATATCGTTAATTACGTATTACCAAAAATTATAAAAATTTGATATTCATGATGTATTTAATTAGACGATGTAAACAAGATCCCTCATGACTATTTTTTATCTTATATATTAAAAATTATATTGAAAATTCTTCTCATTCATGAATAGTGTCAAAAAATCAAATGTATAAAATTCGTTGGAACGGAGGGAGTACGATTTACGTCCCTACTTTTCTATTTTTGTAAATTATTTCGTTTGAACTACAATTTTCTATTTTTTTGTTATAATTTTTGAACGTCCAAATCTACTGTATTTATTACTCATATTTTTTTTAAAAAGTTTTTTTTGCTTTTTTATCAGTGGAATATTACGATCTTATTTGAAGCGGGATGGTAGATCTTTTTTATACGGCAGTTGTTTATCTAGTTTGAGGCAGAGATGGGGATGGTAGACTTTTTTTTTGGTTTTTTATGTTATACTCACGGTAGTTTTTTTATGTTTATGTTATATGGTAGTTGTGTAGTTAAATATTAAACTTTCGACTTATCTTCCTATTTTTCGAGATTTGAGAGATAGATAATCGAATATCCTTCCTTTTTATTTTTTGTTTTGTTAATCATTAAAAGTTTTACGTTTTAGTTAACTTTGGAAAAATCCTGGTAAGATTCGACCGTCATATGTTTCGTATATTTTGTTGAAAATCTAGTCAATTCAGATTAAGATATTCATTTGTTACGTACATGTTTTTTTTCGCTTATTTAGTTTATATTGGTCGCTTTATTTTTTGAATTTTTTTGTTTTAAATTAATCAAATACAATAAAATTCGGGTTTTTCTATGGGATACCCCTCAACTATTGGCTTTTTCAAGTGGTACCCCTGCCTTTTTCGAATTACAAGATGTATCCCTAAATTTTGTAAATTAGTCTATATTGTAACCAAAGTTATAATTTTCCAACAAAAATTTCTCAATTGATGATATAAATAGTGATTATTCCCTATTTTACTTTCATCAACCATGATATATTTCTTCAATTTGCATCCTTTACTCGAAAAACTCCATTCCACCATACTACGATATGGGGGTGACGGAGGGATTGGGGTTGAAGGATTTAAAAGAATGAGGGAGATAGGTCGACGTCGGCCGACAATAGAGTGCGCTGTGATGGACATTTGGTGGCTTGGTGAATGGTAAAGAAAAAGAGGTGGTTTGTAGCATCAAATTGGATTGATTAATATGTTAATTATTCATTTTACAAAAAATAGTTGTAATATACTTATCACTTTGGTTATGATATGGAATGATAAGTAAAGTTTAGGGGTACACCTTGTCATTCGAAAAAGGCGAGGATACCACTTGGAAAAGCCAATTATTGAGGAGTACTCCATAGAAAAACCCATAAAATTAAGTATAATTATTAAAACATTATTTAAGCTACATACCAAAAAAACATTATTTAAGCATTAGATCCAATAAAAGCGTAATTAATATTTTATGTAGGAAGTGAAAATTAATAAGTCATAATAAAAGTTTAACTAAAATAAATTGTAACTTACTGCTGTATGATTAAGCGAGTTAAGTCATAATTATTAATTTCAATTTTATCGTGGTAGTTATTTTTATACAAACTTCATTTAGTAGTTAATGTTGTGAGAAGTGATTATTTTATTCTCCAAATATTTGTGGTGTTGCCACGTATGCGTTTTTTTGGTGAGAGTGAATGTGGTGGCTCTAAAAGACATTACTTTATATAAATAGGTATTATCGCACATCGAAAAATTATACTAATAAGATGATGAAATTCTATTATATAAATAAAAAGAATCATCCGTCAACCAGAAATCTTTTGAATCTTAAAGAGTTCAAATAAAATTATTTCACATCGAAAAATTATGATGAAGTGATGAAATTCTATATCATAAATAAAAGAAATCAATTATCCTTAGATGTCATTATATCAATAAAAAAAATCTGAGAATAACAAAAGGTACATCATCAGTGTAATTATTATACTTCGTACAAGATACTTGAAAAGTTTCTTAAAATTTTATTTTTAAAATGTAATTAATTATAATAATTTTTTTTTTCAACATCACTAACAAGCGGCCCATGTATCGGTATCTTTGACTATAATTTATTATTAATAGCATGATTCAAGAGTTTAATTTTTTTAAAGAAAGTGAGATAACGTAAGAGATTTTTATATTTGACAATTTATAGAAATTGTCTCAAAGTATTTGCACAATCTTATGTGTACTTAGTTAATCATATGAGCAATATTTTAATCCCTTATTAGATTAATTATTTATACATTTATTGTGTAAGAAATAAACACGTTGTTTTATACTATCATGAAATTTAATTACTCATATCGCTATATATCCACTCTACGTACAATATATTTTTGAATTATCTATGTCAAATTAGATATCTTACTTTACATTGATACGTAAATATTATTTGTCATTTTATTTATTAGATATTACATTTATAATAATAATAATAATAATAATAATAATAATCGCTGCCCCTAAACTTATGAAGTCTTTGGATATATATTTCACGAGGGTTGTGGCTACTGCGGAATCAGATTTCTCCTTTACCTCCCGTCGGGTTGCCTTATGGAAGTCTCAGCAAGGCCGTCATGCTTCTGATTGGCTCCGCGCTGTCCCTATTTCTGGGCTGGGCCAGACTATGAACGGGCGGACGTACCGATGTGTGCTTAGCTATCGGTTGGGCATTTTTTTGTTTTCTGTGCCTGGACCGTGTTCTGCCTGCTCTCGGGTTTTTGGCGACGATATTTTTGGGGACCATGCCGTGTCTTGCGCGGGGGTTGTCGGTATTAAACATCGACATAACCTCGTTCGTGACACACTTTTGGATATCTGTTTCCGTTCCGGGGTCTCGGCTGGGAAGGAGATCGATATTGGCTTGATTGATGATCATGATAGATCCTTGCGTCTTGCAGATTTGCTTCTTTATTCGTGGGATAGGGGGCGTGACGTTTGCGTAGATCTTACCGGGTCTTCTCCTTTGACTTAGTCCGGGCTCTCTGATTTCGCGCCAGGCCGTGCTGTGGGTGACGCTGCCCGGGGCAAATGCGTGAAGTACAGGGACCTATGCTCGGGGCTTGGGTATGGATTTTTGTCTTTTTCCTTTTCTTCGCTGGGGGAATTGGAGGCGGATGCTATCGGCCTACTCAAGAGGATTCAAAAAAATTTGATAGCACAGGATGTCGGAGCACGCGCTGCTCCTTTTTTTTTACCAGACTTAGCTTCGCTAAAGCTAAGGGGGTGGGAGCCCAGATTGTATCTCGACTACCTACCAATTTTTCGTAAACTGCTTTTTGATTCATCAATAAAATTCTCCATTTTATAATAATAATAATAATAATAATAATAATAATCCGTAGATAATATTGTTGAATGCGAAACTTATAGAGTAACAAATAAATATTCCGTATAAATATAAATGAATAATGGTACGAATATGTAGTTGAAGATGTACTTGTGTGAGAGGTACTTTAATTAATCTTTCCAACTGTAATATACGCTTATAATTTAATTTGACGTTTACCCCAAATAATATCTACCTAGAACTACATTCACGTATGTGGATAATATTTGTTTACTATTATGCATAATAACTTGATGTCATTATCAACGTCATTAAAAATAGGCCCGTGCATCGCACGGACTTTTCAACTAGTTATATACTAAACTCAGAAATTTAAAAGTTGTCGGCGGCGACGTGGTGGTGGTGGTCGTGGTGGTCACTGGAGACGTGGTGGTGGTCGGTGACGTGGTGGTGGTCGCCGGTGACGTGGTGGTGGTCGTCATGGTGGTCGCCGGTGACGTGGTGGCATCGGAGTGGTGGTCGGCGCATGGGTGGTGGTGGCAGCGATAGTGTTCAGTGGTAGTGGTTGATGATGTTGGATGATAAGGTAGCAGAGAGAATTGAGTTTTTCTTTTATGAAAAATAAATAAACATAGTAGCATCTCAACCCTCCATCTCAAGTTGATGCAAGGTCTAACAACAATACTTATGAATTTATAGGGTACTTTGGCCTTATGTGAACTATCTGACCCCTTAACTTTGGACAATTGTGAGATTAAATTTCATAGGTTTTAAATGTTGTAATTAAGCCCCATAACTTTGAGTAAAAGTGAAATTTGATTCAAATTTTATTCTCAACATAAATTATATCATTAAATCATGTTATATATAAACTCAATGTACACTAAATAATTATTAATATTATAAAAGCAATTAAATAATTTATTAACATAATTTTAATTTTTTAAAAATAATTTTAATATATTCCGTAATTTATGCTCCGTATAATCTATGAGATTAAGTTACAAATTTTCGATTTTATGTAATTCTCTCAATTTTATTTTTTTTCAAAAAATGTAAAAATTGCATACATTTTAAAAATATATAATTATTTTTATCGTATGCTGAGAAAATGTATAAATAAATGGAGTTTTTGTTTTTAAGATACAATTTTAATTGAAAAAATAAAAAAACTTGGATTGAATTTCACTTCTACCCAAAGTTATGGAGCATAATTACTTTAATTGAAACGTAAGGGGATTAATCTCACGATTGATCAAACTTAAGGATGCTAATCACCACTTTTTCAATTGTTTATTAAAGGTATAAGTTTTGAATATGATTTATAAAAAAGGTAAGAGATATGAATTAAATTTTAAAAATATAGTAAAAAATAAAACAAATAAGCAACAAAATTTGAGAAGGGGAAAAAATCATGAAAAGAAGAAATAAATAAATGAGAGAAAATACAAATAAAAAACTTACCTAAATTAGTTAGAGCCCTTAAAAATTGCCTCCTATATCCAAGTCACCTCACTTCCTATTCTTATTTTCTTTCATTTGTAATCTTCAAGCAAACCAATTCTCATAAAATATACTCCGTACGTATTTGTGCTTTCATTTTAGTTTCACCATTCTTTCTTCCTTTCAATCGGTATACTTCTTTCCTTCATTTGCTTCATTGCAATTCACAACTACTTTTGCCATGTCTATGGTTTTAAATTGGTTATTAAAGTTAGGATTCGATTTACAGAAGATGAAAACGAAACTAAAATTTCGACTCGTAACCAGGAGTTATAGTCCATCAAAGGTTTTTTTGGTCGAATTAACTTTGAATGATCATACTCCCGTTCAAATCATAATAGTAGACCTTGTAAAAATGATCAATTTAAACGTTTTAATCATTTGTTTATTTTTATATTATAGTCGAGACGGAGCGAGTATATAAAATTCATAAAAATCACTCTGTACTAGTTTTTGAACTCAGTTTGTATGCAAGAGTTATAACTCAATAAATAAAAAATTTCACAAAGACGAGGACACCTTAGAAATTGGAAGGGACCTCAAAAATTAAATTAATAAGTTTAAGAAGTGCATATGTTTATTTTGTAAATAGGCACCTTAATATAAAATTGACTGTTACTTGTACTTACTTGTACTTATTTTTAATGTTCTACTTAAAATCGAAAAGGTAAAAAATGAAAAACAAATCAAAAAAAATATTTCATGTGAGTTTGTTACTGTAATTAGTTTGTTACTCCATGTTATGTTCTTGCATATGAAAGGTTGCAACCTTGCATATGAAATGTTGCAACCTTACAAAAGTATAACACTCTAAAACTCGATGACCATTGACAAAATAGATCACAGTGTGAGATATGGCATCAAACAGAACTCAAAGTAATGATACTCAATCAACCAATGCAACTACGGAAATAAGCCACAACGCTTCTTCTGATAACAATGGTGCGCATTATTCCTAAACTTCTTATTATTTGACGTTTTTGTCTTCCCATTTCAATAAAATACTACATATATATAAATATACAATATTATTTTTTTGTAACATGTCATTTGTGACTTCAGATGAACAAGGATCGATAAGAAGTCTAGGAGAATCCATTTCGCGCTTAAACTTAAATAATCAGTTGAATGGACTCGCTTTAAATCCAAGCCCAACTGAGGAGGGTTTAGCCTCAAACAATAATGAGGCTCAAAACATGGGACCCAATGAACTAACAAGGGTCCCAAACAATCCTAGCCAACCGAGGGCTAGAGCTAACACTCACTCTCATCCAAGCCCCATTGGTCACCCTGGAAGGACGATGCCTAGGAGTCGTCCGAATCTAACAATGCTCGACGCACTTGCGAGTATGAACCCTAGGCATGTAGGAAGTCCCGGGGCAAATCCAAGGCCTACCAATCTCGGGGGTCCGTGGGCAGCACGGTCGACTGAGAGACCACATGTTTCTTCTCAACCTCGATTAGAGGGTGCGCGCCCTGATCCAACGTTGTTTGGGTACATTACTCAAACGCTGCAACAAGCGGAAGCTGGCCCAAGCAATATGGCCCCCAGATATCGCGCACCTGGTTCAACGAGCTCCGGATCCCAACATGTTGGACAACCAGGGACACTTGCGGTGCCTCCACCACATATACTAGAGATGATGGCTGCTGAAATACATGGGACCAGCCAAACACATGAGGTTCGTGATCCAGAGTATACTCTATTTTAGATTTTAGATATGTTTCTTGTCTTTTCTCTGTTATTTAAGGTTGATATACTGCCCTTCAATCCAATCCAGCTAGGGATAACATTTACTCCCTCCAACCACTATGATTTACCCACTTTTATTCATATTCAAATGTGAAGGATTAAGATAATAAGTAGGTAAACCATAGTGAATTGGAGGAAGTACTTTTTTGATCAACATTGAAATTTTGACAATGAATACCATTAATTTGCATTAATGTTTGAAACCTTGAAATATGAAACTAACCTAAATAATTCGGCTTTATTACGAAAAAAAATATTTCATAAAATTTAAGCGTTAATTATGCATGTGGAAATAAATCATGCATGTATAATCAATTAAGCATGGCCGAAGTGTTGGTTTCAAATTCTAACAATGTTTTAGTACATGATCTTTCCAATTAAGAAGTGGCCGGAGTATTTGTTACCTAGGAGTTGTTTGGCTGACCGATACACTTAAGTTCCCAAGAAATATCAATTGCTCATGAAATACGTTCTTTCATCCCATCGGGTGAATTTAGTAAAAAAAATGTTTGGTTGCCAATCCAATTTCCCTAGAGTTGTTTGGAAAATCTAGCTCAAATATTTAATTGAGTTCAATATATTAAAATAACCTTTAAGTTATACAACCCAGATTCGAAAATTTGCGATATAAATATTCCAAAAAATTAAAAGTTTGTGATTGCTCGATATTTGCAATAAATACTCATTGTATTGTCAAAATCAAAGATTAGTGCTTTAGAAGATCTACCTCAAATCTTCAACGTCCAAACGTGAAGATTATATTGTCAAATTCAATATTGGTTCAAGCGTGAATCTCCCACAGACAATGGTCCAGGCGTGAGAGATCTAACTCGAATCTTCAATTGATATTCACATAGCAAAAGAACTTTTATGCTATGCACCTCGCTCGGATCAGAAAATTTGCGAAATCAAATGTTCCAAGACTCCAACCTGGTTTCTGAATGCTCGATATTTGCATTTACGGCTCATCTTCATATCATTCAATCATTAAAATTTCAGAAGATCTAACTCAAATCTTCAATTGGTCCAGGCGTGAGAGATCTAACTCAAATCTTCTATTGATATTCACATAGCAAAAGAACTTTTATGCTATGAACCTCGCTCAGATTAGAGAATTGGCGATATCAAATGTTCTAGACTCTCAACATGTTTCTGAATGCTCGATATTTTCATTTACGGCTCATCTTCATATCATTCAATCATTAAAATTTCAGAAGATCTAACTCAAATCTTCAATTGATTTTCACATAGCAAAAAAAACTTTTATGTTATGCAATTCCGACCAGAGAATTTTAATTTGCTATATCAAATGTCCTAAAGCTCCCATCATACTTCTAAATGCTAATATTTGCAATTACCCTCATCTTTCTCTGCGGCAATTCAATTACTAGAGCTTTAGAAGATCTAACTTAAAAAATCTATTGATTTCAACTTATCAAAAGAAATCTTAAGTTATGCCAATTCTTCTAGTTATAGGTCATTTTTCTAACATTTGCCATATCATGTTGTGCCTGATATGACATCTGTGCCTCAGCACGACATGCTAAGACGCGATTTTTTTTCCAAAAACTCTCGTCGTGCCAAGGATTCTAGTTCACCATGCCGGATCGATAGATGTTGCCTCACCTTTTCCGTCAGGTGCGTGGGCCATGTTGTGCCGTGTGATGAGATCAACCGTGTTAGTTGTCGTTGCACCTCAGGCACGAAATGCCAGCTTTACTAATATTTGATTGAGTTCCATATATTAAAGTAACCTTTAAGACATATAACTCAGATATGAGAATATGTCGAATAAAATGTCCAAAAAGTTTGTCATTGCTTGATATTTGCAATCAATACTCGTTATATTATCATATTCAAATATTACAGATTTAGATGATCTGGCTCAAGTAATCAATTGATATTAACATGATATCCAAGGAACTTTTATTGTATGGACCTCTCTCATAGAATTTGCGATATCAAATGTCACAACGCTCCCAACATGATGTTTCTGATTGCCGTATATTTTCAAATACTACTCATCTTCATATCATTCAATTATAAGAGTTTTAGAAGATCTAGCTTAATTTCAGTAGAATTTATTTCAACTTATCCTAAGAACTTTTAAGTTATGCAACTCTGATTAGAGTACCTAGCTATATTCTTGTCGTTACCGGGCAATTTTTTACCATCTGACATATTTTTGTCGTGCCTGACATACCGTACCTAGCTTAAACCGTGCGGGATCGAGGAACGAATTACCCCCCAAAAAATCGCATCGTGTCGGGTCCGTGCTGCCTTTTTTTATCGTCTAGTCGGGCGTGTCGTGCCCTGCATTGGTATGGGTCATGCCGTCGTTATACCTCAGACACGTAATGCCAGCTCCTTTGACATTGCATATTGAAGGATTGGATCTTTAGAAAATGTTGCTCCAATATTTAATTGAGTTCAATATATTAAAATAACTTTTTAGTTATATAACTCGAATCTGAGATTTGCGATATCAAAAAGTCCCGAAAAGTTTTTGGTTGCGCGATATTTGCAATCAATACTCATTATGCTGTCATATTCAAAGATTAGAGCTTTTGAAGATCAAGCTCAAATCTTCAATTGATTTTCACATAGCAAAATAACTTTTATGATATGCACCTTGAATTGGAGAATTTGTGATACCAAATGTCCCAAACCTTCCATCACGTTTTCGAATGTCGTGTCAAGGAACGTTTCCCCCTCTTCAAAACCTCGCATCGTTGTCCCAGTTTCATCCCATCGTGTCAAGTTCGTGCTCGATCCCTCCCATTTTTCGTTGCGCTAGGCCGTATTGTGCCATGTGTTGGGACGGGACGGGTCGTGCCGCTATCATGCCTCAGACACGAAATACAAGCTTTACTCAATCACTTCACTTTCAAGGATTAGATCTTTCAAAAATCTAGCTCAAATATTTAATTGTGTTCGCTATATTAGGATATCTAACTTCTAAGTTATACAACTCATATCGTAGAATCTGCAATATAAAAAGTCTCGAGAAGTTTTCGATTGCTCGATATTTGCAATCAACAACTATACTGCCATATTCAAGGAACAACTTTTGAGGAATTAACTCAAATATTCAAATGATTTTAACAATTAAAAAGAACTTTCATGTTATGCAACCTGGAACAGATAATTTGTGATATTAAATGCACCAAAACTCTGAACATGTTTCTGATTGCCTCATATTTGCAATTGCTACTCTCTTCCTACCATTCAATTATTAGAGCTTTAGAATATCTAACTTAAAAAATCATTTGGTTTCAAACTATCAAAAGAATTTTCAAGTTATGCAACTCGGATCGGATTATAGATCATGGCGTTTTTTTTGCCAACGGAACAAACTATATCCCGGTCACTTACCATTTATAGCACCTGACGCTAGGTTATGTGCAATGGTATTAAGTGTCCTAGGGATGTACATGGAGGCTACACAATGAAAGAAAGAGCATTCCATAATAATATCATTGAGAATTGCGGCAATCCCAAAGTGCGCCTTTTCAATTTGCCAAACAAGATGAAGGCTGTCTGTCGTAATCCTGATGTGAAGGAAACCCTTCTTTCTTGCCCCTCGGATTGCCCCAAGAACTGACTACGCTTCTGCCTGAATAGTCGATTCTGCTAAGAAAATTGATTGATGCTTATCAATGGAAACATTATTCTGATCCAAACAAACTCATCCCATTGTTGCTTTACCAGTAGATTTCTAGCTTGCATCATATCAACGAAGAATGGGATCAAATCACACTCCTGATTACCGGCAACTCCTCGTATTATCCAACTATCTTTAGAATATTTTAACTCTAACTTTATTTCTCATATAATCCCTGTCAGCTTCTTCTTCCATTACCCTTTTCTTCCAATTCTTCTTCATTACTGAATCTTCCTCTTTCTACTTTGAACCAGTTCATTTCTCAATAATTCCAAGCTTGAAAGCGAACTTTCATATCTCTTCAAAAATCTCATCCAAGAATGATTCCATCCCCTAAAGATTATGTCATTTCTGAATAGCCAGATTGAGTAAAGGGTATTGAGGAAGAGGAAAATGCCATTGAAATCATCATATCTCTTTAACAAGTCACTCCTGAAAGTATACCCCTAACACCGAAGATTCAACTCTAATTCCCAGAGAGCAGAAAGCACAAATTCTTGAAGTGAGAGGACAGTCTCAGAAAAGGTGACAAATAGACTCGAAATATTCTTGTTGTTATTGGTCAAAGCCAACCACTAGATTTTTCTCATGCCTTGCCGAGCCACAACTTTTTTTCCCAAAAACTCACATCGTGGGCTGGGTTCCTGGCCGTCGCGCCAACTTCATGATGCCTCCCCTTTTTCGTCGGTTCAGGTCATGTCGTGCTACGTGTTGGGCCGGGTCCTTACTCAGACATGAAATGCCACCGCTACCCGCTTCATATTCAAGGATTAGATATTTAAAAAATCTAGCTCAAATATTTAATCAAGTTCAATATATTAAAATAATGTTTAAAATCTGAGCATCTCCGAAGTGTCCAAAAAAGTTTGCGATTGCTCGGTATTTGCAATCAATACTCATTATATTGTCATATTCAAATATTAGAGCATTAAAAGATCTAACTCAAATCTTCTACTCCTTCCCCTCATATCACCATTTTCCATCGCCTTTCTTTTGGGCATAAGAATTAAGAAGACTATAACTAATAATTTCCATCCGTATTATTTAGTATAGTTAACTTTTAAGGTTAGCCTCATTAATTTCATTTAGTTTAGTTCAATTTTGCACTTGTCCATTAAATTGAGTTAAAATGCATTAAACACCTTCGCTTTAAATTCGGTTCAACCACTTTTGACCTGAAACCTTACAATAAAGCAATCGTTTCAACGACTGACCAACAACTAATAGGTATAAGAAGCCCTACAATTAAGAGTGTGTTTGGATGGAGGGGAGATGAAGGATATAAAACCCCTTGTTTTGCTAGGGAATAAGGATGAAAGAAATGGAAGAGATTTGAAAAGAACCATTTTCCTTTCTCCAAGTCAAATCAAAATCTCTCAGCTCTCAGGTTAGAAAGATTTGGAGGGAAATTGTATCCAAATACTCTCACCACAGTCCCTCTTTGCTTCCTTCCCTCCCTTTCCCTTTCTCCTTCATTCTTATTTAGCTATCCAAACAAAATTGAGAGATATGTCCGTTTTCGTTAAGTACATATCCGTTTGCATCAACATCTTCATTGGTAATATAACAATATTTTATTTTCCATGTCAGCAGCCAAATCACGATGAAGCATTGAGGATCCAGCACCGGCAATTTCAGGTACTTTTAATTTAGATTTACTAATTGACAAGTTGATCGATATACCAAGTCATCGTACATTCAAACCCATAAAAAGTTTTAATAATCGTTCATCTTCTTAGTTTATTTATGTAGAGTTGTCGATACTTTTGCACAATTCAATACTTTTCATCAACTAATAACTAATAAGGTGTACAATGATATTGACATGTCTAACAATTTCTCATAATGTGTTGATAGTAGTAGTAGGGATAAATATGTTACTTAGTTAATACCGAGTATATCACTCATTGATCTTTGTTTAACTTTCCAAATAAAGATTTCGAAATACTCCGTAATACTTAGAATTTGATCTATAAAAGTTTTTTTAATTATACGAGACTTCATGTATCTAAGAAAGTGAATCAATAATCTTCAAAAAAAAAAGTGAATCAATAAGACACATGGGTAGAACTATACCCGTGTCTTACACCACGTCACCCAAGTTTAGTAATATTGTGGCGTATTTCGATTTAGGCTTATTCCGGATAAAAAAACGATTTATTTTCAAATAAGGTATTTTCTAATTAACACCGTAAATGGGAATCGAAATTGGGCCACATATTACCGTCTTGGTGGGGCAAGAACACCATTATATTTTTATCTAACTTGTATAGATCCCGCGCAATAATGCACGGTAAATTTAGAATTTTATATTTAGTGATTACTCGTAAATATCTAATCGGTAACCTACTAACTTTAAACACTTTCAATCTGTACATTTTGATTTAAGAAAATAATTTAAATTTTCGAAGATAATCGAGTAATCTCATTTAATGCATTTGTCAATAAGTGCTTGACTTGCTAGCAAGTTCAAGAATATATATATATATATATATATATATATATATATATATATATATATATGTTTTTACAAAGCTAATGATAATATTTTATAATTTTTAGCTGATTATTTAATTTAAAGTTTTTTTAATCACTAAACCAAACGGCTTGAAACAAAAATACATCCTTATATGTTCAGATCAGTTACAGATTTTGTTAACAAATTAGAATATACGGAGTAACGTAATATCAAAATATTATTTGATAAAAAGAGTATTTTATTTATATTTTAAAATCAAAATTTGAAAGGATTTTGTATAATTTTAATACTCATATTTTGTTAGATAAAAAGATACGTGTCATAAATGTTTTTTTTAATAGCCCATACATAATTATTTTATTTATTGAAGAATTTTGCTTTACTTTTATTTGAATTTTGAAAGTATAATTATAGGAATTTAATAGTGTTCATTTGTTTCCATATTGAGGTGATAGTATTTTGAAGGGAAAAAATTTCATGAGGTGTTGACACCTAAGCACTCACTATTCTCTTAATAGTAAGAGGATTCTCAGTCTCACAAGTCATGAACTTAGATTTATTTTTCCTCAAAATTCGATTACATATGTTGATGCATGAATGATGATAATTTTCCTACCTATATATCATGAGTAGATTATACAACCAGCTATACATAGCTCTATATATGTGTAACTGGTTTTATGATTTTGAATGTTATCATAATGTTTTCGAGTTTTGTTGTAAATTTTTTGAACTTTAATGTAAAATTGTCGAACTAAATAACATAAATGATTAAGCTCAAAACTTACAACTCAGCTCAAAAACTTGTATAATTAAGCTTATACACAAAAGTTCAACAACTTTGAAGTAGTACATAAAACTGATGGTATAATACTATTTTCTCCTGCCTATATTATATAACAGCTAAGGATACTTGAGGAGTCCATGAATATCGATCATGCATGGCAACGGAATCCTCGCTTATACACGCCACATGGTGATGATGTTGATGATGAACTGACATACCGGGTAAAATAAAAACTGGCCTAGCTTATTTATCGTATCATTATAAATTACAAGGATTTAAGTTGTCTCTTGTGAATAAAACGGGTTGCTATATATGATTTCGATCATCAGGAGTGGTTAGCGCTTCAAAATAATGAAGTCGAAACGGATGATATCGGGTTAAGTGAGGAGATTATCATGGCACATTTGAGACAGAGACAGTATGAATGTCGTACCAATGACGACGACCAATCTGCGTCTCCTGAAATATGTCCCATATGCAAGGTACGTAATATCGAAACTACCTAGATTTAATTTATTGTCTCCTTTTCTACTCTGACTTTTGTCAATTAATTAATCAAATCTCGACTTGGATCTTGTACGCACGTGTTTTGATTAATTATATATGATGGCAGGAACCGTATGTGGTGGGAGAATCGATTGGGGGACTAGATTGTAATACTAATCACGAGTTTCACACGAATTGCATTAGGGCGTGGCTTAAGATCAAGAACGAATGTCCAATTTGTAAGATGACGGCTTTGAATAATGTGTAACAAACAGGCTTCATACGGAGTATTATTTAAATTTGTTGCAATTTTGCCTAAAGGCCATGCAAGTATTTTGTACTAAACTCAAATACGTTGTCTTAGGACTGTCTAATTGAGACGACAAAGCGATTGATGAAACCGAACCTCCAATTAGACCAAAGTCTAATTTGAAAAGAAAAAAAAACTATCGAAAAGGCATAGTATTTGATATTGCAATCGGCCCAAAAATTTGAAGACGATACTAATTTGGGTGGCAATTAATTCAAAGTACTTGAATCGCCTTAAAATCTTAGGGTCCAGTTGTGCACCGTTCCTCATCTTTCAGTCCATTTTTGAAGTGGGCTTTTAATTTGTCATACAATTATCCGTAAAACCCATTTAACACCTTTTTTTCCCCTTGTATTAATCTTCTCTAGCCTCACAATCATCGATCAATCAACATAAAGTTGGAGTAATAACTTTTTTATCGATACTAAAGAGTTCAACTTTCGAGAAAATGTAAAATTATACGAGTAATTTTTATGAAACAAAATGATATGGAGTATTCTAATAAGAGTAGATAAATTTAAGGAATTTTTTACATGGTATCCCCAATTTTTTTCGATTTCTACGTGGTCCCGCCTCACTTTTCGAAACATACACGGTACTCCTTGGTTCTGTAGTAAATGAGCTGTCGTGCCCTTACTAATCTGCTCCGTCAATTTTTTTTTTTATGAATGAGTCATTATCTTATGAGGTGACACTATTAAATGAGATTAGCATCCTACTTTACTTAAAAGATAGGACTAGCTTCGCTGATGTGGCACACCTCAGAATTTTAATAAGCTCTCTCGGAGCTCTCTCATTAATTGGACAGAATTATCCATTCACTTAAATCAAAACACATCTGGCCATTGATTTAGGGGCAAGATGGTAACTGTCTACGCTTAAATATATAAGATAAAAAATATTTTTTAATATTCAAACACTCAATTATATTGTTTGCATAATCCGTATTCTCTATCCATATATTGTTCGAAATTCATGATATATAATTAACATATATGTTAATACAAATATAAATACTATTATGTATTATTATATAATTATATGTCGTATATGTGTCCATATAATTTATTTACGTATTTATATATATAGAGTGAGGATCAAGTGAGTCCCTTTTTTTTTATTTGAGTCCATGAGTCCTATTCTTAGCCATTGATCTAAAGAGGATGAATGGTTGAGATTGCATGTAGTAATTAAGGTAGTAACTACCATATTTTGGAAATAATATGAGAAAATTCTCTCTCCTCCCTAAATTACTGCCGACTGATATCTTCTTCTCTCTCATCTCATTCATTTTTTTTCATTCAAACACCCGTCTAACACAAAAACCCTTCACATTCATCATCTCTCATCTCATTCAATTTTTTCACTCAACTGAAGCACACCCGAGCACTCAATCGCACAACTCAACTCAATCGCTCAACTCAACTCAATCGCTCACCTTCAACTCGAGCAAGGTTATATTGAAGCAGCTTTCTAACTTTAGCAAACATAATGAACAAGGTGCGATCGCCATTGTTGGAAAACGTAGACAAGTATGCGGACGCTACACAAAAGATCATCGACGCTCCCAAGAGCAAGCCAACAAAGGGCCGAAAAAAATAACGTGTTTACTGAATCATGTCATCTCTTTTCTAACTACGAATTAATGGTTTGTATTCTTTAGTTACCTGTCTAATTACATTGGTATTTTGACTATCACCAATGCATTGAACCTGTTAAACTCTGTTACACTAACTAGTTGTACCTTTTACTCTAATTTACTGCTGGTGTTACTATGGCGATTACTGAAGTTAACCCAATTTTCTTTGGTCTCACAATCTGTGTGTTACACCGAAGCATTGTAAATGTTACTTTAATGAACAATTTATGTTACTTTAAGTTATTAATGGTGTTTGTACAATGATATTGCAATTAATTCCTCTGACGCATTATATATTATTTTTTGAAGAACAAATGTTGGTACTTTGTCAATGAATGGAACCAATCCAAGTTATCCCCAGTTACTTTGGCAATGATTTTGTCTAAACAACGCTGTTGTCTTCAGTTACTTCAATGAGTCACACATACAAGGTACCCCTTGGTTCTGTAGTAAATGAGCTGTCGTGCCCTTACTAATCTGCTCCGTCAATTTTTTTTATGAATGAGTCATTATCTTATGAGGTGACACTATTAAATGAGATTAGCATTCTAATTAATAACTAATGTATCCTCATTTAGGATTTCCCTACCATTATTCCCCAATCATCCCCCGTTCATGGCTAGGATTAGAACTTTTAGCCACACAAGAAAGTTACACAAAAAATGATTAAAGTTATACGCAATGAGTCTAAAGTTACACTTTTCCACTTCACCATCAACCATCTGAAAATTAAATTTATGTAACTTTAACCTATAATTTAGACTTCAACCCTTAACTTTGTAATCAATCAATCAATATATCAATCAATATATATTAATAAAGCAGGAACTTTTCGAGCGATGTGATTGGTCCAAATTTTTTAATATATTTTTTAAGTTAAATAAATAATATAAAAATTTGTATATGAAAAAAAAATCATACTCAGCCTAAGACTCGATTAAAAAAATCAATTTTACTCTATTTAAGACTCAAAAAATTATCACTATATAAACCCGCGATTATCACCTCATAAGGCAACAAAAATTGGACAGCGACAACGTGAAACAGTTAGTCAATTCTGTTTGAAAAATATTACAATATGGTGAGAAAATTCTATTATATAAATAAAAGTAATCATTCGTCTTTAGATATCAACAAAAATCTTTTGAGTCTTATAATAACTCTTAAGGCTATAAATTGAAGTAAAAATTAGTATCCCACATCGAAAAATTACAATAAGTCTTATAAAAAGCTCTTAATAAATCATACTCCCACATTGAGTTTTATTTGTGATATAAAAATTACAATATCGAAAAATTATGATGAGCTGATGAAATTTTATACTAAATCATAAATAAGAGAAATCATTCGTTTTAGATATTAACGAAAAATCTCTTAATTCTTATAACAACTCTTAAGGCTATAAACTGAAGTAAAATTATCCCACATCGAGAAATTATAATAAGATGATGAAATTCTATTATATAAATAAAAGTAATCACCCGTCAACCAGAAATCTTTTGCGTCATAAAAAGAGTTCAAGTAATACAAAATAATTCTAACTATAATGCACGCGGCACGCCTATAATTTAATTTGACGTTTACCGCATATATTACCTCCTTAAAAACACATTCACGTATGTGGATAATATTATTTTACTATTAGACCTACTCTTACCTTTGACGTACTTACTTTCTACTGTTGTGTAGTGTCAGCAATTCAAGCAATTGAAATTACTTTTTCCTAACGAGCCTTTACTCAATCCTAACGATATTTTACCGTTTTACCCCTCTCATTTCACCACATCAAAAAATTAAGTCTTTGGTTTCCTCTCTAAATAAATCTCAAACCCTCATAAACTCACCGTGAACCAGAACCACCACGAATATCGAGACCGTTCGGGGTCCGTGGCTGGAGTCGTTGGCTGAGATTGGGTCGGCGGGGACGGCTCAGAGCCGATGGTTGGGTGGTAGGCGGGTGGGCTGGGTGGTGGTGGTTGGCCGGGTGGGGATCAGGTCGGGTGGGTGAGGGTGGTCTGCGGTGGGGGTTGAGTCAGGTGGTGAGGGTGATCGATGGTGAAGATCGGGTGGGTGAGGGTGGTCGGCGGTGGGGCATGGTGTGGGGGTCAGGGAGGGAGGATGTACGTTGTTGTTGGTGGAGTTTTTTTTTTTTTTTTATAATTATTATTTTTATTTAAATTTTCCCTTCTTTGTTTGTTAATTAATGTTTTCCTTTTTCATTTGTTATTTTTTGTTTTTTTTCTTTGTTATTAGATAAACTTTTTTGTTATATTATTTGTGGACATGACATAGGTCCACCCCGACGCGGCCACGCGTGGATTTGGAAAGGCGAATGAATCTCCATATGAGATTGTCAAATTTAAATTTAAATCGAAGTTGGAGTCGCCACCGAATTTTATGGTTATTCGGAACCGTTCGAGCCCACTCTATGTCGTAGTGGGCCGTGTACAAAATACGGCCTATTTCCGATGTCAGAGTTTATTGGGCTCGTCCCTTTGCAGTTCGATACCGATGCCGACTTGAGCGGTTTATCGTATATTGAATGACTCTCGTTGCCAATGGTTTCGGACATCCGGAAACCACGGTTCTGAGTAAGGGGTGAGGGTACGTGTTGGGAAGTTCACTAAGAACACCCAACCCCGCCCGCAAATTAGCGGCCTCTACTAGGATATCGAATGATTTTTTAATACGCGCGTTAGTAATACGATGAATGATATGCAAACATTGTTTTCCTAAGCATGTGAGGAATTGAATGGGTTGCTAAGTCGGTTTAATGCATGAAAAATTAACGTTAAAGTTGAATTTAGCATGTGAGGTTCGTTTTAGTATAATAAAACAAATGATGAAAAGAATGAATTTGCTACAAGATGAACAAACGAGTTAGTATCGATTTGTAAAATAATATAGCTAAAAAATAAATAAATATGCGAGATCGAGAAAATAAATATTAATCGAAATCTGAAAAATATTGTTAAAAGACGTTGTTTTGTATAAAAAACGAAGTTCAAAAAATAATAAAAAACGAAGAAAAACGCGCCGCGGCAGCCGGCCGCGCGGCTCGCCCGGGATTCCGGCGAGTCGCGTGTCGGTCTGTTTTTTGAAGACGATTTTCGAGGATTCGACTAAACCGCGTACAAATATTGTATAACTTGTACTCGATCTAGTATTTTCGATATTCGTTATATTCGATAATTGACTACGAAATCAATATCAAATACTCGGAATTGTTTTAGAAAAGATGTAAATTTTGGAAATAGTTTCGTAGAATAAATAAAATAAAACGAACGAAAAGGCTAAAAAAAGATCCGGGTTTCAAACCCGTGCGCGAGTCGCCTGGGCGTGGCGCGACTCGCGTGCGGGTCTGTCCGATTTTTATTTTTTGTTCGAAATTGCTAATTTTGATAAATCGCGTACAAAACATGAATTAATTTGTATTCGATTTTATGTTTTCGATATTCGTCGTACCCGATATTCGATTATGAAATCGATATCGAGTATTCGGAATGAATTAAGAAAAAGTTTTTTAAAAAGAAGTTTGAACGAAAAAAGATGTAACGATTTTAACACCGTCGAAATCTTAATATAATTCTTTTTGATACAATATTCGATTATAGAAAATCGATATCATATTTTTAAGAATGCTTGACATATGAAAATAATTTTTGATAATATCGATATTAGAAGATAAAAAAACGACGAATGACCCGTAAAAAAAGGACCGACGCATGACCCGTAATAAAAAACGAGACGGAGAAGAAGAGGAGAAAGAGAAATCGGGTTTTGCTACACCCTCAACCTACATGCTTTTGTTTACTCGGATCGGGGCTCGTCGAAATGTGGCTAGGCACGGGAGCGTCGAGGTGATGTCGGTCGGGTTAGGGTGGCTCGGTGAAGGTGACGGGGACGAGGGGTCGGTTTCCTTCGTGTTTGGATGTAATATCGGTTTCTCGATGCTAAGTGTAAGGAGTTTTATGGATGTGTGAATTATTGATTGTTCAGGAATTCTGTGTGTTGTGATATTTTCTGATCTTTAATTGATGTTGTGCAAGGGGCTATTTATAGGAAATTCCCGACCTTGGCTAGGAGAGGTGCATTTGAATTAGAACTACCGCTTAGGATAGGAAACGTAGGAAGTTGTGGGAAATAAGAATTCTATTTTCTTGTGAAGGAAGAAAAAGGAAACCCGGCTGGTTGTGTGCTGCTCGGCCGAGTGTTTGCACTCGGTCGGGTGTTTGAATCGGTTTTCGGATAGGATTCCTGCTTGAGATCGAATTCCATCCTTAAACGGAATTGTTTATTATTTTGTGAAGCTGATTTTTTGTAGAGTTTGAGTAAGAATCAGCCGTGTGAGGTGTCACGGCTGACTCACGTGTCTCGGGAAAATCTTTGACCGGGTTTTGACTCGGTCGCTAAAAGACGGTTTTACCCCCTGGTGTCGGATTCGACCCAAATTAGTGTCATTTGACAATGACCCACTGGGCCTGATTTTGAGGTTAGTTTTGTGAAATTTGTACTCCGTAAAAAGCCCAAGCTAAATATCCATGATTTTGAGCCCATTTCCGAGTACGTTAAAGCATGTTTGCGTTCGATCATCATCGGGTGTTTGTCGAAAACTGCTATAGACACCTGGCGGTCAAAATGTGAGTGTCTACAGAGCCCCCACTCTGACTGAGGCTTGGACAAGGCGAAAGTCAGAGTAGCTACCAGGCCAATCAAAGATTAAGACCTGGCAGACTTCCGGTCGGGTCGTTTAAAGTCCATTAGACCTGCGTGAAGGGCCCGCCGGCCATGGATTAGAAATGTACCTGAGCTGATGATAACTCCGTGGGGAATTGAACTCGTCGTATAAGACATAGGTGCGCCTGTATATGGGCTCATCTTGTTAAATGCCGCTGGGGAGTTATGTGAATTGCGCTGTCGTGATTTGTACCTGTATAAGCTACATAAAATTTTGCATGCAACACGTAGGCAAAACAAATATGACTCGCGCTGGGGAATAAAAATGATTTTTGCTGTATTTTGACATCGAAGTCCTGAAAGCTACTCACGTGCTAGGAGATAGGTTTCCAAAATTGAAAGAGGTGGAGAAGAAGTTTGCAGTTTTTAAATAGACTGAAATTTGACCTTGTCGAAAAGGATTTTCTCAAATGGCTAAGTTTTGCAAGTTTTAAAATGAGAATTCGAAAAGAGGTCTACTGACAGACTCGACTCTGGACGCGACCGGACGAGTTGACAGACATGACTGGACTCTCGAGGGGTTGGACCGTGACTCGGTAGGGGGGTGGGCCACCTAAGATGTCAAGACTCTTAAGTTGCGCTATTCCGTAGCCTAGGCGAGTGACAACACGGTCAAATCCTCGGAATAGGAAGGATGTGCTATGGGGGGATTGCAATAGTCTGTAATGAGACTGTTTTGGCATGACAGGACTTTTAGCAGTAGCAATGCCGTAGTCTAGTGCTCTTCTGGATTTTTGATTTTTGGGTACATTTCCAAAGTGGGTATTGCCTCGAGTCCTGACAGATTCTTGTCTTCGACTGAGCCGAGTACTAGGACACACTGTAGAAAGGTGGCTAGAATTTTGAAATTATTTGGATTATGTGAATGGATGGAGAACTTCTGCCTAGGAGAAGCCCCTAGAATGACAAAGCTAACTGTCGAGAACATGACAGTGTCGTGACCGGAATTATGGTGCTTTTTGAATGTGTGTCAATGTGGGTGGTTGTGCCTCTGTTGAAAGGCTGCCTACGTATTCACATGTGGTGAAATCAAACCAAGCCGTAGTTCAGTGATTATGGTGCCTAGTTTATTAGGGCTTTGTGTGTAACTAGCCATAGCGATGGTGTAGGCTAGGTGCATTCCCAGTGATGTCTTGATCAAAGGGCTAGAATGGTTAGGATGTAAATCCTGTGACTGTGAGCGTTCTCCGGGATAGCCCCCAGAGGTGATGTGCACTATTTGGGCATGTTCTATGCCGACCGCAAGTTGAGTTCCCGTGTTTGGGGTTGGTAACTGGTTTGAATGAGAAGAATTGGGATGGGATTTTAACGAGTTCTGCTCTCGGGGATTTTAACGAGTTCTGTTCTCGGGGATTTGATGAGTTTTGCTCTCGGGGATTTTAACGAGTTCTGCTCTCGGGGATTTTAACGAGTTTTGCTCTCGGGGATTTTAACGAGTTTTGCTCTCGGGGATTTTAACGAGTTTTGCTCTCGAGGGATTTGACGAGTTTTGCTCTCGGGGGGATTTGACGAGTTTTGCTCTCGGAGGATTTGAGGAGTTTTGCTCTCGGGGGGATTTGACGAGTTTTGCTCTCGGGGGATTTGACGAGTTTTGCTCTCGAGGGGATTTGACGAGTTTTGCTCTCGGGTCTTTGTATGGTGATTGTGAATTTTGTTATGTAAAGGGGAAGTTGAGTAGATGGCTCGAACTTTGATCGGGATAAGTTTTGATAATGCGGGATCTGATTTCCATGTCTGGCCCTAATGGTTAGGGGTATCCTATGGAGCTTGAATCCTCAAAATTCCGGGCTGTCTCTGGCCTGGGTCTCGGGAAGGTCTTGAGGGTTGTAATGTGGGAAGGCTAAATGTGGTGTTAGTTGACCGGCTCGATTATCTCTCCCTTATTTGATGGTATGAGTATTGACCGTACCCTGGTCATGGGGCTTTCACTTGAATTGACCGTTGATCATGGTCATGGGTTTTTGGGAGTTCTTTTTTTATCATGGCCAGCTCTTTTGTTTTGGGCCTTTTGCTTTTTCTTGGACTTTTGTTTTTTTTATCATGGCCAGCTCTTTTATTTTTGGCCTTTTGCTCTTTTTTTTTTCGGTTGGCCAGACTAACACCTAAGGTAGGGATCGGCTAGTCTTATTGGATGAGTGTTTTATTGTGGGAAATGGGCTTGCCTCCCGTCTTTAACCCAAACTAGGAGATTACCTAGATTTGTCATAGGATTCGATACCGCTCCTGCTAAGGGTAGTTATGTGGCTTTCTATACCAGACATGGAACAGGTAAAGGAAAACACGGGTCTCATTTCCTGCAGTCATTATAGATGTGCCTATAATAATCACGTGCGTGTGCTCACAGTGTATGACGGTGTTCATCATGTTCTCGGAAACACATAAGGAAATTATATATGAGAGATTGAAAAGCTGACTTTATTGAATTTTGAAAAGATGACAGAATACAACTGACTCTGACTCTGACTTTGAAATTGAAAGAAATAGAACGTCCTAGACTCGGACTCAGACTCGGACTTAAACCAAATCTAGACTCTCGGATGGTGTTGTCAATTCAGCTTCTAAGGACTCAAGTTGATGTCCAGTATAGCCTCCAATAGACGCTTCATCCAGATCTTCATTTTGTCGAAGATCATCTTCAATCCTAATGCCCATTTCGGTAAGCACTGCAAAGTTTGAAATGTCGGCATACCTAAGATGGACGCGGTAGGAAGGGAGGAGGTTGTTGATGAACGCCTCCACCAGTGTCTTCTCGTTGGGCTTGTCTACCAACTTCACACTTTCGGCTCTCCACCTTTGAAGGTATTTGGTGAAACCTTCCTTAGGCTCTTGGGCCATAACCTCCAGAGTACGTATGGCAGTCTGGATCTCGGCGTTATCCGCGTAGTTTTGCGCGAATTCCGTTGCGACATCGTCCCAGGTTTTATATTTCTTGGGATCAAACCTGTAGTACCAGGCTTTCGAGTGCTTTTCCAGAGAGGAAGCGAAGAGATGCTTGAACATGGTCGATTTGACCCCCTTAACAGCCATAAAGTCCTTGAAAGCCCGAATATGGAGTACCGGGTCTTCCGTCCCGTCAAACATTGGTAAGCCCGTTAAGTTGAGGTTAGCGGGCAGTTCATCGGTCAAGGGCGAGTAGGTACGGGCATTTTCCGTGAGGATGGTGTTTCTGGTGGTCGAGTGGACCTGTTCTTCAAGTTTGCGAACAGCGCTGACCAGTTCAGCTATGGGCCCAGTAGTTTCATTTCTGACCTTAAGAGTCCTTTGCTTTACGGCACTCAAACGGGTGGCAATGGTCGTTTGTTCGGCCCTGATAACCGTCAATTGGGCTTCAAGCTCAGCTATAGAGGTTGTCAATTGGTCCAAAGTTTCTTGCATTTTCTGGCGTCTGGTTACCGGTGGCTTGTCTGTAAGAATACCGCGTAATCAGAGAAGTTGCTTCGGAACTCAATTTCACCAAGGCATAGGAAATAGTGCGAGAGGAGAGACGACTCCAGTTTGACTCGGGTTAGATTCTCCTAAGTCAAATGTGTAGGGTATGATTCTCGTAGTGACTGTGATTTAATCACTCCGTCGGAGAATAGCCCCCAAGTGAGACTAAGGACTTTGATAGGACCCAGATGGTGTGGCACCTAAGTGACTCGAAAGTGGGGTATGTGAGACATGCGTGCAAGACATGACCCTTAGAGCAACCGTGATTGATCGCTCTGCTGAAGGGTAGCCCCCCAAGTGGGATTGAAGACTTTGTTAAGACTCGAGTGAGTGACCCTTAGACGTAAGGACCGTGAACCTTTTGTTATAGGGCTATGCCTTGTAAAAGGTTGACTCGGAAAAGACACTTAGACGGGTGACTTGTGAAAAGGTGGGCCTTCCTCAGGATCCAACTATGTGGGTTGGGCTCTGTTCGAAGGAAGGTTCACGTGAGACATTCCCAGACTTTAGACTCGATTGTGTAAACTGGGCCAACCTTTGTAGGAGTATGTCCTACATAGGTGGGCCTTGCCTTGGTAAAATAAGGCGGACTAGGATAGGGGGGAAAATCCGTGATGTAAGATCGACGGAGTTTCGACGCTAGAGACTTATGACACGACCCGACACTGCTAAATACGGGAAGTCTAAGAAGAGGAAGTTTTGAAATATGATTTTTTTGAAAAGGCCCGAAAAAATCGGGGAGAACCGGCCCTTTTTCGAGAAAAATGGAAAAGGTGGGCCGGGTGACGGTTTGAAAGTTTCGAAAATAATTTCGAGTTTTAAATTGGGCATAATACCGGCTAGAAAAAGACTATTTTGAGTAAAATCATGAGTCCTAAATTCGGTATATGTCCGAGGTTTTGAAATTGGATATTTTGAAAAAAGGATGCAAATTTTGAAAAATGACACTTTTTGAAAAAGATGTGGATCAAGTAGCACGTAGTCATGGAAACAGTATAATGACGCCATGTATGCTCTTAAGCTAAGTCTCGGTCAGTCTATAAGGGTCTATACCAGTGTACATAGCCTATCGAGAATCGGGGCGAACTCCCTAAGTCGAGTTGAGCTTAGAACATGCCGTAAAACCCATACGAATCGGCTAATGGACACCTTTGACATATCCAATTTGGACTACATCAATGGTATAGTGGGACGTCGGTCACCAGTACCGGCCCGGGAAAGATGGGGTTGTGCATGAACCGTAAAACTAAAACGCGTATTGTACTAGTCAAACGATTTCTATTCGAGTCTCACCCTGAGGATACCGAAGGTTAGTAACGCATCAGTAAATCCCCAGCGGAGTCGCCAAATTGTGGACATGACATAGGTCCACCCCGACGCGGCCACGCGCGGGTTTGGGGAGGCGAATGAATCTCCATATGAGATTGTCAAATTTAAATTTAAATCGAAGTTGGAGTCGCCACCGGATTTTATGGTTATTCGGAACCGTTCGAGCCCACTCTATGTCGTAGTGAGACATATACAAAATATGGCCCATTTCCGATGTCAGAGTTTATTGGGCTCGTCCCTTTGCAGTTCGATACCGATGCCGACTTGAGCGGTTTATCGTATATTGAATGACTCTCGTTGCCAATGGTTTCGGACATCCGGAAACCACGGTTCTGAGTAAGGGGTGAGGGTACGTGTTGGGAAGTTCACTAAGAACACCCAACCCCGCCCGCACATTAGCGGCCTCTACTATGATATCGAATGATTTTTTAATACGCGCGTTAGTAATACGATGAATGATATGCAAACATTGTTTTCCTAAGCATGTGAGGAATTGAATGGGTTGCTAAGTCGGTTTAATGCATGAAAAATTAACGTCAAAGTTGAATTTAGCATGTGAGATTCGTTTTAGTATAATAAAACAAATGATGAAAAGAATGAATTTGCTACAAGATGAACAAACGAGTTAGTATCGATTTGTAAAATAATATAGCAAAAAAATAAATAATTATGCGAGATCGAGAAAATAAATATTAATCGAAATCTGAAAAATATTGTTAAAAGACGCTGTTTTGTATAAAAAACGAAGTTCGAAAAATAATAAAAAACGAAGAAAAACGCGCCGCGGCAGCCGGCCGCGCGGCTCGCCCGGGATTCCGGCGAGTCGCGTGTCGGTCTGTTTTTTGAAGACGATTTTCGAGGATTCGACTAAACCGCGTACAAATGTTGTATAACTTGTACTCGATCTAGTATTTTCGATATTCGTTATATTCGATAATTGACTACGAAATCAATATCAAATACTCGGAATAGTTTTAGAAAAGATGTAAATTTTGGAAATAGTTTCGTAGAATAAATAAAATAAAACGAACGAAAAGGCTAAAAAAGATCCGGGTTTCAGGCCCGTGCGCGAGTCGCCTGGGCGTGGCGCGACTCGCGTGCGGGTCTGTCCGATTTTTATTTTTTGTTCGAAATTGCTAATTTTGATAAATCGCGTACAAAATATGAATTAATTTGTATTCGATTTTATGTTTTCGATATTCGTCATACCCGATATTCGATTATGAAATCGATATCGAGTATTCGGAATGAATTAAGAAAAAGTTTTGTAAAAAGAAGTTTGAACGAAAAAAGATGTAACGATTTTAACATCGTCGAAATCTTAATATAATTCTTTTTGATACAATATTCGATTATAGAAAATCGATATCATATTTTTAAGAATGCTTGGCATATGAAAATAGTTTTTGATAATATCGATATTAGAAGATAAAAAAACGACGAATGACCCGTAAAAAAAGGACCGACGCATGACCCGTAATAAAAAACGAGACGGAGAAGAAGATGAGAAAGAGAAATCGGGTTTTGCTACACCCTCAACCTACATGCTTTTGTTTACTCGGATCGGGGCTCGTCGGAATGTGGCTAGGCACGGGAGCGTCGAGGTGATGTCGGTCGGGTTAGGGTGGCTCGGTGAAGGTGACGGGGACGAGGGGTCGGTTTCCTTCGGGTTTGGATGTAATATCGGTTTCTCGATGCTAAGTGTAAGGAGTTTTATGGATGTGTGAATTATTGATTGTTCGGGAATTCTGTGTGTTGTGATATTTTCTGATCTTTAATTGATGTTGTGCAAGGGGCTATTTATAGGAAATTCCCGACCTTGGCTAGGAGAGGTGCATTTGAATTAGAACTACCGCTTAGGATAGGAAACGTAGGAAGTTGTGGGAAATAAGAATTCTATTTTCTTGTGAAGGAAGAAAAAGGAAACCCGGCTGGTTGTGTGCTGCTCGGCCGAGTGTTTGCACTCGGTCGGGTGTTTGAATCGGTTTTCGGATAGGATTCCTGCTTGAGATCGAATTCCATCCTTAAACGGAATTGTTTATTATTTTGTGAAGCTGATTTTTTGTAGAGTTTGAGTAAGAATCAGCCGTGTGAGGTGTCACGGCTGACTCACGTGTCTCGGGAAAATCTTTGACCGGGTTTTGACTCGGTCGCTAAAAGACGGTTTTACCCCTGGTGTCGGATTCGACCCAAATTAGTGTCATTTGATTCGAAACGACCCACTGGGCCTGATTTTGAGGTTAGTTTTGTGAAATTTGTACTCCGTAAAAAGCCCAAGCTAAATATCCATGATTTTGAGCCCATTTCCGAGTACGTTAAAGCATGTTTGCGTCCGATCATCATCGGGTGTTTGTCGGAAACTACTATAGACACATGGCAGTCAAAATGTGGGTGTCTACATTATTTTATTTTATTTTAGTTGAAACTTTTAAATTCAGCTATCCCTGACCAGTTAATCAAACAATAATAATACAATCTAAAAAAATTGTAAATAAATTAACGATTTTACATCATCGTTAATTGAATTAGAAGTCATGATTGAAATCAGGAGCAATTGATTATCTAAAATGATGAAGCAAAACGGTATTTAATTTCAATGTCAAAGTAAAGTTTATATAGGGGTATAATGGGAAAAATTTAGGAAAATTCGTTAGGATTGAGTAAAGGCTCTAACTTAATTGGTGTCATTATCATTGTCACTAAAAATCGGCCCGTGCACCTCAGACTCGATTTTTTTAATTTAAATAAAGAATATATGAATTTGTATAGAAAAAAACAATCATACTTCATTTAAGATTAAAAAAATATCACTATATAAACCGACGATTATCACCTCATTAGGCAACAAAAATTGGACAACGACAGCGTGAAACGCTTAGTCAATTTTGTTTGATACGAGTAATTGTTTTAATATTTATTTACTCACCCTCAAAAAATATATAATTAAAATTTTGAATTTTTTAAATAATTAATAATAATAATTATTATAGTTTCAATATATTTTTTAATTTAAATAAAGAATATATAGAAATTTGTGTAGGAAAGAAATAATCCCACACGAGTATTATGATGAGATGATGAAATTCTATAGAAGGAAGAGCAATAATTCATTATTAGATATTAACCAATAATCTTTTGAATCTTAAAAAAGTTGCTAAGATTACAAACTTAGATAAAAATTATCGCACATCGAAAAATTATGATGAGATGATGAAATTCTATATAAATAAAAGTAATCATTCGTTCTTAGATACTCCTTCCCTTTCTTCCACTTTACTCTTGGGAAGAAACCAAGAAATATAAAATAAAAGGAAGTGGGGTTACAAATAATATGAATCACAAAATATATACTAATAAGGAAATAAAACATCTTAGTGAATTTTCCTAAAAGGAAAATGTGGAACATCTTATTGAAGGGGAGAGAGTACTTCGGTAAACCAACAATCTTTTGAGTCTTAGAAAAAACTCATAAGATTATAAACTTTTAATTATTATAATATACTCCCTCCGTTCCAATGAATTGTTTGCCTATTTCATATTGGGGCGTCTTAATGAATTGTTTGCCTTTCTATTTTAGGAATATTTTTTATATTCAATTTGACCCTTCTCATGAGTTTTGCTCCACATGTCACCTCCTCATTGGATTCCTTACCCTTAATGTCAAAAGGAAAGGCAAACAATTCATTGGAACGGAGGGAGTATAATTTATTATATTAATGTGATGTTTGACCATTTAAAGTAAAAACTTTTAAGTTTCATTTAATAAAAAAATTATTGTAACAAAAATATACAAATGAAATAAAAGTAGTTAGATTTTGTGGTAGAATTTTTTTTCATTAGAGTATAATTTCATATTATTAATCGAAAAAGTGATGAATTTATTCTTATCTCTCACACAATTAAGTGTTAAAAATAAATTGTTAAGACTACAAACCAAAAATCAATATATCAATATATATATATAGAGAGGGGGGTCAGGGGAGTTAGCAACTCTTGGAGAGTTGCTTAGTGTTGATCCCCTCCATCCATTCATCCTAATATGGATGGTGGATGGATGTGGTTCAATTATAAAAAAAAAGGAGACAATGAACTGACATAGCAGCAGTGAAGATAGGGAAACATCCCCTCACCCAAATCAATCCCTACATTACTTCCCTCGTATACTTCCCAATCCCCTCATTTTCAATTCGTTTCTCAACTCAATTCATATCTCTCTAATAAAACCCCAACAAATAATCACCATTAATAACTCCGACCACACCATTAATAACTCCGACCATACTCCGTCAACTACTCCGACCATACTCCGTCAACTACTCTGACCATACTGCGTTTTTAACCCAACATACTCCGTCAGTAACTTCGATCATCATACGAAGGTATCTTCATCTTCATCTTCATGCTTCTTTTTCTTCATCATCTTCATCTTCATCTTCATCTTCATGCTTCTTTTTCTTCATCATCTTCATATTCATCTTCATCTTCATGCTTCTTTTTATTTTTCATATCTTTTTTTTTGTATTTATAAAATTATTTATCTTTATTATCCACAAAAAAAAGAACAACTTCATCTTTAAGATGAAATTTGAAGATGAAGTTGTTCTTTTTTTGTGGGATGAATGAATGTTGAAGATGAAGATGAACAAGTTATTTAGTGCGTAATGTTCTTACAGAATTGCAAGACCACACACTTTCAGTTGTACAGTCACACTCATTATGTTGTAGAATCACGCAGCTGTACACTCATTGTAGTCACATATTCAGTTGTATAATCACACTCATTATGATGTATAGTCACACTCTTTATGTTGTAGAATCACTCAGCTGTAGAATACCTTCACAATCATTTCATCTTCATGCGTGTTTTACTTTTCATACTTTTTTTTGTATTTATAAAATTATTCATCTTCATTATCCAAAAAAAATGAAGATTAAATATGGATTAAAATGAAGGTTGAATACGAATGAATGAAGATTGAATATTTAATGAATGTTATAATCTGTATAGTCACACAGTTGAAGCTGTAGACTACCACGTTATAACATATTAAGTGTGACTGTCTATCATATTAAGTGTGACTGTCTATCATATTATGTGTGACTGTCACAACCACATTATAACATAATACAACGTGTGACTGTCTGTCATATTAAGTGTGACTACCACGTTATAACTGTGTGATTGTCCATCATATAGAGTGTGGTTGTGACATTACAACTGTATAACTTTTCAAATTAACAAACCAAACAAAAAATGGAATTCCAAATGCAAGATACCAAATATATATGTATGTACTCATCTTACCTCCTGCATGTTGAACATAAATTTTCGACTGGACATTTTCGAGCACATACGAATCTTCAAGGAACAGCACCATTGGAGCATGGAGATGTAGAGGGTTTAGTTATTTTACACCATTGGAGCATGGTTTCTTTATATTTATTATTGTTGGTATTTTGTAGGGTTGTTATACTTATGATTGTTATATTTCTCAACAGTCGCTGTTGAGAAAGGTCACATTTCATTAAAGTTAGAGATGAATGCGTGCGTTGCAAGATTGATAGTGTGTAATATAGGGTTTCTTTTTATCACACAGTTGTATAGTCACAGAGATTATGTTGTATAGTCACACAGTTGAAGTTGTATAGTCATACTCGTTATGTTGTAGGATCACAGTCATTATGTTGTAGGATCACACAGTTTATGTTGTATAGTCACCCAGTTAAAGTTGTATAGTCACACTCATTATGCTGTACAATCATGCAGTTGTAGAGTCATTGTATTGTAGAATCACACAAATTCTTGCAATGATTAGTGTATGTAATCATCTTTGCTAATGATGATTGAAATATAAATAAGTACGAGTATAATTTAGTTGTATAGTCACAGAGATTATGTTGTATAGTCACACAGGTGGAAGGATAAGTGATTTTGCTATAGACCTCGCGTGATTAATTATGAAACCAGAAAATAGCGATGAAAATATATTTACATTGGACAAACTCCATCCTTTACATATAGTACGTTAAACATAAAAACATTCTAACCCACCAAATATCATTTACACATAGTACGTTCATCTTAAAGCAAATATTTTATCTCACATAAACACACAAGAGCTTAACGATGGTCTCCGGTACGTGCGCAACAATACATTGTCCAATTACGTGGTCGGTCGTTGTATCTTCTACGACCTTCTTCTTCCCACCGCCCCTTTTACCAACATTCCTCTTTCCACCAACTATTTCGCTGCAACAAAACACACAATCAATCTAAATCACACAACACAACTGAATATATGACTACAATGACTCTACAACTGCATGATTGTACAGCATAATGAGTGTGACTATACAACTTTAACTATGTGACTATACGAATCAGAGCAAATTATTTAAACATTCATTAAATATTCAACTTTCTTTCATCCATATTCAACCTTCATTTTTTTTTGTGAATAATGAAGATAAATAATATTATAAATACCAAAAAAATAAGGAATGAAAAATAAAACAAGCATGAGGATGAAGATGATTAATTATTTTAAAGATGCTCTAAAAAGATAAAAACAAATACCTGAAAATCATCGAGGTTCGGAAGTAGAGATTTGACGAACGTGGAAACTTGAATGTACATAAAAAAATACCTGAAAAAAGTCACACAATTTAAGTTGTATAGTCACACACTTTAAGTTGTACAGTCACACTCAGTATGTTGCATAGTCACACTCATTATGTTGTAATCACGCAGCTGTAGAATACATTGGGATTAGGGTATATCATGCGTTTAACCATCTTCATTTTCATGCTTGTTTTATTTTTCATACCTTTTTTTTGTATTTATAAAATTATTCATCTTCACTATTAAAAAAAAATGAAAGTTGAATATATATGGATGAATGAACAACTATGACTTTAAAAAAATGAAAATATCTAAACATTCATTAAATATTCAACATCCATTCATCCATATTCAACCTTCATTTTTTTTGGATAATGAAGATGAATAATTTTATAAATACAAAAAAAAAGTATGAAAAATAAAACAAGCATGAAGATGAAGATGATTTAACGAATGATAACTTAATCCCAAGGTATTCTACAACTGCGTGATTCTACAACATAGCGAGTGTGACTATACAGCATAATGAGTATGACTATACAACTGAATATGTGACTAGAATGAGTGTATATCTGCATGATTCTACAACATAATGAGTGTGACTTTACAGCATAATGAGTGTGACTTTGCAATTCCGCAAAAATATTACGCACTAAATGACTTGTTAATCTTCATCTTCATCTTCAAGCTCCATTCATCCCACAAAAAAAGAACAACTTCATCTTCAAACTTCATCTTAAAGATGAAGTTGTTCTTTTTTTTTAGATAATGAAGATGAATAATTTTATAAATACCAAAAAAAAAAGATATGAAAAATAAAAAGAAGTTTGAAGAAGATGAAGATGATCGAAGATGAAGATGAGGATGAAGAAGAAGCTAAAAAAAATGAAGATGATCAAAGTTTATGCATAAACATACCTTGGTATAATTATCCGTCATGTTGTGTTAAAAACGGAGTATGATCGGAGTTGTTGACGGAGTATGGTCGGAGTTATTAATGGAGCTTATTTGATGGAGTTTTGTTAGGGAGAGATGAATTGAATTAGGGAAATGAATTGAAAAGGTGAGGAAGAAAGTAATGAAGAAGGGAGAGTTTGATTGAGGAGAGGATGCTCCCCTCTCTCCACTGTTGTTTGTCAGTTTGTTGTCTCTTTTTTTTTTACCCATCATCCATCTAAGTCATCCATTCAACCCAAGATCAAGGGCCAAAAATACAACTTCTCAACTTCCCACTTTTCACCAAACTCCCTTGATCCTTTTTCTATATATATATATTAATAAAGCAGAAACTTTTCGAGCGATATGATTGGTCCAAATTTTTTAATATATTTTTTAAGTTAAATAAAGAATATAAAAATTTGTATATATAAAAAAAATCCTACTCCACCTAAGACTCGATTTTTTATTATTTAAATAAACAATATAAGAATTTGTATAGAAAAAAAATAATCCTACCCCATTTAAGACTTTAAAAATTATCACTATATAAACCAACGATTATCACCTCATAAGGCAACAAAAATTGGACCGCGGCAGTGTGAAACGATTAGTCAATTCTGTTTGATAATTGTTTTAATATTTATTTATTTATCTCGAAAAATATAAAATTAAAATTTTGATTTTTTAAATAATTATTATTAATAATTATTATTATTATAGTTTTAGTATATTTTTTAATTTAAATAAAGAATATATAGAAATCTGTATGAGCTTATGAAATTTTATACTATATCATAAATAAGAGAAATCATTCGTTTTAGATATTAAGGAAAAATCTTTCGAGTCTTATAACAACTCTTAAGTCTTAAGGCTATAAAATGAAGTAAAATTATCGCACATCGAAAAATTATACTAATAAGATGATGAAATTCTATTATATAAATAAAAAGAATCATCCGTCAACCAGAAATCTTTTGAATCTTAAAGAGTTCAAATAAAATTATTTCACATCGAAAAATTATGATGAAGTGATGAAATTCTATATCATAAATAAAAGAAATCAATTATCCTTAGATGTCATTATATCAATCAAAAAAATCTGAGAATAACAAAACGTACATCATTAGTGTAATTATTATACTTCGTACAAGATACTTGAAAAGTTTCTTAAAATTTTATTTTTAAAATGTAATTAATTATAATAATTTTTTTTTTCAACATCACTAATAAGCGTCCCATGTATCGGTATATTTGACTATAATTTATTATTAATAGCATGATTCAAGAGTTTTATTTTTTTTAAGAAAGTGAGATAACGTTAGAGATTTTTATATTTGACAATTTATAGAAATTGTCTCAAAGTATTTGCACAATCTTATGTGTACTTAGTTAATCATATGAGCAATATTTTAATCTCTTATTAGATTAATTATTTATACATTTATTGTGTAAGAAATAAACACGTTGTTTTATACTATCATGAAATTTAATTACTCATATCGCTATATATTCACTCTACGTACAATATGTTTTTGAATTATCTATGTCAAATTAGATCTCTTACTTTACATTGATACGTAAATATTATTTGTCATTTTATTTATTAGATATTACATTTATAATAATAATAATAATCGCTGCCCCTAAACTTATGAAGTGTTTGGATATATATTTCACGAGGGTTGTGGCTACTGCGGAATCGGATTTCTCCTTTACCTCCCGTCAGGTTGCCTTATGGAAGTCTCAGCAAGGCCGTCATGCTTCTGATTGGCTCCGCGCTGTCCCTATTTCTGGGCTGGGCCATACTATGAACGGGCGGACGTACCGATGTGTGCTTAGCTATCGGTTGGGCATTCCTTTGTTTTCTGTGCCTGGACCGTGTTCTGCCTGCTCTCGGGTTTTTGGCGACGATATTTTTGGGGACCATGTCGTGTCTTGCGCGGGGGTTGTCGGTATTAAACATCGACAAAACCTCATTCGTGACACTCTGTTGGATATCTGTTTCCGTTCCGGGGTCTCGGCTGGGAAGGAGATCGATATTGGCTTGATTGATGATCATGATAGATCCTTGCGTCTTGCAGATTTGCTTCTTTATTCGTGGGATAGGGGGCGTGACGTTTGCGTAGATCTTACCGGGTCTTCTCCCTTGACTCAGTCCGGGCTCTCTGATTTCGTGCCAGGCCGTGCTGTGGGTGACGCTGCCCGGGGCAAATGCGTGAAGTACAGGGACCTATGCTCAGGGCTTGGGTATGGATTTTTGTCTTTTTCCTTTTCTTCGCTGGGGGAATTGGAGGCAGATGCTATCGGCCTACTCAAGAGGATTCAAAAAATTTCGATAGCACAGGATGTCGGAGCACGCGCTGCTCCTTTTATTTTTACCAGACTTAGCTTCGCTATAGCTAAGGGGGTGGGAGCCCAGATTGTATCTCGACTACCTACCAATTTTTCGTAAACTGCTTTTTGATTCATCAATAAAATTCTCCATTTTATAATAATAATAATAATAATCCGTAGATAATATTGTTGAATGCAAAACTTATAGAGTAACAAATAAATATTCCATATAAATATAAATGAATAATGGTACGAATATGTAGTTGAAGATGTACTTGTGTGAGAGGTACTTTAATTAATCTTTCCAACTATAATATACGCTTATAATTTAATTTGACGTTTACTCCAAATAATATCTACCTAGAACTACATTCACGTATGTGGATAATATTTGTTTACTATTATGCATAATAACTTGATGTCATTATCAACGTCATTAAAAATAGGTCCGTGCATCGCACGGGCTTTTCAACTAGTTATATACTAAACTCAGAAATTTAAAAGTTGTCGGCGACGACGTGGTGGTGGTCGTGGTGGTCACTGGAGACGTGGTGGTGGTCGGTGACGTAGTGGTGGTCGCCGGTGACATGGTGGTGGTCGCCGGTGACGTGGTGGTGGTCGTCATGGTGGTCGCCGGTGACGTGGTGGCATCGGAGTGGTGGTCGGCGCATGGGTGGTGGTGGCAGCGATAGTGTTCAGTGGTAGTGGTTGATGATAGTGGATGATAAGGTAGCAGAGAGAATTGAGTTTTTCTTTTATGAAAAATAAATAAACATAGTAGCATCTCAACCCTCCATCTCAAGTTGATGCAAGGTCTAACAACAATACTTATGAATTTATAGGGTACTTTGGCCTTATGTGAACTATCTGACCCCTTAACTTTGGACAATTGTGAGATTAAATTTCATAGGTTTTAAATGTTGTAATTAAGCCCCATAACTTTGAGTAAAAGTGAAATTCGATTCAAATTTTATTCTCAACATAAATTATATCATTAAATCATGTTATATATAAACTCAATGTACACTGAATAATTAGTAATATTATAAAAGCAATTAAATAATTTATTAACATAATTTTAATTTTTTAAAAATAATTTAAATATATTCCGTAATTTATGCTCCGTATAATCTATGAGATTAAGTTACAAATTTTCGATTTTATGTAATTCTCTCAATATTATTTTTTTTTCAAAAAATGTAAAAATTGCATACATTTTAAAAATATATAATTATTTTTATCGTATGCTGAGAAAATGTATAAATAAATGGAGTTTTTGTTTTTAAGATACAATTTTAATTGAAAAAATAAAAAAACTTGGATTGAATTTCACTTCTACCCAAAGTTATGGAGCATAATTACTTTAATTGAAACGTAAGGGGATTAATCTCACGATTGATCAAACTTAAGGATGCTAATCACCACTTTTTCAATTGTTTATTAAAGGTATAAGTTTTGAATATGATTTATAAAAAAGGTAAGAGATATGAATTAAATTTTAAAAATATATTAAAAAATAAAACAAATAAGCAACAAAATTTGAGAAGGGGAAAAAATCATGAAAAGAAGAAATAAATAAATGAGAGAAAATACAAATAAAAAACTTACCTAAATTAGTTAGAGCCCTTAAAAATTGCCTCCTATATCCAAGTCACCTCACTTCCTATTCTTATTTTCTTTCATTTGTAATCTTCAAGCAAACCAATTCTCATAAAATATACTCCGTAAGTATTTGTGCTTTCATTTTAGTTTCACCATTCTTTCTTCCTTTCAATCGGTATACTTCTTTCCTTCATTTGCTTCATTGCAATTCACAACTACTTTTGCTATGTCTATGGTTTTAAATTGGTTATTAAAGTTAGGATTCGATTTACAGAAGATGAAAACGAAACTAAAATTTCAACTCGTAACCAGGAGTTATAGTCCATCAAAGGTTTTTTTGGTCGAATTAACTTTGAAGGATCATACTCTCGTTCAAATCATAATAGTAGACCTTGTAAAAATGATCAATTTAAACGTTTTAATCATTTGTTTATTTTTATACTAGTATAGACCCCGTGCAATGCACGGTATTTATAAGATATTTATCTTATAGAATATTTCATTTAAAATTTAAAATAAAAAATTTATTATTTTATTTTTAGTATTTATCGACTGTATAATTTAGAAATAGGAAAATATTTTTTAAATCGCAAAACTAATCAAAATATTTGAGTAATGTCTTGAAATGTACGGAGTATTAAATAACGTGTAATTAATGAAAATATTTTTTATATTTTTTATATACTCGGTTTATATCATCTCACATCTCGAGATACTCACTTCTCTCTTTAACATACCATAAAATACATAAATATTTATCAAAAATTGTATAATAATGAACTTTTTTTAATGGTTAGCACGTCATGATACGTTCTCTTTGTGTAAAAAAGCTATTTAGTTTTACATTAGAAAATTCAAAAATAAATTAAAAATGGACTGTCTCAGGTTTAAGACTTGTATTACGTAATTTGTGAAACTTTTTTTGTATGGATTTTAATAGTATATTCCGTATTCTGTAGTCTCTCCTATCAAAATAATCATTCTATATGATAATTATAATCCTCACATTTGAATAAATGAGAAGATCTTAGTGGTATCGAGTGAGTATATATACTCATTTCGTCCCGATGAATTGTTTGCCTTTACTTTTGGCACAAAGGGGAAAAGGTCCAATGATGAAGTGACATGTGAAGCCAAATTCATGAGAAGGTCAAATTACATATATATAAAAAAACATTTCTAAAATAGAAAGATAAAGAATTCATTGAGACGCCCCAATATGGAATAGACGAAGAATTCATTGGGATGAGGAGAGTATATCTTCGTAAAAGTTAAAGTAAATAGTTCGTTTCAAAAATAAATTTTTGAGATAGCTAATTTTTTTCTCAAGGTTAATGACATCATATCTTAAAATTTATATAATTATTTTCATAAAAAGAAGTTTTTTTTTTGTCAATTTCTTTAACATTAATGAAAATGAATAGTTTGCGAATTTATCAGTGAAATGTTCTTTTACTTCTCAATTTAAATTAGTGTATTTTTGAGGAAAATGTTAGTAACTGTTATTGTCTTAGAGTAGTATATAGAGAATTTTCGGTGAGTTTTTTACTATGTATCAGGCTTTGTCAGGAAGATATACAATAATAATCATAACTATTTTATATTTTATGTAAAATATTGTACGCGATAGTTCAATCTCCTATTAACAAAAATAATGCAACTATTTGGTTAAAACGGAATACAATATGTTTATACTTTTTTAAAAAAAATTTATCCTGCATTCCATATTAAATATTGTACTCCGTATGTGATATCTTCCATGTAAAACATGGAATTTTCGTAATCAATGTAATCAATCAAATTTTCTTAATTACATACTTATGTGGGGCATAGCTTTATGTGCGATGTAGTGATATTTAAATCACTAAGATGTTAGAGTGTAGTTGGAGAGGAGAAGAGTGGCACACATGAGGTCAAGGGTTTGATTCACACCTAGCTCATCCGTCTCGAACATGATCAGAAAGATATACAATAATAATAATCATAACTATTTTATATAGTACGGGATAGTGCAATCTCCTATTAACAAAAATAATGCAACTATTTGGTTAAAACGGAATACAATATGCTTATACTTTTAAAAAAAATTGATGATACATTCCATATTAAATATTGTATGTGATATATTCCATTTAAAACATGTGAAATTGATGATACATTCCATATTAAATATTGTATGTGATATATTCCATTTAAAACATGTGATTTTCGTAATCAATGTAATCAATCAGATTCCCTTAATTACATACTTTCTGTGGTGTATAGCTTTATGTGTGATGTAGTGACATTTATATCAGTAAGATGTTAGAGTGTAGTTGGAGAGGAGGAGGGTTACACACATGAGGTCAAGGGTTCGATTCACATCTTTTTGTTGTAGATAGCTTTAGGCGGGAAAATATGTGAGTTGTGTTATTTGGTTAGTGGAAAGAGGGATTATAGTCGAGACGGAGCGAGTATATAAAATTCATAAAAATCACTCTGTACTAGTTTTTGAACTCAGCTTGTATGCAAGAGTTATAACTCAATAAATAAAAAATTTCACAAAGACGAGGACACCTTAGAAATTGGAAGGGACCTCAAAAATTAAATTAATAAGTTTAAGAAGTGCATATGTTTTTTTTGTAAATAGGCACCTTAATATAAAATTGACTGTTACTTGTACTTCCTTATACTTATTTGTAATGTTCTACTTAAAATCGAAAAGGTAAAAAATGAAAAACAAATCAAAAAAAATATTTCATGTGAGTTTGTTACTGTAATTAGTTTGTTACTCCATGTTATGTTCTTGCATATGAAAGGTTGCAACCTTGCATATGAAATGTTGCAACCTTACAAAAGTATAACACTCTAAAACTCGATGACCATTGACAAAATAGATCACAGTGTGAGATATGGCATCAAACAGAACTCAAAGTAACGATACTCAATCAACCAATGCAACTACGGAAATAAGCCACAACCCTTCTTCTGATAACAATGGTGCGCATTATTCCTAAACTTCTTATTATTTGACGTTTTTGTCTTCCCATTTCAATAAAATACTACATATATATATAAATATACAATATTATTTTTTTCTAACATGTCATTTGTGACTTCAGATGAACAAGGATCGATAAGAAGTCTAGGAGAATCCATTTCGCGCTTAAACTTAAATAATCAGTTGAATGGACTCGCTTTAAATTCAAGCCCAACTGAGGAGGGTTTAGCCTCAAACAATAATGAGGCTCAAAACATGGGACCCAATGAACTAACAAGGGTCCCAAACAATCCTAGCCAACCGAGGGCTAGAGCTAACACTCACTCTCATCCAAGCCCCATTGGTCACCCTGAAAGGACGATGCCTAGGAGTCGTCCGAATCTAACAATGCTCGACGCACTTGCGAGTATGAACCCTAGGCATGTAGGAAGTCCCGGGGCAAATCCAAGGCCTACCAATTTCGGGGGTCCGTGGGCAGCACGGTCGACTGAGAGACCACATGTTTCTTCTCAACCTCGATTAGAGGGTGCGCGCCCTGATCCAACGTTGTTTGGGTACATTACTCAAACGCTGCAACAAGCGGAAGCTGGCCCAAGCAATATGGCCCCCAGATATCGCGCACCTGGTTCAACGAGCTCCGGATCCCAACATGTTGGACAACCAGGGACACTTGCGGTGCCTCCACCACATATACTAGAGATGATGGCTGCTGAAATACATGGGACCACCCAAACACATGAGGTTCGTGATCCAGAGTATACTCTATTTTAGATTTTAGATATGTTTCTTGTCTTTTCTCTGTTATTTAAGGTTGATATACTGCCCTTCAATCCAATCCAGCTAGGGATAACATTTACTCCCTCCAACCACTATGATTTACCCACTTTTATTCATATTCAAATGTGAAGGATTAAGATAATAAGTAGGTAAACCATAGTGAATTGGAGGAAGTACTTTTTTGATCAACATTGAAATTTTGACAATGAATACCATTAATTTGCATTAATGTTTGAAACCTTGAAATATGAAACTAACCTAAATAATTCGGCTTTATTACGAAAAAAAATATTTCATAAAATTTAAGCGTTAATTATGCATGTGGAAATAAATCATGCATGTATAATCAATTAAGCATGGCCGCAGTGTTGGTTTCAAATTCTACCAATGTTTTAGTACATGATCTTTCCAATTAAGAAGTGGCCGAAGTATTTGTTACCTAGGAGTTGTTTGGCTGACCGATACACTTAAGTTCCCAAGAAATATCAATTGTCCATGAAATACGTTCTTTCATCCCATCGGGTGAATTTAGTAAAAAAAATGTTTGGTTGCCAATCCAATTTCCCTAGAGTTGTTTGGAAAATCTAGCTCAAATATTTAATTGAGTTCAATATATTAAAATAACCTTTAAGTTATACAACCCAGATTCGAAAATTTGCGAGATAAATATTCCAAAAAATTAAAAGTTTGTGATTGCTCGATATTTGCAATCAATACTCATTGTATTGTCAAAATCAAAGATTAGTGCTTTAGAAGATCTACCTCAAATCTTCAACATCCAAACGTGAAGATTATATTGTCAAATTCAATCTTGGTTCAAGCGTGAATCTCCCACAGACAATGGTCCAGGCGTGAGAGATCTAACTCGAATCTTCAATTGATATTCACATAGCAAAAGAACTTTTATGCTATGCACCTCGCTCGGATCAGAAAATTTGCGAAATCAAATGTTCCAAGACTCCAACCTGGTTTCTGAATGCTCGATATTTGCATTTACGGCTCATCTTCATATCATTCAATCATTAAAATTTCAGAAGATCTAACTCAAATCTTCAATTGGTCCAGGCGTGAGAGATCTAACTCAAATCTTCTATTGATATTCACATAGCAAAAGAACTTTTATGCTATGAACCTCGCTCAGATTAGAGAATTGGCGATATCAAATGTTCTAGACTCTCAACATGTTTCTGAATGCTCGATATTTGCATTTACGGCTCATCTTCATATCATTCAATCATTAAAATTTCAGAAGATCTAACTCAAATCTTCAATTGATTTTCACATAGCAAAAAAAACTTTTATGTTATGCAATTCCAATCAGAGAATTTTAATTTGCTATATCAAATGTCCTAAAGCTCCCATCATACTTCTAAATGCTAATATTTACAATTACCCTCATCTTTCTCTGCGGCAATTCAATTACTAGAGCTTTAGAAGATCTAACTTAAAAAATCTATTGATTTCAACTTATCAAAAGAAATCTTAAGTTATGCCAATTCTTCTAGTTATAGGTCATTTTTCTAACATTCGCCATATCATGTTGTGCCTGATATGACATCTGTGCCTCAGCACGACATGCTAAGACGCATTTTTTTTTTCCAAAAACTCTCGTCGTGCCAAGGATTCCAGTTCACCATGCCGGATCGATAGATGTTGCCTCACCTTTTCCGTCAGGTGCGTGGGCCATGTTGTGCCGTGTGATGAGATCAACCGTGTTAGTTGTCGTTGCACCTCAGGCACGAAATGCCAGCTTTACTAATATTTGATTGAGTTCCATATATTAAAGTAACCTTTAAGACATACAACTCAGATATGAGAATATGTCGAATAAAATGTCCAAAAAGTTTGTCATTGCTCGATATTTGCAATCAATACTCATTATATTATCATATTCAAATATTACAGATTTAGATGATCTAGCTCAAGTAATCAATTGATATTAACATGATATCCAAGGAACTTTTATTGTATGGACCTCTCTCATAGAATTTGCGATATCAAATGTCCCAACGCTCCCAACATGATGTTTCTGATTGCCGTATATTTTCAAATACTACTCATCTTCATATCATTCAATTATAAGAGTTTTAGAAGATCTAGCTTAATTTCAGTAGAATTTATTTCAACTTATCCTAAGAACTTTTAAGTTATGCAACTCTGATTAGAGTACCTAGCTATATTCTTGTCGTTACCGGTCAATTTTTGACCATCTGACATATTTTTGTCGTGCCTGACATACCGTACCTAGCTTAAACCGTGCGGTATCGAGGAACGATTTACCCCCCAAAAAATCGCATCGTGTCGGGTCCGTGCTGCCTTTTTTTATCGTCTAGTCGGGCGTGTCGTGCCCTGCATCGCTATGGGTCATGTCGTCGTTATACCTCAGACACGTAATGCCAGCTCCTTTGACATCGTATATTGAAGGATTGGATCTTTAGAAAATGTTGCTCCAATATTTAATTGAGTTCAATATATTAAAATAACTTTTTAGTTATATAACTCGAATCTGAGATTTGCGATATCAAAAAGTCCCGAAAAGTTTTTGGTTGCGCGATATTTGCAATCAATACTCATTATGTTCTCATATTCAAAGATTAGAGCTTTTGAAGATCAAGCTCAAATCTTCAATTGATTTTCACATAGCAAAATAATTTTTATGATATGCACCTCGAACCGGAGAATTTGCGATACCAAATGTCCCAAACCTTCCATCATGTTTTCGAATGTCGTGTCAAGGAACGTTTCCCCCTCTCCAAAACCTCGCATCGTTGTCCCAGTTTCATCCCATCGTGTCAAGTTCGTGCTCGATCCCTCCCATTTTTCGTTGCGCTAGGCCGTATTGTGCCATGTGTTGGGACGGGACGGGTCGTGCCGCTATCATGCCTCAGACACGAAATACAAGCTTTACTCAATCACTTCACTTTCAAGGATTAGATCTTTCAAAAATCTAGCTCAAATATTTAATTGTGTTCGCTATATTAGGATATATAACTTCTAAGTTATACAACTCATATCGTAGAATCTGCAATATAAAAAGTCTCGAGAAGTTTTCGATTGCTCGATATTTGGAATCAGCAACTATACTGCCATATTCAAGGAACAACTTCTGAGGAATTAACTCAAATATTCAATTGATTTTAACAATTAAAAAGAACTTTCATGTTATGCAACCTGGAACAGATAATTTGTGATAATTTGTGATATTAAAACTCTGAACATGTTTCTGATTGCCTCATATTTGCAATTGCTACTCTCTTCCTACCATTCAATTATTAGAGCTTTAGAATATCTAACTTAAAAAATCAATTGGTTTCAAACTATCAAAAGAATTTTCAAGTTATGCAACTCGGATCGGATTATAGATCATGGCGTTTTTTTTGCCAACGGATCAAACTATATCCCGGTCACTTACCATTTATAGCACCTGACGCTAGGTTATGTGCAATGGTATTAAGTGTCCTAGGGATGTAAATAGAGGCTACACAATGAAAGAAAGAGCATTCCACAATAATATCATTGAGAATTGCGGCAATCCCAAAGTGCGCCTTTTCAATTTGCCAAACAAGCTGTCTGTCGTAATCCTGATGTGAAGGAAACCCTTCTTTCTTGCCCCTCGGATTGCCCCAAGAACTGACTACGCTTCTGCCTGAATAGTCGATTCTGCTAAGAAAATTGATTGATGCTTATCAATGGAAACATTATTCTGATCCAAACAAACTCATCCCATTGCTGCTTTACCAGTAGATTTCTAGCTTGCATCATATCAACGAAGAATGGGATCAAATCACACTCCTGATTACCGGCAACTCCTCGTATTATCCAACTATCTTTAGAATATTTTAACTCTAACTTTATTTCTCATATAATCCCTGTCAGCTTCTTCTTCCATTACCCTTTTCTTCCAATTCTTCTTCCTTGACTGAATCTTCCTCTTTCTACTTTGAACCAATTCATTTCTCAATAATTCCAAGCTTGAAAGCGAACCTTCATATCTCTTCGAAAATCTCATCCAAGAATGATTCCATCCCCTAAAGATTATGTCATTTCTGAATAGCCAGATTGAGTAAAGGGTATTGAGGAAGAGGAAAATGCCATTGAAATCATCATATCTCTTTAACAAGTCACTCCTGAAAGTATACCCCTAACACCGAAGATTCAACTCTAATTCCCATAGAGCAGAAAGCACAAATTCTTGAAGTGAGAGGACAGTCTCAGAAAAGGTGACAAATAGACTCGAAATATTCTTGTTGTTATTGGTCAAAGCCAACTACTAGATTTTTCTCATGTCGTGCCGAGCCACAACTTTTTTTCCCAAAAACTCACATCGTGGGCTGGGTTCCTGGCCGTCGCGCCAACTTCATGATGCCTCCCCTTTTTCGTCGGTTCAGGTCATGTCGTGCTACGTGTTGGGCCGGGTCCTTACACATGCAAGAAATGCCACCGCTACCCACTTCATATTCAAGGATTACATATTTAGAAAATCTAGCTCAAATATTTAATCGAGTTCAATATATTAAAATAATGTTTAAAATCTGAGCATCTCCTAAGTCCCAAAAAGTTTGCGATTGCTCGATATTTGCAATCAATACTCATTATATTGTCATATTCAAATATTAGAGCGTTAAAAGATCTAACTCAAATCTTCTACTCCTTCCCCTCCTATCACCATTTTCCATCGCCTTTCTTTTGGGCACAAGATTTAAGAAGACTATAACCCAATAATTTTCATCCATATTATTTAATATAGTTAACTTTTAAGGTAAGCCTCATTAATTTCACTTAGTTTAGTTCAATTTTGCACATGTCCATTAAATTGAGTTAAAATACATTAAACATCTTTGCTTTAAATTCGGTTCAACCACTTTTGACCTGAAACCTTACAATAAAGCAATTGTTTCAATGATTGACCAACAACTAACATGTATCCAAGGTTGGAAAGATTTGGAGGGAAATTGTATCCAAATACTCTCACCAAAATCCCCCTCCGCTTCCTTCCCTCCCTTTCCCTTTCCCTCTTATTTTGCTATCCAAACAAAGTTGAGAGATATGTCCGTTTTGGTTAAGTACATGTCCATTTGCATCAACATCTTCATTAGTCACAATGTTTTCTTTTCCTTGTCAGCAGCCTGATCATGATGAAGCATTGAGGATCCAGCACCGGCAATTTCAGGTACTTTTAATTTAGATTTACTAATTGACAAGTTGATCGATATACCAAGTCATCGTACATTCAAACCCATAAAAAGTTTTAATCGTTCATCTTCTTAGTTTATTTATGTAGAGTTGTCGATACTTTTGCACAATTCAATACTTTTCATCAACTAATAAGGTGTACAATGATATTGACATGTCTAACAATTTCTCATAATGTGTTGCTAGTAGTAGCAGGGATAAATATGTTACTTAGTTAATACCGAGTATATCACTCATTGATCTTTGTTTAACTTTCGAAATGAAGATTTCGAAATACTCCGTAATACTTAGAATTTGATCTATAAAAGTTTTTTTTAATTATACGAGTCTTCATGTATCTAAGAAACTGAATCAATAAGACACATGGGTAAAACTATACCCGTGTCTTACACCATGTCACCCAAGTTTAGTAATATTGTGGCATATTTCGATTTAGGCTTATTCCGGATAAAAATATGATTTATTTCCAAATAAGGTGTTTTTTTAAGGGGGCTACTTAACGTCGTCCGTCTATTTACTTAGTGTTGTCCATAATTTATGAATAATTACTGATTTGCCCTTTTTTTTTAATTTACTAACCTAATTTAACTCAACTACTTATTAACCTAATTTACCCTACTATTTATCAACATCATTCTAATTACAAGACAACAACAACACTTTATTGTCGAATTAATAAACCGCTTATATTTTGAATTTTTGATTATTCGTCGATTAACCCGGACATGTCGAACGCGGAAAATAGTTTTCCTTTTGATTTGAATTTGCCCTATAACGAAAATAATTCGGACGACGACGTTATCGAGGTTAGTCTCGTTATTTTTGTCATCGTGAACGCAATTATGATTTGTATTATTTTTCGTATTAGACGTGACAAAAGAATTCGGCCCAGGTATTAATCGTAAAAGCTCGTACCTGGAATAACTAGCGAATTACGAGACCATGTTGAGTTTTAAAATTTGTAAATCTCGTCCTGAGACAGTCTTAGAACAGCTAAGACTGAGCCCAGGTTGAGTTTTACAATTTCTAACTCTCGGCCTGGGGACAGTCTTAGAACAGCTAAGACTGAGCCCAGGTTGAGTTTTAGAATTTCTAAGTCTCAGCCTGGGGACAGTCTTAGAACAGCTAAGACTGAGTCGCGGTTGAATTTTAAAGTTTCTAAATCCGCTCCTAGGGACAGTCGTAGATATCTCAAGTCTCTGGATTTTTTATTTGATTTATGTGTATTTTTGTTTGTTTATTAGTATTTTCCGTAAGTATATTGAATTGCTTTGTCAAACATGCACATTAGGAATTATAATCGATATTGTGGTATCGTAATTTAAGTTACTAATATTTTAGTTTACCGATTCGGCTGATGTTGTTTGTTTACTTATAACGAATTCTTGAATCTAAGTTTTTACTTCAAACGATCTCATTAAATGTCAAGATTGAATTAATTGGAGTCAGGTTGAGCATAAGCGGTTTAATTGTAGTTCAATTGCAATTGAAATATGATGGAAGTTGATGAGTTAAATGTTGGAATGTAATTTTATTTGAATGAGTTAAAGAGAATGTGGGTAAAAAGAGTTGAACACAGTAAGGGTAAAATGGGTATATTAGGTAGAATACGGACGACGCTAAGTAAAATTATGGACGACGAGAAGCGAAAGTGTTTTAATTAACACCGTAAATGGGGATCGAAATTGGGCCAGATATTAGCGTCTTGGTGGAGCAAGAACACCATTATATTTTTATCTAACTTGTATAGATCCCGCGCAATAATGCACGGTAAATTTAGAATTTTATATTTAGTGATTACTCGTAAATATCTAATCGGTACCCTACTAACTTTAAACACTTTCAATCTGTACATTTTGATTTAAGAAAATAATTTAAATTTTCGAAGATAATCGAGTAATCTCATTTAATGCATTTGTCAATAAGTGCTTGACTTGCTAGCAAGTTCAAGAATATATAATTTTTTTTACAAAGCTAATGATAATATTTTATACTACCTCCGTCCCACTAAGATTGTCACATTTCATTAAAATACTCTTCTCAAATAATAGGGAAATGGGACAATCATTTAGGGACGGATGGAGTAATTTTTAGCTGATTATTTAATTTAAAGTTTTTTTAATCACTAAATCAAACGGCTTGAAACAAAAATACATCCTTATATGTTTAGATCAGTTACAGATTTTGTTAACAAATTAGAATATACGGAGTAACATAATATCAAAATATTATTTGATAAAAAGAGTATTTTATTTATATTTTAAAATCAAAATTTGAAAGGATTTTGTATAATTTTAATACTCATATTTTGTTAGATAAAAAAATACGTGTCATAAATGTTTTTTTAATAGCCCATACATAATTATTTTATTTATTGAAGAATTTTGCTTTACTTTGATTTGAATTTTGATAGTATAATTATAGGAATTTAATAGTGTTCATTTGTTTCCATATTGAGGTGATAGTATTTTGAAGGGAAAAAATTTCATGAGGTGTTGACACCTAAGCACTCACTATTCTCTTAATAGTAAGAGGATTCTCAGTCTCACAAGTCATGAACTTAGATTTATTTTTTCCTCAAAATTCGATTACATATGTTGATGCATGAATGATGATAATTTTCCTACCTATATATCATGAGTAGATTATACAACCAGCTATACATAGCTCTATATATGTGTAACTGATTTTATGATTTTGAATGTTATCATAATGTTTTCGAGTTTTGTTGTAAATTTTTTGAACTTTAATGTAAAATTGTCGAACTAAATCAGATAAATGATTAAGCTCAAAACTTACAACTCAGCTCAGAAACTTGTATAAGCTTATACACAAAAGTTCAACAACTTTGAAGTAGTACATAAAACTGATGGTATAATACTATTTTCTCTTGCCTATATTATATAACAGCTAAGGATACTTGAGGAGTCCATGAATATCGATCATGCATGGCAACGGAATCCTCGCTTATACACGCCACATGGTGATGATGTTGATGATGAACTGACATACCGGGTAAAATAAAAACTGGCCTAGCTTATTTATCGTATCATTATAAATTACAAGGATTTAAGTTGTCTCTTGTGAATAAAACGGGTTGCTATATATGATTTCGATCATCAGGAGTGGTTAGCGCTTCAAAATAATGAAGTCGAAACGGATGATATCGGGTTAAGTGAGGAGATTATCATGGCACATTTGAGACAGAGACAGTATGAATGTCGTACCAATGACGACGACCAATCTGCGTCTCCTGAAATATGTCCCATATGCAAGGTACGTAATATCGAAACTACCTAGATTTAATTTATTGTCTCCTTTTCTACTCCGACTTTTGTCAATTAATTAATCAAATCTCGACTTGGATCTTGTACGCACGTGTTTTGATTAATTATATATGATGGCAGGAACCGTATGTGGTGGGAGAATCGATTGGGGGACTAGATTGTAATACTAATCACGAGTTTCACACGAATTGCATTAGGGGGTGGCTTAAGATCAAGAACGAATGTCCAATTTGTAAGATGACGGCTTTGAATAATGTGTAACAAACAGGCTTCATACGGAGTATTATTTAAATTTGTTGCAATTTTGCCTAAAGGCCATGCAAGTATTTTGTACTAAACTCAAATACGTTGTCTTAGGACTGTCTAATTGAGACGACAAAGCGATTGATGAAACCGAACCTCCAATTAGACCAAAGTCTAATTTGAAAAGAAAAAAAACTATCGAAAAGGCATAGTATTTGATATTGCAATCGGCCCAAAAATTTGAAGACGATACTAATTTCGGTGGCAATTAATTCAAAGTACTTGAATCGCCCTAAAATCTTAGGGTCCAGTTGTGCACCGTTCCTCATCTTTCAATCCATTTTTGAAGTGGGCTGTTAATTTGTCATACAATTATCCGTAAAACCCATTTAACACCTTTTTTTCCCCTTGTATTAATCTTCTCTAGCCTCACAATCATCGATCAATCAATATAAAGTTGGAGTAATAACTTTTTTATCGATACTAAAGAGTTCAACTTTCGAGAAAATGTAAAATTATACGAGTAATTTTTATGAAACAAAATGATATGGAGTATTCTAATAAGAGTAGATAAATTTAAGGAATTTTTTACATGGTATCCCCAAATTTTTTCGATTTCTACGTGGTCCCGCCTCACTTTTCGAAACATACACGGTACTCCTTGGTTCTATAGTAAATGAGCTATCGTGCCCTTACTAATCTGCTCCGTCAATTTTTTTTTATGAATGAGTCATTATCTTATGAGGTGACACTATTAAATGAGATTAGCATCCTACTTTACTTAAAAGATAGGACCAGCTTCGCTGATGTGGCACACCTCAGAATTTTCAGAAGCTCTCTCGGAGCTCTCTCATTAATTGGACAAAATTGTCCATTCACTTAAATCAAAACACATCTGGCCATTGATTTAGGGGCAAGATGGTAACTGTCTACGCTTAAATATATAAAATAAAAAATATTTTTTAATATTCAAACACTCAATTATATTGTTTGCATAATCTGTATTCTCTATCCATATATTGTTCGAAATTCATGATATATAATTAACATATATGTTAATACGGTTTTTCTAACGTGTGCCCACTGGGCACACGTTAGAAAAACCGATATATATATATATATATATATATATATAGAGAGAGAGAGAGAGAGAGAGAGAGAGTAAGGCTCTTATGAGTCCTTTACTCTTTGTGAGTCCCTAAGTTCTCATCTCATCCATTGGATGAGATGAGGATGGATGGACAAGATGCATCCATTAAAAAATAAAAAGATTTACGTTCCTAAAATAGCTCCCATGAATTTAGGAAACAATAACTCCCTATCACATTCATTCATCATTCACATTCATTCATCATATCACGTTCATTCAAACACAAAAAAAACCCTTTCTTCATTCACGCTCAGTCATCGATTTTGTACTCGGAATTCTGTTACAATGAATTCAATGACCGCATCATCGTCTTCAACGGTTGATAAGCAACTGATCGAGTATAACAATGATGAGTTTCAGTATTTCATTCACGTTTTGATTCAATTTTTATTCATGGATTTCGATGGTCATATTGCTTTCAATGTGCGTTTTAATATCAATGGTTTATCGCGTCAAATTGCGTTTTTTTACGTCGATTTTCATGTTTATAGTGCTTTCATTGTCATTTCGTATCACAGTTTCGTATCAATTTGCGTTTTTTTTAATGTCATTGCGTTTTGATATCACAGTTTCGTATCAATGGTTATTTGCTCTCTCGATCTTTATAGATTACAGGGCTTTTTATGCTTTTTATTCAGATTTTCCATGATATCCATTGATACTATTGTTTTGATTTCAACTAACGCATAAACGTCGTTGAAGTAACATGCCTTCTGCATTAAAGTAACACTTACTTGCAATTACAGTAACACAAATGAACGTTCAGAAAAAGGATTTTGATGATGATGTTAGAGTAACGTATTGTACACGTTAGAGTAACACCACTTATGAATTATAGTAACACATTATTTGCATGGGTGTAACGCTGTTTGATTTTGTACAGGTGGTTTTGCCAAAGATGCGAACGCACATGACAACACTGGAAAAGGTAGAATTTGATTCATTTGATCAATCATGGATTAATAACAATGGTTCATTGATATTATTGTTTCACTGATATTATTGTTTGCTTTATGTTGAAGCAGTCATGGCGTTGAAGTAACACAAGTTATGAATTACAGTAATATCTAATTCTAATTAGAGTAACACAAACACGTAACTGAAAAGGGTTTTTGGCGCTGACGTTGGAGTAACATCCTTTAAGGGTTAAAGTAACACAACTTATGAGTTGGAGTAACACTTATGTCCATGGGCGTGACATTTTTTAATTTCTTGCACGAAGCATTGGCAAAGAACCGAATGCACAGGAATGGTGCAGAGATGTGGGTGAGGTTTTCACTCCGTACATGGAGCAAGTATTCAGAACAATTGATGAGGCAGTGGAAGTTTACAAAATCTACGCGCTGACTTGTGGATTTGATGTGAGAAAGTATACTAAGTCAACCAAACGAAACTGTCCAAATCCGTACGCAGCACGACCGCCTAAACAGCCTACTAAGCCAACCAATGATGAGGATGACGAGGATGAAGTAGATGAAGACATCGAAGGAGAGGAAACTGAAGAAGACACCGAGGAAGACGAGGAGGATGAACAAGTGTTTTGAGAATACTCGTGTTTTTTTGTCATTATAAGAATTTTTTCTTTTTTTCTGGTTTACACGAAAAACTAATTTTGCACAATTTCTTTTATACATAGTGCTGTGTTACGGTGCATTTAACACTATATTTATTTAATACATGTGTTTTTTGTTAGAGTAACATCTCATGTGTATCAGAGTAACACTATTCGTCTGTTACAGTAACGGAAACAATGCATTGAAGTAACTGAAGACAACAGCGTTGTTTAGACAAAATCATTGCCAAAGTAACTGGGGATAACTTGGATTGGTTCCATTCATTGACAAAGTACCAACATTTGTTCTTCAAAAAATAATATATAATGCGTCAGAGGAATTAATTGCAATATCATTGTACAAACGTCATTAATAACTTAAAGTAACATAAATTGTTCATTAAAGTAACATTTACAATGCTTCGGTGTAACACACAGATTGTGAGACCAAAGAAAATTGGGTTAACTTCAGTAATCCCCATAGTAACACCAGCAGTAAATTAGAGTAACAGGTACAACTAGTTAGTGTAACAGAGTTTAACAGGTTCAATGCATTGGTGATAGTCAAAATACCAATGTAATTAGACAGGTAACTAAAGAATACAAACCATTAATTCGTAGTTAGAAAAGAGATGACATGATTCAGTAAACACGTTATTTTTTTCGGCCCTTTGTTGGCTTGTTCTTGGGAGCGTCGATGATCTTTTGTCTAGCGTCCGCATACTTGTCTACATTTTCCAACAATGGCGATCGCACCTTGTTCATTATGTTTGCTAAAGTTAGAAAGCTGCTTCAATATAACCTTGCTCGAGTTGAAGGTGAGCGATTGAGTTGAGTTGTGCGATTGAGTGCTCGGGTGTGCTTTAGTTGAGTGAAAAAATTGAATGAGATGAGAGATGATGAAGGTGAAGGGTTTTTGTGTTAGGCGGGTGTTTGAATGAAAAAAATGAATGAGATGAGAGAGAAGAAGATATCAGTTGGCAGTAATTTAGGGAGGAGAGAGAATTTTCTCATATTATTTCCAAAATATGGTAGTTACTACCTTAATTACTACATGCAATCTCAACCATTCATCCTCTTTAGATCAATGGCTAAGAATAGGACTCATGGACTCAAATAAAAAAAAGGGACTCACTTGATCCTCACTCTATATATATAAATACGTAAATAAATTATATGGACACATATACGACATATAATTATATAATAATACATAATAGTATTTATATTTGTATTAACATATATTAACATCATGAGAAAATGAAATATTAAATCATATTTACCATACTTACACAATATCAATGTGATTTGTTACCTTAATCAACTTATTAACGTGTGCCCACTGGGCACACGTTAGAAAAACCGTATATATATATATATATATATATATATATATATATATATATATATATATATATAGAGAGAGAGAGAGAGTAAGGCTCTTATGAGTCCTTTACTCTAGATGAGTCCCTAAGTTCTCATCTCATCCATTGGATGGGATGAGGATGGATGGACAAGATTCATCATAGTATTTGCATTAAAAAAAAGATTTACGTTCCTAAAATAACTCCCATGAATTTAGGAAACAATAACTCCCTTAATCACATTCATTCATCATTCACGTTCATTCATCATTCACGTTCATTCAAACCTGAAAAAAAAAACCCTTTCTTCATCACGTTCGTTCATTCATTCATTCAATCAATTCTGTGCTCGAAATCCCGTTACAATGGATTCAATGACCGCGTCATCTTCTTCAACTGTTGATAAGCAATTGATCGAGTATAACAATGGTGAGTTTCAATATTTCTTTCACGTTTTGATTCAATTTTTATCCATGGATACATCGTGCGTCAATTTACGTTCTTTTTTTACGTCAATTTTCATGTTGATATTGCTTTCATTGTCATTTCATTCATCATAGTTTTGTATCAATGGTTAATTGCTCTCTCGATCTTTATAGATTTTAGGGTTTTATGTTTGTTATTTAGATTTTTCATTATATCCACTGATACTATTGTTTTGATTTCTATTAACGCAGAAACGTCGTTGAAATAACATATCTTATGAGTTAAAGTAACACTTAATTTTACTTACAGTAACACAAATGAACGTTGAGAAAAGGGTTTTGCTGATGATGTTAAAGTAACGTATTGTACTCGTTAGAGTAACACAGCTTAGGAATTGAAGTAACACATTATTTGCATGGGTGTAACGCTGTTCAATTTTGTGCAGGTGGTATTGGCAAAGATGCGAACGCACGGGACAACACTGGAAAATGTGGAATTTTATTCATTTGATTAATCATGGATTAATAACAATGGTTCATTGCTCTCGTTTTAGTATAGATTCCAAGTTTAACGTATTCTTCACTGATATTATTGTTTTGTTTTATGTTGAAGCAGATGAGGAAACTGAAGAAGACACTGATTTTATTGTTTTGTTTTATGTTGACGAAGATGAGGAAACTGAAGAAGACACTGAGGAAGATGAGGAGGAGAAACAAGTGTTTTGAGAATAGTTGTGTTTTTGGTCATTCTAAGGATTTTTTTTTGGTTTACAAGAATAACTGATTTTGTACACATTTTTTTTTACACATATCGCTGTGCTACGTTGCAATTAACTCTATATTTTATTTAATACATGTGTATTTGGTTAGAGTAACATCTCATATCTATTGGAGTAACACCTTTCTTGAGTTACAGTAACAGACATAATCCATGAAAGTAACATCACATATCTATTGGAGTAACACCTTTCTTGAGTTACAGTAACAGACATAATCCAAAATTAACTCTATTTTATTTAATACATGTGTATTTGGTTAGAGTAACATCCCATATCTATTGGAGTAACACCTTTCTTGAGTTACAGTAACAGACATAATCCATGAAAGTAACTGAGCACATCAGCGTTGTTTAAACAAATGATTACCAAAGTAACTGAGGATAACTTGGATTAGAATCATTCATTAGGAAATTAACAACTTTCGTTCTTTAAAGAACCATATATAATGCGTCATAATGATTGATGATAATATCAATGAAAGTGATTATGAGACCACACCATTAATACCAATGAAACTTAATCATGCATGAGACGTAGAATAACATCATTAATCAATTAGAGTAACATCATTTGTTCATTAAAGTAACAGTTACAATGCGTCAGTGTAATACACTGATTATGAGACCACATTTGTATCTTGGGTAAACTCCATTCATTCCCATAGTAACATCAGTCGTTACTTAGAGTAACAGGTACAGTCAATCACTGTAACAGAACGAACAAATTCGTAACCAGAAGAAGAAGGTGACATAATTCATAATATTTCATAATCAGAAGAAGGTGACATAATTCATTAGACATAATTCATTAGACACATCATTTTTTTCGACCTTTTGTTGGCTTGGTCTTGGGACCGTCGATGATCTGTCTCGCGTCTGGGACCGTCTGTTCTTGTCTGCCAATATGAATATGAAGATTACCTTTGCTTGAGTTGAAGATGAAGTTGAAGGGTTTTTGTTAGGCGGGTGTGTTTGAATGAAAAAATTGAATGGATGAAAGAGAACGTTTATTAGTTGGAGGTAATTAAGGGAGGAGAGAAGATTTTATTATATTTTTTCCAAGATATGATAGTTATTACCTTAATTACAACACTCAATCACCACCATCCATCTCTTTTAGATCAATGGCTCTAAATAGGACTTATGGACTCAAACAAAAAAAAGGGACTCACTTGATCTTCACTATATATATATATATATATATATATATATATATATATATATATATATATATAATTTATAGTACATATATAATACGTATATATATATATATATATATATATATATATATATATATATATATATATATATATATATATATATACATACATATATATATATATATATATATATATATATATATATATATATATATTTACGTACATATTTAGAAGGATAATGTATAGTGCATATAATTTGTTTACGTGTATATATTTGTACACATAATTTATTTACGTGTATATATATTTACATATATAATATAATATATATATATATAATACGTAAATATGTATACGTATATTATTCACATACGGTCCATATAGTACATATATAATACGTATATATATTTATGTATATATTTACGTACATATTTAGAAGGATAATGTATAGTGCATATATAATACGTATATAATATATTTACGTATATAATGAAGCCCGACATCACATATATACATATATATACGTAAATATATATTATCCAATTAGTTTTCGAAATATTCATACAATATTCAAATTTTGGATTGTTACGGACGTCAAATTCTTCTAGCCACATCAGCAGTCACATTCATACGATTTCTTTTAGTTGTTAATCGTCTATCAGAAGTTATGTACGTCTCAAACTCCTAAAAGATATACTACGATTTCGTTTCCATAATAATAGAATTTAGTTATTGAATCAGTATATACACATTTTAGTCTCATATATTATCGTATATATTGTTTTACATAATCCGTATTCTCTATCCATATAATGTTATAATTTATCCATATAGTTTCGAAAATATTCTCACAACATTCGAATTTTGGTTTGTAAAGGACGTCAAATTATTTTAGCCGATACAATATACTACGATTTCTTTTAGTTGTTTTTTTTTTGAAGTTATTTCTTTTAGTTGTTAATCGTTTATCAGAAGTTATGTACGTCTCAAACTTCTCAAAGATATTCTACGATTTCGTTTCCATAATAATAGAATTTAGTTATCAAATTAGTATATACACATTTTAGTCTCATATATTATCGTATATATTGTTTTACATAATCCGTATTCTCTATCCATATATTGTTATAATTTATCCATATAGTTTCCAAAATATTCTCACAATATTCGATTTTTGGTTTGTTACTTACGTCAAATTCTTTTAGCCGATAAAATATACTACGATTTCTTTTACTTATGAAACGTTTATCAGAAATTATGTACGTGTCAAACTCCTAAAAGATAAACTACGATTTCGTTTCCATAATAATATAATTTAGTTATCGAATCAGTATATACACATTTTATGGAAAGGATATTATATCCTTTATGTTACATACGTTAAATTCGTTTACAATAAACAACCTACTACAATTTCGTTTAGTTATTGATTGTTTAGCAGAATTTTTGTCCATGTCAAATTCTGTTTTCATTAAATTTAATACTACGTATACACTATCCGAGTTCGACAATAAGTATTACGTATCCGACTTACACATGATCAATATTCAGTATACGTATCTAAGTTAAATCGGGAATCTTTAATATACTTATAAACCGTATTCATTAGGATGGTTAAATTAATCCCACTATTTTTGGATAATATTTACATTTTATTCCTAAATCTTTTCAATAGGAATATTCCTTGGTATATCAATATACTATAATCCCGTGTTCACATTATACACCGAAAATTTATAAATACTCGCGTCTTTTTCATTCCTGCTTATGATATTCCAAAAAATCTCAGTTATTCTATACACTCTTCCAACCTATTCACACAATGTCGACCTCTGAACTAACTACCATATCGAAGTTCGAGCAAGGCAAGCGCCTTAAGGAGATGGTCGTCAGGGTCGTCCATCGTTGGACCCGTCCGGTGATGAAAGACAGAACCAAGGTTGGACCCGTCCGGTAATGAAAGACAGAACCAAGGTTGATTCTATCGAGGTTCTACTGATTGACTCTGAGGTAGTTTTTTGCTCATTATATTAGTACTACGTTCTATCGTTTTCTTTTTATACCACGTTGAATATTATATCGTTTTCGTCTGTCGTTTTCGTTTTCTTTATTTTATACGATATATCGTTTTATATCATTATATTAGTGCTACGATCTATCGTTTTATATCATTATTCTCATCTATCGTTTTATATCTTTATTTACGGTCTGTTTTTTTTATATTGACGTTTTATATAATTTTCCATGTTCGTCATCATATTTTTCTTTATTTTATACAATCTAACGTTTTATATCATTTTATTAGTGGTACGACAGAACCACATTTTATTTTGTTTACGTTCCGTTTTTTTTTTCATGTTGTCGTTTTATATAATTTTCCATGTTCGTCATCATATTTTTCTTTATTTTATACGATCTATCGTTTTATATCATTATATTAGTGCTACGACAGAACCACATTATTTTTTAGTTTACGTTCTGTTTTTTTTTTCATATTGACGTTTTATATCATTCTCTATGTTCGTCATCATATTTTTCTTTATTTTATTCGATCTATCGTTTTATATCATTATATTAGTGCTACGACAGAACCTCATTGTTTTTTAGTTTACGTTCTATTTTTTTTAATATTGACGTTTTTTATAATTCTCTATGTTCGTCACCATATTTTTCTTTATTTTATAGGATCTATCGTTTTATATCATTATATTAGTACTACGACAGAACCTCATTGTTTTTTAGTTTACGTTCTGTTTTTTTTCATATTGACGTTTTATATAATTCTCTATGTTCGTCATCATATTTTTACTGAAATCGTTCTTACCCAATATTTTTTACTGAAATTATTCAATCCAACTTCCCTCCTTGCAGAATGAAATCGTGCAAGGTACTGTGCGTCGCCAGATTTTGGGCAAATATTCAGATTCGCTGGATGTTGGTGTGGTCTATATCATCCGGAACCTCACGGTTGGACCCAATACCGGCTACGACAGGGCTACTCCCAGCAGTGTTCGTCTGCAGTTTGAATACTGAAGCAAGGTTGTCCGTTGCGACGGTCAGTCCTCTATACCACTTCACGGTTTTCGATTTGCTAATTTTGAGGATATTGTCAACGGCCGTGTTCCGACAACTCACTACATCGGTAAATCACATTTTACGTTTATAATTCCGTTCTTTTTTTTCGTTGACATTCGTATATATTTCGTCCTCAAACTGATCAACCTTTGCCAATTAATTTCAGATTTGGTCGGGAAGTTGTTTGAGATCGGCCCGCTGAACCACACAAAGAACGGATTCGAGTATCGTAACATCAAACTTGAGGATATTAAGTACGTTATATTTGATATCCTTATAATTAAGGTGAACTATATTATTTATTATATTTCATGTTTGATATTGTTTACTCATAACTTTAGTCTACAACAATTGCATCAATAACCAATATCGATTTTTCTTACATTTCGATTATTTAAATCATTAGTTCACGTATTCTTTTTTTATTTAATTATTGTACTTTCCATATTTGATATAATTATTGACGATATTATTTGTCAATCTTATTAGAACGTGCTCCATCATTCTCATCTTTAGTCCATAATTACTACTCCCTCCGTCCCTAACCGATTGTCCCATTTTCCTATTATATGTGAGGAGTATTTTAATGAAACGTGACAATCTTAGTGTGACAGAGGGAGTATGTCATTTTGTATATGGTACTTTTTCCATTAGTCATTGACAAATTAATTGTTCAATCATAACTATGTCAATAACTAATATTGACTCCCTTCACATTCATACGGTCCTTAACACTATCATAGACAGACAACCTAAGAGCAAAATCCTATTCAACCCCGTGATTTTATCACGGGTATTGTACTAGTTCTAATTAATAACTAATGCATCCTTATAGACACCCACATTTTGACCGCCAGGTGTCTAAAATAGTTCCCGCCAAACACCCGATGATGATTGGACGTAAACGTGCTTTGATGGACTCGGATATGGGCTTGTAATCACGGACATTTGGTTTAGGCTTATTACGGAGTACAAATCTTACAAAACCAACCTCAAATCCAGGCCCAGTGGGTCGTTTCGAGTCAAATAAGACTAATTTGGGTCGAATCCGACACCAGGGGCAAAACCGTCTTTTAGCGACCGAGTCAAACCCGGTCAAAGATATTTTCCGAGACACACGGACCAACCGTGACATCTCACGCGTCCCGTTTGGACTCAAATACTACAAAGAATCAGCTTCGAAAATATTAAACAATTCCGTTAAAGGTAGAATTTGATCTCAAGTGGAATTCTATCCGAAAAACTAAAGCAATTACCGACCGAGTGTCAAACACTCGTCCAAAAGCAGCCAAAAACAGCCGAGTTCCTTGCCTTCTTCACCAAGAAAGCGAGTTCTCGTTCCTTTCAACCTCTTACGTTTCCTATCCAAACCGGTGTTTCTTGTTGTCCAAGCAAGACACCTCTCTTAAACCTCTTCGCCTATAAGTAGGACCCTCCATTCAACACAAAACACACCACAAAAAAAAAATCGTGACACACAGAAAATTTTACAAACTATATATATCAACCATACATCGAAATTCTCATATACCACCTCGATATACTAAGCAATTCCCGACGAATCCAACCCGGCGAAACCGTCCCTACAAACCGGCCGAAACCCGCCACATCACCCGACCAAACCGACACCCCAAATTCATCCCACATCATCTCGACGCTCCCTAGTCTAAGCCACTTTCCGACGAGCTCAATCCCGAGAAAACAAAGCATGCAGGTTGATGGTGTAAATCAAACCCGATTCTCTCTTTTCTCTTCCCTTCTTCTCGTTTTTTTTCTTCTTTTTGCGTCGGTCCGTTTCTTTTTTAATATGGGTCGTCGTCGCGTTTTTTTATTTTTTAATATCGATACTATAAAAACTATTTTCATATATAAACGTTCTTAAAACACGATATTGATTCTCTAATCAAATATCGTATCTAACAAGAACTAAATTAAATCTCGTTGATGCTAATAAAATCGTTACATTTTTTTTAAAAAATTCGACGATTTTAACGCGGAGATAATTAACATTTTTTTTTCTTTTCGTCCAATTCCTTTTCTTTTTTTTTTCTTTCAAAACAATTTTCAAAACATTTTTTCTTTACTTTTTCTAAAACCAATCTAACTATTTGATATCGATTTCATAATCGAACATCGAATACGACGAATATAAATCGAGTATAAATTAATCCATATTTGTACGCAATTAATCCATATTTGTACGCAATTTATCAAAAATATAAATCGAGTATAAATTAATCCATATTTGTACGCAATTTATCAAAATTAGCAATTTTCGAAAACCGAATCCGAGACAGCCACCCGCGCGAGTCGCGCCCCTCCCGGGCGAGTCGCGTTGGCAGCCATAAGCCGAGGCCCTTTTTTTGTTTTTTTTTTCCGTTTTTTTTTCAGCATCGTTTTCTCACATAAAACAGCGGTTTTCTCGGTATATTTTCAGATTTCGACAAAATATTTTTCACGAGTCATAAAACCTTTTTCGAGTCATACATATTATCGTATTTATATTCCATTTCGATCTATAAATCGTTACTAACTCGTTTGTTCATGTTTGTTGCAATTTATTTTCATCTTTCGTTTTATTAGACTAAAACGAATTTCACATGCTAAAATAACTTTGACGTTACTAGTTTAACATGCATTAAACGACTTAGCAACCCATTTATTTTTCTCTCACATGCTTAGGAAAATAATGTTTGCATTTCATTCCACTATCGAACTAACACGTGTACATAAAAACGAACGATATCTTAGTAAAGGCCGCTAAGTGCGGGCGGGGTTGGGTGTTCTTAGTGAACTTCCCAACACGTACCCTCACCCCTTACTCAGAACCATGGTTTCCGGATGTCCGAATCCATTGGCAACGAGAATCATTCAATACACGATATCCGATAATGTCGGTATCGGTATCAAATGCTAAGGGACGAATCCGATAAACTCTGACATCGGAAATGGGCCATATTTTGTATACGGCCCACTACGACATAGAGTGGGTTCGAACGGGCCCGAACTCCCACAAAGTTCGGTGGCAACTCCTACTTCGATTTAAAATTCAATTCGACCCATCTCATATGGAGATTCATTCGCCTCCCCAAACCCGCGCGTGGCCGCGTCGGGGTGGACCTATGTCATGTCCACAATTTGGCGACTCCGCTGGGGATTAACTTATGTGTCTCTTACCATCGGCATCCTCAGGGTGAGACTCGAAAAGAAATCGTTTGATTAGTAATGTACACGTTTTAGATCAATGGTTCATGCATAACCTAATTCTTTCCCGGGCCGGTTACTTGTGACCGACGTCCCACTATACCACGGTGCATTCCTAAATGGGTGCACTAAAGACTTCGATGGCGGAACTCGCATGGGTTTTACGGCAGGTTCTAAGACCAACTCGGCTTAGGAAGTCCGTCCTGATTTGCGAGAAAGCGATCGTCGTTGGTATAGACCCTATTTTGACCGACCGAGACTTAGACTAAGAGCATACATGGTGTCATTATACTGTTTCCGTGACTACATGCTACTTGATCTTCTTTGGTCTTTTCAAAAACCGTCATTTTCAAAAACTTGCATCTTTTCAAACCTATCTATTTTTCAAAACCCGGAAAGCTACCAAATTTAGGACTTAGGATTTTGACTCAAAATAGCCTATTTTTAGCCGGTATGCTGTCCAAACTTTTCTAAAATTTCGAAATCTCGGCCCATAACCTTTTTCTTGGTTTTCAAAAAATCGGACCATCCTACCCGACTTTGCTCAGTTTTCAAATCCAAATTCTCTTTTCAAAACTCTCTTCTTCTTAGGACTTCCCGTATTTAGCATTGTCGGGTCTTGTCATAGGTTGTAAGAGTCTATAGCGTCGAAACTCCGTCGATCTTACATCACGGATTTCCTCCCTATCTCAGTCCGCCTTATTTGTCAAGGCACGACCCACCTTCGTAGGACAAACTCCTACAAAGGGAAGCCCGTTTACACATTCGAGTCCAAAGTCTGGGGAATTCTCACGTGGACCTTCCTTCGAACGGGACTAGGCCCACTTTGCCAAATCCTAAGGAAGGCCCACCGTCCACGGGTCATCCGTCTAGAAGTCGGTTTTCGGTCTTTTTCTCGTCTAGTCTTTTCCTTGCTCGGGATGTACTCTTTGATTCTAAGATCTGGGTCAGTTACTGATTACGCGGTGGCCTTACAGACAGGCCACCCCACACCCGAGCCATGACGCAACAAGCCATAGATGAATTGAGGGCCTCATTGACCAAGCTGGAAAACATGATCACATCGATGAGAGGGGACCAGATCGCCATCCTTACCCGGGTAAGTGCGGTGGAGCAGGGAACTCCCAGTGGCAGTGTCGACACTACTGGGCCTTTAGCTGAATTGTCCAGCGCAGTCCACAAACTGCAGGAACAAGTCCATTTGTCGACCCAAAATTCCATCCACACGGAGAATGCTCGGACCTACACACCGTTGACCGATGAACTACCCGCCAATCTCAATCTGACGGGCCTGCCAATGTTCGAGGGTACTGAAGACCCGGTCCACCATATCCGGGCCTTCAAGGAGTTCATGGCCCTTAAGGGGGTTAAGTCCAACATGTTCAAACACATGTTCGCTTCTTCTCTCGAGAAGCACCCAAGGGCCTGGTACTCCCGGCTCGATTCCAAGAAATACAAAACTTGGGATGACGTGGCAACGGAATTCGCTCGGAACTACGCCGACAACACGGAAATCCAGACCACTATGCGCACCCTGGAAGTAATGGCCCAGGAACCTAAGGAAGGATTCACGAAATACCTTCAACGCTGGAGGGCTGAAAGCATCAAACTGGTCGATAAGCCCAGTGAAAAAGTGCTGGTTGAAGCCTTCGTCAAGAACCTCCTTCCTGCTTACCGGGTCCATCTTCGGTACGCCATCATACCTAGCTTCGCGGTCCTAACTGAGATAGGAACGAGAATCGAAGATGATTTAAGGTTGGAAAGCCTCAGTAAGGCCTCCGCCAAGGGATACCAAGGGGCCAGCTCATGGACAAGCAAGCCCACATCTACTGCTGCCACTCGTAGCATTTTTGACGAGGTAAACTTACTCGATACCCCGTCCAAGAAGAATACCACACCCCGGGTATTCACCGACATAGGCACCACCTATGAAAATGCCCTGCAGAGGCTATCATCAAAAGGCCTGATCACCCCGATAGGCCCAACACCTGAGCTCCCGGTCGAGCGTCGCTCCAAGGCCTACGACATCCAGGCCTATTGTCAGTACCATCGTGGTAAGGGGCACGATACTGAGAAATGCTGGAAGCTAAAGCACCTAATCCAGGATCTCATCGAAAGTGGTAAGATCCCTTTGCCCGGGGGCAAACCCAACAACAAGGATAACCCCCTGGCCACCCACGCCATTTTCTCCGGGGAAATAGTGGATTGCTCATACCTCATTTCTCCATTTGTCCCGCAAATAAACGGGATCTGGTGCGACGACGAAGACGACGTCTATCTCACCAAGGGGGAAGTTGTCCCCATCACGCCCGAGGAGATTCAGAAGGTTAAGTCCAAGGTCTTAGCCAATAGTCAAGCCCTCATCATCGCCGAGCCACTTAGGGTGGAGCCCGCCCCGGAAGAGCCAACTACTGAAAAGGCTCTTGTAAAGCAGCTGAGCAAGACTCGAGTTGACCTCTCTATATGGCAACTCCTAGTTAGCTCCCAGGAACATCGAGAGGCACTCACTAAGGCCCTCGATCAGGTCAAAATCGACTCTATGGCTACTCCAGCTGAAATGGTAGCCACGGTTCTACCCCACCTAAAGGGGAAATCCAAAGAGGAAGGCCCATTGATTACCTTCTCCAATGCTGATCTACCACCATTTGGGCCAGCCTACAACATGGCCCTTTACATCACGGTCGTCTGTCGTGGAAAGTACCTGCCCATGACCCTAATCGACGATGGGTCCGCAGTCAATGTCCTTCCCTTGAGAACCGCCAAAGCCCTCTGCATTACCGAGGCCAACTACATTCCCACAGCTCAAACCATTCAGGCTTTCGACGGAAGCCCAAAGTCAGTAGCTGGAGCCACAAAACTTACTATCATAACAGGCCCGATAGAGAAGGAGCTGGAATTTCAAGTGATCGACGTGACTTCCTCCTTTAACCTTCTTTTGGGAAGACCTTGGATCCACGCGACCAGGGCTGTATCCTCCACCTTGCATCGGAAAATCAAGCTACCTGTGCACGACACCGTCATCACTCTAGAAGCCACACCTATGACTGTGGCTAACTGCAACACCTCGGGCAGCACCGATCTCTGGGGGTTCGACTTCGTAGGGACCATTGAAGAAGAATATCTTTTCCGACCCTACTTCACGGTTAGCATCGACCGGATGTTGCAGAATCTGGGATATCTGCCGGGGGCTACATCAAGGCCCGATCTCCCCGCAGGGAAAATCCTCGAAGTCCTAGATAACGGGAGGACTCAAACTGGTTTAGGTTATACCATAACCCCAGAGAATATGGGCCAAACAAGGACTAACACTGTCACTTTTGTTACTCCAGTATTTGGACCAGTCCAAACGGGCCTATACCGGCCCAATACAACGCACCCTGGGACCCACTTGGCCCAGGATTGCAACTACATACCGGATGACATCTTCGCTCTTATCCAGTCCGAAGATGCTAAGAATGCTGAGCCCGCGCTAGGGCTGCTTTTTGGAGAGGAACTCACGACCCCAACACCGAAGGAAGATCTGGTCAGTCTCATTCTCCACAGCCGCACCTTTGATCCATCTAAACTGATCTCGGAGGTCGGGACCGGAAATAGAGCCTAGAGGAAGATTGTCAAATGGACTGACAGTCAAGGAAGGACTTACAAGCTGATCACAGGGGAAGGAGAAATGCCAGAATCTGAGTCCGAGTCTGAGTCGAAGTCCGAGTCAGAGTCTAAGATTGAGTCTAGTGAGTCCGGTGCTAGGGTCAATCCTGTAACTCCCCCTCTCCCTTTAGCCACTCCTGGTGCCTCGGGGTCTGTCCCGGGCATCCTACCTATCCCGCCACTGACTAGTGATCAGATAGCAACCCTTTTCGAGCTATTTTCTCAATTCATGATCAATAATAACAACCGTTCTGCTTACGACTTGTCTCATTTTCAAAATTTTCTTACTTTCAAAAATATTTTGTGCAATGACATTGAGAAACCCGACGAACAGGTATCCTTGCCTCCACATCTGATCGAGCAACTAGAGCAAAGGGAATCCCGCAATCCGGTAATCGAAGAAACCGAATCCATTAACGTGGGAACAACCTTAGAACCTCAGATGCTTAAGATAAGATTATCCATAGATCCCGAGGAGAAACAGCAATTCATAAATCTCCTTCAAGAATTCAAAGACGTCTTCGCATGGTCCTACAAGGACATGCCGGGGATTGACCGCGAAATAGCCGAACACCATATACCGATCAAGGAAGGGTTCAAGCCGGTTAAACAAAAACTCCGACGCATGAGGCCCGAATGGTCTCTCAAAGTCAAAGAGGAAGTCGACAAACAATTCAAGGCTGGGTTCATACGAGTCTCCGAGTATCCAGATTGGGTTGCAAACATCGTACCAGTCCCTAAAAAGGATGGTAAGGTACATGTCTGTGTGGACTTTCGGGATCTTAACAAGGCGAGCCCGAAAGATGATTTCCCGTTACCACACATCGATATACTGGTGGATAACACAGCTGATCATGCCCTTTTATCATTTATGGACGGGTATGCGGGGTATAACCAGATAAAAATGGCAGAAGAAGATATGGATAAGACCACCTTCATTACACCTTGGGGTACTTATTGCTATACTTTTATGCCATTTGGTCTCATCAATGCCGGGGCCACCTATCAACGAACCGCCACAACTTTATTACATGACATGATGCATAAAGAAGTGGAAGTTTACGTGGACGACATGATCGTCAAATCTAAAGACAGGGACGGTCACATCACCGCCCTGAGAAAGTTCTTCACCCGATTACGCAAATACAACATGAGGCTAAACCCTCAGAAATGCAGTTTCGGGGTAACATCTGGCAAATTACTGGGTCATATCGTTAGCCAACGTGGTATCGAAGTCGATCCAGCCAAAATAAAGGCCATCACCGAGATGCAGCCCCCTAAAACCGAAAAGGAGTTAAGAGGGTTTCTCGGAAAAATCCAATACATTAGCAGGTTCATTTCAAAGCTAACCATGGTGTGTGAACCGATCTTCAAGAAGCTGAAAATAGGGGAACGGTTACTATGGGATGACAAGTGTGAAGCGGCCTTTGATAGAATCAAAGAAATTTTGTCTTCACCACCGGTCCTGATGCCGCCTCAGCAAGGTTTGCCTTTGTCACTATACCTAACCACGACAGAGACAGCCATGAGGGCTATGCTAGCTCAAACGGTCAACTCCGAAGAACGGGCTATATACTACATCAGCAAGAAATTTTTAGAGTACGAGTGTAAATACACCATGCTCGAGAAAACATGCTTAGCTTTGGTCTGGGCCACCAAGAAGCTCCGACATTACATGCTCAGTTACGAGGTACAAGTACTATCCAGAATGGATCCGATCAAATACATCTTCGAAAAGCCCATCCTCAACGGCAGGATATCGAGATGGACCCTAATGTTGGCGGAGTTCGATCTAAAGTTCGTACCATTGAAAGCCATCAAAGGACGAATAGTAGCCGAATTTCTCGCTGACAGTCCCATAACCGAAGAAGGACACACCGACACTTGGTCCTTCCCAGATGAAGACATTTTCCACACTGACACCGAAACATGGGACTTATACTTTGACGGGGCATCCAATTTCCGAGGATTTGGAGTGGGGATTCTCCTAATCTCGCCAAGAGGGGAACATACTCCCGTGTCCATCAAATTAGACTTCGACGTCACTAATAACGCCGCTGAGTATGAAGCATGTATCCACGGGCTACAAGCCACCGCCGACTTAGGGGTCACGAACCTCCGAGTGCGTGGTGATTCATCCCTGGTCATTAATCAAGCACTTCAAAAATGGAAGACTCGAAATGCTAATCTCGTGGCCTACCAGGCACGAGTAAGGGATCTCGAGAAGCAATTCCATAAGGTAGAATATATATACCTACCTCGGGAAGAAAATCAATTCGCAGATGCACTTTCAAAGCTGGCATCCTTACTAAATATTCTCGATCATGTGACCAGTATGCCAATCTGTGTCGAAAGACGATCCGAGCCAGCATATATCCATGACATCGAGGATATCGAGATACCCGATCCCGAGCCATGGTATCAAGCTGTGTTGACATACCTAACAACCGGAGAATATCCACCCGGAGCTGACAATCGAGCCAAAAAGGCCTTGCGGAGATTGGCAACCCAGTTCATCCGCACCGACGATAGGCAACTCTACAAAAAGACAGCACAGGGGGCTATCCTTCGATGTGTCGATAAAACCAACGCTGAAAAAGTTATGGGTGAGGTACATGATGGCGAATGCGGCCAACACATGAATGCCCAGATGTTAGTCCGGAAAATCATGAGGCTCGGATACTACTGGAATAGCATGGAAACCGACTGCCAGCTATATGTTAGACATTGCCATAATTGTCAAATTTTTGCCAATGTACAACATATGCCACCATCTCTGCTATACACCATGACATCACCCTGGCCATTTTCAACATGGGGAATCGACATAATTGGGAAGATAAACCCCTCGGGAACCGGAGGACACTGCTTCATTTTGGTAGCAATTGACTATTTCACCAAATGGGTCGAAGCTGAATCCTACCGTATTCTCAATGCCAAGCATGTCGCCAAGTTTATTCAAAATAAGATAATATGCCGGTATGGGATCCCTCATGAATTCATCAGTGATCATGGGACCCATTTTCAAGCCGAGACGGCAACGTTATTAACCAAGTACAAAATTCAAAGGCATACATCTTCACCCTACCGACCTCAAACCAATGGAGCGGTAGAAGCGGCTAATAAAACAATTGTCACCATACTCAAAAAATGGCTGATAATTACCGAGATTGGCCCGACAAAATACCATTTGCACTTTGGGGATATCGGACCTCGATTCGTACTGCGACCGGAGCAACGCCGTATTACCTTACATACGGCATGGAAGCGGTCCAACCTGTTGAGTTAGAGGTGCCGTCACTCAGAATCCTACTCGAGAGTCAAGTACCCGAAGCTGATTGGGTTCGAGCACGATATGACTCGCTAGTCCTTTTAGACGAACGACGATCTCGTGCCCTCAATAATATACAAATCTATCAGAAGAGGATCCAACGGGCTTTCAACAAAAGGGTGAGGCCCAGAAACATCAAAGAAGGAGATTTGGTTCTCAAATCTGTTCGAGCTTTATTACCAGTAGACCCAAGGGGAAAGTTCAAACCTAACTGGGTTGGGCCATATTTGGTAAAGAAGATTCTATCAGGCGGAGCAGTAATGCTAACGGACCTGGACGGGAATGAGTTCGTCAACCCAACTAACCTGGACCAGCTGAAGCGTTACTACCCCTAACCCATCTCTCTCAATGTCATTTGCAAAAGTTTATTAAAAACATCTTTTCAAACATAAACTTTTAAAGACAAGTCAAAAGCTAGAATTACTTATTCTACTGTTACAAGCATCTTGAACCAATAGTCTTGATGTATTTCGAAATTGCAAATTAAGTCTGAACTACGTTTGGTTTGATTCCATTTATTGTAGATACGTAGGCAGCCCCTCAAAAGGGGCACAACCACTGCAATCGAAAAGAAACAGGAACGGTTTTTAATAAGCTTCTTTATTTATTTCAAAAAAAAATCTCCGATAAACTCGGAAAATTACAAAAAAAAAATCAAAAAAAAGCACACATAAATAATACTAATACTAAAATAATAAAAAAAACTAAGGCATTTTTCCCTTTCCTTTGTCCTTAGTTTCCTTTTCCGTCCACCGACGTCGACGTGGAGGTGAACGCTCCCGAATCACCAAGGGAACCTCCTTGACCCGGGCACGTTTCTTCAAACTCGATTCCCCGGTCACCTCACTCGGTCCCAGGCGGGCCCTCACCCTCTCGGGTAACCTGTCACACGGACCTAGTCTATCTCGGACCGCTAGTTTCGGCCCAAGCCTTCTCTCCAAGTCACTAGCACCGGTCTCATTAACTCGAGTCTTAGTTTTTGACTTAGAACCCGACCCCGGCTCAATGAAGGTAGTTGGAATTTCCTCTTTATCAAAGAACCACCTATTGTCTTTTGTCGATTCTCGATGGGCCAAGTCAAAAGCCTCGTCATTCTTCAAAGTTTTGCGAGTCTCCTGGGATTCTTCAGAAGTCCATTTTCGGTATGACTCAGAAACCCAAGTGGTTTGACAAGGGCGAGGTATAGTCCATATGACGCGGGTAAACCAGCGTTGTAGCCACGTGTCACACATAGCGTTCGTCAATTGGAGCGAAACGCTAATGATTGCTTCAGTCTCGGGGATCTGCTGAAACGAACCGAACTGTCCCAGAATACGGTCCGGGTAAATATGGACAGTCCAGTCCAAAGACAAGATCACCAGATAACGAGCTTTGTCCCTCTTAGCTAATCCAGTCAGTCTTGAAAGGAACCACCAGATGGCATTCCATCTAATCAAGGGTCCGCCATGGAATGTTAGCTCTTCATCCCAATATTTCCGATTTATGTGATGACTCGAGCTTATTCGTCGGGACCTGGAGCCAATCTGACAGCTGCGATATCTAGATATGTTCACCGGGGGCTCTATAAATGACAGACGCTCAGACAACCAGATCTGCAAAATTTTTGAAAAGTTAAAAACTTTCGAAAAATCAAAAAAAATTCGAAAAATTCGAATTTTCGAAAAAAAATAAATAAATTATGTGTGTATATATTATCGTATATATTGTTTTACATAATCCGTATTCTCTATCCATATATTGATATAATTTATCCATATAGTTTCGAAAATATTCTCACAACATTCGAATTTTGGTTTGTAACGAACGTCAAATTATTTTAGCCGATACAATATACTACGATTTCTTTTAGTTGTTTTTTTTGAAGTTATTTCTTTTAGTTGTTAATCGTTTATCAGAAGTTATGTACGTCTCAAACTTCTTAAAGATATTCTACGATTTCGTTTCCATAATAATAGAATTTAGTTATCGAATTAGTATATACACATTTTAGTCTCATATATTATCGTATATATTGTTTTACATAATCCGTATTCTCTATCCATATATTGTTATAATTTTATCCATATAGTTTCCAAAATATTCTAACAATATTCGATTTTTGGTTTGTTACTTACGTCAAATTCTTTTAGCCGATACAATATACTACGATTTCTTTTACTTATGAATCATTTATCAGAAGTTATGTACGTGTCAAACTCCTAAAAGATAAACTACGATTTCGTTTCCATAATAATAGAATTTAGTTATCGAATCAGTATATACACATTTTATGGAAAGGATATTATATCCTTTATGTTACATACGTTAAATTCGTTTACAATAAACAACCTACTACAATTTCGTTTAGTTATTGATTGTTTAACAGAATTTTTGTCCATGTCAAATTCTGTTTTCAGTAAATTTAATACTACGTATACACTATCCGAGTTCGACAATAAGTATTACGTATCCGACTTACACATGATCAATATTCAGTATACGTATCTAAGCTAAATCGGGAATCTTTAATATACTTATAAACCGTATTCATTGGGATGGTTAAATTAATCCCACTATTTTTGGATAATATTTACATTTTATTCCTAAATCTTTTCAATAGGAATATTCCTTGGTATATCAATATACAATAATCCTGTGTTCACATTATACACCGAAAATTTATAAATACTCGCGTCTTTTTCATTCCTGCTTATGATATTCCAAAAAATCTCAGTTATTCTATACACTCTTCCAACCTATTCACACAATGTCAACCTCTGAACTAACTACCATATCGAAGTTCGAGCAAGGCAAACGCCTTAAGGAGATGGTCGTCAGGTTCGTCCATCGTTGGACCCGTCCGGTGATGAAAGACAGAACCAAGGTTGGACCCGTCCGGTGATGAAAGACAGAACCAAGGTTGATTCTATCGAGGTTCTACTGATTGACTCCGAGGTAGTTTTTTGCTCATTATATTAGTACTACGTTCTATCGTTTTCTTTTTATACCACGTTGAATATTATATCGCTTTCGTCTGTCGTTTTCGTTTTCTTTATTTTATACGATATATCGTTTTATATCATTATATTAGTGCTACGATCTATCGTTTTATATCATTATTCTCATCTATCGTTTTATATCTTTATTTACGGTATGTTTTTTTTTATATTGACGTTTTATATAATTTTCCATGTTCGTCATCATATTTTTCTTTATTTTATACTATCTATCGTTTTATATCATTTTATTAGTGGTACGACTGAACCACATTTTATTTTGTTTACGTTCCGTTTTTTTTTCATGTTGTCGTTTTATATAGTTTTCCATGTTCGTCATCATATTTCTCTTTATTTTATACTATTATATTAGTGCTACGACAGAATCACATTTTATTTTGTTTACGTTCCATTTTTTTTCATGTTGTCGTTTTATATAATTTTCCATGTTCGTCATCATATTTTTTTTTTTTTTTATACTATCTATCGTTTTATATCATTTTATTAGTGCTACGACAGAACCACATTTTATTTTGTTTACGTTCCGTTTTTTTTTCATGTTGTCGTTTTATATAATTTTCCATGTTCGTCATCATATTTTTCTTTATTTTATACGATCTTTCATTTTATCTCATTATATTAGTGCTACGACAGAACCACATTATTTTTTAGTTTACGTTCTGTTTTTTTTTCATATTGACGTTTTATATAATTCTCTATGTTCGTCATCATATTTTTCTTTATTTTATTCGATCTATCATTTTATCTCATTATATTAGTGCTACGACAGAACCGCATTATTTTTTAGTTTACGTTATGTTTTTTTTCATATTGACGTTTTATATAATTCTCTATGTTCGTCATCATATTTTTCTTTATTTTATTCGATCTATCGTTTTATATCATTATATTAGTGCTACGACAGAACCTCATTGTTTTTTAGTTTACGTTCTATTTTTTTTCATATTGACGTTTTATATAATTCTCTATGTTCGTCACCATATTTTTCTTTATTTTATAGGATCTATCGTTTTATATCATTATATTAGTACTACGACAGAACCTCATTGTTTTTTAGTTTACGTTCTGTTTTTTTCATATTGACGTTTTATATAATTCTCTATGTTCGTCATCATATTTTTACTGAAATCGTTCGTACCCAATATTTTTTACTGAAATCGTTCAATCCAACTTCCCTCCTTGCAGAATGAAATCGTGCAAGGTACTGTGCGTCGCCAGATTTTGGGCAAATATTCAGATTCGCTGGATGTTGGTGTGGTCTATATCATCCGGAACCTCAAGGTTGGACCCAATACCGGCTACGACAGTGCTACTCCCAGCAGTGTTCGTCTGTAGTTTGAATACTCAAGCAAGGTTGTCCGTTGCGACGGTCAGCCCTCTATACCACTTCACGGTTTTCGATTTGCTAATTTCGAGGATATTGTCAACGGTCGTGTTCCGACAACTCACTACATCGGTAAATCACATTTTACGTTTATAATTCCGTTCTTTTTTTTTCGTTGACATTCGTATATATTTCGTCCTCAAACTGATAAACCTTTGCTAATTAATTTCAGATTTGGTCGGGAAGCTGTTTGAGATCGGCCCGCTGAACCACACAAAGAACGGATTCGAGTATCGTAACATCAAACTTGAGGATATTAAGTACGTTATATTTGATATCCTTATAATTAAGGTGAACTATATTATTTATTATATTTCATGTTTGATATTGTTTACTCATAACTTTAGTCTACAACAATTGCATCAATAACCAATATCGATTTTTCTTACATTTCGATTATTTAAATCATTAGTTCACGTATTTCTTTTTATTTAATAATTGTACTTTCCATATTTGATATAATTATTGACGTTTTTATTTGTCAATCTTATTAGAACGTGCTCCATCATTCTCATCTTTAGTCCATAATTACTACTCCCTCCGTCCCTAACCGATTGTCCCATTTTCCTATTATATGTGAGGAGTATTTTAATGAAACGTGACAATCTTAGTGTGACGGAGGGAGTATGTCATTTTGTATATGGTACTTTTTCCATTAGTCATTGACAAATTAATTGTTCAATCATAACTATGTCAATAACTAATATTGACTCCCTTCACATTCATACGGTCCTTAACACTATCATAGACAGACAACCTAAGAGCAAAATCCTACTCAACCCCGTGATTTTATCACGGGTATTGTACTAGTTCTAATTAATAACTAATGCATCCTTGTAGACACCCACATTTTTACCGTCAGGTGTCTATAATAATTCCCGCCAAACACCCGATGATGATTGGACGTAAACGTGCTTTGATGGACTCGGATATGGGCTCGTAATCACGGACATTTGATTTAGGCTTATTACGGAGTACAAATCTTACAAAACCAACCTCAAATCCAGGCCCAGTGGGTCGTTTCGAGTCAAATAAGGCTAATTTGGGTCGAATCCGACACCAGGGGCAAAACCGTCTTTTAGCGACCGAGTCAAACCCGGTCAAAGATATTTCCCGAGACACACGGACCAACCGTGACATCTAACGCGTCCCGTTTGGACTCAAATACTACAAAGAATCAGCTTCAAAAATATTAAACAATTCCGTTAAAGGTAGAATTTGATCTCAAGTGGAATTCTATCCGAAAAACTAAAGCAATTACCGACCGAGTGTTAAACACTCGGCCAAAAGCAGCCAAAAACAGCCGAGTTCCTTGCCTTCTTCACCAAGAAAGCGAGTTCTCGTTCCTTTCAACCTCTTACGTTTCCTATCCAAACCGGTGTTTCTTGTTGTCCAAGCAAGACACCTCTCTTAAACCTCTTCGCCTATAAGTAGGACCCTCCATTCAACACAAAACACACCACAAAAAAAAATCGTGACACACAGAAAATTTTACAAACTATATATATCAACCATACATCGAAATTCTCATATACCACCTCGATATACTAAGCAATTCCCGACGAATCCAACCCGGCGAAACCGTCCCTACAAACCGGCCGAAACCCGCCACATCATCCGACCAAACCGACACCCCAAATTCATCCCACATCATCTCGACGCTCCCTATTCTAAGCCACTTTCCGACGAGCTCAATCCCGAGAAAACAAAGCATGTAGGTTGAGGGTGTAAATCAAACCCGATTCTCTCTTTTCTCTTCCCTTCTTCTCGTTTTTTTTCTTCTTTTTGCGTCGGCCCGTTTCTTTTTAATATGGGTCGTCGTCGCATTTTTTTATTTTCTAATATCGATACTATAAAAACTATTTTCATATATAAACGTTCTTAAAACATGATATTGATTCTCTAATCAAATATCGTATCTAACAAGAACTAAATTAAATCTCGTTGATGCTAATAAAATCGTTACATTTTTTTTTAACAAAATTCGATGATTTTAACGCGGAGAGAATTAACTTTTTTTTTTCTTTTCGCCCAATTCCTTTTTTTTTTCTTTCACAATTTTCAAAACATTTTTTCTTTACTTTTTCTAAAACCATTCTAACTATTTGATATCGATTTCATAATCGAACATCGAATACGACGAATATCGAAAATATAAATCGAGTATAAATTAATCCCTATTTGTACGCAATTTATCAAAATTAGCAATTTTCGAAAACCAAATCCGAGACAGCCACCCGCGCGAGTCGCGCCCCTCCCGGGCGAGTAGCGCGGGCAGCCGTAAGCCGAGACCTTTTTTTTTGTTTTTTTTTTCCGCTTTTTTTTCAGCATCGTTTTCTCACATAAAACAACGGTTTTCTCGGTATATTTTCAGATTTCGACAAAATTTGTCACGAGTCATAAAACCTTTTTCGAGGCATACATATTATCGTATTTATATTCCTTTTCGATCTATAAATCGTTACTAACTCGTTTGTTCATGTTTGTAGCAATTTATTTTCATCTTTCGTTTTATTAGACTAAAACGAATTTCACGTGCTAAAATAACATTGACGTTACTAGTTTAACATGCATTAAACGACTTAGCAACCCATTTATTTTTCTCTCACATGCTTAGGAAAATAATGTTTGCATTTCATTCCACTATCGAACTAACACGTGTACATAAAAACGAACGATATCTTAGTAAAGGCCGCTAAGTGCGGGCAGGGTTGGGTGTTCTTATTGAACTTCCCAACACGTACCCTCACCCCTTACTCAGAACCATGGTTTCCGGATGTCCGAATCCATTGGCAACGAGAGTCATTCAATACACGATATCCGATAATGTCGGTATCGATATCAAATGCTAAGGGACGAACCCGATAAACTCTGACATCGGAAATGGGCCATATTTTGTATATGGCCCACTACGACATAGAGTGGGTTTGAACGGGCCCGAACTCCCACAAAGTTCGGTGGCGACTCCTACTTCGATTTGAAATTCAATTCGACCCATCTCATATGGAGATTCATTCGCCTCCCCAAACCCGCGCGTGGCCGCGTCGGGGTGGACCTATGTCATGTCCACAATCCTCATTTAGGATTTCCCTACCATTATTCCCCAATCATCCCCCATTCACAGCTAGGATTAGAACTTTTAGCCACACAAGCTTAAAGTTACACAAAAAATGGTTAAAGTTACACGGAACGGGTCTAAAGTTACACTTTTCCACTTCACCATCAACCATTTGAAGATTAAATTTATGTAACTTTAACCTATAATTTAGTAACTTCAACCCTTAACTTTGTAATTATATACTAAAACTCAGAAATTTAAAAGTTGTCGTCGGCGGCGTGGTGGTGGTCGTGGTGGTCGCCGGGGACGTGGTGGTGGTCGTGGTGGTGGTCGTCATGGTGGTCGCCGGTGACGTGGTGACATCGAAGTAGTGGTCGGCGCATGGGTGGTGGTGGCAGCGATAGTGTTCAGTGGTAGTGGTTGATGATGTTGGATGATAAGGTAGCAGAGATAATTGAGTTTTTCTTTTATGAAAAATAAATAAACATAGTAGCATCTCAACCCTCCATCTCAAGTTGATGCAAGGTCTAACAATAATACTTATGAATTTATAGGGTACTTTGGCCTTATGTGAACTATCTGACCCCTTAACTTTGGACAATTGTGAGATTAAATTTCATAAGTTTCAAATGTTGTAATTAATCCCCATAACTTTGAGTAAAAGTGAAATTTGATTCAAATTTTATTCTCAACATAAATTATTTTATTAAATCATGTTATATATAAGCTCAATGTACACTGAATAATTATTAATATTATAAAAGTAATTAAATAATTTATTAACATAATTTTAATTTTTTTTAAAATAATTTTCATATATTCTGTAATTTATGCTCCGTATAATCTATGAGATTAAGTTACAAATTTTCGATTTTATGTAATTCTCTCAATTTGTTTTTTCAAAAAATGTAAAAATTGCATACATTTTATAAATATATAATTATTTTTATCGTATGCTGAGAAAATGTATAAATAAATGAAGTTTTTGTTTTTAAGATACAATTTTAATTGAAAAAATAAAAAACTTGGATTGAATTTCACTTCTACCCAAAGTTATGGAGCATAATTACTACAATTGAAACTTAAGGGGATTAATCTCACGATTGATCAAACTTAAGAATGCTAATCACCACTTTTGCGATTGTTTATTAAAGGTATAAGTTTTGAATATGATTTATAAAAAAGGTAAGATATATGAATTAAATTTTAAAAATATAGTAAAAAATAAAACAAATAAGCAACAAAATTTGAGAAGGGGAAAAAAATCATGAAAGAAGAAATAAATAAATGAGAGAAAATACAAATAAAAAACTTACCTAAATTAGTTAGAGCCCTTAAAAATTGTCTCCTATATCCAAGTCACCTCACTTTCTATTCTTATTTTCTTTCATTTGTAATCTTCAAGCAAACCAATTCTCATAAAATATACTCCGTACGTATTTGTGCTTTCATTTTAGTTTCACCATTCTTTCTTCCTTTCAATCGGTATACTTCTTTCCTTCATTTGCTTCATTGCAATTCACAACTACTTTTGCTATGTCTATAGTTTTAAATTGATTATTAAAGTTAGTATTCGATTTACAGAAGATGAAAACGAAACTAAAATTTCAACTCGTAACCAGGAGTTATAGTCCATCAAAGGTTTTTTTGATCGAATTAACTTTGAATGAACATACTCCCGTTCAAATCGTAATAGTAGACCTTGTAAAAATGATAAATTTAAACGTTTTAATCATTTGTTTATTTTTATATTATAGTCGAGACGGAGCGAGTATATAAAATTCATAAAAATCACTCAGTACTAGTTTTTGAACTCAGCTTGTATGCAAGAGTTATAACTCAATAAATAAAAAATTTCACAAAGACGAGGACACCTTAGAAATTGGAAGGGACCTCAGAAATTAAATTAATAAGTTTAAGAAGTGCATATGTTTTTTTTGTAAATAGGCACCTTAATATAAAATTTACTGTTACTTGTACTTATTTTTAATGTTCTACTTAAAATCGAAAAGGTAAAAAATGAAAAACAAATCAAAAATAATATTTCATGTGAGTTTGTTACTGTAATTAGTTTGTTACTCCATGTTATGTTCTTGCATATGAAATGTTGCAACCTTACAAAAGTATAACACTCTAAAACTCGATGACCATTGACAAAAATAGATCACAGTGTGAGATATGGCGTCAAACAGAACTCAAAGTACTGATACTCAATCAATCAATGCAACTACGGAAATAAGCCACAACGCTTCTTCTGATAACAATGGTGCGCATTATTCCTAAACTTCTTATTATTTGACGTTTTTGTCTTCCCATTTCAATAAAATACTACATATATATAAATATACAATATTATTTTTTTCTAACATGTCATTTGTGACTTCAGATGAACAAGGATCGATAAGAAGTCTAGGAGAATCCATTTCACGCTTAAACTTAAATAATCAGTTGAATGAATTCGCTTTAAATCCAAGCCCAACTGAGGAGGGTTTAGCCTCAAACAATAATGAGGCTCAAAACATGGGACCCAATGAACTAACAAGGGTCCCAAACAATCCTAGCCAACCGAGGGCTAGAGCTGACACTCACTCTCATCCAAGCCCCATTGGTCACCCTGGAAGGACGATGCCTAGGAGTCATCCGAATCTAACAATGCTCGACGCACTTGCGAGTATGAACCCTAGGCATGTAGGAAGTCCCGGGGCAAATCCAAGGCCTACCAATCTCGGGGGTCCGTGGGCAACACGGTCGATTGAGAGACCACATGTTTTTCCTCATCCTCGATTAGAGGGTGCGCGCCCTGATCCAACGTTGTTTGGGTACATTACTCAAACGCTGCAACAAGAGGAAGCTGGCCCAAGCAATATGGGCCCCAGATATCGCGCACCTGGTTCAACGAGCTCCGGATCCCAACATGTTGGACAACCAGGGACACTTGCGGTGCCTCCACCACATATACTAGAGATGATGGCTGCTGAAATACATGGGACCAGCCAAACACATGAGGTTCGTGATCCAGAGTATACTCTATTTTAGATTTTAGATATGTTTCTTGTCTTTTCTCTGTTATTTAAGGTTGATATACTGTCCTCCAATCCAATCCAGCTAGGGATAACATTTACTCCCTCTAACCCACTATGATTTACCCACTTTTATTCATATTCAAATGTGAAGGATTAAGATAATAAGTAGGTAAATCATACTCCCTCCGTTCATAATCTTTTGCCCTGTTTCCTTATTATTTGTGAGGAGTATTTTAATGAAACGGGGCAAAATATAGTGAACGGAGGGAGTAGTGAATTGGAGGAAGTACTTTTTTGATCAAAATTGAAATTTTGACCATTAATTTGCATGAAGTTTAAAAGCTTGAAATATGAAACAAACCTTAATAATTCGGCTTTATTACGAAAAAAATATTTCATAAAATTTAAGCGTTAACTATGCATGTGGAAATAAATCATGTATAATCAATTAAGCATGGCCGAAGTGTTGGTTTCGAATTCTACCAATGTTTTAGTACATGATCTTTCCAATTAAGGAGTGGCCGGAGTATTTGTTACCTAGGAGTCGTTTGGTTGATCGATACACTTAAGTTCCCAAGAAATATCAATTGCCCATGAAATACGTTCTTTCATCCCATCGGGTGAATTTAGTAAAAAAAATGTTTGGTTGCCAATCCAATTTCCCTAGAGTTGTTTGGAAAATCTAGCTCAAATATTTAATTGAGTTCAATATATTAAAATAACATTTAAGTTATACAACCAGATTCGAAAATTTGCGATATAAATATTCCAAAAAAATAAAAGTTTGTGATTGCTCGATATTTGCAATCAATACTCATTGTATTGTCAAAATCAAAGATTAGTGCTTTAGAAGATCTACCTCAAATCTTCAACGTCCAAACGTGAAGATTATATTGTCAAATTCAATCTTGGTTCAGGCGTGAATCTCCCACAGACCATGGTCCAAGTGTGGAAGATCCACGCCCAGACCATGGTCCAGGCGTGAGAGATCTAACTCGAATCTTCAATTGATATTCACATAGCAAAAGAACTTTTATGCTATGCACCTCGCTCGGATCAGAGAATTTGCGAAATCAAATGTTCCAAGACTCCCAACTTGTTTCCGAATGCTCGATATTTGCATTTACGGCTCATCTTTATATCATTCAATCATTAAAATTTCAGAAGATCTAACTTAAATCTTCAATTGGTCCAGGCGTGAGAGATCTAACTCAAATCTTCAATTGATATTCACATAGCAAAAGAACTTTTATGCTATGAACCTCGCTCAGATTAGAGAATTGGCGATATCAAATGTTCTAGACTCCCAACATGTTTCTGAATGCTCGATATTTGCATTTACGGCTCATCTTCATATCATTCAATCATTAAAATTTCAGAAGATCTAACTCAAATCTTCAATTGATTTTCACATAGCAAAAAAACTTTTATGTTATGCAATTCCGATCAAAGAATTTTAATTTGCTATATCAAATGTCCTAAAGCTCCCATCATACTTCTAAATGCTAGTATTTGCAATCACCCTCATCTTTCTCTATGGCAATTCAATTATTAGAGCTTTAGAAGATCTAACTTAAAAAATCTATTGATTTCAACTTATCAAGAGAACTTTTAAGTTATGCCAATTCTTTTAGTTATAGGTCATTTTCCTAACATTCGCCATATCATGTTGTGCCTGATCTGACATCGGTGCCTCAGCACGACATGCTAAGACACGGTTTTTTTTCCAAAAACTCTCGTCGTGCCAAGGATTCCAGTTCACCATGTCGGATCGATAGATGTTGCCTCACCTTTTCCGTCAGGTGCGTGGGCCATGTTGTGCCATGTGATGAGATTAACCGTTAGTTGTCGTTGCACCTCAGGCACGAAATGCCAGCTTTACCAATATTTGATTGAGTTCCATATATTAAAATAACCTTTAAGACATACAACTCAGATATGAGAATATGTCGAATAAAATGTCCAAAAAGTTTGTCATTGCTTGATATTTGCAATCAATACTCGTTATATTATCATATTCAAATATTACAGATTTAGATGATCTGGCTCAAGTAATCAATTGATATTAACATGATATCCAAGGAACTTTTATTGTATGGACCTCTCTCATAGAATTTGCGATATCAAATGTCCCAACGCTCCCAACATGATGTTTCTGATTGCCGTATATTTTCAAATACTACTCATCTTCATATCATTCAATTATAAGAGTTTTAGAAGATCTAGCTTAATTTCAGTAGAATTTATTTCAACTTATCCTAAGAACTTTTAAGTTATGCAACTCTGATTAGAGTACCTAGCTATATTCTTGTCGTTACCGATCAAATTTTGACCATCTGACATATTTTTGTCGTGCCTGACATACCGTACCTAGCTCGAACCGTTCGGTGTCAAGGAACGATTTACCCCCCAACAACTCGCTCGTGTATGTCCCGGGTTCTAGTCCATCGTGTCGGGTCCGTGCTGCCTCTTTTTTATCGTCTAGTCGAGCATGTCGTGCCCTGCATCGGTACGGGTCATGTCGTCGTATTGTACCTCAGACACGAAATGTCAGCTCCTTCCACATCGCATATTCAAGGATTGGATCTTTAGAAAATGCTGCTCCTATATTTAATCGAGTTCAATATATTAAAATAATCTTTTAGTTATATAACTCGGATCTGAGAATTTGCGATATCAAAATGTCCCAAAAAGTTTTTGGTAGCGTAATATTTGCAATCAATACTCATTTTGTCATATTCAAATATTAGAGCTTTAGAAGATATAGCTCAAATCATCAATTGATTTTCACATAACAAAATAACTTTTATGATATGCACCTCGAATCGGAGAATTTGCGATACCAAGTGTCCCAAAACTTCCATCACGTTTCCGAATGCTCAATATTTGCAATCACTGCTCTTCTTCATATCATTCATTAGAGCTTTGGGAGATCTAGCTCAAAAGTTCAACTTATCAAAAAAAATGTTTTAAGTTATGCAACTCGCTCGGATTAGAGAACCTGACTATATATATATTCTTGTCATTAATGATCATTTTTGTGCCATGTGACTATTTTTGTCGTGCCTGGCATACTGTGCGTCGAAGCGTGCCGTGTCAAGGAACATTTCCCTCTCTCCAAAACATTGCATCGTTGTACCAGTTCCATCCCATCGTGTCGAGTCCATGCTCGATCCCTCCCATTTTTCGTTGCGCTAGACCGTGTCGTGCCATGTGTCGGGTCGGGACGGGTCGTGTTGCTATCATGCCTCAGACACGAAATGCGAGCTTTACTCAATCACTTCACTTTCAAGGATTAGATCTTTCAAAAGTCTAGCTCAAATATTTAATTGAGTTCGCTATATTAGGATAACTTCTAAGTTATACAACTCATATCGAAGAACCTGGCACCTGTGGGAACATCTCTACTGATGGCCTGAAATCCAGGCTAATGAGGCAGCAAATACCCCGCTGCGTCTTGAAATCCTAATTGCCACGGTTCCGCTGCATCACAAGGAGCAATTGTCGATGCCGGTGGAGGTTTGACCTCAGTGCAAGAAGTTTTTTATTGCTCGATATTTGCAATCACTAACTATACTGTCATATTCAAGGAACAACTTCCGAGGATTTAACTCAAATATTCAATTGATTTTAACAATTCAAAAGAACTTTCATGTTATGCAACCCGGAACGGAGAATTTTTTATATCAAATGCCCCAAAACTCCGAATAGGTTTCTAATGGTTTGCAATTACTACTCTCTTCATACCATTCAATTATTAGAGGCTCATTTTCTTCGACGGTTTCGGAAGGTTAGCTGTGTTGATACAGATGGTATTTTTTGTCGTGACCATTATTCCGATGTCCACAATCCCATCTTTGTGGACCTCCGACACTTTTATCCTATGTTTTATGTTTCTGTAAGTTATGTTTTTAGGCTTAATAAAGGTTGTAACATGAGTTCTGAGAACTCAAACGTTATGTAACCGTCGATGTTTTTACTCCTGGCAAAAAAAAAATTATTAGAGCCTAAGAAGATCTAACTTAAAAAATCAATTGGTTTCAACCTATCAAAAGAACTTTCAAGTTATGCAACTCAAATCGGATTAGAGATCATGGCTAAATATTTTTTTTTATTTTTTTTGCCAACGAATTAAACTATATCCCGATCACTTACCATTTATAGCACCTGACGCTAGGTTACTGCAATGGTATTTATTTAGTGTCCTAGGGATGTACATAAAGGCTATACAATGAAAGAAAGAGCATTCTACAATAATAACATTGAGAAGTGCGGCAATCCCAAAGTGCGCCTGTTCAACACCGTCAATTTGCCAAACAAGATGAAGGCAGTCTGTCTTAATCTTGATGTGAAGGAAACCCTTCTTTCTTGCCCCTCGAATTGCCCCAAGAACTGTCCACGCTTCTGCCTAAATAGTCGATTCTGCTAAGAAAATTGATAGATGCTTATCAATGGAAACATTATTCTGATCCAAACAAACTCATCTCATTGCTGCTTTACCAGTAGATTTTCAGCTTGCATCAACGAAGAACGAGATCAAATTACACTCCTGATTACCAAAAACTCATCGTATTATCCAACTATCTTTAGAATATTTTAACTCTAACTTTCTCATATAATCCCTGTCAGCTTCTTCTTCCAATGCCCTTTTCTTCCAATTCCCTTTCCCTGACTGAATCTTTCTCTTTCTACTTTCAACCAATTCATTTCTCAACAATTCTAAGCTTGAAAGCGAACCTTTATATCTCTTCCAAAATCTCATCCAAGAAGTATTCCATCCCCTAAAGATTATGTCATTTCTGAATAGTCAGATTGAGTAAAGGGTATTGAGGAAGAGGGAAATGCCATTGAAATCATCATATATCTCTTTACTAAGTATAGAATGCAACCAATAAGCCACTTCTGAAAGTCTACCCCTAACACCGAAGATTCAACTCTAATTCCCAAATGGCAGGAAGCCCAAATTCTTGAAGTGAGAGGCCGGTCTCAGAAAAGGTGACAAATAGACTCGAAATATTCTTGTTGTTATTGGTCAAAGCCAACCACTAAATTTTTCTCATGCCGACCGAGCCACAACTTTTTTTCCCAAAAACTCGCGTCGTAGGCTGGGTTCCTGGCCGTCGCATCAACTCCATGATGCCTCCCCTTTTTCGTCGGTTCAGGTCATGTCGTGCTACGTGTTGGGCCGGGTCCTTACACACGCATGAAATGCCACCGCTACCCAAGGATTACATATTTAGAAAATCTAGCTCAAATATTTAATCGAGTTCAATATATTAAAATAATGTTTAAAATCTGAGCATCTCCTAAGTCCCAAAAATTTTGCGATTGCTCGATATTTGCAATCAATACTCATTATATTGTCATATTCAAATATTAGAGCGTTAAAAGATCTAACTCAAATCTTCTACTTCCTCCCCTCCTATCACCATTTTTCGTCGCCTTTCTTTTGGGTACAAGATTTAAGAAGACTATAACCCAATAATCATCCGTATTATTTAATATAGTTAACTTTTAAGGTTAGCCTCATTAATTTCACTCAGTTTAGTTCAATTTTGCACATGTCCATTAAATTGAGTTAAAATACATTAAACATCTTCTTTAAATTCGGTTCAACCACTTTTGACCTGAAACCTTACAATAAAGCAATTGTTTCAATGATTGACCAACAACTAACATGTATCCAAGGTTGGAAAGATTTGGAGGGAAATTGTATCCAAATACTCTCACCACAATCCTCCTCTGCTTCCTTCCCTCCCTTTCCCTTTCCTTTTCCCTCTTATTCTGATATCCAAAAAAAGTTGAGAGATATGTCCGTTTTGGTTAAGTACATGTCCATTTGCATCAACATCTTCAATGGTAACAATGTTTTCTTTTCCTTGTCAGCAGCCTGATCATGATGAAGCATTGAGGATCCAGCACCGGCAATTTCAGGTACTTTTAATTTAGATTTACTAATTGACAAGTTGATCGATATACTAAGTCATCGTACATTCAAACCCATAAAAAGTTTTAATCGTTCATCTTCTTAGTTTATTTATGTAGAGTTGTCGATACTTTTGCACAATTCAATACTTTTCATCAACTAATAAGGTGTACAATGATATTGACATGTCTAACAATTTCTCATAATGTGTTGCTAGTAGTAGTAGGGATAAATATGTTACTTAGTTAATACCGAGTATATTACTCGTTGATCTTTGTTTAACTTTCCAAATAAAGATTTCGAAATAATCCGTAATACTTATAATTTGATTTATAAAGTTTTTTTAATTATACGAGTTTTTTTAATTACACATGGGTAGAACTATACTTGTGTCTTACACTACGTCACCCAAGTTTAGTAATATCGTGACCTATTTCGATTTAGGCTTATTCCCGATAAAAAAAATGATTTATACCCAAATAATGTGTTTTTTAATTAACACCGTAAATGGGAAATTAGGCAACATATTACCGTCTTGGTGACAAGAACACCATTATATTTTTATCTAATTCTCAGTCTCACAAGTCATGAACTTGGATTTATTTTTCCTCAAAATTCGATTACATATGTTGATGCATGAATGATGATAATTTTCCTACCTATATATCATGAGTAAATTATAGTACAATCTATTGTACATAACTCTATGTATAACTAGTTTTATGATTTTGAATGTTATCATAATAACATTTTCGAGTTTTGTTGTAAATTTTTTGAACTTTAATGTAAAATTGTCGAGCTAAATCACATAAATGATTAAACTCAAAACTTACAACTTAGTTCAGAAACTTGTATAAGCTCAGTAAAAGCATGTTCATCCATGAATGAATTTTTCGTTCTTGGGTGGGACTTATTCATTCCACTTCATCATTTTTTCCTCAATTTTTTCATCTTAGAAAACTCCTCCATCCAAGAATGAATTTATTATTCTCTAATTAGTTCCAAAACTCATACCCAATCCACATGACATTTTATCATTGGTAGAAAAAAATTAAAAGGAAAAAAATATAGTGTACAAATAGCAACTTGGCCCACAATTCCCATTCTCTCTCCCATTTGAGTAAAATGATGATTTTGGGTTCTCCTTCACCAAGAATATTTCATTCTTGAATGGAGGACCAAAATTTCTCCATCCTCCATTAAGAATGAAGAAAAAACAATGGATGGGGTGCTCTAAGTACACAAAAATTCAACAACTTTAAGGTAGTTGTACATAAAACTGATGGTATAATAATATTTTCCCCTGCCTATATTATATAACAGCTAAGGATACTTGAGGAGTCCATGAATACCGATCATGCATGGCAACGAAATCCTCGCTTATACACGCCACATGATGATGATGTTGATGATGAATTGACATACCGGGTAAAATAAAAACCGACCTAGCTTATTTATCGTATCATTATAAATTACAAAGATTTAAGTTGTCTCTTGTGAATAAAACGGGTTGCTATATATGATTTCGATCATCAGGAGTGGTTAGCTCTTCAAAATAATGAAGTCGAAACAGATGATATCGGGTTAAGTGAGGAGATTATCATGGCACATTTGAGACAGAGACAGTATGAATGTCGTACCAATGACGACGACCAATCTGCGTCTCCTGAAATATGTCCTATATGCAAGGTAAGTAGTATCGAAACTACCTAATTAAATTTAATTTATTGTCTCCTTAATTTTCTACTCCGACTTTTGTCAATGAACCAAATATCGACTTGGATCTTGTACGTACGTGTTTTGTTTTTTGTTTATGACATTAATTATATATGATGGCAGGAACCGTATGTGGTGGGAGAATCGATTGGGGGACTAGATTGTAATACTAATCACGAGTTTCACACAAATTGCATTAGGGCGTGGCTTAAGATCAAGAACGAATGTCCAATTTGTAAGATGACGGCTTTGAATAATGTGTAACAAACAGGCTTCATACGGAGTATTATTTAAATTTGTTGCAATTTTGCCTAAAGGCCATGCAAGTATTTTGGACTAAACTCAAATACGTTGTCTTAGGACTGTCTAATTGAGACGACAAAGCGATTGATGAAACCGAACCTATAATTAGACCCAAGTCTAATTTGAAAAAAAAAAAAAAAAACTATTGAAAAGGCATAGTATTTGATATTGCAATCGGCCCAAAAATTTGAAGACGATACTAATTTGAGTGGCAATTAACTCAAAGTACTTGAACCGCCCTAAAATCTTAGGGTCCAGTTGTGCACCGTTCCTCAGCTTTCAGTCCATTTTTGAAGTGGGCTTTTAATTTGTCATATAATTATCCGTAAAATTCATTTATTGATATAAGTATATTATAGAATAGGAATATAAGTAGTATAAGAGAAGCAGTAATATGTAGAATATATGATTACATTAATCACCCATCCAATACATGGTATGATATACTACGTATATTTATAGATATCGTATACAAGGGACATATCGCTTCGTGGAGAGACGCGTTGTTTGGGGATGAAGACATTCATATCATAACACTCCCCCTTGGATGTCTATCATCCAAAATATAACATCTTTTATGCGAATGAAATGTTGCCTCATTAAAATCTTACCAGGAAAACCCAGTGGGAAAAACCATGGTGAAGAAAAAAGAGTACAACTCGCATCACTCCCCCTGATGATTATATCACAAAAAATCTTTATAACGCCGTAATCCAAGTCCTTGTATCAACTTCTTGAATGTAGTTGTAGGAAGAGCTTTTGTGAATAAGTCTGCTAGATTTTCACTTGAACGAATTTATAAAACATTGATATCTCCATCTTTCTCAAGTTCGTGAGTGAAGAAGAATTTAAGTGAAATGTGTTTTGTCCTATCTCCTTTGATATATCCTTCCTTTAGTTGAGAAATACATGCGGTATTGTCTTCATATATAATGGTTGGTGCTTCTTTATTGGACTACAATCCACAATCTTCCCGTATGTGTTGAATAACAGACCTTAACCAAACACACTCACGACTAGCTTCATGGATTGCTAAAATCTCAGAATGGTTAGAAGAAGTAGCTACCAGAGTTTGTTTCATAGATCGCCAAGAAATAGCAGTGCCACCATATGTGAACACATATCCAGTTTGTGAACGTGCATTATGAGGGTCAGATAAATAACCTGCATCTGCAAAACCTACTAAATTTTCTTTGGACATGTTAGGGAAAAACAAACCCATATCTTTTGTACCTTGAAGGTAACGATGTAAATGTTTAATTCCATTCCAATGTCTTCGGATTGGACATGAGCTAAACCTGGATAATAAATTTACCGAAAATGATATGTCGGGCCTTGTATGGCTAGAAAGATACATTAATGCCCCAATTGCACTTAAATATGGTACTTTACGACCTAGAATTTCTTCAGTACTCTCCCGAGGGCGGAAAGGGTCTTTATCTATATCAAGTGATCTTACCACCATTGGGCTAGTTAATGGGTGACATTTATCCATATAGAATTTCTTTAACACCTTTTCTGTGTATGTTATCTGGTGAACAAAAATTCCATTACTTAGATGTTCAATTTGTAACCCCAAACAGAATTTGGTCCTTCCAAGATCTTTCATTTCAAATTCTTTATTTAGATATTCCATCGTCACTGAAATCTCTTCAGGAGTCCCAATGATATTTAAATCATCAACATACACGGCTATTATGACATATCCCGATCCAAATTTCTTAATGAAAATACAAGGTCTAATAGGGTCATTTTTGTAGCCTTCCTTTATTAAATACTCACTGAGACGGTTATACCACATACGCCCTGATTATTTTAGTCCATGAAGAGATCTATTCAACTTGATAGAAAAATATTCTTTTGGACTTGATTTCGCTGCTTCTGGCAACTTGAATCCTTCTGGGAGTTTCATATATATGTCATTATCCAGTGATCCATATAAATAAGCTGTGATTACGTCCATTAAACGTAAATCAAGACCTTCTTTTATTGCCAGACTGATTAAAAATCTAAAAGTAGTCACATCCACCACAGGAGAATATGTCTCCTCGTAATCAATTCCGGGTCTTTGCGAAAAACCTTGCGCGACTAATCGAGCTTTATATCGCACAATTTCACCATTTTCATTTCTCTTTCGCACAAAAACCCATTTATACCCACTGGCTTAACACCTTCGGGTGTACGGACAACAGGTCCTAATACTTCTCTTTTTCCAAGAGATTTTAATTCGGATTCTATTGCTTCTTTCCACTTTGGCCAATCATCTCTTAGTCTACATTTCTCAATAGACTTAGGTTCATGATCCTCTTCATTCTCTATAACATTTAACGCAACATTGCATGCAAAAATTTCATCGACGTCGGTTTTATTCCGGTTCCAAGTAATTCCAGACATGATGACCGGAGGGATTTGCCGTGGATCCCACCGATCAAAATAAACCAACTAAACTAACTAGGTAGCTAGGGAAGTCGGGTCGATCCACAGGGACGGGGTGTCGGACTAAGGTGTGCTACGGTCTAAGACTAGGTTCGAGACAAACTAAATAAACTATGGCTAAGGTCGACTAAGGACTAAGCTAAACAAGCAACTAATGACAAATGGAAGCAAATAAATCAATAAGAAGAAACTAGGGCTAGGTCGAGTTCATGGATGTCAAGGAGATCAAAAGGAGGAAACGGGGGTCACTAGCATGCTCTCGTAGCCTAGGTTACGATCGGGCTCTCACTACTTAAACGGCCTAGGGGTCATCCCACCACGCTCTCGCTACTAATGAGGGAACCAAACCAACCAACCAAACAACCACATACAAGAGAAGAGGCAAGAAAAACAAGGATTCATCATCTCAAGTTTCACAAGCATTACATCAAACATGTGGAGTGCAAGGTAAGAAGGAATCAACAAAAACAACAACTAGTACCACCCATCTCACCCTAATCATCCCTAATCACTCCCAATCCCCCTAAATAACCCTAGGGAACAACTACTCAAACATATCTGTACTAAAACAAGCACTAACAAGAGAAACAATCACAATGACCAAAACATTCATAATGGAAAACAAGGATGAACAACAAACATAAACAAAGATGAAAACTTGAATAACAATAAGGATTAAGAGAAAAGAGAAGAGAAAAGGATTATACTAAACTACAAAGGATGAAAAGATGAAAACTTGTATAGAAAGAACACCCAAAAACCTCCACCAATGTTGTCAAGATTGAATGGATTTTTCAAGAGATCTCTTAATACAAGAGTAACTAACTAGATTAAGTTAAGATTAAGGACTAATCTACACTAATCTAAGCTAATCTAACCTAAAGTAGTCTAGGGTTTAGTGGGTGATGTAAAATAAAGCATATGTTCTTAAACAATACAAAAGGGGGGTATATATAGGGTTACAATTAATAAGGGAGGCGGAAAAGCGAAACAACTCTGAAATGGGCCCATCCCGGTCGGGAAGGAGGTGATCCCGGTCGGGATGAGGTGGTCCTGGTCGGGATGGACCTGGTCCCGGCCGGGATGGACCTCCAGTGGCTCGGTTTTGCTTGCTTCTTCATCCCGGTCGTGATGGATGTGTTACCGACCGGGATGGGTCTTGTAGGCTTCAAATAAGGTCTCATAGGTCCCCACTTGCTCTCCCTAGGCTTCTCATCGATTCTCGGTGCTCGGGAATGGGTCTCAAGGGCTCGGGAATGGGTCTCAAGGGCTCGGGATCGAGTCTAAGCTACCGGGTGATCGTCGCTTCTCTTCGGTGGCTCCAAATGTGTAACACCCACATTTACCCAGAAGCCTTATCAAGACCTTTCCAAGTAAATAAAGGTGTTACCATCTCGGTATTACCCGAGGCAGTAGTCCATTACAATAAAATTCAGAAACCAACCATTTAAAACTAAATAACGAACTATTACAATCTCGTATCTACAGAACACGGTTACATAATTACAGCAGCGGAAGCACAACTAATATGACTACAACCTATAACGTGGTCAGTGATAGCGCAGACCCATCCCGTACAGTCAACCAGAATACAATCATCACACATCATCAACCTGCACACTAGCACTACTCCCCAAAAGACCGGAAATGTCAATTGGATCATCGCAAGTCCCCAATAAAATAGGGTGACAATTTAAACAGAGAATACGGTTAGAATATGCTAACATCATAACACAAGTACATAATATAAAACATTTAGTCTCAATCGTCTTGGTACCATCATCGGCACCAATCCTCAATATCATCTCCACATTCTCAGTACCATCACGGTACCAATCAATATCCCCATCTCAATATTCTCAGTACCAACATCGGTACCAATCAATAATCTCATCTCAACTCTTCTGGCAGGCCCTTTCATTCCGAGTGTGCACACCCCCCGCAGGTTCAACAACCCACGAGGAGAAATCAGGGAGGGGACCGTGATCAAGGGCCCCGGCTAGGTCTAAAGCTAGCCTCACCAACTCTAATATATATAAATATTCATCAATCATTCTCCCATCATTATTCAACATTATTCTCATTAGCACGATACCACATCGTACTCGCAACTCATACAGGCATCATAACATTAACGTATTCTAAGTAAGGAAAGCCTTACCTCTACAAGCGTGTCACAACCACAATCAAGCGGGTTAAAAGACCTCCTCAAAACATCTTCACCTATAATTGTAGACACCCACATTTTGACCGCCAGGTGTCTATAGTAGTTTCCGTCAAACACCCGATGATGATCGGACGCAAACATGCTTTAATGGACTCGGATATGGGCTCGAAATCATGGACATTTGGTTTAGGCTTATTATGGAGTACAAATATCACAAAACCAACCTCAAATCCAGGCCCAGTGGGTCGTTTCGAGTCAAATAAGACTAATTTGGGTCAAATCTGGCACCAGGGGTAAAACCGTCTTTTAGCGACCGAGTCAAACCCGGTCAAAGATATTTTTTCCCGAGATACACGGACCAGCCGTGACATCTCATCAGTTCGGTCTGGACTCAAATACTACAAGTATCAGCCTCGAAAACATTAAACAAATCCCTTCGAGGATAGAATTCGATCTCAAGTAGGAATTCTATCCGAAAACCAAATCAATTTACCGACCGAGTGTCAAACACTCGGCCAAAACAGCCCATTTCAGCCGAGATGCTTGGCTTCCTCACCAAGAAACGGGACTCTCGTTCCCTTCAAACTCCTACATTTCCTATCCAAACTGGTGTTTCTTGTCACCTAAGCAAGAGGTACTTCTCCTAGCTCCTATCAAGGACTTCACCTATAAATAGGACCCTCTTATTCAACACAAGACACGATTTTTATCAATCACCAACAATCAATTACACACACCAACGATTCATAACATATCTACAATTCATAATCATACACCTTCGTTACGTATCTAATCCCATAACATCCATACATCCAAAGAAGCATCGAAATACTGTCAAAATCAGCCCGACAAACCCGACCCCACAAGCCGGCCGAAACCCATCACTTCACACGTCCAAATACACCATCCTAAACTCACCCACATCGTCTCAAAGCTCCCGTACCTAAGCCACTGTCCGACGAGCTCTTTTCCGAGAAAACAAAGCATGTAGGTTGAGGGTGTAAAATCAAACCCGATTCTTTCTCTTTCTCTTCCTTTTTCACGTTCTTTTCGTTTTTTGCGTCGTGGTGTCGGTCCGTTTCTTTTTAATATGGGTCGTCGTCGCATCTTTTTTATTTTCTAATATCGATACTACAAAAACTATTTTCGTATATAAACGTTCTTAAAATACGATATCGATTCTCTAATCGAATATCGTATCTAACAAAGAACTAAATTAAATCTCGTTGATGCTAAAAAATCGTTACATCTTCTTTTAAACAAAATTCGACGATTTTTACGCGGAGAGAATTAACATTTTTTTTCTTTTCGTTCAAACTCTTTTTCAAAACAAACTTCACAAAACCTTTTCTAAAATCATTCTAACTATTTGATATCGATTTCATAATCGAATATCGAATACGACGAATATCAAAAATATAAATCGAGTATAAATTAATCAATATTTGTACGCGATTTATAAAAATTGACGATTTTTGAAATATAAAAAAGTGGGACAGACTCCCGCGCGAGTCGCGCGCCTCCCAGGCGACTCGCGCGAGAGCCTGGAAGGCCGGGTCCTTTTTCTCTTCGCTTTCTCGTATTTTATTCTTTTCGTTCCTTACATAAAACAGCGACTTTCGCGACATATTTTCATATTTCGATAAATATTTTTTCGACTTCGGTCAACACGTGTTAATAATCCATCACGTGTCATAAACCTTTTTCTAAAATCATGCATATAATCGTATTTACATCTTTATTCGATTTATTCAACCGTTACTAACTTGTTTTCTCGTGTTTGTAGCAATTTGTCCTTTTCTTTTGTTTTATTAGACTAAAACAAATCTCGCATGCTAAAATAACTTTGACGTTATTAGTTTAAGATGCATTAAACGACTTAGCAACCCATTTATTTTTCTTCTCTCACATGCTTAGGGAAAATAATGTTTGCATATTATTCCACTATCGAACTAACGCGTGTACACCAAAAATGAACGATATCTTAGTAAAGGCCGCTAAGTGCGGGAGGGGTTGGGTGTTCTTAGTGAACTTCCCAACACGTACCCTCACCCCTTACTCAGAACCATGGTTTCCGGATGTCCGAATCCATTGGCAACGAGAGTCATTCAATACACGATATCCGATAATGTCGGTATCGGTATCAAATGCTAAGGGACGAACCCGATAAACTCTGACATCGGAAATGGGCCATATTTTGTATATGGCCCACTACGACATAGAGTGGGTTCGAACGGGCCCGAACTCCCACAAAGTTCGGTGGCGACTCCTACTTCGATTTAAATTTCAATTTGACCATCTCATATGGAGATTCATTCGCCTCCCCAAACCCGCGCGTGGCCGCGTCGGGGTAGACCTATGTCATGTCCACAATAATCAATTGATATTGACATATAAGTACTACTTATATTGATTACGCTCTAAGACGTTAATAACATTAAAGAGTTAATAACTTCTGATTTTACAGCATTGTACTGTCTTGTTATAAAATTCATAATTAAATAAATAATACTTCAATTAACACGAGACTAACTGTGTTAGAACCGTGATTGTATTGTCTACCATTTATATTTCATGACCTTTATCTAAATATCATCTTAACATTGACTTAAAACCTGATCTCTACAGACTGACAGAATTCATCGCATAAAACCTATTGATGAATAACTAATACTGGAATAATTCTTTTAACTCCATTCCAACTTCTATTATAAACTAGACTCAATAAATTTAATGTTGGCCGAAATTCAAACTCAATTATGATATATAAATTTGTTTTTACACCCATTATTATATAGCATTACTTAATCAGTGATTTATAAACGACGGTTAACAAATAATTTCTCTAGAAGAAACGACTTTGAATCTGATTAGGAAATTTGACAGGCATAAACTAGACTTGAAATAAACTAGGGTTTGTTCTTTGACATTTTCTCAATTCGAAAGATAAACACGTCTATCAATGAACACAAGACAGTACTACGAATCTGAGAATTTCAGTAACTATTTCCTAATTAATGTCTTTAATCTAATCTTCCTCCCAATTCATATTGAGAATGGTAAGCACGCCTAAATCCTAATTATACTCTTAAACAACGTTAAAATGAAATTAAGGAACTTACATGACTCAATCATGTAAATGAATTGCTAGAATACGATTTGGATCGAATCCTCTTCTCCTCTTCTCTCTTCCTATTTCTCTCTTCTCCTTTCTTTATTTCTTCTTGAGCGTTCATTGTTAGTGAAGGTAGTTTAGGGTTTGCTTCACTATTATTAGGGTGGGTATACGTGGTTCTGAGTAAGATTAGGAGTATTTGATTAAAAGTGGGTTAAAAACCTGGATTGATCAATTTCAATCTGTTTTGTTGGTTTATTCTTCTATAAAGTCATAACTCAATGGGTTCGGGTTGCCACCGCCAACTCGGTGTTAATACTAAGTCACAAGGCAGGTATTACAAAATGTGTCTGAAACGAGTCGGAATCGTTCCATCTCTCCAATAATGGTCTTAGGAACCTAAAACAAACTAGTAGAAGCGTAAGTAGCCTCGAAACCGCTCCAAAGAGCGATTCGACAAGAGAAACTGGGACCAAACACAAGGAATAAGCAATGCAAACCACACTTATCAACTCCCCCACACTTAACCCTTACTCGCCCTCGAGTAAGCACGAACTAACTACTAAACTAATAAGAACTAAAATACTAGCCGAGCGGGTATTAGCGCACCCTACGCCCTTTCAACTCACGCGAGAACACTTAGAGGACAAGTGCTCTCCGCAAGGCTAGTGGGGTCTTGCGACAAAACTGTGGATACAACCGAACACGAAAACACATAAACAAACAAACACATAAGCAAACAAACATACAAACAAACAATCGGTTGCATCCAAGACAAAACAAATACCGCTTCTCTCAACAAAGCGGTGAAAGAGACACCGGTTAAGGACTCAAGGCAAGTGACAACGTTCCCAAGCTAGCAATATAAACCGAAATGGACAAAATCCTAATAGTATGACGACAAAGCAACAAAAACGTTGGTAACTTACCTAGGTTCCTCCTAACCTTCTAAGAACGTACTACGGGCCGATAGGCGGGATGGAAAAAGGATGAACCATGGAGTTAGTCGACACGGTAGGTAAGTGAATCCCCGCCCCCTTTAGCGATGAGCCAAGAGGGTCGTTCCATGCTCAAAATAGCCTAACTAGTCCAAGTAAAAAGGTGGATATGGTTTGCAAAATGAGGGAAGACCGACCATTACCGCAATCATCCTTCCTAGGGACTCGGTCCTTTGGTAGGATCTTCACGATAACGGTCGGTAAAAGGCTTATTTTTGAGGGGGTAAGAATTTTTTTGTGAAACGATTTTCTTTGGCATTTTTCTTTTGTATTTTGCCTTTTGAGTTGATATGCCACTTCTTTTTCTTCTTTTGTGTTTTGTTTTTCATTTGTTGTGCCTTTTTTTTCTTTTTCTTCTTTCTTTTCTTTCTTTTCTTTCTTTTTCCTTCTTTTCTTTTTCTTTCTTTTCTTGGCTTACCTTTTGGATAAATCTTGTATTGTAAACATTTCTTGCAACCAAGTAAGAATTTCAACAAGTTGCAACTTATTTGTGGAAAATGTGTAGAAGGTAGGGAAATGGGTAAGTCGGGACGACGTGTTCCCTTCAAACCCACCAAAAAAAGGGAAAACTTGGACTAATCAAAGCAATTTCGAACACGGTCACCTAAGGGACGAGACTCGGGAACCAAGGCCTTTTCACTCCGTGGGTGGACAAAATGGTCAAAATGCAAATCCCGTAGTAAATCCCTAGTAGACTAGGTGGACTCAAGGTAAGAAAACAACGAAATCATTGATTTAAAGTCATTCTACTAGACTAAAGTCCAAGACTCGACTCATATTACTAGAAAGGGAAAGTAAACACTTGCGCACTAGCCTCAAAACTGGGTTTTTGAAAATCTTTTTACACACTAGACACAACCTACACATCACAAAACAAAGATGCAACAAAAATGAAAGAAAATGAGACAAACACAACAAAACAAACAAACAAACAACACACAAAATAAACAATCACCACCCCGAAATATCCAAACAAGCCACCACACCAACCGCAAACTTCAAAAAGCTCCACCCGAGCACACAACATCACAACACATCCTCCAAAATCCACAAAAAGGAAAAAGGAGAAAGAAATGAAGGGGTAGTACCGGCTGTCTTGAGCCTTTCAAAACTTATCGACGATCACGCAACCTATAGGGAGATAGGGGAGCAAAACACACAATATGATAAGTGTAGTTTGTAGTGCCTATTTCGTAGTGTTTTGGTCCCATTTTCCTTGTGGAATCGCTCCTTGGGAGCGATTTATGGGCTACTTATGTTTCCTCTAGTTCGTTTCAGGTTCCCGAGACCATTCATGACGAGTTGGAGCGATTCCGACTCAATACATACACTTTTCGGAGCCAACGAAGTGAAGGAACGATCACTCGATGCCTTGGATTCGACCCCGAGACCTTGGGACCCAATCCCGAGCCTCCGAGACCCGAACCCGAGTCCCGAGAATCGATGAGAAGTCCATGTGAAGCAAGGGGGAACCTTAAAGATCATATTGGAGGCCTACAAGAGTCATCCCCGACGGGTATGGCCTCATCCCGTCCGGGATGAAGTGCACAAATGAGGGGTCTCCTGTTTTGGGTCCGTCCCGGTCGGGACCACTCCCTCCCCGGTCGGGACCAGGGTGCTGTAACCCGCAACTCTATTTTCCTCCTCCTTCATTCTTGTACCCCTATAAATACTTCCCTCTTGTATTGTTTATGGACCTTACCTTACTCTACCTTACCCTAGATTGTTTTTAGGCCTCTCTTAAAATTTGTAAACCCTAATTAATCTCTCTTAATCTTTAGTTAATCCTTAGTTAATCCTAGTTTAATCTAGTTGTAATTAGTTCTTGTACTGAGAAGATTCTTGAAAACTCATCCAAGATTGACAACCTTGGAGATAATTTGGGTTTCTTATTAATGCAAGTTTGCATCTTTTTCTTCCTCTTGTTGTTGGTATAATCTTCTCTACTCTTGTTCTTGTTTATTTATTCAAGTTTGAATCTTTACCTAGTGTTCCTTGTTATTGTTCATATTGTTCTTGATAATAGATGTTAGGGTTATGATGTTGTTTCCTCTTATTGTTGTTTGTTTCTTCTTGATTATGAGTGAGTAGTTTTCTTGTGGGTTAGTAGGGGGATTAAGGGTAGAATATGGGTGATTAGGGTTTGATTAAGGGTAAAGGGTGAATCTTTGTTGTTAGTCACATATTGTGCACTCTATGTGTTTGTTGATATGCTTGTGTGAGTAGTAGTGGCCATGCTTCCCATACTTGTACTCATCTTATCATTGTTTGTCTAGTATGTGATCATGTTGAGGATAGTCGTAGTCACGAGAGTGCGGACTAGGGTCTACGTAGCGAGAGCCCGGACCCACCTTGACATCGGTCTACGTAGCGAGAGCCCGGACCGACTATAGCACTTGGAGACACTCATACCCACGATCAACCCGATTACCCTACTATTCTTATGAACCCGACCTAACCCACTTCTTTCCATATTTGATTCCAACTTCTTGTTTAGTCATCGTTTATTCTAGTTTACTTTTTATTTCAATCATTAGCATTGTTTAGCATTGTTTTAGCCTAGTTCATCATTAGTCTAGTCCTTACCTCTTCTCCATCATAGTTTTCCATTTATCGCTTCTTTGTGTTTGTTTGTGTGACCTAGTCTTGTTTGTGAGTGGACTTAGTCTAGACTCTACCAAACCGTCTCCGTGGACACGACCCGACTTACCCTAACTACTGTTAGGTTAGTTGGTTATTTGATCGGTAGGATAGACGGCAAATCCCACCATCAATTTGGTGCCGTTGCCGGAGACGGTGCATTGTTTAGACTTAGTTTGCTTATAGCTAGACTTAGTTACCCCTCTTTGTGCTCTTCTATCATCTCTTGTGCATATTCTCTAGATTTTTCTTGTTTCATTAGCTTTATTTCCCCTTCTTTTCTCTTTGTCTCTCGATTGTGCTTCTTTATTGTCGTTACCTAGTGCCCATAAAGCACTAGGTGTTCTCATGTTTGTTCTAGTGCGTAATGTATGCCTAGGCAGGGAGGCGAATTCTTTCTCTTTAATCCAGAGCCGGAAAGACTTTTTCGAGCCTTTCGCCAACGGACGATTAATCGGGCTAGAATCTCTCAACCAAGTGCAAGCAATATTCATCAAGAGCAAGCTCAAGGAAACGATTTTGAGGAAGCATCTCAAGAGACGGCCGAAGAGAATTTCACCAATCCCTTTGGATATTCTAGTCCTAGTTCCCCTTCTACATCTACTTCAACTCCGTCTTCACCACCATCTCCCTTACATCCAATAATGCCTAAGTTTTCATCTCACTCTACATTTACGGAAGATGTCTTGCCGGGACCGAATGCTCTACCGGCCGCTTATGCCGGAAATTTTATGGCCAAGACTCACTTCATCCAACTTGTGGAAAGGAATCAATTTAGTGGTTTGCCCACCGAAGACCCGCACCAACACATGGAGACTTTCTCCGATTATTGCGACGCTATCTCTCAACCCGGGGTTACACATGATCAAATCCGATGGGTATTATTTCCATTCTCATTAATTGGAAAAGCGAAGCAATGGATCAAGAGTCTCGATAGGGCAACCATGGGCATCGACACTTGGAAGAAGCTTGCATTGGCGTTCTACCAAACATTCTACCCTCCGGAAAAGACTAATTTGCTTAGGGCCTCCATCACCGGTTTTCAATAACGGGATGAAGAGAGCCTTTATGAAGCTTGGGAGAGGTTTAAATCTTTGGTGAGATCGTGCCCCCACCATGGACTTTCACAATGGTTCTTAGTCCAACAATTTTGGAACGGTCTTTATGAGGACTCAAGAACTATACTCAACATGGGCTCCAATGGTAGGTTCACCGAGGTCGATGATGACCAAACATGGGCAAGAATCGAGGAGATGGCGTTCATAATTCTCAATATTCAAGGCCTAGGAAGGCAAATCGGAGAGGTAGGCACGAGGTTGATGCTATTACTCAATTAAGCATTGACCTTGGAGCTCAATTGAAGACACACATGGAGACCATTGACAAGAAGCTCCAAGGCCACCTCACTCAAGTTCAAAGCATTAGTTCCTCCGTCCAACACTCAATTCAAGAAGTGAATGCTTTGGGGTTGGCACCTCCTTTGCCTTATTATGGGATGTGTGACACTTGTGGAGTCGTTGGTCATGATCCTATGCATTGTCGAGGGAGTATTGAGCAAGTGAATGCCTTTCAAGCGTTCAAGCAAGGTGCTTCCTATTCCAATCAATACCAAGCTTCCAATCAAGTCCCTCAACAACAAGCTATGCAACCTCGTCCCTATGTTCCACCTCTCTTAAGGGACAACAATCAAGGCTATCAAGGTTATGTGGGTAATCCAAGACCCTTCAACAACTTCAAGCAAAATAACCAAGGTACCTTCCACAACAACAATCAAGGGTTCCAACAAGGGAACTTCAATCAAGGTGGTTTTCAAGGAAACCAAAACTTCCAAGGACAACAAAATTACAACCATGGCAACAATCAAGGCCTTAATCAAGGCAACTCTCATGGGTTCCAAGGGAACCATCAACAACAACAAGCAAATCAAGGTACTCGACAAGAAAGCAAGCCAAGGAGTCGGTCTCCAACTCATGATTATGGCATACCTCTAGCCATCACAAACACTCCTCATAACCAACAATCTCCTCCTCGGAATTTTGACATGCAAAAGCAAATGATGGATATGCAAAGGAGTACTCAAGATATGCAAAGGAGTCAATTGGAGACACAAAGATCACAACAAGAGATCATAGCTCAAATCTTAAATGAAAACAAGGAGACAAAAACTCATTTGAAGATGCTTGAGACTCAAATATCTCAACTCGCTTCGGGAAGCTCCTCGAGGCAAAGGGGTCAACTACCTCCTCAAGGCGAAATGGCAAAATTCGAGCATGTGAATGCTATTACCACTAGGAGAGGTACATCTTATAACCCTCCCCCACCCCCGAATGAGCAAGAGCCAACAAGAGAAGCTATGTCTCCAATTCAAGAAGACCAAAGTTTGGGAAATCCAATAGAGGAGCAAGTCTTATGGGAGATTGAGAAACCCCAAGAAGACAAGCTTCCCCCACTTCAAGCAAAAGACAAGGGCAAAAGGAAAGTGTCATTTGAGGAGTCTACCCCGATTGAGCCAAATAAGTTCCATATCAAGTTGCCTTTCCCAACAAGGCAAATGAAGACCAAGGTAGATTCTCAATATGAAAAGTTCCTTAACATTGTGAAGAAATTGGATGTTAGTGTCCCATTCACCGAGCTACTTACCCAAATCCCGGCATATGGAAAATTTATGAAAGAAATCTTGGCTAGGAAGAGATCCATCGACAAGGAAGAGACCATTGCGTTCACAAGGGTGGTGAGCGAGCTCATTCAAGGTTCTACGCTTCCAAAGTTGAAGGATCCGGGTAGATTCTCGATCCCTTGCACCATAGGCCACTACAAGATCGAAAGAGCATTATGTGATTTGGGTGCGAGTGTGAGCATCATCCCTTATTCTATTTGTTGCCGACTTGGGATGAAGGAGCTTAAAAGTACTTCTATTACACTCCAAATGGCCGATAGTTCATTCAACCGACCATTGGGGATGCTAGAGGATGTGCCGGTGAGAATCGGGAAGTTCTTCATTCCGGTCGATTTCATCGTGCTCGATATGCCGGAAGATGCCAACACTCCCATTATCCTTGGGCGCCCATTTCTACACACCGCTGGTGCTATGATCGATGTGAAGAATGGTAGGATCACCTTCGAGTTAGGCGAAGAGAAGCTAGTGTTTGACCTCCAAGGTAACACTTCGCCTACTAATGATGAGTCTTGCAATATGATCCAAGCCACGAAGGACATTGATCTAGGGGTTGAGTCGGGGCAAAGCTTGAAGAAGAACTCTTGTGAACTTGAAGATGATGACTCCGAGATTGGAGAGGATGAGTGCCCACATCATGGGCTTGATGACAAGTGGAAAAGCAAGAAGGAAGATGAGCCTCCCTTGGGGCCACATGAGGACCGGTGGACGTTTGGGTATATCCCGAAGGATCAAAAGTATAAGGTCAAGCCTTTGAACTTACAAGATCGGGATGCCCCGGGAACGTCAAGACAAGGTCATGAAGAGCCTTGGTATTTGGATGCTTATATTACTAGCTTGATTGAAGACTTTGCTAGGGCCTTCGACTTGTTTCTTCGTGCCCTTGATGTAGATGGAACTATTCGTTGTTGTTGAAGAAAAAGATTGAAGAATGCACCACCTTTGGTTTGACGGAGTTCCACAAGAACCGTCTCTTTGTATATATATCTCTTTCCCTTGGAGTTTGTTTGGTTTTGTGAATTTCTTGATTATTTGGATTATTGATGAGCGATGTGAGGGAGGGAATTTGATGTGTATTTGAGTTTATTGTGATAGGTGTGAAGTGAAAGTGTCTCCTAGGAAGGAAGGGTTAATGTTGGAGCTTGGATCGTGTGAAGGGAAGTAGGTTTTTGAAGCTTGGAACGAGCTTTTGGGAGCTATAGAGGGTTAGGAGACTCTTCCCGGCCTAGAAGAGGTCATCCCGTCCGGGATGGAAGGCCCATCCCGACCGGGAAGGATGTCATCCCGTTCGGGATGAGGTGCACAAAAGATGGGTCTACTGACAGGTCATCCCGACCGGGACGAAGGCTTCCCGACCGGGACGAGCCGGACATCCCGACCGGGACCACCCATCCCGACCGGGATGGACCCCCTGTCCTCCTTTGGCCTTTTCTTCGTTGTTTGAGCCCACCCAACCACTTTATACCCCCTCCCAACCTCCCTACATGTCCTTACTCTCATTATATGACCCCTACACCTCACATAAACATTTTCACCTCACTTTCACTTCACTTTAAACCGACTTTCACATCAAAACCCACCCCATTTTACCTTTATGACCCAACCATGGAACCGTATCGCGATTGGGAAGGAATAACAACGACTACGACTAGCTACATGTCGATATTGATTTATGAGACGATGGAGCGAGTGAGTTGCTAACCGTATGGTACGGCAACTATCCTCTCTTTTCCGTTTTTATAGCTTGTCTTCATTTGTTTATTCCCTTTCCCTTATATCATTTGTGTCATGGTGGCCCTCGGGGCCTTGGTATTCCTTGCTCCCGACTCTCGATGACGTGACTACATAGAGAGTCATTTCAAAATCCAAATTTTACAAGATTTTCACCCTTTTGTAGGAATTAGTCGGATTTGGGCGGAATCCGGGCTAGGTGACTTGATTACACCTAGTCCTCCCCTCCCATTTCCTTTTATTCTTTCTTTTTATTTCTTCCCCCATCCATATCTTTTCTTGTCTCGGCCCATGGTGACTTGACTACACCCCGGCCGGACACATTCTACTATTTTCTCCACTTTATTTTTGATTTTTAGCTTTATTTTCGTAGTTTCTTTTATTTTCTTTTGTGCTCCCATGCACTACGGTCGGGCATGAGGACATTGCTCGGCTTAAGTGTGGGGGAGCGATATTCTATCGTAGTTAGTTTTATTTTTGTAGTTTTTCGAAAAATCTTTAAAAATCCTAAAAATTTGAAAAAATTTCACAAAAATCAAAAATATTTTCTTTTGTGTGTTTTCCTTTTATGTCGTTGTATCGTGTATTTGTTGTGTTTTGCCTCCCTTTTTCCTTATAGGTTACTTGAATCACCGATAGCTTTGGAGAGCTTTCAAGACTTCCGGTAACATCTTTATCCCTTTTTCTTCTTTATCTCTTGTGGAGTTTGGAGAAGATTGTGATGTTGTGTGCTCGGGAGGAGCTTTGTAAAGTTTGGTTGATTTGGTGGCTTGTTTATTTGGAAGCTTGGGGTGGTGTTTGTGTTGTTTGTTTGTTTTTGTTTGGTGGCCTTTTATCTCTTTTTCTTTCGTTTTCGTCGTGTCTTCGTTTTGTGTTGTGTTAGTGTGTCTTGTGTGTAAATACGTTTTCGAAAACCTGGTTTAGAGGCTAGTGTGCGAGTGTTTACTTTCCCTTCCTAGTAGTATAAATCGAGTCTTGGACTTTAGTCTAGTAGAATGACCCTAAATCAATGATTTCGTTGGTTTCTTACCTTGAGTCCACCTAGCTTACTAGGGATTTACTACGGGATTTGCATTCTGACCATTATGACCACCCACGGTGTGAAAAGGCCTTGGTTGCCGAGTCCCGTCCCTTAGGTGACCATGTTTGAAATTTGCTCAATTAGTCCAAGTCTTTCCCCTTTTTGTGGGTTTGAAGGGAAGGCGTCGTCCCGACTCACCCATTCCCCTACCTCCTACACATATCCACACAATAAATTGCAATTTGTTGAATTCTCTCTTTCTTGTTATACAAAGAAATGTCAAAAAGCCAAATCAAGCCAAAAAGGGCAAAGAAAAGAAAAAAAAATGAAAATGAAAGAAAAGATTGAAGAAAAAGAAAAGGCACAAAAGCCAAAAAGAAAATAGAAAATAAGAAAAAGAAATGGCATGGCAAAACAAAGCAAAAATGCAAAAGAAGAAGAAAATGCCAAAAGAAAATCGTCTCACAAAAATATCCCAACCCCACAAAAATAAGCCTTTTTCCGACTTTTGCCGTGAAGAGCCTACTAAAGGACCGAGTCCCTAGGAAAGATGATAGCGGCAAAGGTCGGTCTTCCCTCACTTTGCAAATATTTCCACCTTTTTACTTGGACTAGTTAGGCGGTTTCGGGCATGGGACGACCCTCTTGGCTCCTTGCTAAAGGGGGCGGGGTCTCACTTACCTACAGTGTCGACTAACACCGTGGTTCATCCTTTTTCCATCCCGCCGATCGTCCCGTAGTACGTTCTTAGAAGGTTAGGAGGAACCGAGGTAAGTTACCAACGTTTTTATTGCTTTGTCGTCATACTATTAGGGTTTTGTCCATTTTTGGTTTGTATTGCTATCTTGGGAACGTTGTCACTTGCCTTGAGTCCTTAACCGGTGCTTCTTTCACCGCTTGTTTGAGGGAAGCGGTATTTCTTTTCTTTTGGGTGCAACCTTTTGTGTGTTTGTTTGTGTGCTTGTTTGTTTATGTGTTTTTGTGTCCGGTTGCATCCACAGTTTTGTCGCAAGACCCCACTTGCCTTGCGGAGAGCACTTATCCTCTAGGTGCTCTCGCGTGAGTTGAAAGGGCGTAGGGTGCGCTAATACCCGCTCGGCTAGTTTAGTAGTTAGTTTATGCTTACTCGAGGGCGAGTAAGGGTTAAGTGTGAGGGAGTTGATAAGTGTAGTTTGTAGTGCCTATTTCGTAGTGTTTTGGTCCCATTTTTCTTGTGGAATCGCTCCTTGGGAGCGATTTATGGGCTACTTATGTTTCCTCTAGTTCGTTTCAGGTTCCTAAGACCATTCATGACGAGTTGGAGCGATTCTGACTCAATACATACACTTTTCGGAGCCAACGAAGTGAAGGAACGATCACTCGATGCCTTGGATTCGACCCCGAGACCTTGGGACCCAATCCCGAGCCTCCGAGACCCGAACCCGAGTCCCGAGAATCGATGAGAAGTCCATGTGAAGCAAGGGGGAACCTTAAAGATCATATTGGAGGCCTACAAGACTCATCCCCGACGGGTATGGCCTCATCCCGTCCGGGATGAAGTGCACAAATGAGGGGTCTCCTGTTTTGGGTCCGTCCTGGTCGGGACCAGACCTTCCCGGTCGGGACCACTCCCTTCCCGGTCGGGACCAGGGTGCTGTAACCCGCAACTCTATTTTCCTCCTCCTTCATTCTTGTACCCCTATAAATACTTCCCTCTTGTATTGTTTATGGACCTTACCTTACTCTACCTTACCCTAGATTGTTTTTAGGCTTCGCTTAAGATTTGTAAACCCTAATTAATCTCTCTTAATCTTTAGTTAATCCTTAGTTAATCCTAGTTTAATCTAGTTGTAATTAGTTCTTGTATTGAGAAGATTCTTGAAAACTCATCCAAGATTGACAACCTTGGAGATAATTTGGGTTTTTTATTAATGCAAGTTTGCATCTTTTTCTTCCTCTTGTTGTTGGTATAATCTTCTCTACTCTTGTTCTTGTTTATTTATTCAAGTTTGAATCTTTACCTAGTGTTCCTTGTTATTATTCATATTGTTCTTGATAATGGATGTTAGGGTTATGATGTTGTTTCCTCTTATTGTTGTTTGTTTCTTCTTGATTATGAGTGAGTAGTTTTCTTGTGGGTTAGTAGGGGGATTAAGGGTAGAATATGGGTGATTAGGGTTTGATTAGGGGTAAAGGGTGAATCTTTGTTGTTAGTCACATATTGGGCACTCTATGTGTTTGTTGATATGCTTGTGTGAGTAGTAGTGGTCATGCTTCCCATACTTGTACTCATCTTATCATTGTTTGTCTAGTATGTGATCATGTTGAGGATAGTCGTAGTCACGAGAGTGCGGACTAGGGTCTACGTAGCGAGAGCCTGAACCCACCTTGACATCGGTCTACGTAGCGAGAGCCCGGACCGACTCTAGCACTAGGAGACACCCATACCCACGATCAACCCGATTACCTTACTATTCTTATGAACCCGACCTAACCCACTTCTTTCCATATTTGATTTCAACTTCTTGTTTAGTCATCGTTTATTCTAGTTTACTTGTTATTTCAATCATTAGCATTGTTTAGCATTGTTTTAGCCTAGTTCATCATTAGTCTAGTCCTTACCTCTTCTCCATCATAGTTTTCCATTTATCGCTTCTTTGTGTTTGTTTGTGTGACCTAGTCTTGTTTGTGAGTGGACTTAGTCTAGACTCTACCAAACCGTCCCCGTGGACACGACCAGACTTACCCTAACTATCGTTAGGTTAGTTGGTTATATTATTTGATCGGTAGGATAGACGGTAAATCCCACCATCACAATACAACAAAAATACGACACGAGGACACAAAAGAAAAAGACACAAAATAAAATCTTTTTGGCTTTTTATGAAATTTTTCAAATTTTTAGAGATTTTTAAGATTTTTTCGAAAAAAAACTATGAAAATAAAACGAAACTAGCTTAAGATATCGCTCCCCCACACTTAAACCGAGCAATGTCCTCATGCTCGATCGGTAGTGTGTGCGGAGACACTAAAAAGAAAAGAAAAAGGGAAAATAAAATGAAAAATGAAAAATGAAAGTGAAGAAAGGGTCGAATGTGTCCGGCCGGGGTGTAATCAAGTCACCAAGGGCCGAGACGAGAAAAGATATGGATGGGGGAAGAAATAAAAAGAAGAAAATAAAAGGAAATGGGAGGGGAGGGCTAGGTGTAATCAAGTCACCTAGCCTGGATTCCGCCTAAATCCGATTAAATTCTACCGAAAAATAAAGAAAAAGTGAAAAGACTCGTTAATTTGGATTTTTCAAAGGACTCTCGATGTAGTCACGTCATCGAGAATCGGGAGCAATAAACACCAAGGGCCCTGAGGGCCTCCAAGACACCATAATGATAAAGGGAAGGGGAACAAACGAAGAAATACTAAGCAAACAAAAGACGGAAAAGAAGGAGAGGTGCCTTACCAAACGGTTAGCAACTCAATCAACTCCATCGTCTCAATGATCGTTATCGGCACATTTTGCTTGTCGTCATCGATATTCCTCCTCTTCCTCAATGTAGTCTCAAGTATCGGGCTTGAAATGGTGTAAATGAGGTTGGGATTTGAGGGAAAACTCGGTGTATAGTGGAGAGAAGATGAGATGAAGGTATATAATTGAGGCTCAAGGGTGAAATGATAGTTGCTAGGGGTAGTAGGGAGGTTGGGAGGGGGTATAAAGTGGTTGGGTGGGGTTTAAATGAAGTAAAGCCTTCATTCAATACTAGTTCCACCCAAAAGACAAGTAATACCTCGGGATCCAAAATCCCGTCCCCAAAAGCTTGTACAAAGCTCAAAAACCGACTTCCTCCACCAAGCCTTGAAGCTTCTATCATCCATAACCCTTTCTAATTCTTCATCTTCACTTCAAACCTATCAAGTAAGCTCAATAACCACAATAAGGAATCCTTCCCTCGCATCGCTCAAGAAAATTCCAAATTACAAGAATTCCACAAAAACTAACAAATCCTAGAAACCAAACTATCCACTCAAACATATACAAAAACAAAAGATCAAAAGAAAAGGAAAAAGATATTTACAATAAGATACTCTCACCATCTACACCTCCATAGCCATCAAGAGCTCGGAGGAGTAAGTCAAATGCTCTAGCAACATCTTCGTTAAAGCTCATGTGGCCGATCCTAGCCATCAACAAGAGTTTCCAAGTCGGGGTCGAGAAGCAATCAACTAATCCATTACGTTCGGGTTTCTTGTGATCTTCTGGGTCTTCCGAACCAACATAGCGACGACTCTTATGATCATCCGGTAGGTATAGTGGTCTAGAATCATGCTTGGCGTTATGAGTTGGGAGATCACACCCTAAGGGTGTTGCTTCTTCTACGGGGTCAAGAGTGGAACTCTTTTCCACCGCCCGACAAGGATCCACTTCATCAACCGTCTCACAAGACAAGGGACTCGAAATCAAGTGCGGTAAAGGAGGTGAAGGCATCAAGTTTCCTTCATTGGAGGCTTTAGGGGGGACCTCATCGTTGTCCTTACTAGAATTCTCACCATGAAGAAACTCAAGGCCCTTGATGGTGGCCTCAATTTCTTCGACGGTTTGGTCTAGCATAGCATCTCCAAATCCTCTAATCGGCTCCTCCAATTTCCCATACAAGGCAAGTTCTAAGGCATCTATCTCTTTCTCCCAAGTATTACCTTCCCTTTCACTCACCTTGTCTAGTTGGCCTAGAGGAGTCTTGTCTTCACTTGGCTTTGGATTCTCGAGATCTGGTTCATCACGAAGAAAACCATATAAATCCAATTTGATAGCCAATACATTGGCTCCCCAAGAGTTACCTTAAGAATCACATTCAATTTCCTCCTCGTTGTCGACCCTTGAAGCTTCAACTTCCTCCATTCTTCCCATATCTTCACCATCCAAGCAACACTCAACAATGATCTCTTGATTGACCCTCTCTTCTTCATTCGTGGCTTCATGATCGGGTTGAATTTCTTGTGGAGACAACCGACCTCCTTGCCCAAATGAACCTTCCTCAACAAATTGTGGAGCTCGAGTGGCCAACATCGTGAAACGAGCCATGAGTGCATTGATTCGAGCATCTTGCACCTCTAATTGGGCCTTGAACTCTTCTTTATCCCTTTGCATTTGAATCATCATCTCTTGTTGATTCTTATGCAATTGAATCATCATCTCTTGTTGACTCTTTTGCATTTGAATTATCATTTGACAAATCTCAAAGTTGGGGATTTTTGGTTGTGGGTTATGTGAGGGTATTTGGTAGTTGTTAGGATGTTGGAATGATCCTTGACAACTTTCATGGTAGTCAAATGAAGAGGGTTCATAAGATTGTTGATGAGATTGGTATGGTTGGTAAAGTTGTGGGTTTTGGCAATTTGCCCCATGATTGTCCCATGATGATTGATGGTAGCTTGGATGCCACATTGTCGTAACGTTGCCTTGATACATTGAATGCACTAGAAGCACTTGAGCAAACGTTAGTAGCCTAGTGCTTTTGAGGCACTAGTATGAGAGAATAGCACACAAGAAGTAGAACGGAGATACACAAGGAGAAGGAAACACAAAAATCAAGAACAAAGTCCTAAACTAAGCACACAAGAGTCTAAACTATGCCGTCCCCGGCAACGGTGCCAATTTGACGGGAGGGATTTGCCGTGGATCCCACCGATCAAAATAAACCAACTAACCTAACTAGGTAGCTAGGGAAGTCGGATCGATCCACAGGGACGGGGTGTCGGACTAAGGTGTGCTACGGTCTAAGACTAGGTTCGAGACAAACTAAATAAACTATGGCTAAGGTCGACTAAGGACTAAGCTAAACAAGCAACTAATGACAAATGGAAGCAAATAAATCAATAAGAAGAAACTAGGGCTAGGTCGGGTTCATGGATGTCAAGGAGATCAAAAGGAGGAAACGGGAGTCACTAGCATGCTCTCGTAGCCTAGGTTACGATCGGGCTCTCGCTACTTAAACGGCTTAGGGGTCATCCCACCACGCTCTCGCTACTAATGAGGGAACCAAAGCAACCAACCAAACAACCACATACAAGAGAAGAGGCAAGAAAAACAAGGATTGATCATCTCAAGTTTCACAAGCATTACATCAAACATGTGGAGTGCAAGGTAAGAAGATGTAGACACCCGCATTTTGCCTGCTAGTGTCTATAGCATTTCCCGACAAAACATCCGATGATGATCGGACGTCAACGTGACTTAATATGCTCGAATACGGACTCGGAATCAATAGTATCCGACGTGGGCATTTAGCGGAGTACAAATCTCTCAAAACAGACCTCAAATCCAGGCCCAATGGGTCGTTCCGAGCAAAATAAGACTAATTTGGGCCAAAACCGACACCAAAAATAAATCCCGTCTTTTGGCGACCGGGTCAAAACCCGGTCAAAGACGAACCCGTCACAAAAACCAGCCAAATGCATCTTCTAGAAGCTGGCGCCCAATCCAAATTCAAAAAAGATTACAACAAACAACAATATCAATTCCTTCCTAAAATAGCTCGATTTGCTTGATCCACTCGATCGAGTGGATTGACCCACTCGGTCGAGTGAAGCCTCAAAAAACGGACCAGATTCATTTCTGAAGGCACTCGACCGAGTGCACTAGGGCACTCGATCGAGTGACCCTAAACCGGGGTATTTCCCTATAAATACCCCATCACCCCAACACATTACACAATTTTTTTCAACCTTTTACCACCTTCAAAAAACAAGGTTTTTCCAACCCTTTCAATCCTCATTCAACCTCACACATTTAAAACCTTCATCATCTTGAGTTCTAGGCACTCATACACATACACACACATACATATTCAAAATCCCGAGATCAAAACTCGTCAAAGACATACACCATAACTCTACTTACATATCTCGACACTCCCGCGCTCACGCCGCCACTACGAGTCCGTTTCCGAGATCATTTAAGCATGTAGGTTGAGGGTGTCGTTAAATCCCATCATCTCTTTCTCCTTACTCTTTTCTTTTCGATTATATAAATATATGTATTATTATTATTATTATTATTATTATTATTATTATTATTATTATTATTATTATTATTACTAACTACTAACTACTAACACTAACATTTCATTTTCGTTACTAACATTTTAATTTTGCTACTAACATTTTATTTTATGTCAACTAACATCTAACATTTACTTATCGTATTCTAACCTCTAACATTTAATTATCGTCATTTACATTTTGTTATAATATTAATACCGCGTATAATTATTTAACAAAACTATTTTCAAAACGATCCGAGCAACGTTCGTTGAGGCTAAATTAACGATCGTAGGCCTTAAGGACAAATTACGATATTAAAATGCCGAGGACTTAAGTTTGCAACGACGGTCGAATTTTTGGGTCGAATATGTTTAATTACGAATTCCGCCTAAAGTCTATTTAATCCCTTTACAAGTCGTATTGGAGGTGGCGCCCTTCGAGGTGCGCCGCCCTAAAACACTTAAGGGCGTAATAGATCGTGGAGATTCGTCGTTAAATATGTCCGACCACATTTCTTTCAAAATATTATTCTAAAGAATCATCGACGAATCGGATTAGGACGAAACCCATTGACGCCGAATTAATTGTCACACGATCCGAAAGGATTGATTACGACATTATGACGCGGAGGGAATCGATATTTGTTCTAGACCGATCAAACTCGATTTTGCAAATTCGCTCTAAATACTAGATGTCGGTTCTATAACCGAATGTCGAGTATGACGAGCCATCGAGATTTAAACTAATATAAATTGGACAATATTTATATTTAGCGTAATTGCATCTCGATTCAAAAACATAAAAGCTATAAAATGGGTCGTTTTAAAACACTAATTAAACACCCGTACAGAGGGCACTCTATCGAGTGCACAAGCCCACTCGATCGAGTAGCACACCAAAAACTAGACAGTAGCTACCTTAAAGGCGCACTCGACCGAGTCCATGCCATGACTCGATCGAGTGGGTCCTGTAGCCCAGTAATCCGAGAGCTTTAATGCAACATTCGAGCCTCGTCATTTTTTTACGACTTTTAGTCGACACGTGTAAAGTCAATCACGTGATCCTATTTTTCAAAACTCATGCATATCATATCACTTAAAACGATTTTGATCGACGGTCTCGCACTATTAATCTTGTGTCGACGACTCTTTAGTCGTATCCGACACATGATTAATTTAGACTCTATTCCTCGATGTGATAAGTCGGGACAAGGCATCGAGATTCGGGATCGGGCTAGCACCACGTCTAGGTTCCATATCTCCGTCCTCCGTTTAATACACAATATAATGTGTATTTAATCGAAGTTCGTCCGTTTGCACAACTTACGGTCTAGTTTATATTTATTATATACGGGTCCGTTTCTAGTTAACGTTTACCATTTCCTATTCGATTATTCTATTTTATTGCTCGTTGTATTGTGAATTCCGGGTTGTATTCCGCCCGTGTAATTTGTAATTTATTTACGAGTTTTCTATTTTCGATGTTTTCCATTTATTGCCTTAAATGAACATCACATGCTAAATCACTTTGACGTGAATCAAGATGCATTAAATGACGTAGTTCACATACTATTCATATGCTTAGCCCGAAAACGCTGTTTGCATATCATTTAATCGTTTTACTAGCGCGCGCACACGAACACGGACGATGTCTTAGTAGAGGCCGCCATGTGCGGGCGGGGTTGGGTGTCCTTAGTGGGCTTCCCAACACGTACCCTCACCCCTTACTCAGAACCTTGGATTCCGGATGCCCGAAACCATTGGCACACGAGAGTCATTCTATATACGAAAGCCGGTTTAAACGGTATCGATATTGCAATGCAAAGGGACGAGCCCCATAAACTCTGAAATCGAAGTAGGCCGTACTTTGTATACAGCCCATGACGACATAGAGTGGGCTCGTATGGTTCCGAATAACCACAAAATTCGGTGGCGACTCCATTTTGACTTAAATTTCGAACCCGAGAACAATCTTACCACGAGATTCATTCGCCTACCCAAACCCGCGCGTGGCCGCGTCGGGGTGGACCTACGTCATGTCCACAGAAGGAATCAACAAAAACAACTAGTACCACCCATCTCACCCTAATCATCCCTAATCACTCCCAATCCCCCTAATAACCCTAGGGAACAACTACTCAAACATATTTGTACTAAAACAAGCACTAACAAGAGAAACAATCACAAGGACCAAAACATTCATAATGGAAAACAAGGATGAACAACAAACATAAACAAAGATGAAAACTTGAATAACAATAAGGATTAAGAGAAAATAGAAGAGAAAAGGATTATACCAAACTACAAAGGATGAAAAGATGAAAACTTGTATAGAAAGAACACCCAAAAACCTCCACCAATGTTGTCAAGATTGAATGGATTCTTCAAGAGATCTCTTAATACAAGAGTAACTAACTAGATTAAGTTAAGGTTAAGGACTAATCTACACTAATCTAAGCTAATCTAACCTAAAGTAGTCTAGGGTTTAGTGGGTGATGTAAAATAAAGCATATGTTCTTAAACAATACAAAAGGGGGGTATATATAGGGTTACAATGAATAAGGGAGGCGGAAAAGCGAAACAGCTCTGAACTGGGCCCATCCCGGTCGGGAAGGAGGTGATCCCGGTCGGGATGAGGTGGTCTTGGTCGGGATGGACCTGGTCCCGGCCGGGATGGAGCTCTAGTGGCTCGGTTTTGCTTGCTTCTTCATCCCGGTCGTGATGGATGTGTTCCCGACCGGGATGGGTCTTGTAGGCTTCAAATAAGGTCTCATAGGTCCCCACTTGCTCTCCCTAGGCTTCTCATCGATTCTCGGTGCTGGATAATGGGTCCCAAGGGCTCGGAAATGGGCCCCAAGGGCTCGGGAATGGGTCCCAAGGGCTCGGGATCGAGTCTAAGCTACCGGGTGATCGTCGCTTCTCTTCGGTGGCTCTAAATGTGTCTGAAACGAGTCGGAATCGTTCCATCTCTTCAATAATGGTCTTAGGAACCTAAAACAAACTAGAAGAAGCGTAAGTGGCCTCGAAAACCGCTCCAAAGAGCGATTCGACAAGAGAAACCGGGACCAAACACAAGGAATACATGACATAGTTTATTGAGATCTCTTCATTTTCAGGTACCTGAGATTCTTCTAAATTTTCAATCATGTTCAACGTCTCGACTGGAGATTTATCTAAACATATTTCATCATCCTCGATTAGGTCATCATCATTATTCTTTGCTCCTTTTCTTTTCCGAGGATTTTTATCTTTGGAATCAATTGGTCTTCCACGTTTCTGGCGTGGATTTGACTCATTTGCCATTTTAGTTTGTCCTTCTGGGACCTCAATTTTGAACGGAGCATTAACAGCTGGTATATGTGACTTTGTCACTCTTTTTGGGTCAGTGAAAGCATCTGGCAATTGATTAGCTAAGCTTTGAAAATGAATTATCTTTTGAACTTCGAGTTCACATTCTTTAGTACGAGGATCAAGATGAGATAATGATAATTCATTCCAATTAATTTCTTGTACCAATTGTTTATTTTCTCCCCCTAATGTCGGGAAGACTGACTCGTTAAAATGACAATCTGCAAAACGAGCCTTAAATAAGTCCCCCGTGGTTGGTTCGAGATATTTTATAATTGATGAGGATTCAAATCCTACATATATTCTCAACCTTCTTTGTGGTCCCATCTTTGTGCGTTGTGGTGGAGTTATTGGTACATAGACCGCACATCCAAATACTCTAAGATGGGAGACGTTTGGTTCCTGACCATAAACCAATTGTAATGGGGAGAAATTATGATAACTCGTTGTTCTGATGCGAATAAGTGCTTCTGCATGTAATATAGCATGCCCCCATGCAGTAATTGGGAGTTTACATCTCATAAGTAATGGTCGAGCAATTAACTGAAGTCTTTTGATTAACGATTCAGCTAAACCTTTTTGTGTGTGGACATGAGCTATTTATCCCAACTGACCCACAGTAATCATCAAAAGTTTGAGAAGTAAATTCACCAGCATTGTCAAGACGAATAGTTTTAATAGGAGTATCTGGAAAATGTGCTCGTAATTTTATTATTTGAGCTAGTAGTCTCGCAAACGCCAGGTTGCGAGTCGATAATAAACATACATGTGACCATCTAGTCGATGCATCTATTAAAACCATAAAATATCTAAATGGTCAACTAGAGGGATATATTGGTCCACAAATATCCCCTTGTATACGTTCCAGAAAACTAATTGATTCAAAATTTATTTTAACTGGTAATGGACGGATAATCAACTTTCCTTGGGAGAAGGCTGTACAAGGAAAATTATTAGGAAGAAACTCCTGGTTTCTCAAATTATGTCCACATGAATTTTTCACTATTCTTCGCATCATGGTTGAACCGGGATGGCCTCACCGGTCTTGGCAAACTATAGAGTTATCACTAAACTTCTGGTTTAGAATAACATTTGCTTCAATAGTATTAATCTTTGTGTAGTACAAACCGGTAGAAAATGTAGGGAGTTTCTCTAAAATTTGTTTCGTGCCTTGGGTTATACTTGTGATTAGTAAGAATTCTTTATTCCCTTCACTAATTGTCTCGAGATGATATCCATTACTGCGAATATCTTTAAAACTTAATAAATTTTTTTGAGACAATGGGGAGTATAACGCATCTCGAATTTCAAATTTCGTTCCCCAAGGCAGTATTATATGTGCTCTTCTGGAGCCTTCAATTATATTCGTACTACCTGATATAGTACTCACACTATTTCTTTTCTTCATTATTTGAGAAAAGTATCTTTTATTTTTAAGTATAATATGAGTTGTTGCACTGTCAGCTAGACATAATTCTTCATCAATTGTGCTCAACCGAGCTTGAGGGGTAGTCATTTTAGTAAATCGGCATAATTAAAGATAAGAATTAGAATATAAGAAAATAATAATAAGTCCCAATTTTTCTTCGCAATCAAGCCGATACGAACGATGAATATATTTCCGTAAGTGATTGTCGATTATAAAGACGATCGTGCTGATAACGTGATATAAGAATATTGTATAGAATAGGAATATAAGTAGTATAAGAGAAGCAGTAATATGTAGAATATATGATTACGTTAATCACCCATCCAATACATGGTATGATATATATTTATAGATATCGTATACAAGAGACATATCGCTTCGTGGAGAGACGCGTTGTTTGGGGATGAAGACATTCATATCATAACATTTATCACCCCTATTCCCTTTTTGCCTTCACCAGTCTCACAATCATCGATCAATCAATACAAAATAGGACATAGGAGTAATAAGTTTTTTTTTTGATAAAATGTACTCTCTCCTAGTTCTTTTGATCTTCCCTCTCTTTTTTGGCACAAAAATTAAGAAGGAATAAAGAATTGATTAAAGTAAGAAAATGTGGGGTATAAAGAAGAAATATGGTGGGGTTTGTGAGTAAAGGAAAGAATAAAGAATTGAAAGAAGAATAAATAAATGATTAAAGTACAACCTAAAAATGGAAAGAGGAAAGATTATCCAACTAGCGTCAAAAAGGAAAGAGGAAAGATAAAAAAAACTAGGAGGGAGTAAGAGAGTAATAGTTCAAGTTTCGAGAAAATATAAAATTATTACTCCGTAATTTTTAAGAGATAAAAATGATATTCTAATAAGAGTAGATAAATTTTACTCCCTCCGATTACCTATTTTCTCTCCTCTTTTCTTTTTGAGCTAAGTTTGATTTTCTTCCTCTTTCCATTTAAGGAAAGTTTTCCACCCCTCACTAATCAATATAATATTCACCTCTCCTACTTTTTCACCACACTTTTTCTCCTTTAATACTCCTCTCTCATACTTTTTTACCCAACTTTTTCTAATTTAATTAATATAATATTTTTCTCTCTTATTTTTTCATTCCCCTTCGGCCCCTCCATACTTTACCAATATAATATTCCTTCCTTATTTTCTTCCCAAAAAGAAAGGAGAAGAAAATAGGTAATCGGAGGGAGTATTACTTATTATTATTATTATCCTATACTTGCATGGTGATTGGTAATCTTTATTTTCTAATTCGGTTAGGTTAAATAAAATAATTATAAGTACAACTTACGGAGTAGTAATTTTCGTAAATGATTTAACAAGTTTATTAATTGAAGTTATTAATAAACTAAAACTAAATATAGAGTACACAGTGTCACCGTTACCATATTATTATTCACACATAACATGATGTTGATTACTAATAAAAGTCACAAAATTGTAGAAAAGGAAAGTTAGATTAATCATTAGATATTAAGGTAACGTTTTGTTAGTAATGATGTATAATCATTAGGCAGTTAACATAAGTAACAACTCCAGTATTATTTTTAAGGGTTATTTAACGACAATAATACCAACTATAGAGCGTCTTCCAAAAATAATATCAATTTCAATAAATCTGAGAATAATACGTATTATTGTAATTGTTAAACAAGAGTAGTATAAGTGACTTTATAACCTGCTACATCAGGTCACCTAATTAATAATTAACAGGTGACTTTATTATCCTTCATCCTTCTACTTAGACCTGGATAACAGGTGAACCGTGACGAGTCAGCTTCGGGTCGGGCCACTTTAGGGTTATAATAATCGGGTTGACTTCGGGTCGGGTTGGATACTTTCGGGTTCGAGTCATTCTCGGGTTTGTTGTTTTCAACTTTTTTAGGGATCGAATATCGACCCATTTTCTATAATAATAGTCGGGTCAGTTTCGAGTTAGCTCGAGTCAATTCAGATTACGGGTCAAAATCAAGTCTTCAATTCGGGTGTCGGGTTTAGTTTGGCTTATTCGGGTCAGGTCAGTTTTGCCATGTCTACTCCTCCTTAGTTCTCTCCTTCATCCTCTCTCTCCATTACCCTTCATTCTTCTTCAGTTTTTTTTTTCTATATGTTTCAATTAGATTAATGTGTTGGTTTTGGTATAGGGTTGTGTTGTTAGCTAGATTTGATGAGGTTGAAGACTTGAAGGAAGAGGAAGATGGAGGACATGAATGACATTTAATGCCTCATACACTGAGTAAGTGAAAATGAGTGAATTAATGTGAAATGAATTAAAGGCAAAAAAAGAAAGTGAACGGGTTCTACCGCTAACTAGTCATATATACTACTCTGGTTTAACTACTCCAAAAATACGTATTATTCTCTGATTTATTAAAATTGGAATTATTTTGAGAAGAAGCTCTATAGTTGGTATTATTGTCGTTAAATAAAATTAAAGGTGAAAAAGGAAGGTGAAAGGGTTCTACAGGTAACCGGTCACCTATACTACTCTTGTTTAACTACTCCAATAATACGTATTATTCTCAGATTTATTAAAATTGATATTATTTTGAAAAGACGCCCTATAGTTGGTATTATTCTTGTTAAATAACCCTATTTTTAAACCCAAAAACTCATATGAGACCGTCTCACGGAAATTTACCGTGAGACCTTTCATATAAGAGGTGGTTACTAAATTTGTAACCACCTTCCATGCGAGAGGTCTCACGATAAGATTACCGTGAGACGGTCTCATAGGAGAGTTACTGATTTTAAATAATGGAACTACTTCTAATTTCGATACGTACTGCCTTATCAAAGTTTGCTGTGAATTTTTTTTAACTGTAATTAACAAAATACAAATTTAGTTTTAGTTACTTACGAATAGAGGTGTAAACGAGCCGAGTTGAGCGCGAGCCTGGGGCTGCTTGGCTCGAGCTCGAAAAGCAAAGTGGGAGTCTCGGCTCAAACTCGAGCTCGTCGAGCTTCAGAAATAATGGCTCGAGCTCGACTCGTGGCTCGGGAAAAGGCTCGACTCCGAGCTCGAGTCGAGCTCGACTCGCGGGCTCGAATTGAGCTCAACTCGCTTGGTGGGTTGGGCTCGAGCTTAAGTGCTTAACTTATTTGGATTTTTTACTAATGAAAGGAAAATTAAATGAATACATTATTGATTTATGGGTGTCTTAAGCTATTACGAGGAAATGAGAAATAAAAGTACAAATTGTAATAATGAAAGATAAGAATCGATGTCTTGAATATGCAATTTGCAACATTATAGTAATAAAATATAATTCGTCTCAATAAGAGGCGTATATGATATACCAAACATTCCGAAACTAAATTAACTGCAAAAGACAAAACAATATATTGAAACTAAATAAACTAAATCGATTTAGTTTATAGCATATTCACTCCAAAACCGTAGATGTGGTATTATTTTGAAATTTAGATGTTAATTTGGTTTATCTAAGGTAATAAGACTACACAATACATCGACTAAAATTTCTTCACCGAAAAATTTAAGGTAATATGACTAAATCATGATTTACTTTCTTTTTTTATGATTAATAGGTAGATTTGATTTAGGTAACGGAAAGGAAAATGTAGCTTTAAAATAATATCGAGCCGCTCGCGAGCTATTCGAGCCGAGCCAGGTCTTGCTCGGCTCGACTCATAAATGATCCGAGCCGACCTCGAGCTCACACGAGTCGAGCTTTGACCGAGCCGATCTCGAGCTGCTCGCGAGCTGTCTCAACTCATTTACACCCCTACTTACGAAGTACTTGTGTATTAGATCGTATTAGATCATTATATACGGAGTATATCATTATATGCGTACAACAAAATAATTAGCTCATTTATTAAATATTGTACACTTAAATTAAGCCATCTATGAGTCAATTTTACAACCACGAAAGTGTTAATTAACCCCTTAACTTTAGGCAATTGTGAGATTAAATCTCATATGCTTCTAATGTTGTAATTAGGCCCCATAACTTTGATTAAGAGTGAAACTCGATTCAATTTTTATTCTCAACATGAATTATACGGAGTATAATTAAATCATGTTATATATACTCAATGTACGCTGAATAATTATTATATTATACTCTCTCCGTCCCAATGAATTGTTTGCATATTCCATATTGGGGCGTCTCAATGAATTGTTTGCCTTTCTATTTTAGGAATGTTTTTTATATGTAATTTGACCATTCTCATGAGTTTTGCTCCACATGTAACTCCCTCGTTGGATTCCTTACCCTTGGAACCAAAAGAAAAGTCAAACAATTCATTGGAACGGAGGGAGTAAAAGCAATTAAATAATTTATTAACATAATTTTTAGAATTTTTTTAATAATTTTAATATACTCCGTAATTTATACTCTAATTTTTGAGATTAATGTTACAAATTTTTGATTTTATGTAATTCTTTCAAGTATTTTTTTTCCAAAATATGTAAAATTGCATACATTTTATAAATATATAATTATTTTTATCGTATGATGATAAAATGTATAAATAAATAGAGTTTTTGTTTTTAAGGTGCAATTTTAATTGAAAAAATAAAAAACTTGTACTAAAAATTTTGTTATGGCCTATGGGACTTAATTACTACAATCGAAACTTAAGGTGGTTAATCTCACGATTGATCAAACTTAAGGGGGCTAATCACCACTTTTGCGATTTTACAACGTATAATGTTAGGAGCATAAGAGTATTTATATGGTCGTTATTAAAAAAAATTACTCTACTTTGTAGGAGTATCAGCTATTGACTTATAATTGTGTGTATAACGGTTTCATATCGTGTAACGATCTCTTTACGTATTTGCAGTCTGAACTTAAACTAAGTAGATTGTACAACTACGGAAACACTAAAACTATGGCCTTTTATGTTTTTAAGGTCAAAGTCGAGACCTCTAATTAAATTAGAGCTAAGTGGTTAAAGGTTAATTCGAGTGCTCATAGATTAAGACTTTGGATTATAAAAATATACCGGTTTCTCCCTTTTACTACGTCCACAGACTCGCTAATCGTCTATTGTTATATGCTCATTCCCTGACAATTTATAAACGTTTCAATTCGATTTTCTAAATAAATCCACCGACCAATTTTATAAAAGCAGGAGGTTTTACATGATATACCCACGTTTTCTGGATTCACATATGACTATACGGAGTAAGAAACACTAGCAATTGGTTTTTTTATATCATTCTCGATTAAGATGTTCTCATAATAAAACAAGTATGAAACATGATTATAGATAATATGGATACGTTTATTATGAAATTAAGTACAGATTAAATTGTTATTTTTTGCGAAGATCAATGGTAAAAGAGTTAGGAAAAACACGCGTCGAGCTGAGTACTATACAATAGACTTTTAATAACTTAACGGGATAAAGTCTTCCTTCGAAGCATGCAAGAAAAATAAACTTTTATTTGAGAGTTGTCATACTCCGTAAGAAATTAACCCCATTTACGATCATTTTCTATGTGTCCCCCTCTTTTCATCTTTTTTTCCTACATGAAACCGGTTTCATATAAAGAACTCTTAATAATTAAGGAGTTCCATATAGATATGGAACTCTTTATAATAATCTTCCCATTGTTATTGCCCTGAGAAGCCGATATCCTTAAACTATGAAAAATAGAGGCAAGAAGGAGTCGTTTGTGATTAGTTGTTATCCGATCCTGGTCCTATTAAACCGAAAACAATGTGGATTATTAAAGGATGATCAAACTACTCATTTATCAAAGACCGACATTCCAAAAAAATGAAGACAAGTGAGTTGAATACCCTAAAATAAAATAGATATGATCATGTTATTTTGGGGTGAAATAGGTTGGGCTAAGCTGAGCTGAACTGAACTGAAGTGGACTAAATTAGTTGGGGCAAAATGAACCTCCAGAAATTGAATCGACTGGAAAAAAGTTCAAAAAAAACATAGCCTAATGTGTTACGTATCAAATAGTGTACGACCAATTCATAAGTACGTACACTTCTTTTTAAACAACGTTATTGCAAGATCTCTCACGTAATAATGGATCCATGTTATGTCCCCACAAATTTAGTGAGATATGATCTCTCCGGAAATCTTTAAACTTGGGAACGAATCTAATGTATGATATTGTAACATACTAATCCGTATTATGTTCTTTTGAAGTGGAGTAAGTTCAATTGGACTAAACTAAATTAATGTAGGCCAAATTAGCTGAGACAAAATGAACCTCCTAGAAACTGAAACCGAAATGAACCAGAAAGAAATTCAAAAGAACGGAGCCTAATGTATTACGAAGTACTCCTTCTGTTTCATTGATATATTCCCCATTTCCTTTTCCAACCATTTCATTGATTTCTTCCACTCTATTTTGTTTGCTACCAAACTTCTCTCTTATTACCTAGGTGGCCACATAGGTTACCATTTCTCTACTTTTACATATTTTATTATTTTTCTTAAAAAATGTGTCACTTAGAAATGTGTCACTTTTAGGGTTTGCTTGAGATGAGGGTAATAATTCCGGGGTAATAGAGCAAAAATGAACTAGAAAATGGCGGAGAATAGTGATGATGTTAAGCGTAAATGGAGAAAATGAGGATGATTTAGCCTATTTGGAGGGAGAAAGATTACTCCCTCTCTCCCCAAGTAATGCATTACTCCCCAATAGGGGTAATCGTTCCTCAGCTCCCTCTTATCTCTTTTACACCATAAAATGTCACAATCAAACATCATTCTCCTCCAATTCTAATTCATTTTAGTCCTATTACCCCAGAATCATTACTCTCATCCCAAGCGAGCCCTAAAGGGTGGAAGAAATCAATTAATATTATTGAGATATCTCTCACGTAATGGATCCATGTTAGGTCTTTTATTAATTTAGTGAGATACGATCTCTCCGAAGACCTTTAAACTTGGGAACGAATCCGATGTATGATATTGTAACATACTAATTCATATTAAGTTAACTAATTTCCATAATCATCTACTCTATCCATGTTTAGGCACATTTAATTTAATAACTTTCCACTCCCAAACTTATTATATATATGCAAACAAATATAGTTCTAGTACTCCAACATTAACGTGACAAACACAAAAACATACAAACAATTAAGATTCCATTGCCAATAATTTTACTTTCAAAAAAAATGTCACTGGACCCTGAAATTGATCCTTTCTCTTGGGAAAACGAGCAAGCATGGGCGAATCTATGCAATGGCGACGGCCCTTTCGATAATTCTCAGGGTAACAAGGACGACAAGGAAGAAGTGGGAGAAGATAAGGGGAAGAAGAGGTGTCGAGAAGCGACTGTACAAAAGGGGAAGGGGAAAGGGAAAGGGAAGGGGAAGGGAGTGAATGGGGAGAAGAAAGAGGGGGAAGAGGATGATGAGCATGAGATGCATATATGGACTGAAAGGGAGAGAAGGAAGAAAATGAGAAATATGTTTACTAACTTGCACTCTTTACTTCCTCACCTCCCTCCAAAGGTACCCACCCTAACATTTTTCTAACCATTTTAATTAACCAATCATCATTCGCTTGGTCTTACTTCTAATGGATATATCAGTTATAACGTTAAAACGGATTAAATAAACCCAATAAGAAAATATCAAAAAACTTTTGCTACAAGTCTACCACCTGGACACATGGGTTGTTTTATTCTAAATATTTGACTCAGATCACCATAAGCTTAACACGGATATACCATCTTAAATAAGAATTTGCCATTATTTTATTATTTTCATTTTTTTTTATGAGCAAGGGTATGATAGAATTGGAAATTAGGTCATAAGCAACGATTCTTACTCACCAACTTTGCCCATTAAACTAGTTGATAGCCGCATAATTAATTACTCCGTAGGTACCTTTTTTTTCATTTTTATAGTGTACTCCGTATTAATCAAAATAATCTTAATTTACGATAGATAATACTTGTCATGAATCATGAAATTTGGTGATTTTTTTTTCAAACCCGAGGTTCCATGAAGCTGAGGCTATCAATTTGAGGGGAAAAAATCATTTTTGGAATTTGTGACGAAGAACTAAAGGAGGTCAAAGCTTATTCAGTTAATTAAAAACGTTTAATTGATCATAACTCTTATCGCAAGTTTCGAGAAAAAAAAAATCAAAATAAAACAAATTTGTTTTCAAAATTTACGACCATGAAATATCACCGGGTCAAAGTTATTTTGACAAAAGGAAAATATATACACTATACGGAGTATATATTAAAACTTGTGGGAGTTGTATGGCTTGAAACTATTCTTCTAGACTTTGAGTCTGTCGCCCACAGACGGTTTACATGGTATGCATGATTTGCAAGCTATGCGTACCCAAGGGTTTACTCAGAGCGTACCAAAAAGGTTGCGGAGAAAATAAAATAATGGGATTCTAGGTAACGTAGAATATCTCATTAATTAATTTAATGATAAAGGTGAAATGAATCCATCGAGATATTAATTAATTAACAAATTGTGGAGAAAAACACTGAAGATGTCTCCACATAGTGGTTAAGACAAGTGAGACAGTTCATTTATTTAAAACAAAAATTTATTGTGAGATCTCTCACGTGATGATTTACTTTTGTTAAAAAAAAATATTGTATATAATCAGATGTGTCTTACACTAATTTGATATGAGACATATCACAGGAGATTTACTAATTTATTTATTATTGATAAGTGAGTGATCTTTTTCTACAGAAAAATCGTTTCACAATGTGAGACCATCTTAAACAATAATTAGGACTCGCTTGGGATAGGGATAATATATTAAGGGATAATGAAGTTAAAACGAACTAGAAAATGAAGAAGATAGTGATGGTGCTAATCGAAAATAGAGAAAAAGAAATCAAAATAAGACTAATATGGCCTCTTTTGGGTAAAACATTACTCCTCTTCCCCATAAGTAATGCATTACTCCCATATATATGGGGTAATTGTCACTCGCTTCCCTCCTTTTACACCATAAAATAGAAACACTAATCACTCATATCCTCCATTTTCTAGTTCGTTTTACCTCTATTACCTCTTAATACATTACCTCCATCCAAGCGAGCCCTTAGACCATTTTATTTATCCCTTGGTGACTTTCACCAAGGTCTAACATATATTTTGCTATTTTTTATTCACAACCTACTTTATCAAACTTACACTAACTTTTTCATCTTTATCCACACCTTCCTTTCACCATGGTCCTACACATATATATTGGAGTATGTTTTATTAAGTTTTCCACCTAAATTTTAAACGATCAATATTTTTTAACGTCAATATTTATTTTACAAAGTCGGTTATATTTACGTCAATGGAAAATAGTACATTTTACGAATTTATATTTTTATTACTTGTATTTTTTAAGAAGTTTCTTTTAAAAAGACGATTATGTGATAAATTATTAGATATATGTAAAAAAAATCTTTTTTTGAAGATAAAATAGAGTGATAGAGAAGACAGAAAATGAACAATTTTTTTTGAAAAAAAGTATATCAAAATTAGTCTCTATTAATAGACCATGAAAAAAATATGACTATTGGTAATATTTTTATTTTTATTTATAAAATATTTTTTAAAATATATCTATTACAAAATTTCTAACAAATATAAAAAAATAAGACCTATTAAAAATTGACACGTGACAAGGTGAAAGAAGAGGTGGGGAAGGTCCTCTTTCCACGTTTAGCTCAAATAAGGTTTGGCTCCAATTTTTTTATTAATATTTTACCATTCACTCTCCTTCTCCACCTCTTCTTCCACCCCCAATAAACATAGTCTTAGGGCTCGCTTGGGATGGGGGTAATAGAACAAAAATAAACTAGAAATGGATGAGTTTGTTCTTTGATTGTAACATTTTATAGTGTAAAAGGGATATGAGGGGGGAATAATTACTCCCATTGGGGGGTAATGCATTACTTGGGGGGAGAGGGAAGTAATAATTTCCCCTCAAATAAGCTAGATTTCTTTAATTTTCTTCATTTTTGCTTAACATAATCACTACTTTCCGTCATTTTCTAGTTCATTTTTGTTCTATTACCCCGGAATAATTACCCCCATCCCAAGCGAACTCTTAGGGCTCGCTTGGGATGGGGTTAATTATTCCGGAGGTAATAGAACAAAAATGAACTAGAAACGGATGAACTTGTTGTTTGATTGTAACATTTTATAGTGTAAAAGAGATACGGGGGAATAATTACCCCCATTGGGGGTAATGCATTACTTGGAGGGAGAAGGGAGTAATAATTCCTCCCCTAAATAAGCTATACTTCCTTAATTTTTTCCATTTCCGCTTAATATCATCACTACTTTCCATCATTTTCTAGTTCAGTTTTGAACTATTACCTCCGAAATAATTAACTCATCCCAAGCGAGCCCTTAGGATAATTAATTAGTTTTGTAATTAGCTTGTAGTTTGATAATTCGGTTGAAGCATAAGAGAAACTAATGAAATCAGACATTTGTCGGGTGTTGGTTATTGCTTGTTTGGAGCTGATGCGATTTGTGTTAGTTGTTTCTTAAGGTGGTTGTTTTCCTATTCCTTATTTTATGAACCTTTTAAGGGTGGGAATTATTGGGTGTTACAAGTATGTTTGTCACCACCTGTATGTCTCAAAAAATATTGATTTCTCATTTTCCCCTACTTCATTCTCTTCTATTAGTAATAATATATACTCCGTACTATACAGTATGTAGGAGGAATAGACATAGAGTATCTATTAATCTATCTATAAACACAAAAATGGCTTATAAATAGGTTTTCATCAATCATACGCACATGAAAATAATAATAAAAAAAATCAACTTGCATGGACGATTACGACTTTGATATTTGAAATCACCGATTTCCGAACTCTTAGTCGAGAGTTATTGTTATTTAAAATTTCACGATTAAAAAAACTTTGTTTTAACCTAACTCCCGATTATGACTTTGATAATAAATTATTTATTTATTTCAAACTAAAAATTTCGTAGAGAGAATCAATTATTTAATAAAAGTTATTGATTTCCAAATTTTTAACCAAGTGTTATTTACGATCATTTTTTATTTATTTTTTGGAAAAATAGAGGTATACATACGTATTTCATTGAAACAAAAAGTTAAAGGGTAATTAACTTTTTTTACAATTTTGACCTTTTGTTTGCTAACTCCACTTTTGTCGGAACACAATTGTTTTAATACGGGTCACAAAGCTATTTCACATACTCCATAATTAATGTTAAAGAAGAAGGATCTAAGGGTTTCATTCTTTTTGCCTAAAATGAATTTAACAAAATACATTGATTAAATTGAAATGGATTGGATCGAACTAAAATTGGATGAAGTGATACTAGACAAAATAAATGGGAAGCTAAGTGAACCTCCATCAATTATAAACCATGCATTCATATTTTACGATGACAGCCAATCAGCCATCTACCAAAGGTGTCTTAACCTTATTATTGTTACGACTAGGTAACTTGCCAACGTAGGTTCAAATCTACTATTCTTATATTACGTTTTTCGTTGAACAAAAAAAACAACGACAGCCATCTAATCTCTAATAATTAACCATTATCGGTCCTCCGATCCGTCCCTGAGTGCAGGCAGACAAATCAACAATTGTAGACGAGGCAATAAGTTACATAAAAACCCTAGAGTCCACCCTCCAAAGACTCCAAAGACAAAAGCTAGAGAGGCTTCAACTCCCATCAAACACTCTACTCCATGAGCCCACCACCGTGGCCGGCACCTCCAGGCTAGCCATGCTCTCCTCACGGGAGACATTCATGGCCGATCAAGTCTCAGCCGCTTTGGCATCGAGCACCTCGCCCCCTGGCCCACCGCCTCACCACCACCTTCCAATGGCCATTCAAACATGGAGGTCGAATAATGTGGTGCTCAATGTTTGCGGAAATGAGGCGCAGTTTGGAGTGTATGTGGCTAAGAAGATTGGTGTGTTGACGAACCTTTGTTGTGTTCTACAGAGGTATAAGTTGGAGCTTGTTTCTGCTCATGTCTCCTCTCATCTTGGTCGCTATGTCTACATGATCCATGCACGTGTAAGTTCCTTCTTATATACCTGCCTGCCTTAACCTACCTACTCTTTCTGTTCATTCGTTTGTTTAGTTTTATACGAGTATTATTTGTGAAAATATTTTAATGAAATAGAGTATAAACGAATGACTGAGATAGAAATCTAAAATTCTAGTACATCTAAATCTGCGATGATTACACCACGTACATCACTTAAGGATTATCTTTACTACCTAAGGTCTAAAGACATGCCCAATTTGACTTGAATTTCCGTGTGTTATCATCTTACAAATTACTCGTACAAATAATGAGTACGTAATTGTTTTATTGTTGTGAAAATAATCAGGTGGCAAATGGGGTTGATCAGTATCCTCAACTAATGACCGTGGATGAAATATACAGGCAAGCGGCTGCAGAAATGATGATGTGGATCTCTTCTTAATCTATCTATATTACTCCATTTATCTTCGATCTCAAAAATTGAGGCAATTCTGTTTTATTTCAGAGATCGATCGATGTACTCTCATCTTTATTTGAAAACTAGAGAGTAGAGACCTAGTTTTCTTTTGTGCTTTATTTTCAAAATTACAGACCAAATTTTGTGTTTATTTTATTTGGAAAGTAGAGACTTCGTTTTTTTTGTCAGTGACAGTATCACAATACAATTATTGTGAGACCGTTTCACAATACAATGGATTATTGTGAGACATCTTACATGAGAATAGGTTTATTAACTTAGACCAGTATAGAGTACATATGAGTAGTACTCCCTCCGGTCACTATTTTTCGCCCCACTTTCTTTATTTGACAGGTTTTTATTTTTTGTCCCACTTCTTCATTTTCCTTTTATATCTTACCCTTTTTTCATATTATCCTTCTTTTTATCTTTTATTTACATAAAATGTCATTGAATTTTACACTTTAAGGCCTACCATTCATTTCTTTACCATTTTATATTCATTTTTCACTACCTCACCATCATTTCTTTACCAGTTTATATTCATTCCTTATTTTATGTGCAAAAGTGAACGGGGCGATAAATAATGACCGGAGGGAGTATATAATAAGGAAATCAACCATACATTAGGGTTTCAAAGTAGGAAGATGGGCCCTAAATAATTAATGCCTATGATGATACATGATCATGAAATCATGATCAATTAATAATGTGGCGTCCAATAATCAAAGTTACTCAAACTATGACCATTCAGGAGTGTCGGGTCGGTCCGGATTGCGGCACATATCGGTCCGGTCTGTGGGTCGCCAAAAACTTGGTGATCGGTCTGCAGTCCGGTCCGGTCCACACTTACAAAAATGTCAAATTTATTGTATTTTTACGGTCCGGTTTAATCTGGTCCGGTCCGGATTTCTTTGTTAATTGGTCTGATCTGCAGGTTTGGATTTTTGGGGTTGCCAATCCGCGGATCAATCCGGTCCGATCCGATCCGAGTTTGGACCGGTGAATACCCCTATGACCATCCCTACTAGTACTAGAGAATTCCTTCATTTTCCCTAAAGAAGGCATAATTATCCCTTGATCAACTTCAACCTTCTTATCAACACTATTCTTGATAATTACTTCCTTGGACTTAATAACAACATTTTTCACAACTTTCTTTTTCTTTTTCTTTTTCTTTTTCGAGTTATTTTTAATGGGCAGCTTCTGCTTGTGCGAAATCTGACCCACACATGAGACCTTAGGCGAGCAGGGAGCTTCGGAATCATGTATGAGACTCTCGTGCTTTCTTCTTCGGACATCATCAGGTAGTACAGAGAAGTTAATAGGGCCGCGATGCCCACGGGAGTAGCGGCCCTTATAATTATTGTATTTGCATGCATGGGATTTTAGGTCAGTGATTAAGCAACTAGGATTTTGGGAGATTATTAGGTATGAACTTACTTTTGATAGGAAGTTGAGCAACAAATTATTCTTGGGTTTGTTTGGTTTTTCCATTGTTTGATCGATTGATTTTTGCTGGGTATGCTTGCTAAATCGTGTAATATATATATTACTATTTTGGTCAACGCACATTTTCTTACCTTCCTTAATATATATATTACTATTTTACTCAATTACCTTCCTTAATCAGATAATCAATTACTATTTTGGTCTTTCCTATTTCTATACGGAGTGATATTAGTGTACGTGGAACTTCTTATTTGAGCTAATACAGGTACGGGAAACCACGGGCTTAGCCCAACGGTATTGAAAGTGTGATTGTAATCCCCGAAGAGGGTGATTGGTATTTCATTGATATATATAGCGATTACAGAGATTACACAATATTACATAGAATCGTAAAGATATAGATTACAGAATAATATACTACAGAATATGGGAAGTAATATTCTAACGAGGGTAACCGATATAATCTATGATTCATATGATATTTACACTATCTAATACGCCCCCTCAGTCAGAGCGGGAGGAGGACGAACGCTGAGACTGGTCCGAAAGCGGTCAAATAGATGTCGTGGTAAGCCCTTAGTAAATATATCGGCGTACTGGTACTCAGATGGTACATGAAGGACCCGAACGAGACCGACCTGTACCTTTTCTCGCACGAAATGGATGTCAAGTTCAATATGCTTGGTGCGTTTATGTTGGACTGGATTTTCACTTAGATAAACAGCAGATACATTGTCGCAAAACACAAGTGTAGCACGTCGGAGTGGGATATGCAGCTCAAGTAATAAATTACGGAGCCAGCTAGTTTCAGCGACCGCGTTAGCTACACCTCTGTACTCAGCCTCGGCACTGGAACGAGACACAGTTGGTTGACGTTTAGACGACCAAGAAATAAGATTGTCCCCAAGAAAAACACAATAACCCGACGTAGATCGACGGGAATAATCTGGGCAACCGGCCCAGTCCGCGTCAGAATAGGCGGTAAGAGTTAAGGACTTCGAGATACCAATATGTAGACCATGATCGAGCGTGCCTTTAACATAGCGCAAAAGGCGCTTGAGAAAGGCCAAATGAGGTTCTCGAGGTTCATGCATAAAAAGACATACATGTTGTACCGCGTAGGATATATCAGGCCGGGTAAATGTAAGGTATTGGAGCGCTCCGGCAAGACTCTGATACATCGTCGGATCGGTGACCAGTGGACCAGAGGTGGGGCTCAGTTTGGACCCGGGCTCGACAGGAGTATTAACTGGATTGCAATTGGTCATGGAGGCCCGAGCTAGGATGTCCAGAGCATACTGTCATTGCGACAAAAATAGACCAGTCTTCTTGCGAGTTACAGTGACTCCAAGGAATTGGTGTAGATGGCCTAAGTCAGTCATAGAAAATTCTCGGGAGAGACAGTTAATAATAGACCGAAGAAGAGTCGGTGTAGAGGCCGTAAGAATAATATCATCAACATATAAGAGAAGGAAGGCAGTTTCAGACCCGTGTTGGTGAATAAAAAGTGAGGGGTCACAAATGCTCCCTCGGAATCCCTTGGACACAATGTATGATGTGAAACGTTGATAACAGGCATGTGGGGCTTGTTTAAGCCCGTATAATGACTTACGGAGGCGGCACACAAAACCGAGTTTAGTCTTATCACGAAAACCCGGTGGTTGGTGCATATAAACAGTTTCGGCCAAGTCTCCATGTAGGAACGCATTCTTAACATCAAGTTGGTGAATGGGCCACTGTCGAGACATAGCTATGCTAAGAACGGTTCTAATGGTTGTTGGTTTGACTACCGGACTGAAGGTTTCATCACAATCTATACCAACCTGTTGAGTCTTACCATTCGCGACTAACCGAGCTTTGTATCGCTGCAAAGATCCGTCAGATTTAAATTTATGACGAAATAGCCACATACAACGTATAACAGATGCATTAGTGGGACGGGGTACAAGCTCCCAAGTCCCGTTATTAATTAGAGCACGATACTCATCTATCATGGCGGCATACCAATTTGAATCCCGAAGGACATCAAGGTGAGATTTGGGAAGGGGGAAAATGACGGGTTTGGAGGTGAGGTGGAGGTTTAGGGGAACTTTTGGTTTAAATATCCCTTGAGAGGCCCGGGTAGTCATCGGGTGGGATGGAATGACGGGGAGAGGGGGTGGTGGGGGTGGGGGTGTTAGGTCAGCCGGGTTAGTCGGGTGGTCCGTAGTGGTGGAGGCAGATTGTGGGAAAGTGGGTGGGGAGTGTGGGGAAACAGGGGATGCGGTGTTGGGTGTGGGAGTATTGTGGGACGTGTCTCGTGGTGGTGGTGTGGTTATTCCGTTAGGGAACAAGACTGGAATGGCGGGGGTGACAGGATCAAGGATGGAGTAGTCGGGCGAGGTGACCGGGGATGACGCAAATAGAAAGACGGACTCATCGAAAGTGACATGACGCGATATGATGATTTTTCCTGTGGCTATATCTAAGCACCGGTAACCACGTTGGTTAGGAGGGTAACCTCGGAAGACGCACCTAGTGGATCGAGCTTCAAATTTATGATGACGGTTAGCAAAAAGATTAGGGAAACATAGACAACCAAAGACTCGGAGGTGAGTGTAGGATGGATGGCGGAGGTATAATACCGGGAAGGGGGTCCGATTTAGTATTGAGGTGGAGGGGAGAATGTTGTGGAGGTATGTAGCAACATGTAGAGCATCGACCTAGAATGTGGGTGGGATCGATGCGTGAGCCAGTAAGACGAGAACGATTTCATTTAGTCGACGAAGCATTCGTTCGGCCTTGCCATTTTGTTGGGACGTTTTGGGACATGAGAATCTGAACACAAGGCCATTTTGGGCCGCAAATGTATGAAATGAGGAATTATCGAATTCCCGACCCATGTCGCATTGGAAGCTTTTAATATCGCGGCCAAACTGAGTTTTAACAAATTTGGTTAATTGTATAAATTTTTGATAGGTGTCAGATTTAAACTTTAACGGAAAAATCCAGACAAAATTGGTGAAATCGTCGACCAAAACAAGATAATATTTGTATCCGTTTTTGCTTAGAACTGGGGACGTCCACAAGTCACTGTGTATAATGTCAAACGGAGCAAGTGAAACGGAGGTAGAGGCAAAAAACGGTAATCGTCGATGCTTACTGACTTGACAAGATGAACACAAATTGCTAGACCTTTTATTGCTGGAGATATGAGATTGACGCTGAAGTAATTTTAAAACATTGGGACCCGGGTGGCCTAGACGATCGTGCCACGGGGTTGACTCAGACGAAACGACAAAGACAGACTGACTCGGACTCGATACTGATTTTATTCTGGTTGTTGATGGTAACACAGGATAGAGCTCACCCCGACTACTGCTCCTCATAATCATAGCCCCAGTCTTGAGATCCTTCACAGAAAAACCATTGGGATCAAATTCAACGGATACATTATTGTCTTTAGTGAATTGTCGGACAGAAATTAAGTTCTTTATAATCTGTGGGGTATATAAAACGTTAGGCAGGTGCATATTTCTGTTTGGTGATTTAATTTGGGTCATACCCAAGTGGTGAATTGGGATGGAGTTGCCATTACCGACATAAATAGAGCAAATCGAACTCAAATTAAATGGGGGAGAGAGTATACCTGGGTCCGATGTCAGGTGGGATGTGGCTCCCGTGTCCATGTACCATTGATTGTCGTCCGGATTTTGCAGAGATAGTGCGTGAAAAGCCGACCCAACCTGAGAAAACTCCAGATCCGAATTTTCTGCCGCCATGTGTGCTTGACCGGAGTGACGTCCCGGAGTAGCTGCTCCGCGAATCTGGCCGCGCTGGTGCTGCGACGGTGGTGGAGTCCAGGGCGCCGCCCAACCGGGCTGAGATGGGTAGGACGACGGTGGTGGAGTCCAGGCGTACGGTGGTGGAGGGCCCCAATATTGTGTCGGCGCCTGTGGTGGTGGGTGGCCGCCCTAGCTCTGCCTATGGTAATTGTTGTTGCGGTTGTTGTACTGGTGGCGCCCCCCACGACCACGGCGGCTGGTATTCCGCCCTCCACGACCAGATCTGGAGTTGGAGCGATGTGGCTGCACATTTTGGGTCGCCTGGTCGTCATAGTCAACTGGATCCGCCGTCGGCGCGGTGAGAGCAGCAGCAGTAGGTGAGGCATCCGCGCGGCTGAGTTGACACTGTTGTTCGAGTTGGAGCATGCTTCTTGCTGTTTCAAAATTGGGAAGCGTCTGGTTGATATATGCCCCAACCGTGTCATATGCACTTGGTAGGCCTCGAACAAGTTGGAGGACGAGCCGTTGATCATCAACGGAACCCCCGACATCATTGAGTTGAGCAGACAGATCCTTTAGTTTCTGACAGTACTCATCAAGAGATGGTACGGCCTCGAGTGTCAAGTTGACAAACTCATGCTCAAGTGTAGCGGCTCGAAAGCCTTTGTTGTTGAGAAAGTGGTCCTTAAGACGAGTCCACGCCTCATAGGCCGTGGATTCCGTCTCTAAGATCCGAGTCAGCAACTCGTCGGAGACAGTGCCATAGATCCACTGGAGAACGTGAGCATCAATCTTACACCATTCATTGTAAGACGGATCTGTCTTGGCAGGTGCTTTTGTGCCATCTATGTGCTGCGTTACTTCATAGCCCTTGGCATGCAGGGTAAAAAGTTTGACCCAGTTGTGGTAAGTGATTTTGGTACCGTCAAGAACGCGTACCTTATGTTGTATGTTGGTCACGGTATAGACCGGATGCAGATTTGTTTTTGATTTTGGAGTATCGTCTCCCGCCATGAGGAATTTTGGCTCGTGCTGGAGCACGTGAAAGAGACGGTGTGTTTGTTGCTAGCGGTTCGAAAACCGGAGCTCTGATACCATGAAAGTGATTGTAATCCCCTGAAGAGGGTGATTGGTATTCCATTGATATATATAGCGATTACAGAGATTACACAATACTCCCTCCGTCTCAATTAATTGTTTGCCTATTCTATATTGAGGCGTCTCAATGAATTGTTTGCCTTTCTATTTTAGGAATGTTTTTTATATGCAATTTGATCATTCTCATGAGTTTTGCTCTACATGTCACTCCCTCATTGGTTCCCTTAACCTTGGTGCCAAAAGGAAAGACAAACAATTCATTGGAACGGAGGGAGTATTACATAGAATCGTAAAGATATACTTCCTCCTTCCACTATTTATCGTCCCGCTTTCCTTTTTGGGTAGGTTTTTATTTATTGCCCCATTCCCTCACTTTCCTTTTTCATCCTATCCTTTTTACCAAACTATCCTTATTACTTTTTCTTATTTACAAAAATACCATTGAATTAAATTTACAATATTACACTTAACCTCTAATATTTTATTTATGTATTTCACTAATAATAATTAGTGACTAATTATTCCCACCAAATTTTTCCCACCAATTTTTCTTCCCACTAAAAACACCATTAATGAATACACCCATTAAATTCAAGCTTTTAATACTCCTACCCTGTAAAACAAATCATTCAATCCCTCTACACATCATATTTACTCAGTAACACAAAACCCAAATACTCCCAAAATTTCTCAGCCCATTACCCTCAAATTTCAACCCAAAAGCATAACCTAACCGTCAACCCTAATTTCTACACCCCTCAACTAGTCTCCTCCATCTTTTTCCTCTCTCTGGACAGATCTATTCTCCTCCATGAAAGCCTAGTGTCTGTCACAATATCTCCAGATCTACTAACTATTCTTTTGTCATCCTTTGTCAACCCATAAGTGATCCTTCTAATTCCGTCGATTCCACCGTACTTTGTTGGTATTCTCCAATTTATGGTCATGTCGTTCCTGATTCAGTCGATGGGTTTGTTGGGATTGATGATAGCAAAGATGAAGAGGAGGTTTCGTCGACCTTTAAACGACGTCCGTTTAAAGATACTCCACAATCTACCATCGAAATTTCTTTCGACTTTGATGGTGGTATTTGGTTAGAGAGTGGGTACCCTTGGCCGGAGGTGACGACGGAGGAACCAGAGGCGAGCGTGGAGCTTGAAGCGAAGGCGGAAGACGACTTGGCTGGTATAAGTGATATCTCGATGTGGAGTGAGAGTTCGAATCCTTGCAGGGGTTTAAATGAGGACGAGGCTTTCCAAAAGGCTATAAGGAGAGTCCCCTTCGACGGGGTTGATCCTGAGATGTGGTTTGCTGGGTTAAAGTTTCCTCCTTTTAAGGAGACCGATGAGTACAAAAAAGCGCAACGAGAGAGGTTGTCTCAAATCCTTTCCTTACGTTATGTTTTCCGCTTCTTGGATCTCTGATCTACGGTATTTTTGGTCATTTATCTGATTGTCGTTTACGTTTTCTCGTTTATGTTTATGTTGTTTAAGGAGACCGATGTGGAGTATGTTTTTCGTGTCATTTTTGTTGAGATTGGTGGATGTTTTGATCTGGTTCACCATTCATTTTGACTTCATATCACGGTCTCGAGAATTTTAGAAATACGTTTTTGATTACTGGCCTGATTAGTAATGCTTGAATTTGGTTTTTCATGTTTTTTATGTTCATTGGACTCATTAAATGGCTGAGATCTTACTCTTAGGTGTACTTACGTCGTATATCATGTATTTTTTCATGTTGTTTGAGTATTTTTTTTGATAAATCATGGCTAGTAATCTAATAACATGCTTTCATTGTGGTTTACAGTATCATCTATTCTGACGTTGTACGGAGTACATCATAACGTGTTACTAAGAATATCGTTGATATTATACTAACAATAACGTGCTACTCCGTATTAGGTGTAGTCGGATGATTTCATAGTTTTTAAAAAGTTTGTACGTTGTTCGTATGCTCGTAATTATTGCAAACGGTTTGTTCTCGTGTTCACTTGTCTGATTCAGGCTCTAGATGAATTGTTTGATGGGGTATGAATTTAAATTGATTTGGACGTTTCATTGTTTCATTTCATTGTCTTCATTGTTCATTTCATTGTGTTTCATTTTATTGTTCGTTTCACCTTATTTCATTGTTTTTCATTTCATCAGTAGGCCAATTTCAATTCTTTGGTTTATTATTGTTTGTTGTTTCTATGCTCCTAAAAGTTTTGAAACCGTCTTTTATCGCGTTAAATTGTCTAATTCACATTGTACATGAACTGTTTGGTCGGGTGTGGATTTAAGTTGACGATTTATTTGACGAAACACAAGGACTCAGGATCTTTAAAGGTTACGTATTAAGAAAAACGTAACCTTATGATTTTCAATGATTTTGTTTACGTCTTTATGCTTGGTGGGGCGTCAACTTAGTGTCGGTCTTAGGTTGTTTTTAGTGAGTCACAAGTGATGACGGCCTTACACGAATAGTGAGCGTGGTTGACATTTGGTAAGGATGGCCTAATAATGGGATGTTGATACCGACGAGTATTGTGATGGCTCTATGGAGCAACCATGCTTTCGTGGTTCAACTAACACCTTTTTAGGCAACCGACAAATATACACCACACTCATAATGAAAATCAAAGGCTTCACCCAGATCTAAATTTAAGAATATAGGTCTTGTATGGTCAGTAAACGACATTATGAAGTACGACATGGTTGAAGAAGAACAATAAGAACCTTCATTATACAAGTTGTAAGAGAATACAACCTATTCCAAAATCTAGTCCGATACGAATGGTGCATTGTACAGACCTTACAAAAACTAACTTCACGGCCAACCTTTTTTTGCAGCTACTTACATATAGACTTGTTCTTCTAGTTTTCAGCTACTTACAAAAGATACGTTGATGGATTAAATTGACCCTTTAATCCATAATTAGTTTGGGACAAATAATTCAAGTTCCCTGATCAATTCATCTAAATTTTGAGCTTTGCCGACACTTAGCAGATATTCAATGCAATTTTTTACCTCGTGTACACATGCATTCAAGTTTCTTGGTAAAGTTCCCTGTCTTCGTTGAGCATCCTTGTGTAAGTGAGGCAGTTTATAGTCATTATGACCTCTTCTTTTCATTATCTCTAGCATACACGCTTGTAGACTTAGCCAAACGTCGTCCAAACATTGTGCCTCTTCTTCATCTCATGCCTCCTCCACATTCTTCACTAATTCTTCAACCGTGCTTGCTTGTTTGCTTGTCTGCAATGACTGAATTGACCTAAAAAAGTCTAAGTCCAATACATTTAGGCCGGGTGAGTTAGCTGGCTGATTTCGTAAAGAAATATTCCAACCGTCTGATGTGGCGTGTTGCATAAATAATGGGTCGTCGCCTCTTAGATGGGGCTTTGCATTGTCTTGTTGTATCTCTATTGTCTTCGATGCTGATGTAGGCCACTTACTTTTAATTGCCGGAATCACATTTTCTATTAACATAGCCCTAGTCACTTCCTTAGTTACTGAAATTACCGATTTTGTCTCCATTGTTCCGGCTGGTCGGTTCTTGCTCGACCTTTGAGCAGGTGCTTGATAGGTGAATGGAAAACAACCCACTTTACCATCAAAAATACATTCACCATTTGCATCATACATAGGCCTTGAGACGGCGGCCATAAACATAACTTTGGGGATGAACCGTTTGCTCTTACAAGAGCGATACGGTAATGGTTCATCCTCAAGTAAGTAGTAACGGGCATCAAATTGTGTCATGAAGAACCACTTCTCATCAATATGAACTACATGTGACATTTCTTTAAATTTTAGAGAATTTAAAAAACGATCAACATAAAGCTTTGAAATAACAAAATTTAACCTAAGGTGCTTGTTCTCAAGTGTCAAGTCCGGCTTGATGGCGGAAGTGTGACTCTTTATCTTGCCTTTCTTAACCCAATTACCGACGGTTGATTTTGATACACCAATCGCTTGTGCCAACTTTGTTATGGTACATCTCTTGGACTTGTGTAAGCCCATAATTTGTTCGGTCGGTATTGGCATGCTTAACCTACCTGTGTTACCCACCATTTTTGAGTTGACACAAATTTGTTCTCCATTCATTCTTTGTTGTTTCGCTTCATGCCATACACGATACACCGTTTTTCTGTCAACTTGGAATTTTGAGGCAAGTTCGGTCATTAATCCCTTCTTTGGTTTGTAGTCAATTGAATTTTCTAGTAAGATGCATACCATTTGATGTCTCTCTTTATTTGTTAGGTTGGGTCCTCTCATCTTCAAGTCTAGAAGCAATGGAGAGAAACAAAGAAAGAAAGAAATGGATGGGAAAAAGAAGAAGTGAATTTGCAAGCAATAAGATGAGAAGAAGGTATGAGAAGAAGGTTTGAAGTGGCTGATTATTTTTAGTGAAGAACTGAAGAAGGTTTGAAGATGAGATGATGAGAAGTGGCTGATTATTCTAACTGCTGGGTTTTTTTTTTAGATTTTGATTTTGTGTGATGAAGTTGTATAAGGTTTGAAATATAATGTTGATAATTTTCCCCCCAAAAAATCCTTCCAGCAGATCTTTTATGGGAAATCAACTGATTTCCAGTAGTTTACTCGTTAGATGTTAGTCTAGTATATTGACAGCTTTTAAAGAGTACTCAAGCATTAATTGCTGAGGTGACTGTTCTTGGAGGGAAATTTTGTTTCCTACGGTTGCTTTGGCACTCCCTCCAATTTCAACTTAATTAATGAAAATGATTCCATTAATCTACATTCATTAATTTATACATCCACCATTAATTATGGCCCACCATCATTTCTTTAATATTATACTCCCTCCATCCAACTTTAAACTTCATGGGGGGAGTGACACAAAAATTAAGGGTGGGGTGGATTATGTGGTGGAAAATGAAAGTTGAGAGAAAATGTGGGGTCAGAAATGATATTGACCACAAAAATCAACCAAAAGAGGAAATATTGTAAGTAAGAAGTTTAAAGATGGACAACACTTTAAGGAAAGTAGGAAGATTAAAATTGGATGGAGGTAGTATATATTTTTCTTATTTTTCGTGCATAAAGGAGTGGGGCAAAAAATTATGGAAGGAGGGAGTAGATTACAGAATAATATACTACAGAATATGAGAAGTAATATTCTAACGATGGTAACCGATATAATCTATGATTCCTATGATATTTACACTATCTAATATAGGTATAAACCAAAAGCTAAGATACTCCCTCCGTTACATTTGATTGTTTACATTTGTCAATGCACATTTTCTTTTGTCTGTATCTTTAATTACGTATTTCTAAAAATTATAAAAATTTGATATTAATAACGTATTCGATTAGACAAAATAAACAAGTTCTCGCATGAGTACACTTTATCCTATATATTAGAAGGTACATTGACGATTTCACTCACATATGAATAGTTGCAAACAATCAAATGGAACGGAAATAGTATAATGCTAATTTAATATGGTCCAATATATACTTTTTCGGGTAAATTGACTTTGCTAATAATATATACTCTCCCTCATTCATTTAATTCTTTACGTGAGGGCCATTTTTGTGAAAAGAAATGATGGATCTATGTAAATAATTGAATTGATGGAAGTATAGATTATGAGAAAAAAATTCTTCATTAAAGCGAACACGAAAAATTAAAAATTGAGGAGAAATGTAGAACTTAAATTGAGGTAACAAATTTCATTATACTTATATCAATGTCTTATATTTACGAATTTTTGGGTGATAAAATTTGATTATTTTAATCATTATTTTAGTAAATTTTGTGTAACGATAATAAAAAAAATTATTTATTCTTTCATTAATTTTTGTACCCAAAGTAAAGATGATCACTTGTGATAAGAGAGATTGTATTTATTAAAGGGATAATTCATAAGAATAATCTCAACTATCATCCGATTCATTTGATTCTTTACGTTTGCTTTATCACACTTGTCGATGCACGTTTTGTTTTGTTTATATCGTTGTTTACACATTATTAAAAATTGTAAAAGTTTGATATTCTTAATGTACTCATTAAGACGATTAAAACAAGATTTCACATGACTATATTTTAAGTTATACACTTGATGAAGTTATAATAGAGATTCTCTCCACCCACGAATAGTGCCAAAAAGTAAACGTAAAGAAACAATTGAATCGGAGGGAGTACGTTTTAACTCAAAATAAATCCGACTTTGTATAACCTCTTCTCAAAATAAGCTAGGTGACCCACTGGTCCACTACCCTCTAAACAAGTCATCCATCCTCACACCCTCACTAGTCACCATTTATTGACCTCTCTCCATCATTTTCACCCTCCACCCTTTATTCACCCACCTCCAACACCATCATCAACCATCTGCCTACTACCACCATCAACCACCAATCTACGACCATCACCAAAATCAGGGTCACCTTCGACCACCGATCTACGGCCGCCGCCAAAATCAATTACCCTGATTTTGGGATAAATATGGGGGCAACAAAGCGGTGGTGCGACCTGAGCTCCCTCATTTTTGCACCTTATTAACAATCAGGGACAAAAATGAGAAGTACGAGTATAAGCCTAAGCTCAGTTTCGTCATCGATCCTGTTCATGGTTCCTCTGCTCAAGAAAGTTTAGGAGTTTCATTTTTCTTATTTCTCCATTTTCGAATTTGGATTTTAATGCTTTGTAATTCCAAACTTGCAGTATTAATTTCTCAGTTCAACTACTTTTTTTCCGGATATATGCTTCATTTCTTACGTTTAAATTCATGTTATCATTGAACCATTTAAGGGTATATCATGTTTTTAATTCTAGGTTTTACTCTCTTCTGTAAATGGGTCAATTGAAAAGTTTTTCTTTTGCAATGCAAATGGTCAATTGAAAAAAAAAATCACGTCAAGGATTTGTTTAAACTCACATTTTAGGTTTCCATGAATCTTTAAAAAATTATTGTAGGCACTAAAAATTTATTAAAGCACCGAATAAATAAAATTAATTAATTATTTTGAGTTAATACGAAATTTTAGCTCAATTTAATTATTTTGTCCCGAGTAAAAGAAATATGGGTCGATCCGAATTACAAAATAAACTATTTGGATCATTAAACCCGAAAATAAGACAAATTGGGTCAATGTCACTAATAAACCCATAAATGGGGCTGTGACTACAAAAGTCCACCAAGGAGAACCAAAACTCTATAAATAGAGTTTTCTCATTCATTTGAAACAATTGGAAAATTTCTGAAGCAAAGTATCCAGGGAGAACAAGACACAAAGTCGCTACAAGCTCTCCATCAAATATGTCGCAAGCAGTCAACAAGTACGATAAATCGTACCGCCTGCTCAAAAGATTCAACACAAATTCAAACATTCAAGGGAGATTCAAGTCCAAGCGACCCTCTCAAGATTATCAAATTACAACGCACGCAAGGCAGTACAAGTCAGCTACGCACGCGTCCCTCACGTGTACCGCGTACACGTGTTCCTAAACGGCGTATTAGAATCAGAGGATACATTAGAGATTGTACACGAACTTTTGATAAATAATTAATAAAACTTATTTGTTTCCTTGTTTTGTATTTCAGTTAGCTGCGATACAAAATTTGTCATTACAAATTTTGGTGAACCCGACGTGAAAATCTCTACCTCTCATCTCTACCGTTGAAGCAACCAAGACATCTCAAGAAGATGTCTATCAAACAAAGCAACACCTTCAACACCCCCAGGAAGGCCTACATTGACGTTCTCCAACAGTCCCCTGGTGTCGTCGCGCAATCCACTGGCATGATCATCAGGGCGAAGGCGAAGAAGGCTACCCTTGCTTGACGCCGCTGCTGCCACCCTACGCGCCGCCCACGTTCCTACTAGGCCGCGTAAGATTTCTGCTGCCTCAATAGTTGTTGTCACCAAAGTCATGATTGCGGCCTCTTCTCCTTCACGCAAGGATGGAATCTGCTCCAAGAGCAACAACGTCTCCCCTCGCAAGCCTAAGGTGTCGCCAAGGAGGAAGGAAGTCGTCACTCTTATCAGCGCTTCAGTGATAATGGCTAGTGGTTCCAGCATTGAAGATCAAGTCTTGAATCTGACCAAGCTTATTGAAAAAATGCAAGAGGAGAATGAAGAGAAGAATAAGAAGATCGAGGATCTTCAAAAGAAGTGATCGAGCTCCGAGAGAAGAAAAACTCCAGTGAGCACAGTGACACCAACAAGGACACCGTTCACGAAAGCGACACCGAAAAGGATGAAGATGACGAGAAAAAGGATGGTGAGAAGCCTCCAAAGAATAAGATCGGTACTTACTCCTCGAAGCAGTTGCAGAGTCTGATAGCTGACGCAATCAAGATCCAACTCGGTGAAGGCCACTCCACTGGAAGATATATCAAGCCTTACACCAAAAGAATTGATGGTCTGTGTATGTCTTCCGGATATAAACCCCCCAAGGTGCAGCAGTTCGATGGAAAGGGGAACCTGAAGCAGCACATCGCACACTTTGTGGAGACATGCAACAACGCTGGAACCGATGGTGATCGCCTAGTCAAACAGTTCGTGCGCTCTCTCAAGGGAACCGCTTTTGACTGGTACACGGATTTGGAAGCCGAATCAATCGACAGTTAGACTCAGATGGAAGACGAATTCCTGAACAAGTTCTACAGCACCAGGCGCATCGTTAGCATGAGCGAGCTGACCAACACTTCCTAGTGGGACGATGAGCCCGTCATTGACTACATCAACCGCTAGCGTGCCCTCAGTCTTGAATGCAAGGAGCGTTTGAATGAAACTTTCAGCGGTCGAAATGTGCATCAACGGGATGAACTGGGATCTACTCTACATCTTAAATGGGATCAAACCAAAAAGCTTCCAGGAGTTAGCAACGCGAGCTCATAACATGGAAATCACAATCAACAGCCACAAGCAAAATAAGGCAACACGTTCCCAGAGAAAAGAACATAAAGAGGTAAGTAAAGGCATCAACACGACGTCTAAAGAGTCCATGGTCATCAACGTCAGCAATGTACCTACGAAGACATCGAGAAATCCTAGATCAGACAACAAGAAGAATGGATCTACTTTAAAAGATATGTTGGGCAAAAAGTATCCGTTTGATGACTCTGACCTATCAAATATGTTGGATGATCTACTCCAAAAGAACGTGATACAGCTACCAGATTCAAAAAAGACCTGAAGAGGCTAACATGACGAACCATCAGAATTATTGCCGCTATCACAGGTTGATTAGTCATCCTATTGAGAAATGTGTAACTCTTAAAGAAAAGATCATGCACCTTGTTAAAGAAGGAAAAATCGTCTTGCATCCTGAAGAAACAGTAGCAACCAATCAAACCACTATGACCTGGGAGACAGCGATGCACAAGAAATCAAGGGGGCAAAAGAAGCTCAAATCACAGCATGTCCATCATCAAAGAAAACAAGGAAGCAGAAACAGAACGTATCCTACAAAAGAAAGAAATCTCTTCCATGTAAAGACTGTCAACCACGTCAGTGTCAACACGATCTCCGTCCTGGGAAGCAAAGAAAATGGAAATGAAAGTAATGCACGTCCATCAAAACTATCAGTCTTTGATAGGATACGCCCACCCACGAAGAGATCATGGTCTTCTGTGTTCCATCGGTTGGGAAGAGCTGCGACAAAAGAAAGACATCAACTTGCTCTGAAGAATCGTCTGTCCATCTTCAATCGGCTGGGCACATGTGAAGGGGGCAATAATAAGTTCGTCAATCCATCAACTTCAAGTGGAGAAACATCAATGCTCAAGCGCTTAGATCCGCCTAAAAATGGAGTCTTTAGTCGCCTAGGGGTATCCACAAGGACAAGTTGTAATGTGCCTCCCTCAAGTGAAGATATCAAACAAGTGAAAGTTAGCAATAATACACAAAGTCTCGTCCCTTCTAGCATGAAGCATGTGGAGATGATAGACATCACTCAAGTACAACCCCTTAAAGCAAAAAAGACGGGTTATAGTTCTCACAAATCAACAAAAGCCTTCAAAATCTCATGAAAGTGAAAAATATCTCATCTCCATCAAGCGCCAATGTGAGGGTGGACGACGGCGAAACATCTTCTACCTTCTAAAAAGCAAGTAATGCTCCTAAGCAAGAGGATAAACAGCAAACACCCTCCTAAGCAAGAGGCTAAACTGCAAACTCTCCTAAGCAAGAGGATAAACTGCAAGTAACGCTCCTAAGCAAGAGGATAAACTGCAAGCACTCTCCTAAGCAAGAGGTTAAACTGCAAGGAAAACTCCTAAGCAAGAGGATAAACTGCAAGCTCCTAAGCACGAGGTTAAACTGCACTCACAAAAAAAAAACACAAACGAAAAAAAAAAACAAAAAAAACACAAAAACCACAAAAAATTATTCCATGAACTACGTTGGCTTGATCTTGTAAACATCTATGTTTTGCGAGTACGTAGGCAGCTCGAGTGAACATGTAGCTTGAGTGCAGCCGTCCCTCCAAATTAAAAATAAATTTGCTCCAAACCCGCAAGAGCGTAAACTGTGAATGGCTGCTAAAGAAACAAACAAAAAAAATCTTCATTGAGCGAAGCTTCACAAAAATCAACGCCGAAGGAACACCACAGAAAAACAAAAAATCATCGAGTGGAAGCTTCCCCTCACAAGAAAGTCATGATGGCCCAAACGGGTCCCCTCATGACAACTCAAGTAGGACGAAGTGATGCAACCCGAAATATCTTCAAAGCAATCCACGTTGCATCGGTATTGGCTCCCTCCGTGGCGGCTCCTCAAGGTGCTCCCTCTGTGGCTCCTCATCTCCGTGTACTTCCTTCGTAGGAGCGTCGTGATGACCTGAACAGGTTCACCTCGTAACAACTCGGGTGCCTCCTCCATGCGAGAGTCGTGATGACACGAACGGGTTCACCTCATAACAACTCGGGTGCCTCCTCCGTGCGAGTGTCATGACGACCCAAACGGGTTCACCTCATAACAACTCGGGTGCTTCCTCTATGCCTCCTCCGTCGGAGCGTCGTGATGATCCAAACGAGTTCACCTCATAACAACTCTTGGTGCTTCCTCTGTGGCTGCTCCTCAACTCCTTGGCTGCTCCTCAACTCCGGGTGCTCCTTCCGTGGCTGCTCCTCAACTCCGAGTGCTCTCTCCGTGGCTGCTCCTCTGAGTACTCCCTCCGTGGCTGCTCCTCAAACTCCGAGTGCTCCCTCCGTGCCTGCTCCTCAACTCCGTGTACTTTCTCTGTGGCTCCTAGAAGTCGCGATGACCCAAACGAGTTCATCTCATGACAACTCAGTTGAAAATGGAAGGTCATCGGATTGAATTTTTCTAAGAGTCGAATAAAACCTGCAAGAATCGGCGGACAAAGACCAAGACCGTCATATACCTGCTACTGACCAAAGTACTAAAGAAGGCAAGAATATCCATAAATAAAGAAAAATGGGTATTACCGTATAACCAACAATGCGGATGAAAGCAAAGTTGAGATGCGGTTCACGGCTACCAAGTCCTACACAGATAGTATTCGAATAAGAGTCTTAGTATGAAGTATATCATGCACCTGCCACACTATCATATTCAAATATGATACGTTCGGAAATAATGTACAAAACAATTGAAAACATGATAACACATCGAGACAAATGGCATGGTGTCATATTAAGGTCAAAATCATGCGTCAAAAAAAAGCCACGTCAATGATGAATCACATGAAGTACAATATTTAGTTCATCATGAATGAAGTAAGACTCAATGAGGAAGCTTTATCAATAAGATTCAAGCCGGCTATTGCAGTTGCACTCTCTGAATCAAGGCAAAATTCAGGTCAATCCAAGATAAAGCCCGGGTCGATACGACGGCGAAAAGTTTAGAGCGGAGTTCAGGAAGAAGCTCCATCAAATTGTGATGAAATTATACTGTAAAGCGACGACAACGGAAAGTAAAAAAAAAAATCATGTTTCTCGTGTGACATGCTAATGCAAATTCAAGCAATTTGAGTAAGACAATAAGAAAGTCAAGACAAACACAAATACAAAAGGAAGAAAGCTAAATCAAGGAAAACCAATGATTATACACTAGCGGCACAAACGCCAGAATCAAACAGAGTATAGCACAACAATGGAATCCGGCAAAACATAAAAAGAAGAAGAAGACGTACTCAGGCTAAGAAGAAAAAAAATGCAGGAAGAAGAAGATACGGCAAAATTTTGAACAAGGAAATTGAAGGGGACTCTACATGTTAATATAGGTATGGGAGGCCCTCTAACCCTACTTCTGTTAAGGAAAGTGTTGGCTAGGTGAAAAAAATAGTCGGCTTAACGTACTACTCCGTATAATGATACCGAATAATTGTTTGGTGTAACTTAAGTACGGTGTGACTGGACTTCCAAGTCAAGTAAATTCGTGGTATCCCTGGGTTGCCAGTCAAGTCGGATAATGACAGGGTGACGTTAAAAAAAAAGATAGAGCTAACTGTACGATAAGTCCGGTACCGTCGACTTCCAAGTCAAAGTCAAACAAAAAAAATGTTCGAGACCCTGCCACTCCAAAACACCCAAACGGTGTACGTGACAAGGTCCCGAGGGGGCAATTTGTAGGCACTAAAAATTTATTAAAGCGCCGAATAAATAAAAATAATTAATTATTTTGAGTTAATACGAAATTTTAGCTCAATTTAATTATTTTGTCCCGAGTAAAAGAAATATGGGTCGATCCGAATTACAAAATAAACTATTTGGATCATTAAACCCGAAAATAAGACAAATTGGGTCAATGTCACTAATAAACTCATAAATGGGCCTCTTACTACAAAAGTCCACCAAGGTGAACCAAAACTCTATAAATAGAGCTTTCTCATTCATTTGAAACAATTGGAAAATTTCTGAAGCAAAGTATCCAGGGAGAACAAGATACAAAGTCGCTACAAGCTCGCCATCAAACCATTACAAGCAGTCAACAAGTACGATAAATCGTACCGCCTGCTCAGAAGATCCAACACAAATTCAAACACGATAAATCGTACAGCCTGCTCAGAAGATCCAACACAAATTCAAACATTCAAGAGAGATTCACGTCCAAGCGACCCTCTCAAGAATATCAAATTACAACGCACGCAAGGCAGTACAAGTCAGCTACGCACGCGTCCCTCACGTATACCGCGTACACGTGTTCCTAAACGGCGTATTAGAATCAGAGAATACATTAGAGATTGTACACGAACCTTTGATAAATAATTAATAAAATTTATTTGTTTCCTTGTTTTGTATTTCAGTTAGCTGCGATACAAAATTTGTCGTTACAATTATGTCAATTGATAAGTTGGTTTAATGCAAGTTTCGGGGGAGGTACGACAGTGGCGTGGTTCTCGCATAATCAAGGGTGGAGTCGGAATGTGAAGTCAATGATGGGTGGCGAGGAGGTGTTGATATATAATTACAGATCGGAGGGAATGTCGAAAAAGAAATGATTTTGGGTTGAATAATTAGGGATACATTATCACCGTTGGCTGAAATATAACATGGACGGTTGTGATATGATAACCTGGGAAGTAGGTCTTTTTACCTTGAATAGCAGGTAAAAAATAAAAGGGTCTATTTTGAGATAAAGAGCATTAAAGTTGGGTTTAATTTGAGATTTATTATAATTCGGATTATTCTAGGAAAATGCACAATAGTTTGGATTATTGTTAGTATGAATTATCCCTTTATTAAATGGTCTCCCCTATGATGGAGTTATCCGTCATTTTTTATAACGAGTCAAATACTAATTATGTAGAAAAGACAATACATTACTTTTTGTCTTTTACTCATTTCTATATAAATGAATTGTATTTGACCAGTTATAAGAAAATGACGAATAGCTCCGTCGCAAAGACGGTAGATTATGACTTTGAGAGAGTTGTAAGTGGTAAATGGGCGCGTTGTGGGGCCTTGAAGTCACTGATTGAAGAAGCCCAACGGTAACAAAACTCAATAATTTAAGATCTTGGACAAATCCCACTTTCCTATTCTTAAAACAAAAACACACCCACACCCACACCCACACCCACACCCAATTTAAATTAGTGTATCAGTATTGCAAGTTACACTACTACCAGTACAATTTTGGTAGCAGAAGGAAGGAAGGAAGGAAGGCTTAATAATGAAGTTGATGAATGCAATGAAGCAACTCAAATTCTGGTCCAAGAAAAAGAAACGTAAGAAAATTCATCAATCCTACTACAAATTGGCTCATGATCATCAATACCATTACAACTACACACCTCCTCCTACCACCTATGCCTACAATCCTCCTCCACCCCCACCACGCCCGCCACCACCTCGGCCACCAAAACTCTGTGAGCGCCACTACTGCGATTCATCCGAACCATCCGCCCCGCCTTTACCACCATGGCTCGAATCAACCCATGACAGTTACTCAGATCATCCACCATGGCTCGACTCAACCCATGACGATAGCTATTCAGATCATCCATCATTGCTTGAATCCATGAACGAGACTTACTCAGATCATGATCATGATCATGATCATCCACCGTGGCTTGAATCAACCCATGCGAGTGAGAGCTGTTCAAATCAGCCAACATGGCTCGAGTCCACCCATGAGAGCGAGAGCTGTTCGAATCAGCCAAAATGGCTCCAGTCCACCCACGAGAGTTATTCGAGTGTGGGTCAGATGGGTTCCAGTGACGAGCATTGTATTGGTATTGACTCAGACGAGGAAATGCCTAATGGAAGTATACTGTCAAAGGCAGACCAGCAGCAATATATGGCTCCAAATTCAGAAGAGAGGGAACCACTGATTGGTATGGGCGGCAGTGGTAAGCGACAGCCTTCAAAGAACCCATTTGGTTGTGTCATGGAAGTCAGTGCCTTCTTATTCCGTTGCTTCATTCCGTCTGAGCAACGTTCATTCCAAGACTCGGTTGAAGCTGCTCCTGGAAGGAAAATGGCGTGAACGGAAACTAATACATATATCTGAAAACTTTGTATGATAAATACAATTTTTTGTCGAAAATGTACTGTAATAAATATTCTGAAAGTAGATGCAAAAAAATCCATGTAATGTAGGAATGAATGAGTCTTATGTATAATATTTGCTATGATAGATATTGAAGGGGGGCTAAGTTACAAAATTAAATCATGAAAACACAAGGGTACAATCTAAAATCTAAATAGACCTACTGGGTTTCATACAAAATTGTTAGGAAAGAATGAAGATGAGTTGGGAGCCCTAAATCAAGTAGAGGTCTACAAGTATAGGGACGCTGCGAACACGATATCCCTTTTGATCTTATTGACAGCTTCTTCAAACTTGGCTTCTAGCTCTGATTCTCCGATGGATTTAGCCGCTTGAATAAGTTGCTGTAGGACTTCTTCTAATCTCCTGATAGCCCTGATCAAGCTTCCCTCAAAAACTTGGGTGATTTCCATTATCTCATAAAATTTGGATCCTTTGGCCCATGCATACACCGCCTCCATGATATCCGGCCGGAATGAGCTTGCAAAATTCTCAATGTCGATTTCTATCTACTCACATCACATCGCAAACAAAGCACCAAGTTAGCATTTTGTCACGCAGCATAACAAAAATTGGATTTGTAAATGCAAAACCATGGGATTAGAGCTACCTTGCAGTCAAGCTGAACCTTGGCAACCTTCTTAGCTGCTTCTTGTAATTGTACAAAGAGCAGCTCCAATTCTTCCCTCGGCTTCTGGGCGTCTTGAAGCTTTTCCTGCCACACGAGACAAGACAAAAGGGCCACCATTTCTTCTATTTTTATGTCTTTGAAAACACCACTGAATATAAGCTCGGTCAAAGTCAACTCATCGGCACTACTAATTTCACAGGCCACCTTTCCTTTCAACTCCACAACATCATCATTGCTAATGTAACTGCAATAGCATACAGACACAGAATTCAGTATTTGCATCGGGAAATATTATGGGAAAGTAGAAGAACACAAACAAGATAAGATGTGTTACCCAAGCCTCCTCAAAACACGTTTTCTGGCTTTGAGCTCATCCTTGAATGCCAATGCCGTAGAAGTACGCATTTCTTTTTTGAGAGATTTAATCTTTGCTGCAAGCTCTTGCTTCTTATGTAGCATTTGAAGTTTCTGCTCGATTAATGGTGACTTGGCCACTTCATGTTTGTCAAATAAGCTCTCTAACGCTTCAATTCTACGAACGGCCTTCCTATAAGAGCTGCTTTGAACCTGAAGAGAAGAAATATGAACAATGTAAACTACTAAACTACAATGAGAGAAAATAAAAACAGAAGATGACTTTTTATGAATTTACCTTCATGTCTTCTTCAGGATCTAGCGATGGAACTCCTTCCTTCGAGAATCTGGAAAGAACTTCTGAAACTTTCTTCAATGTGTTTTCTCTGGCCTCCAATGGCAGAAGATCCTTGGATATGATAACCCGTATGCTACTCAAGCTATAGACCTGTAGCCATGAGAGGCATAGGAGTTAAACCCCATACTTTTTGTCGCTCAAAAGATGAAAGTGTGAGTGAATTACCGCAAGATGGACGTTCATAAACTGAAGCATGAGAAGTCCCCGATGGGGTGAGAATCTAATAACATTATTATTACTACAGAGTATCATGTATTTAACCACATATCGCAGTGAATTTAACCCTTTCTTTCCAGCTTATTTCTCACTTCAATTAAGTTCAGCCCAGCCCAGCCCAGCCTAGTTCAGCCATTTCAGTCATTACTCAGTTTAGCTTGTCTCAGGCATTGCAGCCTCGTTCAGCAAGTTCAATTAAGTTAGGTTAATCATTCAATTCAGTTCAATCATGTTCAGCCACTTTCAACCCGAAAGAACACGACCTACCAAGATTTAATGGGCACATAAGATATTCACGGTCATTTTGATTTACAGAAGATCACTGCTCCATCAGAAATGGATGATTACTAAATGCCCTATCCTGTGTCTAATAATTTGCTAAAAATATGACATGTAAAATAACAGAAAATAGGCAGTAAGATAACCTTGCCTGAGAAATAGGGATAGAAACAATAAGAGGCTCCCCGCGGTTCTTAAGTGGAATAATTTTGGTTGTTCTCCTTGTCCCGCCGCCCTCTTTGCTCACCATGCATCTCGTAAGAACATCAATAGTATAACTTGCGTCCTCCGGCTTTTTACTTTCTTCATCTGAAAGAAAAGTCCCCGTCAGTTGAAATAAATAAATTGATTACGACTGCTGACAAAGTAAGTAAATGACTCACCCTGTGATGGACTCTTCACCCGCTGAAAATTTATAATGACACCCCAAGTCACATTATCTTCAAGGGAGAAAGATGGCAGGTCCTCAGCAGTCCTCGTGAGCTCAATGCATACAAGTCTTCCGGGCTGCAAGAAAGGCAAGCAGTACTTTGCAGAGAAAGCAATGTCACGAACATCTCTCTTCAAAGTTTTATACTGCTCAATCAGAGAGTAATAGTTTTTTAAGCTATCTTCTTCTTCAATGATGATGGATTTTTTCTCTTCTTCAAGTTGTTTAGCTTGCCGCTGAAACCAAAAAAAATATCAGAACAGTAACTAAAATGATTATCCCGGACAGAGATACCTAATACTTTAAGTCAAAACCAACCTCAAGATTAGGAATGGCACGATCTGATTGAAACTGATAGAACGAATTACGAAGTAAATTTTCAGGGTGGCCATCTTCACACCGTATTTGATTCAAAAGCATGTTGTAGCTGAGATGAAAAGCACTGGAATACAACAAAAGTAGAGTCAAGCAAGCTTAGCTGGAAAAGTGCAAGGCATACAAAGGTCACAACGACACATGGCATAAAGCGAAGGAGTGCATCATAAGCGCACGAAGAAGACGAAGAAAAGTGCAAGAAGATTGATAATCAATACCAAGTTTAAGCCTAAATTTCATAATCGATACCATAATAATAAAAATTTCATAATCAATACCAACTTGCAATCTCTGGCCTAATATCAAAACGAAATCACCGGAAATTGTCACTTTTCTCTCCAATGTTTTAATTTTTATACCCATTCTACCACTCCCCTATTTTCTATCCTCTAACTCAACCTAAACGACTCTCACCACCATCCCCTATCCTACCCTGCTAACCCACCAAGCACCACCCCTACACATTAGAAACAGCCCTAAACCCTAAAATCAGGAGACCATTCATCCTCCCTTCCCATCACACTCACGTCCACCTCCCTCCTCCTCCACCAATACACCCTATAAATAGGAATAATAGAGTAAAGAAAAAGTCAGGGAAAAAGAATATTGGAAGGAAAAAATGTGGAATTCGGGATACACTATTCAAGGCTTACTGTGCATTATGCACAAAGTGCACAGAAGATGCCCACACTTTTTCAAACCAAGCAAGCACGTCGCATGCAAGGGGGTCCTCACGTGAAACATGGCAAGCACTGATTAAATCTATGAGTGAATGCATTCCTCACGAAAAATGAAGTATACCTGTTCAAACTATCAGCATTTCCTTTCAGCATATTTTTAGCTGTCGAAGGTTCAAGCTTTTCATCAACCATCAGAATACATATACCACGCTCATCAATACCTCGACGACCAGCACGCCCACTCATTTGTATGTATTCTCCACTAGATAACCATCTGAACTTGTCACCATCAAACTTACGGACATTTGTAAAAACAACAGTCTTTGCAGGCATGTTCAAACCTATGCTGAAGGTCTCTGTTGCAAACAAACACTGGAAAAAATAGACTCAAAATCAGCACCTCTCCATAACATAAATCTCACAACTTGAACATATTGAGAGGTGTATAAAGAGATAAGGACTAAAGTCATGGCCAGTTTGTAGCAGGCATAGTGATACAGAGACCTTAAAGTGTACTGACAAACTACACAAGTTGCATGAGCACTTGAAAAAAACCATTGTTCTTTCTAAAGATGTAGATTATGCTTCCACTGTCAAGCCCGAAGATGGTGATAAAGATAGATGTGACCCCTGTATATTAGCAGGGTATTTAACCATTTCAAATACAACCACTTCAATGAACATCGGATATTGTTGTCTCACGAGCATGGTATTATATCAATGCCAGACACTGAAATGCAGCCATTTTATAGTTTTATACAGGTTTTGACGATCAAGGCAATCATATTTTTACCACATTTTGAGGCAATTTTGACAGCTTATATTGCGATCGTGATCAATCTCAGATAACGCACTATGAATGCAGACATGCAATAACCTTCAAAACATTGTTACATGATCAAGCAAAGAGGTTTTGTGGCCCACATTAAATATCCCAATCATTATTACAATAATTGTCAGTTTGTCATCATGTCTAGAAGCTTGATCTTGGCAAAATCATCACATAAAGCTTGATGTATTACCTTAATTAGACCTTCTTGAAAAAGAATTTCAATAACTTCCTTTAGAATTGGAAGCAAGCCGGAATGATGAACGCCAATTCCACGTACTAAAAGAGGTAACATATTCGAAACCTACAGAAAATCAATCGCACATACATTATGCTCGAGCCCCAAACTCAAACCTGTTTTCCGAATAGCAAAGGATGAGGGCAACAAACAAGTTAAACTAAAACCACAATTAAAGGCATGGTTTCAAGACCGGCAGCCCGCTTACATGAACCAATGCATGGCCATAAAATCAGGCCTTTGATGCATTGAATAGACAGTTCTTTAAACAGTCTTTATGGTCTGATTTCATCACATCTTCCTGCATATTATCCCATCAAGGATGGGCATTGCTTGTTACATGATGAGAATGGGATATTGTTTACTCATTAGCTTGTTTTACTCCACTGTTCCCTCTTCACTAGTCTTCACTTGAAAACTAGGTCAATGGCGAAGTTTTTTCTACATAACCCACAGAAATGGTTGTGTTTCTACTCCAGTTATGTCTTTTTACATTTCAATATTTCCCACTATCACAAACATTGGTGGTTAGACATCCTAGGTGACTCTCACATATAATAAACCATTCCGTCTATCTGTGCATGGTTTAATCAATGTAGCCTCCTAATTTCATAAATAACAGAGCCATTTCACATTCTCACCTATCTCCTCCGTAAGAATTCACTAATTGCAGTCTCCTAATTTTGTGGCTATGCATCTAAATAAATTTGTTTTTACAAAAAAAAATCATCAACTTTGTAGTGCATACTTGAAACCTACGTTACCTGGTTCGGGATTCGGTTCGGTTCGAAAACGGGTTCGAAGTTCGAAAATCGTTACCTATCCCGAACTGAGTTCGTATCTGATATATGGGGTTAACCAAAATTTATTGGGAAAAAGTTATTAGTGTAAAAAAATTTGTCTAAAAGTTGATTTTAATATTCTCATTAGTCGTCACTCCTTAATTTATTAGTGGTACATCTATTTTATCCATTGGTTTAGCTACTTTCACTTGCAAGTTCATAATAAAGACTAGACACCCTTAAATAACACGTGTCCCACTCTCCCTTCCCCATAAAAGCAATTTAATTACCCAGTAATTTTCACCTTTCCTGTGTCCCCATAAAAACTCTTCCTTCCCCATAAAAACTGCAGTAAATAATCTTTCTCCCTTCTCCCAAAATTACCGTCTGTGTTTCTTCATCTTCTTCTACAATTTCTTCATGTTTAGCTTACATTAAATCCTTATTTCAATTCTTTTAATACTATAAACACGTCTCTTCTCTCCATCATCTCCATGGGAGTCCATGGGAGGAGTTCGCTTGACTCAGCGTTCTGGGTCGCGAATTCCGGCGAATTAGGCCGCGAACGCACTGAGTTCGAGTTCGAACGAACTAGTTCGGAGTTCACACCACCGAACTCCGAATCTCGTAACTATGCTTGAAACTAATAGCAAAGTGTCATCCACACCATCTGCACCACGAAATAGTCCCTGGCCAGACTTTATTCCGGTCGAAAATAAATTATGTTGCATCATTCGCAGATAACAAAGTGATCAGTTTTAAAGATAGATACCCTCTATCTAATCCCAGAAAATACCCTACAGATGAACCATTCTCTCTCATTATCCAAAAAAAAGGTCACTCCGCTTGTAGGCGTAGAGAATTTAAGGAACAACAACAGGACTATACAGACCACCTTAGCAACTTTAAGTTCCACAAGGCCACAACCAACACAAAGCACCATAGGATTGGGGGGTGGGGGTGCGGGTGGAGGAATACTACTATCAGGAGTGGAAATAGGAAAGGTTACCTGAGGTAGCTTCTGGTCATCATCAGAGAGACTGCTCATTGCATTATTAAAGATGTTTTCTATAGTCACCTTCTCATCATCCCCGCACAAATCCATCTTCGCCATCTAGAAGCCAGCAAGTAAATGAAGCTCATTAGACGTTGACAGTTGGGCACAGGTCACGAAGGTAAATGCATAAATGTCCCACCATACGAAGAACAGAAAACACAAAAGCATAGAATTCTCAATAACATAAGCAAAAGGCAGACTTCCCACACCAAAGTGTTTTAGAATGGAACAGATGGATTGTTCTGCCCATGAGCAGCTCTAACGTGAACACAAGCATGATTATTGGATGTACAGACTACAGAGTGCCATACCTACAATTCCTTTTTCATCATTTAACAAGATATGAACTTTTAACTATTTAAGAAAGACACGAAGAGAATATGTGACTGAACATTAGCTCTATGATCTCAAATATAATTGAAATGAGACCCCCGGTTTCAGAAACAGTAAAAAAAAATGCCGTTAAATGCCAAGGGAGGCTGGGAGACTATGGCAGATCTTAACCTGCATGGCCAGAAATTCACACTCTCTTTTGCTGAAGCTAAAAAGTATAATTGGATCATATTCACGCTGTATGAGCATTTTCACCAGCTTGAAGATATCACTTTCTTCTCCCAGCTTACCTACCACCACACCCTTTTGCCACTTTTTCTTTCTATCAACATCAGCAGCAGGGATAAGAGCATTCAAGGCTTTCTGAAAACTGTCTTCGCGGAATTTTGCCTTTTCATCAACCACCAAGTACAAGCCTTTACCACCAGATGGAAAAATATAATGCTGAAGTGGTGTTGGCCGATAATCTGTATAAACGATATGGCATGGCTGCTGGTGGACCTGCAGTAGTACCAGTAGTGCGTTGAATAGGTAGAAGATGCAACATATGCTTGATGCAAAAATATACAAATTGAAAAACTGCCCACTTGTTATACAAGAATAACAAATTTTAAGTAAACTAAAAGAAAAAATGCTCAAAAGTGTGAGATATGTGACTACCACAAAATATTTGATGATTCAAGACACATGAATGGACACATCCTATTCATGGACACTATGTGAAACAAAAACGAACAATGCATTACGTAGTAACAACGCAGAATATAACTAGCAAGGACAGAAAAAGAAGGGAAGAGAAGGTACTTTTGCCACCCAGTCTGCAAACTCCTTAGCGTTAGGCACAGTAGCTGAAAGGAATACAAATCGAGAGTTCTTTGGAGCCATTACTATGCTTTCTTCCCACACCACACCACGCTCTCTATCCCGCATATAATGAACCTCATCAAATATTGCCCATGCCACCTCTCTTGTAACTTCTGATCCTTTATATTGCATACTCCGCCAGATTTCGGTTGTCATCACCTATGTAATACCATAATTTATAAATCTGTTAAAAAGGTAAATTAAGGGTACACCTTAAACATACAACATCAGCTAGTAAGAGTTACCAAGCAAGAAGCATTAGGATCAATGGTAACATCTCCCGTCATCAACCCAACATCTGAGAATTCCTCTTTAAACTCCCGATATTTCTGGTTGCTTAGTGCCTTGATAGGTGATGTGTATATCACCCTTTGCTTGTTGCGCAATGACATAGCGATAGCATATAATGCAACAACTGTTTTTCCAGCTGACGTATGGGCAGATACCTGACAACAAGATCTTATTAGCAATTACGTCTCAAAAGCACATTACATGCTTTATTGTAGGAGTCAAGCGCAAAGTGGCACCAAAAGCAATTTTCCAAATATTAAACAAAAAGTACACCGAAGAAGCAGAGCCTTGGCTGCAAAAGGCCCAACCACAGCATAAAACAAAAAAATATAGATTTGAAGAAAGCTTTTTTTTTATTAAGTCCTATAGGATATAGTCATATCGGGTATAGGGCACAGAGTGGATGTTGCCCACAAAAAGACGTCAAAAGACACATGTAAAAGAGAGCAAGAATGCAGGATGCTTAAATTCTTAAGCTCTCAAGAAATAATCTTATCTACCCCGAGAAGAAAATTCAATTCAAATTGTATTGAGAGTGAAGCAATTCACTCCACCTATACAGGGAATTCTGTCGGAAAACGAACTCTTGGGGCTTAAAAGCAGCATCATCAGAAATACCATAATTCCTCTCAATTCATGAATACCACCGACTAATTAAAGTAACCATCTGTTCGAATTCCACTTATCCAACATTTTCCATCCTTCTCTTCCAAGCCAAGAGAACATATTTAGCCTTCCGAGCAAAAGATGATGAATGATTTTTCTATGTCTGTGCACAAGGAATACTGGCTACCCGAACTAAAGTTCCTCCTCCTACGGATGTCTTTGATTAAGCATTTCACATTTGCTACTGCCTAAAGTCTAAATAAATCATCATCATCACATTGCCATTGTCAATTTGATCGCCTTTTTTACCAAGTAAATTCACAATTGGAAAGAGTTGGGATTGATATTATCAGTCATGTAGTGGGACTGATCCATGAAAATCTCTAGCTAACCTTTGCTGAAATTATATAGAAACAGATTACCAGGTGGACAATCCAAAGTTACTAATACTTGCTGATTAATCATCGCTCTGGTGGTTGAAATGGAGGTACTCGGCAATAGGTCTGAGGTTAGATTCTCCCTCCCCTAATGCGACTAAGTGCTTGCGCTTCGTAGGACAAGAAAAAATTACTCACCACTCCCAGAACAAATTATGAACCCACGTTATCGACAAAAGATATGAACTTTCGAAGTAACAGATGTAATCAATAGAAACCCACATCAATAAAACCCAGGAAATCGATTCAAATACACAATATCATAAAAAAAAAAACATGGAAAAGAATGAAAAAATACCATGACAGATTCTCCATGCTCAAGGCACTTAATAGCTTCAGCTTGAAAAGGGTCGAGAGTAAATGGGAATTCCTTAGCTGGTGTGGTTATTTTATGGGAAGACGGCGAAGGAGGCGTGTACCCTTCGGGATAAGAAACGTCGTGAAAGCAAGCTACTCCATTACTAGCGTCGTTGTCATGGATGCTGTTGTCGTTGTCATTTTCTCTGTGAATTTTTTGGGGAGGTGGGTTGGACTCCATTGTTGTGGAGCTTGGGTCTCCTTCTTCCATTGATTTCCTCTTCACTGAAGTGGAAGGTGGATTATCAGCAGACATTCTGAAAGTCAGAGGTTTCGAATATGTGATTCTATAAGCAGGGGCAATAATGTTAGATTTTGTAGGGTTTTGGAGGGATTTTGGGGATTGGTATATTGGGGGGTTGAGGTTGGAGAGGGAGGAGAAAGGGTTGGTATGAACTGAGCTAGGTTTATGGCTGATCGATCATAAACCGTTCGGTCCGGAATTTTCGGGGATTTTGGTTCGGTTCAGGTTAGGGTCGATATGATAATGGAACGGTGCACGGTTCTCATCCGTGGACTTAGGAGTATTCATTTATGTTTATTGCACTACGGTTTGGTTTCTTAAATTCACCTTGTTTCAATTAAGCTCTTACGGTATTATAAAGTCATTTTATTTTTGATTAAATTCACTTTAGTTCGATTTGGTTAGTTTTTCACCTAGTTTTAGCATCACTTCTAGTTTGATTCAACTTCATTAGCTTTAGCCACCTTTCAAGCAATTCGGTCTTATTTAGTTTGGTTTAGTTATTTCAATCTCATATATTGAGTTTTGTTTAGCTTTAGTAGGAGTACACCATAATCGCATTTTCTTTTGGTCATTTTCTTATGTCGAATCAATGTTTTTGGAGCGTAATTAATATGGAGTATTTTTTTTTAATGCAACAAACATTTAGTTAATTACGATCAATTAACGTTCATATTTACATTTAATTAACTACTTTTCTGTTCCATTTAATTCCATACATTTGCTTTATGCACGTAACTCAATGTTCGTTTTCTTTTGTCCCTAACTTTCGTTACATATGAGTACTACTAAAATTACTCCGTATAAATATTTGATATGAACCATGTCAAAGCGTTCAAAGCCTCTTGAAAATCGGATAACGCTCAACGAAATGGCGGACCAGGAATAGTACAGTAGTCTAGTCCCCTTTACTTAACAAAGCCAGAGGCGCAGGATTGGGGTGACATCAAGCAAAAACACTCTCAAATGCCGACAATGGCAACGAACGCCATGGCGGTGGCGACGGCGGCTATAGGAGGCCGAAGAACAGTATTGATCACAGGTGTAACCCGAGGCCTAGGTCGAGCCTTAGCGTTAGAAATGGCGAAACGAGGTCACTGCGTCGTTGGTTGCGGCCGCTCTCAAGATAAGCTCGATTCTCTCCTTTCCGATCTCAATCTTTCATCTTCTTCTCCGTCTTCTGATTCTCCGCATCTTCTCTTCAATGTCGATGTGGTATGGTATTCACTTGCATTTTCATTTAACACTGCGTATTAGTATGTTTTTTGCCTGTTTATTCTTAAGGATTTGATAATTAGGGTTTGAATATTGTTAATATAGAAATTGAATTCTAGCGTGGAGGAATTGGCCAAGGGTTTGGCGGAGAAGAAGCGGATTCCTGACGTTATTGGTAATCAGTCTTTCCTCATTCTCTTGCTCTTCTTGCCTTTGCGAATTTTAGTTTGTCTTGTTCTTCAGAATTGTGTAGAGACTTTCGGTGTTCATATTTCGAATTTTGTGTAAGGCGTGCTGTTAATTGCAGTAGATGTTTAGGGGAAGACATAACCTAGCATTGCATTTACTGGCTGAATGCCAAAGATTGATTTATGAATTCACTGAATCACTGTGATGAATCGAGCCGAGGGTAATGCTCAAGAATTTTTCTGAGACGTTGCAATTAATAGTGAGTATGATTCGTATGTATAGTCTTCTAGCCAAAGAAACAGGTGAAAAAGTATGATAACTTGATTGCCAGTCCCCATTAGCCGCTGTTATACGGAGTATATTTTCAGCACGGGGCTGAACTCTCGCCCTAGATTCTTATCAGGGGTTAGATCATTAATTAACAGGTGCTGGCATGATGCCTGTGTCAATTCAGATACGTAGGGCTCACTTTTGTACGTCTCTAGCCCTCATGGTTCAGCTCCATGTATGCATTGAAACTTACACTGACCCTGCGCCCCTTTCCACAACATCTTCCTCCACCGTGTCAAGTTCCAGGAGGTCTGATAGTTCTCTATGTCCTTCATGAACAATTTCTTGCTGTTGATGCTCAGGGGACAGGCATCATGAACAAATATTGTTAAAACATGGGTGATATTTTTCTAGTGTTTTTTGTTACGGCTGAAATATTTGCATTTTCTAATTTTTAGAGGGCATATACGACATGACTTGTTAGGAAATTCTATAATGTAAGAATAAGTATTGGCAACAATTTTACACCATGTTCTAAACTACTCATCTTTTGATAATCTCCATGAAATGTTCTTTCTTCCCACCTGATTTTTGATCAAATTATCAATGTGCCTTAAAATTCATACTGTTTTTTGTTTCAGTAAATAATGCAGGTACTATCAATAAAAACAACGCTATTTGGGATGTTCCTGCAGAAGACTTCGATAATGTCATTGATACTAATGTGAAGGGGATTGCAAACATGCTGCGTCACTTCATCCCTCCTATGATCGAGAGGAAGCATGGAATCATTGTCAATATGTCATCTGGCTGGGGTCGATCAGCTGCTGCACAGGTAAACAGACTTAATGTGTTGATGTTATGCTTAAAGTCAGTTTGTGGGCCATATTCACCCTACGGAGAAATACTGGTGTGACATATGAAGTAGATGGTTAGTGATCGTAGATTGCGAGATGTAGAAGAATAGTTTTTCTATCTGTCTACAAGTGTTTGCTTATTAAAAAAATATGCACGTTTATCCATCTACACTATTTCTGGTAGGTTGCTCCCTATTGTGCTTCGAAATGGGCTGTCGAGGGTTTAACAAGATCAGTAGCTAAGGAGCTGAGTGGTGGTGTGGCAATTGTTGCTCTTAGTCCTGGAGTTATACATACTGAGATGCTTGAGTCATGCTTTGGCAGTTCAGCCAATGTGTACCCAACTCCTGACCAATGGTATTGTCTTTTCCTTTTTTTAACTCTACAAGCTATGGGCCAGTAATTCCTAGTTGTCATTCTCCTATTGCATAATCTATTCATTCCAAGCTAAATTTCTTATTATGTGATTTCCGTTTTGATCCTCGTTTATGAGGAGTTCGGGTTGGACTGAAAGGGCATGGTAGTATGGTACTGAATATTGGTTTGAGATTCATCTTGGAATCGGATCATGGCCTTAGCTTAGTTATTTCTCTTCCCCCTCTTCTCTACCTTCAATCATAAATTTATACACAAATGTTTCAGAAAAACACACAGACGCAGAGACTAGAGTGTGTATATATGCTCTTGGATGTTTATCCTGAACAGTATAAAAGCCTGAAAAGTGAATGTCATTTGTCTCTTTCAAATATACTCCGTATCTGTTTGTTTTTAAACGTGATTCACTATTTAAGGTCCAATACTTCCCTAAAACTGACATTTCATAGACATTGGACATGTTTAGTTATGGTTTTCTTTTGTGGCAGGGCTCCAAGGGCAGCAACGTTGATACTCAATCTATCAGCTGCAGACAATGGCGCATCTCTTACTGTGTAAAGGAGAAGTGTTAGTTGATCCCGTTTAGGAGTATATTTTAGAGGGGAGTTGTGTCAGTTGCGTGATTGCATATGGAGTATCAGATTTGTAGTACAGTAGAGTAGTATGCAGTGCAGCGGCCTGAATCGTCAACTGTGCGAACTGCGAAGACCACCTAACACGGGCAGATGGCTGACCAACAGATTTGAAAATTTGTATAAATAAATATTGACGGCAAATCATAAGGGGACTCACTCACTCTCAAGTCTCACCCCTGCCTTTTTTTTTTTGCAAAATCTGAATCTCAAGGTCCTAACTTGTACGATGAATAGTTGTATTTTTAAGTTTATGCTTAAACTTTTAATGATCCTGTGATAGGTTTTTTCTTGGTCGCATTACAATATAGGAGAAGACGAATTCAAACTTACGAGTTTGCACCTATTTTCCATGATAGTTAGTCTTAACTGCTAAACTAAAATATTTTCGATATGATCCTACAATAGCGAAGAACTATGAGTCTATGATGCATAGGGAATAGGGATGAATAAATCAATTTGTGTTCGTGTCAACTCTATACATATTATTCGAGCAGAATCGTGAAGCAATTACATAAATGGGTAAATCCTAAATAAATTTTCAGTTGTGTTCATGCCAACCAAATTACTTGAATGGTAGTGTCTTTTGCGTTAATTGGTCAATGAGGGTTGGGTTTAATACTCTCACAGTCTCACGCAATCACACGTATATTGGTCCAATTTTGTAGAAGCATAGTTCATTTATTATTGATAAATAAGTGAACTTTTCATATAAAAAAATTGTTTCACAACGGGAGACGGTCTCACGTTAATTGGTTAACGAGTCGTGGATTTGATCTGATGTGTCAAAAACCCAACCCAAATGGAAAGATCAAATAGCAATCCGACCCGAGCCGCAACGTGGATGGTAGTTGAATGTTAATGTTGAGTAGGACATGAATGGTTGAGAAGAAGAGGTATAGGCGTACAGCACAGCATTCCCGTATATCATATCATATGCCACATTTTTTGAATCTAACTTGTTTGTTCCTTTAGATTCCTCCGCTAACTACCGCAGCTGCAGCTGGTTACTGGTTACTGGTTACTGGTTACTGGTAGACATGGCAGTGGCCCCTATTTTTCTTCATCCTTCTGCTTTTCTGGGTCATTCCCCATCTTTCCTGGTATCTCTTATTCTTTTCTACCCCCTTTTTCTTACTTCCATTATTAAGGAAATTTCTCCATTGTTGTTATCGTCGTCGTCTGATTCAGTTTCATCAGTATATGTCTCTTTTGGTCTGAAGAAGAGCGCCTTTGTACCTATTATCCACAATACCGTAACTTAACCACTAGACTAACACATCTCCGAGCCCAATGGTCAGAATTGAGACAAGTATTTGAGACTGAAAGCAGCAATATTCACTCTATTTGACATTCTTGTTCCATTACCTCTTCACTGTGATTTTGTTTTAAACCGGATATTATGAATGCAGGTGAAAATGCAGTGTCAACATATTGCAATGAATCACAAATACAAACCCCAATTCAAAATCAACGCTATATTTTGGGGACCCAAAAAGACCGTTGAACAACAACAGCAGCCTGAATCAATACTTTCACTCGGCGACTTTCCTTTGACAGGGTCAGGCTCACAGGTGTTTCGTTTATTAGTCTTTGTGTTTCATTTCGCTAATTGTTGGGGCACATATTTTACCCACTTATATTTTGATTCTCATATTCTGATTGTTCACAGGGTCCGGAAGGTGATTCATTTTTGCGTAGGAGGGTTTCACTTACAGTTATTCCGTCAATCTCAGACGTTCCATCGGCCGTCTGGGATGCATGTGCTCTAGACGCCGTTGGTGCCGATAAGTTCAATCCGTTTCTGAGTCATGCATTTCTTTCGAGTTTAGAGGAGTCTAAATGTGCTGTCAAGGTTGGATGAATGTCTGCTCTTCAATACGTTAAATTTCTACATGTGGTGACTGATAGCCTGAATCATGATTTATATCAAGAGCTTGTTCTTTCTGCCTCGCCGTTAATTTTGCTTAAATTGCTTCAGGAAACTGGATGGATACCCAGGCACATCGTAGCGAAAGATGAAATGGACAATGTTATTGGTGTAGTTCCTTTGTATCTTAAGAGGTACACATCTACAGCTTTAAACAGACCAGTAGTTGTCTCAACTGCATTGTTCCGTCCTTACTTTGTCTTTTGCACATAAACTGGATGCAGTCATTCATACGGAGAGTATGTTTTCGATAATTCATGGGCCAATGCCTATTATACTTACGGAGCAAGGTATTATCCAAAGTTTCAATCTTGTGTGCCATTCACTCCTGTAACTGGTCCCAGAATCTTACTTCGAAACATGACCTGCAAAGACGAGGTTTCCGATATCATATTGACAGCTCTGAAAGATCTGACAATCAAGGTACTGTACTGGTTTGTCAAGCTGATATACTTTTGCCACCGTTTTACTATTTATCACTCAGCGGCCTGATTAGCAGATTTACGTACAAATTACTTTATACTCGCAGATGTGATTTTTCCCGTATGGCTGTATATAATCTAGAGCATGCTTCTGTGAGTAACTGGAATGGAACAAAAAGCAGGAATTATTCAAATTTAGCGGTCTGGATGAGAAAAGTCAAAACTTTAAACTTGCCAAACCATTTTGTTATAAAACATAAAATACCTTTCCGAAGCAAAGAAATGCTTGTTTCCAATATGCAGCTGGAATTCAGCCTTTGAAACAGATTATCCTCTCGTCTCAATTTAGATTTCAACACTTGAGGCTTTCTATAACTTGAATGAGAAATCTGTGTGAAATAGTGGAGACCTGTACATTAGTTACAGTGCGATACAGGGACAATAAGTTACTCTATACATCTTGTGACAGCTCCAGGTCTCATCACTGCATGTTACGTTTCCAACTGAAAGTGAGTGGCGTGGAATGGAAGAGAAGGGTTTCCTCCAAAGAATAGGCATGCAGTACCACTGGAAAAATAGGAATTATAAAAAGTAAGTGCTGTTTAAACTGGTAATTGTCATCCTTATGGGGGCTATGACTTCATGAAGTTGATCTTTATTTCAGTGATTTGTAGGCTGCGTTTGTTTTCTGAAATTACATATTTAATTGACAACATAATCAACCACCCTATATGAAGCTTGCCGAGGGTGAAACAATATAAAGGGCGAATATGGTGGCGTTGAGATTATGTTTTGTGAGTTAGAATGCACGAGTTGACGATACGTTTGTGATGTTGCGTGAGTTGGAATGGTTTATTGGTTTGTGATGGAGTATAGCAAAATGGTTCACTAAACTACTAGTATTTCTTTCACTGTGAAATAGCAATCAGATAGGGCACTGTCTATGCAATGTTCATTGTAGGTCAAACGGAAATAGCCTCTGTGTTGTTCAGGTAAGGGTAAGATTGCGTACATCCACACCTACCTGCGCAAGTCATTGTGGTGCTGAGGAAGTGTTGTTGGTCATGTCGCATGAGCATTGATGAATTGATAAAATAGGAACTGTTGGACGGTTTCTTAGACTTTTAAATCTTAATGTAATTCCTAGGAAAATATGGAGGGTAACATTAAAATTGATTTGTAATTACCTATATTCGACATTAGAGTCACATATTCCGCTGTTTTTTTACAGCTTTGATGACTTCTTGATGGATTTGAAGCAAAGTAAGAGGAAAAATATTCGCCAAGAACGCAAAAAGGTCAGCCTTTGATATGCTTTTAAGTGTGTGATGTACTGTATGAGCTTCTGTAATCAATGATTGTGTTGTACCATTCTAGTTGCTGCCCTGACTACGCTACTGATGAGTTTGCTGTCAGTACTCCTTGGTTGTAACTAGTTCAGTCATCTAGAATATTAATCCTCATAATGTTCTCTCTCCAGCCCTCTCATCCCCTTCACTTTTCTTTGAAGTTGAGCATTGAGCTCCTTCACTACTGAAATCAAGCTTTGCTTAACTTTTCCGTTCTGTACCTTCGTCTTACAGTGGAGACAATGATATATCCTGAAAACCAAGGATATTTGTAAATGCCAATGGCTTCAATGTTACTCCAATTGGTTGGAAGTATATTTTTCTACATGTCTATACATATCTGTTCATTTTCCTGTTTGTCTATTTTTCTTCGGAAGCTAACTTTCTATCATGGAATCCGATTGGAACATCTCTGATTTTATGCTACTTTCTTTCACAGATCGGCACTCAAAACCTGACCATGAAACGTCTTAGAGGATATGAGATTAAGGTGCTTACTGCTTACAGTTGTTACCCCTAAACAATATCTTTGTTATGTGCTAGCAATCATGGTACATTATATATCGATCTGAGACATGTTCCTGGAATCAATCCCTTTGCCTGATTGTGGTGGTTGCGTGCTATTAGTGCATCTGATGCCACCTCAGAATGAGGTCGGGGGTAGATCATTAATGTGGTCCATGTGGACATGTGTCAGGAGCGATGTTAATAAAACACATGTAACTACAGCTGTCGTACTTTTTTGTACTTTGGCTAAAAGTACCGAACCATGTTTGCCGATAGTTTCATTCTGCATCCTTTATTGTTGCATATAATTAGTTAACACCTCCCTTAACAACATGCCTGACATGCCTAACCTCCGGAGCCGTTGGGCTGGTCTATGCTATTAGTCCACTTTGCAGTTTATTTTCGAGTCAGTTTTAAGTGATGAAATCTAACTATTTGCAGAATTTGCTTGTGGCAGGCTCATCACTGGGATACTTTCTATCAGTTCTACCGGAATACTACTGACAACAAGTAGAGTTGGTCTCCTACTTGTAAATAAACGCAGGATTCCCTTGTCGTTTTTGATTGACTTCAGAAATATCTTACATTTATCTGATCTTAAATGTCATTACCATAAGCTGAACAAGTTGTCGTATTTTGTTTGTAGGTGGGGTACTCCTTACTTGACAAGAGATTTCTTTCACAACATGGCATCAAAGATGGGAGATCAAGTCTTGCTAGTGATTGCTGAAGATCAGGATGAACTTGTCGCGGGCGCCCTTAACTTTATTGGCGGCGACACATTATATGGTCGCTTGTGGGGGTGTCTTCCAGAATCGTACTATCCAAGTTTGCACTTTGAAGCGTGTTATTATCAGGTTTGCTCAAAATCATTTTGGCATATTGAATCACCTTCAAGTAAAGATGCCAAAGTAGACCTATATTGTTATTTGGACTCGTCTAACATGAGTGCACTTTCAATATACTCGGTAAAAAGCATTGCTGAATGGTAAATTTTTTTATAGGCTATAGAAGCTGCGATTGAGTACAATTTGGGCACAGTGGAAGCAGGAGCTCAGGGGGAGCACAAAATCCAGCGGGGTTACCTTCCTGTGACAACATACAGCTACCATTACATTGTCGGCAGAGAATTTGGCAAAGCTATAGAAAACTTTGTAGCACGGGAAGCAGATCAGGTAGTTTTTATTAAAGGATTGCACAATATCCTTTAATAAACTGTTAGCCTTTTACGGTTTTGTTAGCTTTTCCTCTGAAAATTGGTCTGTGCTACAGTCCAGGGTGTTGGTTACGAATTCTTTACTGACTGGTTTCCCACTGAATATTGGTCTGTGCTGTCATCCGAATTTGTAACATGTGTACTGATTCACAGGTGAGGCTTGTGATGAAGGTCTTGCGTGATGACGGTCCTTTCAAGGACGATGTACAGTGGGGCACTTGATAGAAGAAGCGTTTCTTCCAGGATTTGTTCGCGCCCAAGTTATGGGGCTGCTCATCATTCTACCGTGTACATAGTCAATGATAGGTGAATATGATTAGATAATGGAGAAGGGAAAAGGAGCTTTCGTAAACTGGTAGAATTGATAGATTGTTAGCTTGGAGACTTAGTCCTTAGTTTGTATTCAATGTTGTATGATCAATAACTTTGTCTTATGTTCCCATGGGTATACATGACTGGTCAAATAATATCACATAGGTGGATAAAACAGACATCGTGAATAGGAAATTGTTTGTCTTATGTGCCCATGGGCCATGGGTATATGTTACTCCTCACAAACAATAATTTACCCCAAAATGAGGAAGTATTGTACTCCATCATCCTATTACCGAGTAATTTGGATGCTCACCATTAACTCTCAAGGTCTAGATATTTTTCTGAAACGATCGGACTTTCACATGTATAGAGTAATAGACCATTCATTACTTGTGAGATAATGGAAAAGAGCCTAGCTCCCGATATACAACATCAACTAAGATTTTTTTTTTTTATTTTTTTTTAGAATAATGTTACAAAATACGAAATTGCTTTTTCCTAACGAGTGTTTGCTCAATCCTAACGAATTTTTCTAAAATTTTCTCATTATACCCTTAGGTAAAATTTACTACGGAGTACCTTTTACATTGAGATTCAATAACTCAGCTTCTTTCGTTTTACTCCATCAATTTATTCCAAATTCGATTATGACTTCTAATTCAATATAATTGAATTCTAAATTATATACTCCTACTCTATATCAATGATATCAATTCATATAATTATAACGATTGACTTCAATTAAATTTATCGATGATCGATTAATCAATTAAAGTATTAGTCATCAGTATGAATCTGTATCAATGATATCGATCAATATATCATTGCTTGTATATCAGTACTGATATCAGTGTAATCCATATTGATATCAATATAACTTCAATCGAGTCATCAGTTTTCATATTCAATCAATTGAAGTCTAAAATATGATATTCATAACTCATAAGTATGATATATACTTGAATTATGATCATCAATATTAAAGTCATAGGATATCGATTGACTTCATATATAATTATGAAGTGATAGAAGAGGGATTATTTTTTTGCCAACCAAGACAGAGAGGAATCTAACTCTTAATGTCCATGGCTGCTAAGCTATGAGCTTCCTGGTTAAATCATCTAGGAATGAAAGAGATACGAACGCAATGAAAATCAAGGAAAGCACTATGAATCTGTTTTGCAATCCTGCGAATTTCTGGGGAGAAGTCCATGATGCCCCCAATCTGCTGAACCAATGTTTCGCCCATCGAGTAGCATGAAGGAGAGCAAGTGCTTCTGCATGGAGGGGGGATGCGGCACAAAATTTCGTGAACTCCCGAACGAGACATAAACCAGATTTAGAGGGAGCAATCCAGCCCCCAGCTGCCCGACCAAAATCTTTCCATGCACCATCCACTTTAATATTCGTCATATTGCAACCATCATCAGAACCAATAATCGTAAAAGGTTGCCCATCCTTAACCTTGCTCAAAGCCTTATCATAATCCTTCAATATAGCGTCGGGAGGGTGATCACTGTCAATAAACAAAGCATCCAAATCCATAAGATGGGATTTAAGAATGGCGATAAGAGTGTAACCAGATAGAAGAGGGATTGTGTATTGATAATAGAATAATAGGGTAAAATCAATTTGATTAATTTTCCTGATGAATTCAATTATGGAGTAAAATCAATTCAATTAATTTTCCTAATGAATTCAATTATGAATTCGATTAATTCAATTATTACTTTTATGGGTTGTTGAATTTTGGGAATTGAGAGACAAAAACAAAAAACATAATTTGAGGGATGAAATGAGAAGGGTAAAACGGTAAAATGTCGTTAGGATTGAGTAAAAGCTCGTTAGGAAAAAGCACGACCCAAAAAATAAACTAATTAACGTTTTGGAACGGTTTGAAAACTAATTAGCACAATGAGGCTGAGGTAGGTTCGGACGTGGGTTGATTTTGGACGGAGTAAGCTGACCGTTGGAAATTGTAGGTCTTCAAAATAATAAAACGACAAAATAAACTACTCTGTAACACATAGACCCCGCCATTGCCAGTGACAAGGACAATAGTTTTATACTCCGTGGTACTATCCAAATATATTTGTCAATGCTTTTTTTTTTTATCCTAAATAGAGTCATAGATGGGGTCGAACCGAGGCTTCCTGGGTGGTTTGTAATTGCAAGTGACGTTTAAATGTTTAATTAATGGACACAAACCCGTCACTTGCAAAGGAGTTAAATTGTTTTCGTCATTATATATTTTCGAAGGGTTTGCTCCGTCCCACCTCGACCCTACCTCCAAACTTAGAGCATGCACATTGAGTGTTTTTGCTGAGCACGAGAATTGACGTGGATAAAAAATTAGGAGAGAGGGTGTGCCACATGTGCTGAACAGTAAATCAAAATGTGCGAAAATCTCGTCTGACCGAGAATGGTGCGAGAATTGACGTGGATAAAAAATTAGGAGAGAGAGTGTGCCACATGTGCTGAACAGTAAATCAAAATGTGCGAAAATCTCGTCTGACCGAGAATGGTGCGAGAAAGAGTAGGTGGGCCACCCTCTGCTTTGTTTACTCCTAATGTCACAATTACTTTTATTTTTCTAATTAAAATAATAATTTTTATATAAAACGGAAAATACGTACGTATTTAATTGTGAGATGTCGTTTATTACTATTATACTACGTAATTGTAATTAGTATCGTTAATTTATAATTAGTTAAAAATTACTCCTACTAATTAATCGAGTCGAATATGAATATATTTTTCATTTAATTCTTTACAAGTTATCGTCTGACATACTCCGTATTTTAGAGGTATCACTCGGTCCCCCATCTCATTTTCATTTCTATTTATCCTTCAATTTATTTTACATTTCCAATTGTAATATATTTTGTTAACTTTGTTCATAATGTTAAGAGTATGTATATTAGAGGTGTACTGCGATAATGAGATCATGAAAATGAACCTGAAAATCTAGCGACCTGGAACCGATTTAACCTGACTCGCTTGTGACCCGTTACTCGATATAACTCAATGATTGACGAACCAAACCCGATTTATTTTACATTTCCAATTTTAATATATTCATAACTCGATATCGACCCAAAAAGTGAAAGTTAATAATACGGAGTAGTTACTTTTAATTAAATGTTAATGGATAAATTATTGAAGTAGATAGTATGGGGTATGAAAAAGTAAGAGAGAAGGAGTGATAAATGAATTCTGGTTGATGTGGGAGGTTTTTGGTGAAAATGTAAAAGTGAGTGGAAAACTGAGGTGGATTTTGGGTAGGATAGAGAAAAGGTGAAAAAGTGGAAGGTGAGAATTGGATAATTCTTGCTAATGTACATGGTCTTACCTCGACCTCATTTTTTAAAATTAGTTTTCAAATCGATTCAAAACATAATTAAATTAATTTACTCGTATTTTGAAAAAAAATCACTTACCGGCGATAGCGCAAAATCTAAGTCATTCAGTGTTAACGAATATACATGGCCACTACATGCGGTGTGTTCCTGAACTAATCACCACCTCACCCCCGCCGTCGCCCGACTTTCACTTTCGCTTGATTTCTGCCGTCGCCGTACCTTTCGCAGTCCTACACCAACAACCAACCAAACCTAGGTATTCTTTAATCCTTAATTATTATTTTTGATGAAGACTCAAAGGTTAGGGTTTTTATGAAACATGGAAATTGTTGGGTTTTGTACATTATGTGTAGGGTTTTCTATTCATTAGTTTTTGATTTGTTTGATTTTGTTTATCAAATTGCTTCTTAAATGCAGACTTTTTTGTTGAACCGTGAGCGTAATCGAGTTGTTTGAAATAGAATGTAATATTGATGTTGTTTGAACTTCGTAGATTAACATTATCAGGGAGAAGAGATGAGTCTTAGGGGAGGGAAATTGGGTATGAAGCGGAAGCGGCCTGGGTCAAACGCAAGTGATCTGACTGCAGAGGAGAAAGCCATGTTCGAATTGATTCGTAGCAAGGGTGATATGGGAATATGGAAGGGTTTCATCCGAAGGGAGTTGAATTGGGAAAACATGAAGGTAGTTGATAACTGTGTTAAGTCCCTTCTGGGCAAGGGTTTTGTCAAAGAGGTCCCTGATGTTCAAGCCAAAGGAAGGAAGAGGCTCATGGCCAAGGAGTTTGAGCCGTCTTCTGAGCTCACTGGCGGTGTGTGGTATCAAGACGGTGTGTTTGATGTTGATATGATCGAGAATCTTAGAAAGGCGTGTAGAGGGATCATTTCTAGGCAGAAGATAGCTAGCGCTGATGGGATTCTGAATTCTATTAAGAGGTCGGGTGGTCTTCAGTTTGAGTTGAAAATCGAACATGTCAATCAAGTGCTCGATACATTGTGTTTGGAGAACACCATTTTTAAGGTGAAGAGCAATGGTATGGGGGAATTTGTTGCCTTTCCGATTAATTCTGATTGTTACAAGATTAGGTCGAAGCAGAAAAAGATGGGTGCCTTGGCTTCGATACCTTGTGGTGCTTGTCCTCGCATTGACCAGTGCGATCCTAATGGCATTATCTCCCCGGCCTCCTGTGTATATTACACCAAATGGTTAGAGGCCTTGGAATTTTGACAATTGATTCGATCTTTCAACACTCATGCTTCCTTCTGTTCCTTGTTTCTTAGATTTATTATACGTAGTTTGACTTAACGAACAACTACTCGTAGTTTTAACTTTAATATATCAGATTTATTAGATTGCTCTTTTTCTATGCCTGCAGGAATAAGTTTTTTTTTGTTTTTTTATCTCGACTGGTCTAAAGATTGAATTGGCCTTTGGTAGGATAGGATTTTGGTGATTGGATATCGTTCTTTGACTTTTTGTAGTTGGGATCATATTTCTGTCATTTTAGTTCTACCAGTCCGAGAATGTAAATGGGACTGTTCCAGCTAATGAATATTTTGTAGACGGCGATCCTAATTATGACAAGAACTCAACAAATCAGTTGAAGCCTGGTTATTTTACCTCTACATTAGATTATTGTTGTCACTGTAAAAGTTTACAGCAGCTTGATTATTACTGTTGAAATGTTAATCAACATAGTGAAATTTCTACCATACTATTTAGTTCTGGATTCGCCTATCTTTCCGAATTCCCATGTTCCAACTAGAATTATGCTTTATTAGGGCATCCAACCTCAAATTCCGGAATTTTATTACCACATGTGAAACGGTATCTCAAAATTGATAATGATAATAATAACATGATCGAACCCAATTTTCACAATAAAAATGGCTCGACGTGGCCGGACCTAGACTGACAAAACCCGACTTAATTGGGGATTATTTTAATGAAACGGGAAACCAAAAAAAAGCTTCGCATTTTAATGGCGAAGACTGATTCAAAGGATGAATTGGGAAAAACGAAGGCGGAACAGCTGGCTAGTGATATCGAGCATCGTAGATTGAAGAAAAAATTGGCGAGTAAGAGGTATAAGCGGTCATTAGAGTATAACGAGGAGGTAGAGATCAAAGTGGAGGAATTGAAGAAGAGATTTCAGGAAGAAAAGGGAGAGTGATTTGATTGAAAGATTGATGAAGAGGGATATGGAATTAGGGGAATTGAGGGCAAAATTGATGGAGAAGGAGGTTGAATCGGGGGATTTGAAGGAAGAATTGAAGGGAAATAAACAAATGAAGATTTCCTGGGATTTGAAGTCGGGTAGTATTTGATTTTTTCAATGCATTTTCTCTTCGTTTTCTTACGTAATATGGTTTTGCTAATTGTGGTCGTTGCCATTGTAGAGTAGCTAATTGTCGCCATTGCTATTGCAGAGTAGTCTTACGGTTTGCTAATTGCCGTCATTGCCATTGCAGAGTAGTAAGTAGTACGGAGTAGTATTGTTTTGCTAACTGTCGTCATTGCTAATGCAGAGTAGTGTTATGATTTTGCTAATTGTCGTCATTGCTATTGCAGAGTAGTATTATGGTTTGTTGGTTATCGTCATTGCTATCGCAGAGTAGTACTCCGTATTATGGTTTGCTATTGATTTTATTATACAATTCTAATACTCCCTCCGTCTCAATGAGTAGTGTTTGGTGAAACAATTAATCTGAAATTTGTTTTATATTACCAACTGAATAACTCAATGCCGATATTTGCGGTGACCAATTTGTAACGCAGTAGGTAATTTTACTCTCGGACCATCTCATATGAGATTTTGTGTTTGCAATGAGTAGCGTGTTTTTTAGTTGTAATTTCAGTGGTGGAGGAGTCCCATTTTGTCCATTTCGTTGCTGCATTATGATGGATGAGCTATATCATATATGAGACTTGTTTTTATCCGATTACTCCCTCCGTTGTGGGCGGAATAGGTGAGTGGACTATTTGTAGTTATTGTTATTGTATGACCGTGGATTTTCACAAATTTTCATGTTTGACGGTTTCCTAAAGTCCTAACTCCTAATCCAGGTTGCAAGAAGTTGTCCTGTTTGCCTTTCTTTAATTTTTTTTTCTTCTCTGAGCCGTATTCAGCTTCCAAAACCCATGTCAATGATGTGAAGCGCTCCTCAAAGTCGAGAACCTGTAAAGAGTTTGCTAAGACGCCGGCGCTTTGGTGGAAAAGCTTGTAGGGGAGAAGGAAGAATCCCCCGCATACATCCGAAAATCTGACAGTGATGCTGTTTGTAGTGATGGGAGCGACCACAGTGATAGTGATGGCAGCGGCCACAGACAAGATGCAGATCAAACAAACTTTGAAATCTTGGTGTAGACCTTGACTGGCAAGACAATAACCATGAGATTCGACCCCTTTTGGACAGTCTACCGCCTCAAATCAAAGATAATCGAAGACAGAGGGAATCCCACCGGACAAACAGCAACTACTCTTTGCTGGAAAGCGTCTCATGGACGGCCACACACTCGCCCACTATAACATCCTGAGGCAACCCAACATCCATTTGGTACTCATTCTTTGTGGTTAGGCCAAGAAAGCTCTCCATAACCGTTTTCTTCGAGATTTCTTCCATTTGCTCTTCAATGGAATTATTGTGTTGTATGTTTAGACTGAACTGGTCAATTCTTCTCATCTTCATTACTTTTCTTTTGAAAACAAATAAACTTGCTGACTGAGCATCCTTCCTCTATTCGTTTGAACGAATCAAAGTAAATTCTCCGTCATGGAGGATATATTCTTCATCGATGGAGGAACATAATCTCTCCATTCTTCTCCAAGAATGGGTGGAGAATGATGATGATCTTGCTCTTAAAACTTACGGAGTAGAAGTTAAACCCTTCAATTTTCAGAGACAAATCCTCCAACGAACAACAAAACTTGAATTGACGAACTATGAACTCCGCTTCCTGTGATGCAGAAGAACTTCGTGTCCTAAGGGCTAAGACTGATTCCTTAGAGGATGAATTGGCAAATCTGAAGGCGGAACATCTAGCTAGTGATTTCGAGCGTCGTAGACTGGAGCGAAAATTGGAGGTTGGAAATGGTGAATTGAAAGATTTAACTCGGAAATTAGGGTTTAGCAAGGAAGCTGAGGCGATGGCGGATAAGAGGTATAAGCGGGCATTGGAGTATAACGAGGAGGTAGAGGCCGAGATGGTGGAATTGAAGAGGAGATTTCATGAAGAAAGAGCAGAATTAATTGGAAAATTGAGTGATTTGAGGGAACAATTGAGGGGAAATGAACATCTGCAGATTTCTGGGAATTTGAAAGCAGGTATTCTGAATTCGCAAAGCTTTTTCTCTCTTTGTTTCGTTACCCTGTATTATTCGAACCCTCCATCACGTGTATCAATGTATCATGGTTTGCTAATTGTTTTGAAATTTTAATGTTAGGAGGTGTTTGGGTACGAGTATCATAAATGCGTGACTTTATCAACTAAACTAACTCTATGACGACATTTGCAATGCAATGAGTAGCCGTGTGTTATAACGGAAGAGAAAGACAAACAAATAAGAACGTAAAATCGAGAGCCAGACAGATTTACGTGGTTCACTAACAACCTGTTAGCTACATCCACGGGCAGAAGGAGGGGATAGTTTTATTAATTTTGAGGAGAGGTTACAGATTTCAGACTGATATCATAATTTCTAGGGTAGAGGTATGAGAGTTTATATACTACTCTCAACCTAAACAGAAACCCTAAACAGATTAGGAAACCCTATACAATAGGAAATCCTAGTTCAGATACTCAGATATTGATTAGGAAACTCTAATCAATCAGATATTAGTAAGAAACCAATTCGAGATCCCAAAAGACAATTGCTAGGCACTTATTTCCTAACACCGTGTTTTGTTTTGTCGTAATTTCAATGTTTGAAGAGTGAAGACTCCATTTTCCTGCCGTTTGGTTGTTGCATTATGCTGTCCTTTGCCTTTTAGCACAAAGATGGAAGAAATGGGGTTTTCCGTTGGGTTGAGAAAAACTTTGCTTGTGAGTTGTGACTTATGAAGCTCTAATGAACTGAACTATCTATCCTTGTCGTAGAAAATGGAGGGGACCTGAAGGAAGAATCTCCTCACCGCGATGATGTTTCTAGTCATCCGAGCGACCACGAACAAGAAGAAGAAGTAGCAGAAGAAACAAGCTTTGGAATCTTTGTGAAAACCATAACCGGGAAGACATTAATCATGAGAATCGAACTCTTTTGGACAGTCGAGTACCTCAAATCAAATATCCAAGACAAAGTGAACATTCCAGTACACAACCAAAAGCTACTCTTAGCGGGAAAGGTTCTCGAAGACAGCCAGAGGTTAGCCCGCTATAACATCCAGAAAGACTGCACCATCTATCTTAAATACTGGACTACTCCGTGTCTATCTTAATCTCAGCTCAAAGACAGTCACACATTCGCTCACTGCGTCATCTTCAAGGATTTGGATTTCATCCGTATCGTATTCCTCCTGTCCTTTAAAAAAAATCTAACAACCAAAAATGGAGAGCTATCCTTTGTCGTTGACGCTTTATAGCATGAAATAATACTACGGAGTAATTACGGTACATTTTAATAATAATTCTCGTGTTATTGAAACTCGTTAATGATACAATTTTTGCATATGATTAACTTACTATACGCAGAGAGAGTCAATTTTTTCTTTACGTTATTTTTTTTAACGTAATTAACAAGATTAATGATGTAATTAGGATAGTTCCCGTGCAAATGCACGGTTTTTGAGTTACAGGGTTCATGTAGTGGTATTAATTAGGTTTTACCATGTACTATTAAAAATAAGTTTGAGTTTTATTGTAATGATTTTTTTAAAGCTTATTTTGAGAAAGTGATTTTAGAAGGTCGTATATTTATAATGTTAGATCAACTTTAAACTTAAAAAATACTCCGTATTGATTATTACTGACAGACACATAACATATCTTGCAATATGCACACTATAATATACTTTTTCAATACACCACATTATATATAGGTTAAAAAGAAAATAAGTTATCACAATCTCGTATACTACCCGTATGAAGTATATTTTATTACACGCGCGCGCACACACATATATATCTTTCGTTTATAAATTAAATATATCGTAATTTATACCCGTATTATATGTATTCCTTACCTATTACCCCATCCTTCTATTATACGGAGTAATTCATATTGTGTACGGAGTAATATATTTTATGGCCTTGATATTATGAGATTTAATTACGAAATATAAGAAATATATATTGGCCCACTACTAACCCCAGACCATACATTCTATTTGGCCACTTTTAACATTGGATCTCAACTGTAAGACTTTTATTTTGAGCGGGAAAATAGGAGAAGGAGAAGATGACACATCATCTTTTTTCTAGCCTTTCCTATCCTTTTAGTAGATAGGGGATTACACCATATTATACCATATCATTTACGTATAACATATTATTAAGCTTATAACCATGTTATTACACCATCATTGGTTGTATAACCATATTATTACACTACATTACACGTAAATATATTAATAATAATATGTGTGTAATGTCATTTAATAACATATTATTATATTATTAATTTTTAGTAATGAGTTATCGTTAACTACTGAATATTATACGTATAATGTCTATAATAGATATACATGACAATAGGGAGTATGTATAATGTATATAATATTATGCGTACACACCATAATATTATACAAAATATTAACATATGGCGTATATACTGGATTGCAATCAGGATATAAAATTATGTATGGTAAAATAATTAGATATAATAATATTTTAGGCAGCAGAATCATGCGTGAGTATTGATTTTTCTATTGGAGGGTCTAGAATAATATCAATAGGGAGGATCGTAATAATTTACGATATTATTATATTACGATACTAATAATCAATTTCAATATATTACGGTGGACATGACATAGGTCCACCCCGACGCGGCCACGCGCGGGTTTTGGGGAGGCGAATGAATCTCCATGAGATGGTCAAATGGAAATTTAAATCGAAGTCGGAGTCGCCACCAAATTTTATGGTTATTCGGAACCGTTCGAGCCCACTCTATGTCGTAGTGGGCCGTGTACAAAATACGGCCCATTTCCGATGTCAGAGTTTATTGGGCTCGTCCCTTTGCATATCGATATAGATGCCGACTGAAGCGGTTAATCGTATATTGAATGACTCTCGTTGCCAATGGTTTCGGACATCCGGAAACCACGGTTCTGAGTAAGGGGTGAGGGTACGTGTTGGGAAGTTCACTAAGAACACCCAACCCCGCCCGCACATTAGCGGCCTCTACTAGGATATCGAATGACGTTTTAATGCGCGCGTTAGTAATACGAGGAATGATATGCAAACATTGTTTTCCTAAGCATGTGAGGAATTGAACGGGTTGCTAAGTCGTTTAATGCATGAAAAATTAATTAATGTCAAAGTTGAATTTAACATGTGAGATTCGTTTTAGTATAATAAAACAAATGAGATAAAAAAGATGAATTTGCTACAAAAAGATGAACAAACGAGTTAGTATCGATTTGTAAATAATAATATAGCAAATAAAATAAATATGCGAGATCGAGAAAATATTAATCGAAATCTAAAAAAAATATTGTTAAAAAGATGTTGTTTTGTATAAAAAACGATGTTCGAAAAATAATAAAATAAAAAAAAAAGAACGAAAAAGGGCGTCGGGACAGGCGGCCGCGCGGCTCGCGCGTCGGGCTGGTTTTGGACGCGGTTTTCTGAAAATTCGATTTATTAAATCGCGTACGAATATTGCATGATTCGTACTCGAATTAATATTTTTGATATTCGCTATATTCGATAATTGACTACGAAATCAATATCAAATATTTGGAATAGTTTTAGAAAAGATGTAAATTTTAGAAATCGTTTCGTAGAATAAATAATAAAACGATCGAAAAAGTTAAAAAAACGATCCGGATTGCGAACCGTCCGGTTTTTGTATTTCGTTCGAAATTGCTAAATTGATAAATCGCGTACAAAATATGAATTAATTTGTACTCAATTTATGTTTTCGATATTCGTCGTATCCGATATTCGATTATGAAATCGATATCGAATATTTGGAATGAATAAAAAAAAAGTTTTGTAAAATAATTTGTTTTGAACGAAAAGTAAAAGAAAAGAATTTTGAACGAAAAAAAGATGTAACGATTTTTAATATCGTCGAGATCTTAATATAATTCTTTTCGATACAATATTCGATCATAGAAAAATCGATATCGTATGTTTAAGAATATTTGTTATGAAAATAGTTTTTTCGTTAGTAACGATATTAGAAAAATCGACTCTTGACCCGTAAAAAAAAAAACAAGACGGACGAAGAGAAGAGAAGAAGAAAGGAAGAAATCGGGTTTGGTACACCCTCAACCTACATGCTTTTGTTGACTCGGATCTGGGCTCGTCGGAATGTGGCTAGGCACGGGAGCGTCGAGTGACGTTTGGTTCGGTTTAGGGTGGCTCGGTTTGACGGATGAAGGTGTCGGGTATCGGGACCGGTTTCCTTCGGGTTTTGGACGTATTATCGGTTTCTCGATGCTAAGTGTAAAGACGATTGATGAAAAAGTTGTGTATTTTAATGTTACTAATTGGATGAATGTGTGTGTGTTGCTGATAAATTGGTGTCGATTCTTGTGTGTATTATTGTTGGATGCAAGGGGCTATTTATAGGGAGTTCCCGACCTTGGCTTAGGAGAGTTTGACTACCGCTTAGGATAGGAAACGTAGGAATTTTAGAAGTATGAGAATTCCACTTTCTTGTGAAGGAAGAAAGGGAAACCGGCTGTTTTGCTCTTGTTTTGGCCGAGTGTTTTACACTCGGTCGGGTGCTCGAATCGATTTTTTTAATAAGATTTCCGTTCGAGTTAGAATTACTGCTTAAGTAAGAAGCTGAGAAGAACGAGAATTCCGTTTTCTTGTGAGAGAAGAAAAGAGGAAAACCGGCTGATTTGTGCATTACTCGGCCGAGTGTTTGCACTCGGTTGATTGTTTGAATCGGTTTTCGGATATGATTCCTACTTGAGATCGAATTCTACCTTAAACGGAATTGTTTATTGTTTTGTGTAGCAGATTTTTGTAGAGTTGGAGTATGAACTGGACACGTGAGAAGTCACGGTCAGTCCGGAAGTCTCGGAAAAAATCCTTGACCGGGTTTTGACTCGGTCGCTGAAAGACGGTTTTACCCCTGGTATCGGATTCGACCCAAATTAGTGTTATTTGACTCGAAACAACCCACTGGGCCTGAATTTGAAGTTGGTTTTGTGAAATTCGTACTCCGTAAAATGCCTAGGCCAAATGCCATGATTTCGAGCCCATTTCCGAGTACGTTAAAAGCACGTTTGCGTCCGATCATCATCGGGTATTTGTCGGAAACTACTATAGACACCTGGCAGTCAAAATGTGGGTGTCTACAGAGCCTCCACTCTGACTGAGGCTTGGACAGGGCGAAAGTCAGAGTAGCCACCAGGTCAATCAAGGATTAAAACCTGGCAGCTTCCGGTCGGGTCGTTTAAGGTCCATTAGACCTGCGTGAAGGGCCCGCCGGCCGTGGATTAGAAATGTACCTGAACTGATGATGATAACTCCGTGGAGAATTTGAACTCGTCGCATGAGACTTAAAATGGGCCTGTATGTGGGCTCATCTTGTTAAATGCCACTGGGGAGTTATGCAAGTTGCATGGTCCTGCTTGAGTCGTCCTGTACATATTTATACAAAGTAGCAAAGTTTTGCACATAATATTTGTAGGAAAAATGACTCGTGCTGGGGAATAAAATTTTTGAGAAAAGGTTTGAATTTTTGAGTTTTGCAAAAGTCTTTGAAAAATTAATTAAAGAATTTTTGTGACTTTGAAAAGGAATAGGAATGCTCGGGATGACCTAGCTAAGCCTTAGGACAATGGCTTGTATGCTAAATGCTCTAGGATTGGGAATCCTAAGGTGAGGAGGAGAATTTATTTTTATGCTATAAATACCCCTTCTTGCTTCATAAATTTTCATAATTCCACAATTCCTCAATTCCTTAAAGAAAAGAATAAGTCCTGAAAGTAATTATTCCTTCTTTTAGCAAATAGATTATGGGAATCGACCGATTAGTTGGGATGTTGCACGAGTGGTCCAAATATTTTAGGGATGCCGATAGGGCTATCCTAAATCAGAACGGCGTTACCCAATTGTCCGTGATCCGTCAGATGCAAGTAGACTGCCACTTCTTGGATGCTTGCTTGTCCTATTGGGATGACACTTATCATGTATTTAGTTTTCCTCGAGGAGAGATTTGCCCTATTCCTGAGGAAATTGCTGCTGCAGGAGGATGGAATCCTATACTTCGCCCTGCTATCCCTTTTTCAGTTTCTGACCCAAGGAGGAAGTTAAGGGAATTTTTAGGGCTTTCCCATATGGAGGTATCCCGTATGCTAGAAGGAGATACCGTTTCCCTGATCGATCTGGCTGAAAAATTTATGAACCTAGATGATGTCCGGGTCAGGCCGGTCCATAGCCGTAGGGCCTTCACTTTTTGTATGCTCCATGTTTATGCCTTTGAAGGGCATATGGACTTATCATCTTGCATGGGTCATGTCAAACTCTTCACTGTGGCCGACCTGATGGAGACGGAGCACAGCCCGGCTTGGCTGATTACAGGAGAGATTATCCAGGGTTTAGATAATCGTAAGAGGGATCCGTCAGTCCGGCTGACTGGGAGTACTCGGCTTCTACAGGTATGCCTTTTTTTTCCGGCTTTTCCCGATTTTCCGGTTTTTTTGCGGCTTGCGCGGTTTTCTCCCGATTTTCCGGTTCCTGCGGTTTTCTCGGTTTTCACGTTTTTTTTTAGCTGTGGCTATTCGAGAGGCTATCGATCTTGGATCCTCCCTTAAATGTGAGCCAATATCAACCTAGGCAAGTTATGTCGAGGAGACGAGCTATTGCCTTTTCTCGCTTCAATACCCAAAAATACTGGGATGAGGTGCTATCTTTCCATGGAGGCCTGTTGATCCGTTGGGCCGTGCCATGGTGGCCAATTTACGTTTGGACTGGTCTAGAGTCTCGAGATAGGGCTAGATATCAGGTAATCCTATCTTTTAGGCAGACAGTTCACCTCTTTCCCGATCGCATACTTAGACAATATGGTCGGGCGCAAAGAATCCCAGAAATCGAGGCCGTTGTGAGTGAATCTACTCAGCTGACGGATGTGATGTGTGACACCTGGATGCAAAGGTTGTATACCCGAGCTACTTGGCCTGTTCTTAAAAATTCTCATTCGATCTGGGTAACTGATTCTTATGTAAGATGGACCCGGGCTGATTCAGCTAAGACTCGGGCTGCCTTGAAAATTGACGAGGCCTATGACCTGCTACGTCGGGAGCATGCTAAAGACAACAGAAGCCTCTTTGCCGAAGAACCTACATCGACAGGTCAGAAAGGGAGATCTAGGACTCAGAACGAAGGGTCCAACACTAAGGGTGCACGGGGGAAAGTGAGCCCCCAGACAGAATTAGAAAGGAGACTAGGGCCAAGACTGGCTGCTAAGGACCGACTTGGTCCTCGAGAAAGGCTTCCCGAGCCGGTTAGGGCTCGGCTTGGACCGGTGCAAATGGTGGAAAACCCAAAATCGAAGAAACGGGTTCGAGCAAAGGAAGTTCCCCTTGTGATTAGGGAACGCTCGCCCCCGCCCCGTCGGCCTCGGGCTCCGCGTGACCCGAAAGATAAGGGGAAGGGCAAAATGTACGAATAGTCTCCTAAATTTATTATTTAAGTATTACTACTATTTTTTTTGTGGTGTGATTTTTTTTTTTTTTAATAATAAAAAGACATATTAGTGAATACCGTTCCCGTCTTTTCGTTATTGCAGTGGTTGTACCCTTTTGAGGGGTTGCCTACGTATCCAAAATTAATGGAATCAAACCTTCCGTAGTTCAGAAGTATTTTTTGCAATTTTCGAATACATCAAGATTATTAATTCGAGATGCGCAACGGTAGGATAAATGATCCTAGCTTATTGACTTGCTTAAAATTTTTTGAAAATCCATAAAAAGACATTTTTTTTTTATAAATTTTGCCAATGACATTGAGATAGGGTTTATGGGTAGTAACGCTTCAGTTGGTCCAAGTTTGTTGGATTGACGAACTCGTTCCCATCCAAGTCTGTTAGCATTACTGCTCCTCCTGAAAGAATCTTCTTCACTAGATATGGCCCAACCCAATTAGGTTTGAACTTTCCCCTTGGGTCTACTGGTAGTAAAGCTCGAACAGATTTTAGGACTAGATCGCCCTCTTTGATGTTCCTGGGCCTAACTCTTTTGTTAAAAGCCCGTTGGATCCTTTTCTGATATATCTGAATATTATTCAGAGCCCGGGATCGCCGTTCGTCTAAGAGGATTAGTGAGTCGTATCGGGCTTGGACCCAATCCGCTTCAGGTACCTGACTCTCGAGTATAATTCTGAGGGATGGTACTTCTAGCTCGACCGGCTGGACTGCTTCCATTCCATATGTCAGATAATATGGAGTTGCTCCGGTTGCAGTTCGAATTGACGTTCGATATCCCCATAAGGCAAAGAGTATCTTGTCGGGCCAATCCCGGTAATTCTCAGCCATCTTTTTAAGAATGGTGACAATTGTTTTATTGGCTGCCTCCACCGCTCCATTTGTTTGAGCACGGTAAGGTGACAATGTATGCCTTTGGATCTTGTACTTTTCCAACAAAGTGGCAGTTTCAACTTGGAATGGGTCCCGTGATCACTGATGAACTCGTGTGGAATCCCGTATCGACATATAATTTTGTTTTGGATGAACTTAGCCACATGTTTGGCATTCAAGATCCGGTATGACTCGGCTTCGACCCATTTAGTGAAATAGTCGATAGCCACTAAGATGAAACAGTGGCCTCCCGTCCCAAAAGGGTTCACTTTCCCGATTATATCAATTCCCCATGTTGAGAATGGCCATGGTGATGTCATCGTATATAATAGGGATGAAGGCATATGCTGAACATTGGCGAAAATCTGACAGTTATGGCAGTGTTTGACATACAACTGACAGTCAGTTTCCATGCTATTCCAATAATAACCGAGTCTTGCGATTTTCCGGGCCAACATATGGGCATTCATATGTGGACCGTTTTCACCATCATGTACCTCGGCCATGACTCTTTCGGCTCGAGTTTTGTCAATGCATAGAAGTAAAGCCCCCTGTGCTGTTTTCTTATATAACTGTCCATCATCTGTGCGGATGAACTGGGTGGCCCATCTTCGTAGAGCTTTCTTGGCCCGGTTTTCAGCTCTCGGAGGATATTCCCCTGACGTTAAGTAGGTTAGAACAGCCTGGTACCAAGGTTCTGGATCATTTATTTCAATATCTTGGATAGCGTGGATATATGCGGGCTCGGACCGCCTTTCGACTCAAATGGGCATGCTGGTTAGATGTGCTGGGATATTCAGTAAAGATGCTACTTTTGAGAGAGCATCTGCAAACTGGTTTTCTTCTCGAGGCAGATAAATGTACTCCACTTTTTGGAATTGTTTTTCGAGAACCCTTACTCGCGCTTGGTAAGCCACGAGATTTGCGTTCCGAGTTTTCCATTTTTGTAGGGTTTGATTTATGACTAGTGACGAGTCACCGTGGACCCGGAGGTTTGTTACTCCTAAATCGGCGGCAGCTTGCAACCCGTAAATGCATGCTTCGTATTCGGCTGCGTTGTTAGTCACGTCAAAATCTAGCTTGATGGATAATGGGGTGTGCTCCCCTTGTGGTGAGATTAACAAGATCCCGACACCAAATCCTCGGAAGTTGGATGCTCCATCGAAATACAGATCCCATGTGTCGGCGTCGGTATGGAATATGTCTTCATCTGGAAAGGCCCAAGTATCGATGTGTTCTTCCTCGGATATCGGACTATCGACTAGGAATTCTGCTACTACCCGGCCCTTGATGGCTTTTAAAGGTACGAACTTGAGGTCGAACTCAGCTAGCATTAAAGTCCATCTGGATATACGGCCGTTGAGGATGGGCTTCTCGAACAGATACTTGATTGGATCCATTTTGGAGAGCACGTGTACCTCGTGACTAAGCATGTAGTGTCGGAGCTTTTTAGTGGCCCATACTAAAGCTAGACACGTCTTCTCGAGCATGGTGTACTTGCATTCGTATTCTAAGAACTTTTTACTGATATAGTAAATGGCTCGTTCTTCAGAATCGACCGTCTGGGCTAGCATAGCGCCCATGGCTGTCTCGGTCGTTGTTAAGTATAGTGATAGAGGCAAACCATGCTGAGGTGGCATTAGCACCGGTGGAGAGGATAGAATCTCCTTGATCTTATCGAAAGCCATTTGACATTTGTCGTCCCATAGTGTTTGTTCTCCAATCTTCAGTTTCTTGAAAATGGGTTCACATACCATGGTTAGCTTTGAAATGAACCGGCTTATATATTGGACTTTCCCGAGAAACCCCCTTATCTCCTTTTCGGTTTTAGGTGGTTGCATCTCGGTTATGGCCTTGATCTTTGCTGGGTCGACTTCGATGCCACGTTGGCTGACAATGTGGCCTAACAGCTTGCCCGATGTTACCCCAAAACTGCATTTTTGAGGGTTTAACCTCATGTTGTACTTGCGTAGTCGGGTGAAGAACTTCCTTAAGGCTGCAATGTGCCTGTTTCGGTCCTTTGACTTGACAATCATATCGTCGACGTAGACCTCCACCTCCATATGCATCATGTCATGCAATAAAGTGGTAGCGGTCCGTTGATAAGTGGCACCAGCGTTAATAAGCCCAAATGGCATCACAGTATAACAGTAAGTCCCCCACGGTGTGATGAAGGTGGTCTTACTCATGTCTTCTTCCGCCATTTTGATCTGATTATATCCGGCATACCCATCCATGAATGATAGAAGGGCGTGGTCAGCCGTGTTATCCACCAATATGTCAATGTGTGGCAACGGAAAATTGTCTTTTGGGCTGGCCTTATTAAGGTCCCGAAAATCTACACATACTCGGACTTTGCCATCCTTTTTGGGTACTGGTACTATGTTTGCAACCCAGTCTGGATATTCAGACACTTGAATAAAGCCCGCTTTGAATTGTTTATCAACTTCTTCCTTGACTTTGAGAGACCATTCGGGCCTCATTCTTCGGAGTTTCTGTTTTACCGGCTTATACCCGTCTTTGATGGGTATTCGGTGTTCAGCTATCTCCCGGTCTATTCCCGGCATGTCCTTGTAGGACCATGCGAAGACATCTTTGAATTCCTGGAGGAGGTTTGTAAATTGTTGTTTCTCCTCGGGATTTAAAGATAGGCCCAACTTAAACATCTGAGGTTCTAAAGGGGTTCCTACGTTGATGGAATCGGTTTCTTCGATTACTGGATTTCGGGACTCCCTTTGTTCGAGTTGCTCGACTAGATGCGGAGGCAGTGGTACCTGTTCGTCGGGTTTCTCAATGTCATTGCAAGTAAGATTTTTGAAAACATTTTGAAAATAAGCCAAGTCGTAAGCAGAACGGTTATCGTTATTATTGATAGTAAATTTTGAAAAGAGCTCGAAGAGAGCTGCCATCTGATCATTGGTCAGAGGCGAGATAGGGAGAGCCCTCGGGACAGACTCCGGGGCTCCCGATGGTGTGACTAAAGAAGGGAGAGGGGTTACAGACTTGATCCTAGTACTGGACCCTCTAGACTTTGACTCAGACTCCGACTCTGACTCTGACTCGGACTCGGACTCAGATTCGATAGCATGCATATCTTCTTCTCCAGTAGTTAGCTTGTAGACTCGACCCTGGCTGTCGGTCCATTTAGTTGTCTTCCTCCAAGCTCTCCTCCCAGTGTTGGCACCAACCTCAGAGATCAGCTTAGTTGGATCAAACCTGTTGCTGCGGAGGATTAAGCTGACTAACTCCTGTTTAGGGGTCGGGATGACCTTGTCTTCCCCAAAGAGTAGTACTAGAATGGGCTCAGTATTGCTTGTGCCCTCCCTTGATTCGGCCTGGATAAGGGCGAATATGTCGTCTGGGATGAAATTGCATTCCCGAGCCAGTTTGGTCCCGGGATATGAGATGGTGGGCTGATAGAGGCCCGTTTGGATAGCTCCGAACACCGGGGTGACGAATGTGACCGTCTTGGTTTGGTCCGTGTATCCGGGCGCCACGGTGTAGCCTAGACCGAGGCGGGATTGCTCATTGTTCAGGGTTTCGATGATCTTCCCAGGTGGAAGATATGGCCTGGATGTGACTCCTGGTAAGCAACCTAGATTCTGTAGCATCGTATCAATGCTAACGGTGAAGTATGGCTGGAAAAGGTACTCTTCCTCGATCATTCCCACAAAGTTGAAACCTCGTGGGTCGGCTGAGCCCGTCGTGTTACAGCTTGACACGGTTATGGGAGTAGCTTCGAGAGTGATGATCCCATCCTGTAAAGGTAGTTTGACCTTTCTGTGAAGAGTGGATGACAAGGCTTTGACCGCGTGAATCCATGGTCTACCAAGCAGCAGATTGAAGGATGAAGTAACATCGATCACTTGGAATTCTAACTCCTTCTCGATCGGGCCTGTTATGATGGTTAGTTTAACGGCCCCAACAACTGATTTTGGGCTCCCATCAAAAGCCTGGATAGTCTTTGCAGTCGGAAGGTAGTCAGCCTCGGTAATGCCGAGGGCCTTAGCTGTCCTTAAAGGAAGGACGTTAACTGCGGACCCGTCATCAATCAGGGTCATCGGGAGATATTTGTTTCGACAGATGACCGTGATGTATAGGGCCAAGTTATGGGTGGTCCCGAATGGTGGAAGGTCGGACTCGGAGAAAGTGATAAGTGGGCCCTCTCCTTTGGACTTGTCCTTGAGGTGTGGCAAGACCGTGGCTACCATTTCAGTGGGGGTAACCGATGAGTCCACCTTTATTTCATCAAGGGCCCTAGTGAGTGCTGCTCGATGCTCCTGAGAGCTAACCAAAAGCTGCCATATAGTAATATCGGTTCGGACCCTCTTTAGTTGTCTGACTAGGGCCGTGTCAGCGTTTGGCTCTTCGGGAGCGAGTTCCGTCCTGGAAGGTTCAGTGACGGTTTCCGGGGTGGCCGTGATGGTATGTGTACCGGCCAGAGATTTGGCTTTAGCCCTCCGGATTTCCTCGATAGTGACGGGGACGGTTTCCCCTTTGGCCAAGTAAACATCATCCTCGTCGTCGTTCCATATCCCGTTGATTTGGGAAATGAAAGGGGAAATGAGACGAGTGCAGTCAACTACCTCTCCAGTAAAAATGGCATGAGTAGCAAGAGGATTATTTTTGTTGCTTGGCTTGTCACTGGGTAGCGGTATCTTCCCATTTTCGATCAGATCTTGGATAAGATGCTTCAATTTCCAGCATTTCTCCGTGTCATGCCCATTGTCTTGGTGATAGTGGCAATAGGCCTGTATGTTGTAGCTTTTGGACCGTTTTTCTACGGGAACTTCCGGAGTTGGGCCTATCGGTTGGATTAGGCCTTTCGAAGATAGCCTTTGTAAGGCATTAGCATAGGTCGTCCCTATGTCGGTGAATACCCGATTTGGAGTATTCTTTTTGGTTGAGGTGTCAAGTGAGTTTACCTCGTCAAAGATGCTTCGGGCCGCGGTTGTAGTTGCGGGCTTGTTGGAGGATGAACTAGCTCCTTGATACCCTTTGGTAGAGGCCTTAGTAAGGTTCTCTAGCCTTAAATCGTCTTCGATTTTGGTACCCATTTCGGTCAAGGTGGCGAAGTCGGGTATGATGGCGTACCTGAGATGGACTCGGTAAGCAGGGAGGAGGTTTTTGACAAAGGCCTCCACTAGTACCTTTTCGCTGGGCTTGTCAACCAGCTTAACACTTTCGGTCCTCCACCTTTGAAGGTATTTGGTGAAACCCTCCTTAGGCTCTTGGGCCATAACTTCCAGAGTACGCATGGTAGTCTGGATTTCAGCATTATCCGCATAGTTCCGCGCGAATTCCATTGCAACATCGTCCCAAGTTTTGAATTTCTTGGGGTCTAGCCTGTAGTACCAGGCTTTTGGGTGTTTTTTCAGAGAGGAAGCAAAGAGATGCTTGAACATGGTCGATTTGACCCCCTTAACAGCCATAAAGTCTTTGAAAGCCCGAATATGAAGTACCGGGTCTTCAGTCCCATCGAACATTGGCAAGCCCGTTAAGTTAAGGTTAGCGGGCAGTTCATCAGTCAAGGGTGAATAGGTACGAGCATTTTCCGTGAGAATGGTGTTTCTGGTGGTCGAGTGGACCTGTTCCTGCAGCTTTTGGACAGCGCCGGCCAGTGCGGCTAGAGGTCCGTCATCTTCGATCGAAGCATTGGGGGTTCCCTGTTCCACGGCACTAACCCGAGTGACGATGGCAATCTGGTCCTCCCGGATTCTCCTCAACTGGTCTTGGATTTGGGCCAACGAGGTGGTCAACTCATCTATGGCTTTTTGCGTCCTGGTTCGAGTGAAGGGTGGCCTGTCTGTAAGAGCACCACGTAATTAGCAACTTAACCCGAATCCCAAGAAAAGTACATCCCGAGCAAGGGAAAAGGAAGAAGACTAAAACGGAAATGACTTGGAAAAGACACCTAGACGGGCGACTTGTGAAAAGGTGGGCCTTCCTCAGGATCCAACGCTGTGGGTTGTGCCTTGTCCGAAGAAAGGTTCACGTGAGACATTCCCAGACTTTTAGACTCGATTGTGTAAACGGGCCAACCTTTATAGGAGTATGTCCTACGTAAGTGGGCCTTGCCTCAGTAAAATAAGGCGGACTAGGATGGGGGGGAAACCCGTGATGTAAAATCGACGGAGTTTCGACGCTAGACTTCAACGAATTATGACACGACCCGACACTGCTAAATATGGGAAGTCTAAGAAGAGGAAGTTTTGAAATATGATTTTGAAAGTCCGAGTAAAATCGGGGAGAGAAATCCGGCCTTTTTCGAAAAAGAAAAAAAAAAGAAGTGGGCCGAATGACGGGTTTTGAAAGTTTCGAAAATAATTTCGAGTTTTGAATTGGGCATAATACCGGCTAGAAAAAGGCTATTTTGAGTAAAATCATTGATCCTAAATTCGATATATGACCCGGGTTTTGAAAATTGGATATTTTGAAAAGGATGCAAAATTTTGAAAAATGACGGTTTTGAAAAAGATATGGATCAAGTAGCACGTAGTCATGAAAACAGTATAATGACGCCATGTATGCTCTTAGTCTAAGTCTCGGTCAGTCCGTAAGGGTCTATACCAGTGTACATAGCCTATCGAGAATCGGGGCGGACTCCCTAACTCGAGTTGAGATTAGGACATGCCGTAAAACCCATACGAATCGGCTAATGGACACCTTTGACATAACCAATTTGGACTATATCAACGGTATAGTGGGACGTCGGTCACGAGTACCGGCCCGGGAAAATGGGATTATGCATGAACCGTAAAACTAAAACGCGCATTAAACTAGTCAAACGATTTCTATTCGAGTCTCACCCTGAGGATACCGAAGGTTATTAACTCATCAGTAAATCCCTAGCGGAGTCGCCAAATTGTGGACATGACATAGGTCCACCCCGACGCGGCCACGCGCGGGTTTTGGGGAGGCGAATGAATCTCCATGAGATGGTCAAATGGAAATTTAAATCGAAGTCGGAGTCGCCACCGAATTTTATGGTTATTCGGAACCGTTCGAGCCCACTCTATGTCGTAGTGGGCCGTGTAGAAAATACGGCCCATTTCCGATGTCAGAGTTTATTGGGCTCGTCCCTTTGCATATCGATATAGATGCCGACTGAAGCGGTTAATCGTATATTGAATGACTCTCGTTGCCAATGGTTTCGGACATCCGGAAACCACGGTTCTGAGTAAAGGGTGAGGGTACGTGTTGGGAAGTTCACTAAGAACACCCAACCCCGCCCGCACATTAGCGGCCTCTACTAGGATATCGAATGATGTTTTAATGCGCGCGTTAGTAATACGATGAATGATATGCAAACATTGTTTTCCTAAGCATGTGAGGAATTGAACGGGTTGCTAAGTCGTTTAATGCATGAAAAATTAATTAATGTCAAAGTTGAATTTAACATGTGAGATTCGTTTTAGTATAATAAAACAAATGAGATAAAAAAGATGAATTTGCTACAAAAAGATGAACAAACGAGTTAGTATCGATTTGTAAATAATAATATAGCAAATAAAATAAATATGCGAGATCGAGAAAATATTAATCGAAATCTAAAAAAAAATATTGTTAAAAAGATGTTGTTTTGTATAAAAAACGATGTTCGAAAAATAATAAAATAAAAAAAAAAGAACGAAAAAGGGCGTCGGGACAGGCGGCCGCGCGGCTCGCGCGTCGGGCTGGTTTTGGACGCGGTTTTCTGAAAATTCGATTTATTAAATCGCGTACGAATATTGCATGATTCGTACTCGAATTAATATTTTCGATATTCGCTATATTCGATAATTGACTACGAAATCAATATCAAATATTTGGAATAGTTTTAGAAAAGATGTAAATTTTAGAAATCGTTTCGTAGAATAAATAATAAAACGATCGAAAAAGTTAAAAAAACGATCCGGATTGCGAACCGTCCGGTTTTTGTATTTCGTTCGAAATTGCTAAATTGATGAATCGCGTACAAAATATGAATTAATTTGTACTCGATTTATGTTTTCGATATTCGTCGTATCCGATATTCGATTATGAAATCGATCGAATATTTGGAATGAATAAAAAAAAAGTTTTGTAAAATTATTTGTTTTGAACGAAAAGTAAAAGAAAAGAATTTTGAACGAAAAAAAGATGTAACGATTTTTAATATCGTCGAGATCTTAATATAATTCTTTTCGATACAATATTCGATCATAGAAAAACCGATATCGTATGTTTAAGAATATTTGTTATGAAAATAGTTTTTTCGTTAGTAACGATATTAGAAAAATCGACTCTTGACCCGTAAAAAAAACAAGACGGACGAAGAGAAGAGAAGAAGAAAGGAAGAAATCGGGTTTGGTACACCCTCAACCTACATGCTTTTGTTGACTCGGATCTGGGCTCGTCGGAATGTGGCTAGGCACGGGAGCGTCGAGTGACGTTTGGTTCGGTTTAGGGTGGCTCGGTTTGACGGATGAAGGTGTCGGGTATCGGGACCGGTTTCCTTCGGGTTTTGGACGTATTATCGGTTTCTCGATGCTAAGTGTAAAGACGATTGATGAAAAAGTTGTGTATTTTAATGTTACTAATTGGATGAATGTGTGTGTGTTGCTGATAAATTGGTGTCGATTCTTGTGTGTATTATTGTTGGATGCAAGGGGCTATTTATAGGGAGTTCCCGACCTTGGCTTAGGAGAGTTTGACTACCGCTTAGGATAGGAAACGTAGGAATTTTAGAAGTATGAGAATTCCACTTTCTTGTGAAGGAAGAAAGGGAAACCGGCTGTTTTGCTCTTGTTTTGGCCGAGTGTTTTACACTCGGTCGGGTGCTCGAATCGGTTTTTTAATAGGATTCCCGTTCGAGTTAGAATTACTGCTTAAGTAAGAAGCTGAGAAGAACGAGAATTCCGTTTTCTTGTGAGAGAAGAAAAGAGGAAAACCGGCTGATTTGTGCATTACTCGGCCGAGTGTTTGCACTCGGTTGAGTGTTTGAATCGGTTTTCGGATAGGATTCCTACTTGAGATCGAATTCTACCTTAAATGGAATTGTTTATTGTTTTGTGTAGCAGATTTTTGTAGAGTTGGAGTATGAACTGGACACGTGAGATGTCACGGTCAGTCCGGAAGTCTCGGAAAAAATCCTTGACCGGGTTTTGACTCGGTCGCTGAAAGACGGTTTTACCCCTGGTGTCGGATTCGACCCAAATTAGTGTTATTTGACTCGAAACGACCCACTGGGCCTGAATTTGAAGTTGGTTTTGTGAAATTTGTACTCCGTAAAATGCCTAGGCCAAATGCCATGATTTCGAGCCCATTTCCGAGTACGTTAAAAGCACGTTTGCGTCCGATCATCATCGGGTATTTGTCGGAAACTACTATAGACACCTGACAGTCAAAATGTGGGTGTCTACAATTACGTATAATATTAATACATATCATGCATATATATTAATACGTATTAATATATTTCAAAATATTAATACATGTTCATGCATATATTTGAATTTATATATCAATACGATGCATATAATAACTGTGTTGTTATCATATTACGACAAAATATCCTATTATATTACAATACCATATTAATACGACGTTTTAAATATGGCAATAATAAAAAGATAACATAACATAGTTTATAAGATTGTACAGGTGAGCCTTTTTAGGTGAAGCCCGGGAAATAATGATAGTATAATGAAATGATTATAAGATTGTAGACATGTGCCTTTAGTATAATGAAATGATTATATTTAAATTTAGTTATTGTACACATGGGCCTCTAGATTGTACACGGTTAAAGCCCAAGAAGAGTTGATCTACCTTTAGGGGGGAATTTGTTGAAGGAGGGGACGCCACGTGTCCACTTTTTGGAGGATCCCTATCCTTTTAGTAGTAAGGGGGATTAATGACAATTATTTTAAAGAAAATACGAAAACCAGTCAAATGTTGACTCTTTGTCATTGACGGGTAGTTTAATCAAAGGGAAACCGGGAAATAAACACTCGAAAATTAAAACCCTTTATTTAATCTCTACATCTTCGCAGAGTAGCTAAGTGTCGTCATAGCTAATTGCCGTCATTGCCATTGCAGAGTAGCATTCCGAATTATGGTTTTGTACTTTTGCTAACTGTTATCATTGCTAATGCAGAGTAGCAGTATTATGGATGGTTTTGCTAATTGTTGTCATTGTTATTGATTTTATGATACCACTCTGATAGTCTGACACTCTCTTCGTCTCAATGATTAATGTTAATCAAATTTGATTTATATTATAAGGATTAGTTACGAGTATCGTCATTGCTGATATTTGCGATGAGCAATTGGTAATCTTGCTAATTTTACTGATTTTCTTGGAGATTGTCTCGATCATATGAGATTCTGTGTTTGCAATGATGGAGGAGTCCTTGTTTGTCCATTTTGGATCGTTGCCGCATTCTGATGGATGATGTATATCACACTTGTTTACTTCCTCCGTTTTGGCCATTTCTTATCATTTGCTTTCGCCACAAGCAAAAGTGGACTATGTGTAGTTATTGTTATTGTATGACTTGATTATCACAAATTTTCATGTCAACGGTTTTCTAATCCTGGTTGCAAGAAATCAACCTGTTTGTCATTTTTTTATTAAAAAATTCTATGCTCCATATTCAGCGTCCAAAACCCATGTCAATGATGTGAAGTGCTCCTCAAAGTCCAGAACATGTGAAAAGTTTGATAAGAAGCTGGCGCTTTTGGTGGAGGAGAAGAAACAATCTCCTGCGTATATCCCAAATTCTGACAATGATGATGTTCGTAGTGATGGGAGCGACCACAAACAAGATGCAGAACGAACCGACTTCCAAATCTTTGTGAAAACCTTGACCGGCAAGACAATACCCATGACAAATCGCGATAGTCAGACCCTCTTCGACAATCGGACGCCTCAAATCAAAGATCCAAGACCAAGTGGGCCTCCCAATATGCCAACTACTCCTCGACAAGCCGACTATGTATGGCATCCAGGAGGAGTCTGTCATCGATCTATTATGTTCAGCTCGAAGACAGTTGCACGTTCCCCGGCCCCACCGTGACATCTAGAACGAGTCCATCATCTCCGTCTTCATGGTTAAAAAATGTAACAAGCAGATAGAAATGTGTTTTCTTTTAATAGAAGCCCTACGTGAATTATGCTTACATTTGTAGGGATATCCGTCTTCGACAGTAGATTGGACGTCGAGCTTAGAAATCTACGATTGGGAATGTACATTGATGACGGCAAAGTACTAAAACCCTTACGCCTGCTCACAATAGGGCGTTACAGGGGTTCGTTAAACAAGCAATTTCACAACTACACGCGAATCCTCAACCGATTATCAATTTATCATGCACACCAACAACCGATTAACAAACTTCAAACAACACCAACAACAATCGACTTACATAGTTATTACATACAACGCTCGCATAATATTTATATTTGCCTCCATTTTGGGCAAATTTTCGAATGACCGTCTCTGCATCGTTTTTATGTACCTGTGATCTTAATAAAGACTAAAGTCAAAAAAATGAACTCAGAATCGTTAGCTTTGAGAAAAATGATTCCGAAAAGCGTAGTTAAATGGTAAGTTGTCAGTTTACTTGATACATGGGAGTATTTGAAGAGTTGGTCTACCACTGCCTTGCGGCTGCAGAGGTGGGTTTAAAGGTTGTTCGCTTAAAATCCATGTTCTCCTGCCCATGCAGGTGATCTCCATCAATGCCATGGCGAAATTGTGCTTCACCTCGTCGTCCAAATCCTTGTCTAGTAACGTCGTGAAACACAACAGTGTTCTTGATTCTGTAATGCTTCAGATGCAGACGTCAGACGAGACCACATGTTAAGCTTTAGATGGAAACCCTCTCCGTCGCACTTCTATTGTCCGTAAGCTCAAATTTGATGCCTATTGCCTAGCTTTCCGGAAAATTCATGTTAGTCTTTATATAGTTATTAAATTATCAGGTGTATTATCAAGAATTGAAGATAATGGATATGGAAAATGTTTATCTTGATCCATGATTGATTTCTTAATTAAGGTGGAAGGAGGGTCTTCCTACTCTAAGCCTCTCACTATTATTTTCTCACTAAGTTGATGGGTTTGCTTAGTTAAGTGGTGAGAGGAATGAGTTGGGGACCAACTTCCTATTTATAGAAGTTCTACCCTATTAGGCCCATCAAATAATAAGGTAGAAATAATATAAGGTATCTACACATATTAACCCATATTATAATTTAGATATCATAAGCCTTATATACAATAGTTGATCACTTAAGTAGGCTATTTATAAGATGACTAAATACAATCATATGATCATACATGTAGACCCACATAGTAGTTATTTATATTTAACAATCTCCGATATTTAACAATCTCTCGCTTGGGTCACATGCATGTAACATCACATATGATATCTAAAACCTTATGAGCTCCAAAATTTGTCATCTTTTCAAATGATATCTCTTAACAATCTCGTCCATTGACCTTGTCAACGTAGAACCAAAGCGACTTTTGTCATAAATAATGACTAAATCCTCAATGATTACATACATTAAACAAAAATCAAATGACATAGATCAATATGGATGTGTAGCATGGAAATTTCATGAAATGTGATCGTAACATGTCTATTTTCAACTTGGACCAACTTTAATTTTTTAGCGAGATCACACTAAAAATATATATATATAAGGGGAAACTGAAAACCTTTCGAAAATACCTGAAACCAAAGTTGACGTCATCCTGAACTGTAATTTTATGTCTACTTTGTAGAAAATCATATTACAAACTCCCACTAATTCTTTATATCCTTAAACAAAATAACACCCATGTGAGCAACATGCTCATGAAACATTTTGGGTGGTAGTCCTTTAGTGAGCGGATCCACAATCATGGAGTTTGTTCCAATATGTTCTACACACACTTCTCCCCTTTGAATTCTTTCTTTTATAGCACGAAACTTGAGCAAAATATGCTTGGACTTTGTCGCACTGGTGTTGTTATTGGAATACAACACCGCTGCTGTATTGTCACAAAATATCTTTAGTGGTCTTTGAATTGTATCCACAACTCGTAACCCTGTAACAAAGTTTCGTAACCATATGGCATGATTGGATGCTTCAAAACATGCTATGAGTTCTGCCTCCATAGTAGAAGTGGCAATAATTTCTTGTTTGGCACTTCTCCATGAAATTGCCCCTTCTGCTAGCAGATAAATATAGCCTGAAGTGGATCGACTGCTATCTATGCATCCGTTGTGATCAGAGTCGGAGTACCCAATGATCTCTAAATGATCCGACCTTTTGTATGTGAGCATATAATGTTTTGTTCTTTGTAGATACCTTAGGACCCTTTTAACCGCCTTCCAATGATCCATTCCTGGATCACTTAAGAATCTGCCTAACATTCCAACAATGAACGCTATATCTGGACGCGTACAAACTTGGGCATACATGAGACTTCCAACTGCCGAGGCATATGGAATACTACGCATTTCCTTCCTCTCAAAATCATTTTTAGGGCACTGGTCGAGACAAAATTTATCTCCTTTCGAAACGGGGTTATCTCCTGGTTTACAATTATGCATGTCAAACCTATTTAGGACCTTATCGATATAGTTCCTTTGTGATAACCCAAGGATACACTGAGAACGATCTCGGTGGATCTCAATTCCTAATACAAAGGATGCTTCACCAAGATCTTTCATCTCAAACTTGGTTGATAGAAATCTCTTGGTTTCGAATAACAAACCTATATCGTTGCTGGCAAGCAGTATGTCATTCACATATAAAACCAGAAAGATATGCTTACTCCCACTGAACTTATGGTAAATACAATCTTCCACTTTACTCATCTCAAAACCAAATGAGAGTATAATTTCGTGGAATTTGAAATACCACTGTCGAGACGCTTGCTTGAGACCATAAATGGATTTCTTTAATTTGCAAACCATTTTCTTTGAATCCCCTAATACAAAGTTTTCAGGTTGCACCATATAAATTTTCTCATCAATGTCACCATTGAGAAACGCAGTCTTAACATCCATTTGATGAAGCTCAAGATCAAAATATGCCACTAATGCCATTATGATTCTAAAAGAGTCTTTCGAAGAAACCGGAGAGAAAGTCTCTTTATAGTCAATGCCTTCCTTTTGAGTAAAGCCCTTTGCGACAAGACGTGCCTTATATCTTTCTACATTTCCCTTTGTGTCCCGTTTGGTTCTAAATACCCATTTAGAGCCAATAGGTTTTGCACCTTTGGGTAGTGTAACAAGATCCCAAACATCATTGTCTTTCATGGACTTAATTTCCTCGTTCATGGCATCAATCCACTTTTGAAAATTAGGACTTTCCATGGCCTGATGGAAGTTGATAGGATCATTATCTTCTAATATTCCAGCGTAATCCTCGTGCTCCAGAAGATACAAAACGTAGTCATCTGGAATTGCACTTTTCTTTTCTCTAGCGGATCTTCTTAATGGCGTAGGTTCTTGAGGTGTTTGAGCTTGTAATTGAGTTTGGTCTTCCTGAATGACCGACTGATCCTGAATAGGGACATTCACAGCAATGTCTTCGACTTCATCATTATTCATGATAGCCATAGGAAGGGAAATTGCTTCCTCTTCAAAGACAATGTCTCTAATCTTATCTTCTCCCCCAAACTCAATATCCTCAAAGAACCGGGCATTATCCGTCTCAAAAAATGTCCTGTTAGTGGGATTGTAAAATTTATACCCCCGAGATCTTTCAGAATATCCAACAAAATAACTACTAATTGTTCTGGATTCCAACTTCTTTTCATTCGGCTTATAAGGCCTTGCTTCCACTGGACAACCCCAAATGTGCAAATGCCTTATACTGGGTTTCTTTCCAGTCCATAACTCATATGGGGTTTTATTAGTAGCTTTAGTTGGAACTTGATACGGGTTAGTCGCGTCACCGATATCAAAATAATCCTAGATTACTACTAACAGGTAGTCAACGGTAAGTAGGGTCGATTCCACAGGGAGGCAAGTTGAAAATTATATGCTAGTCAATTAATCTAACGAGTCACGATTATAATTGGTTGGGTGAACTAACAGTATCCTAAAATTACAGAAATTAATTAAAAAGATAAAAAAAATGAACTAGAAAAATCACCAGAGTTGTCGGATCACTACGATTAAAACAAGCAAACATGCGATTTCCAAATAATCGGTTAAGATGAATTAAAGAATATCGACACGGTCCTCTCGGATCACTAGTCATCCTAGAAGTCACCTAACGGGCTCTCGCTACGTATTAGGGATTTCTATCGATTACAACGAGTCTAATCCGTTCCCGGGCTTTCGCTACGTAGGTCTGGAGTTACGAGATACAAATAATCAATTACGGCCTATAATTAATTATTCGTCGTTATAATGTTGCAAGAGCGATTTAACTCGTAAAGGTCGATTATTCAGTTATCACATACAAACTCAATTCAATTCGCAGTTCACCTAAACTCTTACGGAAGATTAGCTAAACATATTTACAGTAATCCTAACAAAATAAAACATGATGAAGGATGAAGGAGGATGAGAAAAAGCTAAAAATAAAAGTGGATAAAAGTTACAGGAAACAAACCGAAGGAAGAAAAAAATAAAAGTTACAGTAAACTAAGACGGAGAGAGGTTAGGGAAGAAGAAGGAATTACCGAAATTGGAATAACTAATTAGAACAAAGACGGAGAATAATAATGAAAACCGAGTCTTGATTGAAAATAATAAATACTGAAATTGTGCGAAATACTAAATATTTACAGTAAACTACAAACTAAAACTAAACTAAAGATGAAGATGAATGATGAGAGGATTACGGAGGAAGAAGATCGATGAAAGAGGTGCGATGAAGAGATGATCAAGATCCTAAAATTAAAGCTTTATTTATACTGCTCAAGCCCTCCATAACTGTTGCTTTCTTTCCTGCTATCTTCAATTCCATTAACTAGGTAGTGGGAAGAACTGAAGAGCGTAATAGGGGGAGTAATGGGTAACGTCAACTGAATTAGTCTTGGAGTGGTATCCCATCCTGCAGACTTGGATTTTAGGCTGGTAGACTTGAGATCCAAGTCTGCAGACTGAGTTCAATCTAGGCTTCCAACGGACTTCTCCTCAGTCTACGAAATGTCTGCTGCACTTTCTCAGTCTATAGACTTGTTTCCCAGTCTATAGACTTGTGCTTTCTTACTTTCTTCCTTCTTCTTGGTCTACAGACTCAGTCTTCTTAGTCTATAGACTTCCTTCCATCTTCTTAGATTTCATACAATGAATCGGTTTTAGAGCTTTAACCATTTTTTACGTAATTTCTAGCTCTTTTAACTACTCGGTCTCGATTAACTGCAAAACAACAAAAGAATACCCGAGTAGCACATATGGGAGAAAATAACTTAATTCGACTCCTAAAATTTATAAAACGACACGGAAATGCGTGCCAAAATAGGTGAAAAATCGAATAGAAATGGCACACATCAAATCTCCCCAAACCGAACCATTGCTTGTCCTCAAGCAATCAAACACAAAATCTATGGGAACGGTATACAACTCAAAGCTATTTACCCCAACTAGACTCGCTACAAAAACTAACTCAAGCTAGCGACACTTCGGAAACATGAACTGACTCAAACTATGGCATAATCAAAAGAATAACAGTGAACCGTCAACCTTGCTAGGCTCGTCATTGTCGGACTCTCGTGGTTACACTCTACTCTCATGAAGGGTATATGGAATATAAATGTGAGATAGAGAGAAAGAAAGACACTCGCCTAATTGCCACCTATAATCACATGCATGCAATCTAATGTGATGACAATCTCTACCAATCATTTGCGCATTCTAAATAATCGAGACTAAAACACATATCGAGGCAAATAACGGTGAAATGGGATATGTAAGTGATGGGTAAGAAGGGGTTATAATTTTGAGAATGTGGAGTTAATAGTCGAGCTAGACAATCCAAACTTCCAAATTACATCATTAAAATACCAACCACAAAAACGATAAAATCAACGTCGATTAAAGACGATATGCACCATATCATGCTTATTTCACCCAAGTCGATTCCATAATATTATCGCAATGAAGTATCGGAGTCGACAACTCAATTCTTTTTCCACTTTTCTTTATTCTTTTTCTTTTTTTTTTTACTTTTTTTTCGCTTTTTTTTTTCAACATATATATACAAGAACCGAAACATATATATACACCAAAACGACTTATCTCAACAAAACATCAATATCACCATGACTAGCTCGACTAGGGTAGGCAATTTAGGATTGTGGTTAATATTGTGATGAAGGGATACATCGATTTTTTTTATTGAATTAATTAATGGAAAGGAAAATAAAAAGGGAAAAATGAAAGCCTCAATACATGCTATAGTTACGACCTGAATGCACAAAGACTTAAGAGATGGACTTCACACTTATGCAAATTGATGTTACATGCGAAATAAGGAGAACTACTCTCATTCTTAAATAGACCGATCATGGATGTCATCGGTTTCATATGGCTCTAAACCTCAGAATTTAAATAGTTTGCCAACAATTTAAGCCAAGTTTATTCATTTACTGAAATTACAATCGAGATATGCCATAACTCAAGACTCGATCAAGTAAACTAAAGTATCACTAAAATGAGAAAGTTAATGAAACGAGAAAAGAAAAGGCAAAAGCATTTTCATCATTGTTGCTTAACCCGCTCCAACACCTAATATGACTCAAAAAATGAAAAAAAATGAAAAAAAATGCATGCTGAAATGCAGAAAATATGCAACTAATGCAAATTAGTTACCCTCCCCAAACCGAACAATACAATGTCCTCATTGTATACACAAAATGGACAACAGCATAGGGGAAAAATAACTAAATAAGCGTATCTAAAGAGCGAGAGACAGAGAGATACCGAATATGTATGAGGTTCCCCAAACCAGACTCAAAGTATGGTCAGATTCTGACTAGGACGACCTCAGTGTCTACCTCGATTCCCGTGCTCGCTTGGTCCGACTCAACATGCTCGACCTCTGTTCTAGGTCGCTTAGTTTGTGACTTCTCGTGTTCCACTGTACCTGAAAAATTCAGAAAACAAACACGGAAACACGTAAAATCATAAACATACCTATAATCCCAGGAATAAGTAAAATCCAAACCCGAAACTTGACACTCGAAATGTGTCTCGGACGCTGGGCACCCAGAATTTAACCCTAATAGACTCACGAATCAGCAACCCAACTGGAAGACGGAGGGACAGGCGGGGAGTAACGAACAGCGACGGTGGAGGATGTGGGCTGACGGCCGGCGGTAGATGGTCGCACGGAGGACAGGCGCGAGGGGGTGATAGAGGCAGGAGAAAGGTGAAATGAAGGAGGCGGTGGATCGGCAGGTGGAGAACTGAAGGTGGAGGGCGAACGAAGTGAAGGCTGTGGACGGAGGGATGGCTGGCGAAGGGTGGTGGTGGGTGGCAGAGGATGGCGAAGGGAGGAGGAGTATGACCGGAATCAGGCGAGGAATTACGGAGGCAGAGTGGCGGCGTGGTAGACGGTGGCAGGAGTAGGAGTGTGGTGGAGGAGATGGCGAAGTCCGGCAATGGATGAAGATGAAGGTTGAAGTGATGGTGAGGAGCGGCGAAAGGACGGAGGAAGTGAACGGAGGCAGGAGGTGCGGTGGTGGAGGGCTACGGGGCAGCGGCAGAAGAGGGTGGGGTACAGAGATGAAGGTTAGGGTTGGGATTTGATAAGTTGGGTAGGGTGGGTATGGTGAGTCAGGTAGGGAGTAGACTGGGAAGGGGAAATAATGGGTCGAGTCTACTGGGTAAGGGTGGGGTTAGACAGGGGTCTGAGTCGGGTGGGGTGAGTCTATAGACTGGGGTAGACGAGTCTGGAGACTGGGATGAGTCTGTAGACTTGGGATTGGGTAAGATAAGTCTAGACTTGGGTGAATAAGTGTAAAGACTTGGGTGAGTCAGTAGACTTGGGTGAATGAGTCTAAACACTGGGATGTTCAGTCTGTTATACTTCACTAGACTCAGCCGCTTACTAATCCTGCATACCAACTTGACATGTTATCAGTATCCTCATTCTCACTCGCTAAAATTAATGTAACTACTTTATTCGAACTCAAAAATAAAATAAAAATAAAAATACTCGGGTTGCCTCCCGACAAGCGCTGGTTTTTACGGTCCCGCACGACCTTGATTCGGCCACTTCATCATTTTATTTTAAAAAACGAATCAACGCCCTCAGTAGCATGTCATATTCCCGAGCGTAAGAAATATGAAAACAGATATAAGTGCATGATAAGATGTTAGTAACAAATATAAGAAATATGGAACGGGACATCTCATCACGGGCTGTAAGACCAATTTCCACCTGAAACACTGAACTAATCCTCTTGTCAGCAAAACATAAGGAATCAATGTTAACCTCAGAAATCAAATTGTCAGTGTTCATAGAAAAATGGTCAAGAATTAACGGAAGTGGGGCCGACAAACATGAAGGAGGAAAAAGAAGCGGAATGGAGGGAACAAAGGACAAAACCTTAGAAGAAGAAAGGATAACGGGCAAGGAAATCGATGACTCCTCTACAATGTCGTCCTTAGACTCGTCCCATCGAACCTCAATATTTTCCTCGAACGTGTCATTATCGTATTGATCCCACTTGACCTCAAGTTCCGAATCAAAAGGTTCCTCACGAACCTCATTACATAGATTCTCGCAAAATGGTTCCGCGAGACTCGTGTCATAGCTTCCATCACAACCTGGTTCACAGTCAAAACAAGGATTCTCAAAAATATTCACATCACTAGTCTCACCTACGGGTTCATCACTAGGCAAATAAAGTGAAAAACCGGGTTTCACACTTTCTTCAGCTAGCCAATCGAAGTAATCTACTGCCTCGTCATAGGATTTGCTTTCGAAATCCTTACATGTCGAATATAAGTAGGCCTTAGTAGACTCCGTCATACCCTTCAAAACGGTAAGAACAAGTGTTTCATTAGTGAAATATTTGCTTTTCAGAGAGCCAAGCCAACTGCAAAACCGTTGTATGTAAGCTCCAAAAGTCTCATCGGACTCCTGCGGAAAATCTACAACAATTCTCATGGAAACAGTGAGATCGGTCTCAAAGAACAAGTATTCCTCGAGACAAGAGATAAAGTAATTAACTAACAAATAATATTGCGTCGCCTCCCCGGCAACGGCGCCAAAACTGATACGGGTTAGTCGCGTCACCGATATCAAAATAATCCTAGATTACTACTAACAGGTAGTCAGCGGTAAGTAGGGTCGATTCCACAGGGAGACAGGTTGAAAATTATATGCTAGTCAATTAATCTAACGAGTCACGATTATAATTGGTTGGGTGAACTGACAGTATCCTAAAATTACAGAAATTAATTAAAAAGATAAAAAAAAATGAATTAGAAAAGTCACCAGAGTTGTCGGATCACTACGATTAAAACAAGCAAACATGCGATTTCCAAATAATCGGTTAAGATGAATTAAAGAATATCGACACAGTCCTCTCGGATCACTAGTCATCCTAGAAGTCACCTAACGGGCTCTCGCTACGTATTAGGGATTTCTATCGATTACAACGAGTCTAATCCGTACCCGGGCTTTCGCTACGTAGGTCTAGAATTACGAGATACAAATAATCAATTACGGCCTATAATTAATTATTCGTCGTTATAATGTTGCAAGAGCGATTTAACTCGTAAAGGTCGATTATTCAGTTATCACATACAAACTCAATTCAATTCGCAGTTCCCCTAAACTCTGACGGAAGATTAGCTAAACATATTTACAGTAATCCTAACAAAATAAAATGTGATAAAGGATGAAGGAGGATGAGAAAAAGCTAAAAATAAAAGTGGATAAAAGTTACAGGAAACAAACCGAAGGAAGAAAAAAATAAAAGTTACGGTAAATTAAGACGGAGAGAGGTTAGGGAAGAAGAAGGAATTACCGAAATTGGAATAACTAATTAGAACAAAGACGGAGAATAATAATGAAAACCGAGTCTTGATTGAAAATAATAAATACTGAAATTGTGCGAAATACTAAATATTTACAGTAAACTACAAACTAAAACTAAACTAAAGATGAAGATGAATGATGAGAGGATTACTGAGGAAGAAGATCGATGAAAGAGATGCGATGAAGAGATGATCAAGATCCTAAAATTAAAGCTTTATTTATACTGCTCAAGCCCTCCATAACTGTTGCTTTCTTTCCTGCTATCTTCAATTCCATTAACTAGGTAGTGGGAAGAACTGAAGAGCGTAATAGGGGGAGTAGTGGGTAACGTCAACTGAATTAGTCTTGGAGTGGTATCCCATCCTGCAGACTTGGATTTTAGGCTGGTAGACTTGAGATCCAAGTCTGCAGACTGAGTTCAATCTAGGCTTCCAACGGACTTCTCCTCAGTCTAAGGACTGTCTGCTGCACTTTCTCAGTCTATAGACTTGTTTCCCAGTCTATAGACTTGTGCTTTCTTACTTTCTTCCTTCTTCTTAGTCTACAGACTCAGTCTTCTTAGTCTATAGACTTCCTTCCATCTTCTTAGATTTCATACAATGAATCGGTTTTAGAGCTTTAACCATTTTTTACGTAATTTCTAGCTCTTTTAACTACTCGGTCTCGATTATCTGCAAAACAACAAAAGAATACCCGAGTAGCACATATGGGAGAAAATAACTTAATTCGACTCCTAAAATTTATAAAACGACACGGAAATGCGTGCCAAAATAGGTGAAAAATCGAATAGGAATGGCACACATCAGAACTCTGTTAAGGATATATGCTGCAGTCTTAATTGCCTCTCCCCAGAGTGATTCAGGTAAATTAGTATGACTAATCATACTTCTTACCATATCCTTAAGTGTCCTATTACGCCTTTCAGCTACACCATTCATGCTAGGTGACCCCGGCATAGTGTACTGCGGAACAATTCCACACTCATCTAGGAATTTGGCAAATGGACCTGGACGTTGTTCACCTGATCCGTCGTATCTACCATAGTATTCCCCACCACGGTCAGACCTAACGGCTTTAATCTTTTTCTCAAGTTGGTTTTCAACTTCAGCTTTAAATGATTTGAAAACGTCTAATGCTTGAGACTTCTCGTGAATAAGAAATAGATAGCCATACCGAGAAAAATCGTCTATGAACGTGATGAAATATTGTTGACCATTCCAAGCGGGATTAGGAAATGGTCCACAAATATCCGTATGAATTAGTTCTAAGACTTGTAGCTCTATTGGAATCTAATCTCCTTTTGTTTGTCTGTTTTCCCTTGATACAATCAACACAAAGTTGAAAATCTGAAAAATCAAGAGAATCGAGAATTCCATTTGACACAAGCTTTTCAATTCTTTGTCTCGAAATGTGTCCTAAGCGCTTATGCCATAACGAAGCAGAATTCTCATCTGTTAACTTTCGATTTGTACCTCTAGTAGTCGTATGTAGGGTTTCATTATATGAAGCAATAGTATCTAGCATATAAAGCTTATCAAAATACGACAAAGTACCGGTTCCTATTACATTTGTATTTAGAGAAAGACTAAACTTATTATTTCCGAATGAACAAGAGTACCCTGATTTGTCTAAAACAGAAACAGAAACTAGATTTCGTCTGAAAGATGGTACGACAAAAGTTTCATCTAAATCCAAAAAAGGAACCGGTCTTTAGTAGTAATCTAAAAGTCCCTATTGCTTCAACTTCAACCGACTTCCCATCGCCCACAAAGATGCGTCTTTCATCATCACTTGGCGTTCGGTAGTGAAGGCAACCCTGCATAGACACACTTATGTGAGTAGTAGCACCGGAGTCTACCCACCAAGTATGAATAGGCACTGAAGCTAAGTTAACCTCAGAAGAAACTAAACTGAGAAGTGTACCTTTCTTTGCACGCCAATTATGATAATTGGAGCAATCTTTCTTTACATGTCCATCCTTCTTACAAAAGAAACATTTAATAACCTCCTCAACTTTATCAGGTTGTTGTTTCTTTTGTGAAGGACCAACTGCAGCAACCTCATTATTTTTCCTCTTTCTGTGTCTGTCCTTTGATGTACCGACTAAGTGAGCACTTTCTGTCTTTTCTTGCCTCAACCTCTCTTCCTCTTGTACACAATGAGAAATGAGCTCATTGAGAGTCCACTTCTCCTTCTGACAGTTATAACTTATTTTGAATTGATTAAACTGTCCGGGAAGAGAAATTAAGACCAAATGCATGAGCAAATCATCAGATAGCTCTAACTTTAGTGCCTTTAGTTTTGAGGCAAGATGAGACATGGTCATTATGTACTCCCTTATATTTGCTTTATTACCCTTATACCTTAGGGAAATTAGGTTCAACAAAGTTTTACTTATTTCCGCCTTATCATTTTTAGCAAAACGCTTCTCAATTTCCTCAAGAAACTCCTTAGCATCGACCTGATCAGACACAGAAGCCCTAAATGATTATGGAATTCCTCGCTTTATGATCATAAGACACATGGGATTAGAACGTTCCCACTTCTCATATTTCCGCTTTTGCTCCGCGGTACTCGCATCCGTAGGAGAAGCAGGTTTTGTTGTTCTTAACACGAGGTCTAGATCCATGCATCCGAGAACAATGCTTACATTTTCTTTCCATTCCTTAAAATTAGTGTCATTCAGTAACGGAATGGAGTTGATGCTAGCAGATATTAATGATGCGGCATTAGTAACTGAAAACAAAACAAGCTCATATTAGATCTTTATTATAAAGATTCAAACAATGTTGAGGCCCATCACAAAGTACCGAGTACAACATTAATATTCAGTCTTTGGACAAAATATCAACTTGTAAGTTAGTACTTCCTTTAGTGGTAGATAATCAAATATTGACAATAAAATCCTGTCAAATAATAAAATAATCTTTGGACTAATTTATCATTCACATGGAAAACTCAAAAAATCGTCACATATTTGTTACCACCCATGTATACATAACTCGGCCAAATAATATTGATCGTCTTTTGGGACGGTTAATATTCGCATGAAATATATATACACAATCATCCAAAATTCATTACAATAAAATCTATGTAAGAGAATCCGCTTTGGCGAACTTTACTTACTTCAATTAAATCGTATCAAATATTAGACATATATACTATAGTTGTCTGAACTTATATATATTAACAATTTATCCCAAAATTGTGAAGCTCAACCCAAAACTTCACATTTTATGATCAATTCATGTGGAATACTTAACATGCAACAATGATTTACGATATGATTGAACAATGAAACTAGCATGCATGTATGCCAAAAATAATGTTCAATATAATGTATGCCAAAATCTTGATCATCAAATACAAAATATCATAAAACTTGTTGCATGCAAAAAACTTGATCATCAAAATAAAAAACATCATAAAAGTAGTTGCATGCAAATATTTTGATCATCAATTAAACCAAATCACAAAATTAGTTGCATGCAAATATACACATGGATCATTAAGACCACATCAAACACATGCATGCAAAAGAAAGTTGAAAAATCAACAAAAAAAATGACATGCATGAGTAATTTTAATACTTATTAACTTGATCTTTGTCATAACTAATCATTTTATACAATAATATAAAATGAAACAAAGAAAAACATGTAATGAAGAATCTCTACAAAATAGGTAGACATGCCAACACAACATGCATGCACAATCTTGATCATGTTCTTATTAGTGTGATCAGTTAACTTGACATGCATGATAAAAATGACATGATCGAAGACCCCCAAAATGAGATAAACTCAACAATTCTCGATAATACTTACATGATTGGCTCTGATACCAATTGTTAGTCTTTATATAGTTATTAAATTATCATGTGTATTATCAAGAATTAAAGATAATGGATATGGAAAATGTTTACCTTGATCCATGATTGATTTCTTAATTAAGGTGGAAGGGAGGGTCTTCCTACTCTAAACCTCTCACTATTATTTTCTCACTAAGTTGATGGGTTTGCTTAGTTAAGTGGTGAGAGGAATGAGTTGGGACCAACTTACTATTTATAGAAGTTCTAGCCTATTAGGCCCATCAAATAATAAGGTAGAAATAATATAAGGTATCTACACATATTAACCCATATTATAATTTAGATATCATAAGCTTTATATACAATAGTTGATCACTTAAGTAAGCTACTTATAAGATGACTAAATACAATCATATGACCATACATGTAGACCCACATAGTAGTTATTTATATTTAACAATTCAATCGCCCCACCATTCGGGAAAATTTCTCCAAACTTTTGAAACAAGTTTCCCAAGTATGATCGGATCCTTTGCAAGCAATAAACTCCGGTTTACTTGTTTCGCCCGAATTGCCGTCCTCGATCGACTAACAAGGGTGACTACGACAGTCAGAGCGGTTTTCTGTTTTTCCATGACAGAACGTGACGTACCCATTCCTCTTGTAATAATTTCTTATCGTAAAGGCAAATCGTGTATGTGTCGAGACCCACTAGGATTTCTCGGACCCTTTTTTGCTCGTGTAGGACAGAAAAGCATCACATCCATTTAAGTCGTTCCATGATTTCCCGGAAATAGAAAATAACTTGTCATCCTCGATTCTCCATGTGGGTAATACTTAATCCATGGAGTAATCGGTAAATTTTGTAATCTTCAAAAAAATTGTGGCGTAACAATGACAGTACCGTGGAGATTCGAATTCCAAGTGCGTGCTATGTGGAAAAAATTGTTTTTACGACTTACGGAGTACAAGATTTTTAATAGGGATTCACACAAAACAAAACATTTGGGTTGCGTTTGGGTACTCGGAATTGATTTGAATATCAAGAATTCAATTTCTGTATTTGAATTTCTAGAATTCAAATCTAAATTCAAATTGAAAACGGTGTTTGGGTACCCTTGGATTTGGATTGAATTTCGGGTGGGTGAAGTCGGGTCAAGTTCACCAATTTTTATTTTTTTAAAATTTTTCATTAGAAAAATGTAAATGTTCAAATACGAAAAAAAAAAACAGATACTACGACAAAATTATGCAAAAAAACAAAGAAACGACAAGTGACGGAATTGAAATGACTACCCATGAATTTGAGAAAACTAAATTTGAACTAGGTTGGATTTGGTTAAAATTTCAAATCCAAATTCCAAGGTTTCCAAACATTCAAAATATTTCAAATCCGAAATTCAAATCCAAATCCAAGTTCCCAAACATGTCATTGGCGAATATTCCCCCAATTCTTGGTTTCCATGATCATCCATCTGTCACGACATTCGCCATTAACGCACCTCCAAAAGAGCTGAGCTTCACCACTCCTTTCTGTAACCTCCAAATTCGACTGCTTCTGTCTCTATTCCACACATTTGTTGTATGCATTTCTTCTCTTCTCTACTCTACTCTCCTTCTTCCTCTATGAGCTTATATTTACTCAATTATTCGTTTAATTATGAAGGTAACAGTAATTATTCAAGGTTATTAGTCGGAACAATTTCTTCATTGTTTTCCTTTTAAATTCATTTGTCTCAGATTAGGGTTTTGCCCCTTGTGTTGTACGATGGATAATGTTGATTGTGAATTTGTGACTATGAGCTTGGTTTACTAAATTAGTGAATCGTTCACTTGTGAGGCGAGTTCAACCTGACTTAAAACTGGAAATTACCAATTAAACTTAGATGAGTTATCAAATTTTTTTAATTTAGGAGCTAAATGCTTAAATCAGTTGGGCTGATGCCTTCTTACCAAACAATTTGTGTTTGATGATTTACGAGTTTGTTTCTCGTGAATTCTATGCCTCATTTTGGTTGGTGACTGAGTGACGAATTATGTAGGTATCACTACTACAAATAAGATTAAAGAGGATGGTTGGATAAGGAACCGTCCTTTAGGTCGACGTCCTATTAAATCAAATAGCGCGGTTTCAAGAAGGTCAAACCATCCTATTTAATTGCAGAACCGTCCTATTAAATTGTTTACAAATAGGACGGTTATGCCTTCAATCGTCCTATTTGTAAACAATTTAATAGGACGGTTCTGCAATTAAATAGGACGGTTTGACCTTCTTGGAACCGCGCTATTTGATTTAATAGGACGTCGACCTAAAGGACGGTTCCTTATCCAACCATCCTCTTTAATCTTATTTATAGTAGTGTATGTACCGAGTTATGTCCTGATAATAAGCCTGCTGGCAAAATGGAGGAACCATTTCAAAGGCTGAAACATTATGTACTAGGTTGATGTTATTAAACTGAGTCTGTGACACTCGGAACAAAGTTAGAAGCATTTTAATAGAGTTTGAAAGTTGTCGTGATCACATTTTGAGATGGCATGGACCGCATTTATGACACAATAACCGAGATAAAGGCAACACAATCAATTCCGAGATCACGTGCTAAATCTATATATTATATTAAAAAGGAAGCAAAGGCACTCTCCATGCTCCATACTTCCAATCCTCACTTCTTAAGGCACACACTTGACATGAGTTGATTGGCACAACCCTTCAACTTCTTCCTCATTTATTACTTAGAATCCAAAGTGAAGAAAGGGAGTTGAATGCATGATCAATGAGAAAGTTGGTTATTATGAGTTACAACCCTTCAACTTCTTCCTCCTTTATTATTTAGAATCCAAAGTGAAGAAAGGAAGTTGAATGCATGATCAATGAGGAAGTCGGTTATTATTAAATCGCCTGATCCGAAGATGTGTAGTCGTCGAGACAAGAATCTCCATGCTATAATCATTTGTTGATTATGAAATTGCTTCCTCATTGATGATGTAGAAAGCAAAGCACTCTCCATGCTCTATTCAACAAACGCTCAATTCTAAGGTAGGACACTTGGCGCGATGCGATTGGGTAGGAATTGAAAAGATGGGAGTTGAATACATAAAGTCGGTTATTATTAGTTAGGACCTTTCAACTTCTTTCTCATTCATTAGGTATATACTCCCTCCGGTTATTATTTTTCGCCCCACTTCATGAATATATGTGAGGAATATTTTAATGGAGTGGGGCGAAAAATAGTAACCAGAGGGAGTATTAAATAGAAAGCAAATCACTCTCCATGTTCTATTCAACAAATGCTCAATTCTAAGGTAGAACACTTGGCGCGATGCGATTGGGTAGGAATTGAAAAGACGGGAGTTGAATACATAAAGTCGGTTATTATTAGTTGGAACCTTTCAACTTCTTTCTCATTCATTAGGTAGAATCAAAGGTGAGGAACTCATCAACTTCTTCCTCTTTAATGATGTTGAATCCTAGGTAAATCAATCAAAGTCGGTTATTATTACTTACAACCTTTTAACTTCTTTCTAATTCATTAGCTAAAATGGTGAAATGTAAACTCTTTCAACTTCTTTCTCATTCATTAGATAGAATCCAAGGTGAGAAACTCATCAACTTCCTCCTCATTGATGATGTAGAATCCTAGGTAAAACAATCAAAGTCGATTATTATTGAAATGTAAGCTCTTTAACTTCTTCCTCATTGATGATGTAGAATCCTAAGTGACAAGATTCCTCAAAATATTTAGTTAAATAACAATGATAATGACATATTCAATTACGTAATGAATAAAATGATTCCTCTAAACATTTATTTTCACATTACTATACTAGCCGCATATAAATAACTCATGCACACTACTCTACCGATACACTCTTTTAACACCCAAGCTAAAATACGCGACACAATATTGCAACAAAATAATCAAACCACAGACAACAAAGGAAACAAATGACGCCAATAAGAACTACCATTGCAGGCTTGGTCCCCTCAAAGTCCAAATATCAGATAACAGCACTAGCCACAAGGATATGGCGCGTAACACCGAACAAAAACAGCTCCCCACTGTCGCTAGACATTGTGCTATTAGTCAAAGAGGTGAGGTCCCAACCCTTCAATTGGACAACCATTTTGATTCCCTGTCTATTTTTGCCGGTGCTAAAAAATTGTTGAACATTTTGTTTCATCTCATTCTGGCCAGGGAAACCATATACATGCAACAATACCCAAACGGTGGGTGACCTCATATGAAGGCGTGTTGCACGAGGGGAAAATTTACACCCTCCAACATTTTGAGGTGGCGCAAAATAATAGATCGTACAAACCAGTAAAAGAAAAACCACACATCATTAAGTACACCCCATTTACATCGATACAGGAGGATAAGGACCAAACTCAAAGTATTCCACTCCACAAATTCGAATTCCACCCACTCGACAAATTGGAAGAACACAACAACAAAAATGATTATTTGATAGGCAAGTACACCGACACATGCACTATAAAATGCAACAATTTTACTATCTAAACACTCTATTTGCCTATTCACTCTTTTTAACAACATGGTGCAGACGTTGTTGGCTTCCTGAAAACGATCGAGGAGAAAAGGGAGGTGCTAACAAAAATTGGTTGGACACATTTACGTCATATACAAATACAAGATGAAAGGTACCTTTACCACCTTCACCACGCATATAGCTACGTGTAAAGTAATTAACTTACCGCAATATAATGACTACATGCAGGGAAAAAATAGTGAACGTGACTTTATGGGGTGATGTGTCTAACTACATTACAGAAGAAGTTAGCCGGCAAAATGGACATGACATGATCGTAGTCATCACATCTACAAGAGTCATAAATTATGAAGGTAATAAACTTTTGTTTATCAACTTTTATCGTTCATCTTTTTGAATATATGCAAATTTACATGCTCGAGTCTGTCACATTTGATTATCAAAACCATGATCTTCAAAAAAGTTGTTCACTACTCCGTATTGTGTGATATGATAAAATAAGGCAACATAAACCTATGCCACTTCAATGCCAAGGAAAATGTTACATGTGTATGTGGATGCACATATTTTGACGCAGCAGCGTACTACCTGTACTTCTGTTTTCTCCTCTTTCAACCTTACTTCTACTCATCTACTACTACTGCTACTTCTGATTTCTATGCATTTCGGCTTAGCACTAAACAGTACTTCTTCATTCGTCTCGATTGTTTATAAACTCGTGGTTTAGTACGACTATACAAAGTTGAAAGGACAATAAAAAGGGGATGTAGGCTTAGTATTATGTTATTAACTTAGTTAAAGTGTATAATAAAGCCAAATATTATAATGTCACTTAATATTATGTAGGTATTATGTTAACGGTTTTTCTAACATGTCAAATGGACACGCGTTAATATGTTACTAACATAAATATTAGGTACCCGTTGAATCTTGATTTGCAGTCACATTGGAACCATTTTAAACTAATTGGTTTTAAGTTTTTTATTGTTACAAATCATATTAGTTAAATTGCTTTGATTTAATTACGGTTAGTCTAATCACATTTGACTGATCTTTTTACCTATAATAATGTTGCACATATCATACTTATTAACAAAGACTACAACACCGATGTAGGAGATTACCAATACAATCCACATATGGGACCATGGTCTTCCTCGACTTGGACTTGCCAGAGACTAGAATATTACTGCAAAGGTAACCGTTTGCCCCCACAATAAAAAATACGCACATGAACCATGTCCCCGATCTCACATATACTAGATTAGTCACATATTATTATTTGCGTTGCCATACCACCCTACTGGGACCAGGAACCCGTTCAAATAAGAGTCCTCGATGCCGAGGTCGCAGAAGATATGGTCACTTCAACCATTGCAGAGCTTCTACAAGCAGATGTCAACGATCAGGTAATGTCGACAGACATCGCATAGCTACTGATATGATATACCATTGAACATTTCCGATTAAATGAAACAATTGGAATAGAATGAGGTATACAAATGTCATGGAACGATAACAGAAGTAAGAACGAATGTTGACTAGCGGTATCAGTCTTGCACATCATGCCCCGCTGGAATTGACGAGGACGGAAAATGTCGCCAATGTAACGAACCAATACCCTACCCCAAACAAAGGTAAGAAAAAACACAAAAAAAATATAACTCACTGTACGGTATGTTAAACCTATCTACTGCTCCTAGACAATATCACAAATATGTTAATACCTACAACACAGGCACAGATTAATCACTACAATAGCGGACGAAATAGCATACACATCTTTAGTGCTTTTTGGAAGAGAAGCTGAGAAGATAGTCGGGAGACCAATCGAAGCATTACTAACCCAATATGAAAAGGTACGCACAACAAATAACACACCAACTACTCGAACAAATTTTAACTGTTTTGTCCTAACAAGAGAGCGAAAAACAGGACGGGGGAAAGGAGAAAGTATGTCTTACATACTCCAACAATGTGTCGGGAGAGAATACACCAAGAAAGTCAAGCAAGATTGGGATTACCAAATACAACTCCGAACGGGAACTAAAGTGTCAAAAAGTATTGCCGACGCCAAAGGACCCTCCAACTCCAACCACAGTGGAAATGGGGACAAAAAAACAAAGGTAATAACAACAAATCTTACCCAAAAACACCATCATCTTTTTACACACGAGACCATATACCCAAACAACTCCAATGTTTTCGCAGGAGCAACCACAACAAGACAACTTACAAAGTCAGCCTACAACAAAGTCCGACCCTCCGGTGAACACCTCAGCTAAAAATGAGAAGAGAAAGATAGACAAGGAGTAAGTTAATTATTATTACGTACACCAACTACAAGCAATTTTTCACTTATATTTCAGTAACGGAATTTCCACACCAAAAATGACTTACAGCTTCGAAGTGACGGCGAAAGAAGCATCCGTAGTGAAGGAAACAATAGAGAAAAGGAGGCCAAAAGTTGAAAAGACAAAATAGACCCCGACAGAGAAAAACACAGAAGAACAAGGGCATAATTTATGCAGATTACATATTGCAATTATTTTATAGTATACGAATTTTTTAATGTCTGTTTCTTCCTTAGACTGGATCATGTCAACTTCTTTCGTTCTTTATATTTACATGTCATGCGTCTTTTAGTAGCTTTGATGATTCGATCTTCGCAACATTTGCCTTATTCACAATTACGACACCCTTTACAAGCACGCGTCGTGACAACCACATGGAAGTTAGACAAGTAAATTAGTAATCACGTGCGGTGCACGAGCATGGCGACTAGTTGAGAATTATTACCATGATTATTGCTTCATCAAATTTGAAGTAAATACCCCTTTTAGGTTTATTTGTCTTCAGCTTTGTGGATGCCTAAAATGAATTGTATTGCCTCTCCTTTGGTCGCTTCAATATGCAGTCATATTTGGAGATGTTAATATGTACATGATCTGGCATACCCATTTTACTATTGCTGGAATTGGCTTTTCTATATAGAAAGATCCCCGTGTTTCTTGTTTTACACGAAGGGTTCATGTCTCAGAACCATTTGGGTGTCATATGTCAGACACAAGTCCTGGCCGGTTATAGTCTACTTTGAGTAAATAGAAAAAAATCTTGACTCACCTTGCTAAACTTAATTTGAGGTATCAGGCAGAATTTAAAACTTTCACACATGCAAACAAGAAAGTATTTATTTGTGCTTTATTTTCATCGTGCATTATAGAGAGGAAACCTTTATTAGTAATGCACCAAGTAGATAGTGGATCACACATTCTGATAATTTTCAAATCTTAATGTAATTGATTTCATACCTTATCCTTCCTACTTCTTTTTCCATTCAATTATTTATTTACGTAATATCAATTATTTATTTACGTAATGGATTGATGGTATCTCTAGATTGATCTACTTGTATTCGTTTTTCCTCTTTAGGATTGAGGCATGCCAGGACTGATCTACTAACTAGTGGTACAATATTTGTAATTAAAGTTTTGATTAACAAATCTAATTGAGAGTGGTGGAAAAGCAAAACTAATTTCGCACATTCTGGGAAAACAAAAAGTAAAAAAAAATGAAACACCAAATAATATGAGTACTGCGCCGTTCCATATATTAATACTCCATTATATATTCCAATCACATTAATTTCACTTACAGTAGGATTTGATTGCACCATACAGAAAGATGACGTACTATATTCCATAGTTAATACTATTCCCACCCTTCCATTTAGAGAGTATTTACTTATTTACTTAATTAATATTAGGATTAGGATTATTACTGCTATTCCCACTATACCCACCCTTCCCTTCCATAAGAGTATTAATTAATTTAATTAATTAATATTGACTTCTATTAAATACTTAATATTAGGACTAGGACTTATATTCCCACTATTCAAACCCTTCCACAGGGACAGATCTACCTTAAATTGGAGGTAACCCAAGTTGATCGCGAAATGATGCCGGTGCTTCAGCAGGTGGGCTATCATAGACAAACAGGTGGTCGGAATTTGCTTCGGCAAGGTCTTTCATTTGTGAGAGTTGAGAGAGGTCAGTCGGACGTCACTACTACAAATGAGCACTTGGGCCACGGTTGAATTCGTGGCAAAAGTGCTAAATTTTCGTGGCTAAAGTACTTTGCCACGGAAAGACCATCCGTGGCGCAAGTGGCCGTGGCAAACAAATAGCCACAGGAAAAAAAAAGTGGCAAGTATTGATTTTATTGCCACGGAGTCTCCCGTGGCTAGAATTAATTTTTTGCCACGGATTATCCCGTGGCTAATTATGTTTGTAGCAAAACATTTATTCCGGTGAAAAAATATATAATAAATTAAATAAATTAATAACCGTAAGAATTCTCTACCCCTATAGTAGTCACATCTGGAACAATTACTAGCTTTATAGCTGAGTCATTCGAATATTATCAAATATTATTTAATTCATCATACGCAGGAGGTCACCCATCTTAATACTACTCTCACTCAAGCACGCTTAACTGTGGAGTTCTTATGGCCAGCTACCAGAAATGAAATTGAACTTTATTGACATAATCATTGGTTTGAATTATTTTAAAGTGATGTTTTTTTTCACAAACTACATTTACTTTTGAGTAATTATTTTTTTTCCCAATGATTTACATATTATGACTAAAAAATTATAATTCCGAAAAACAAAAGAGTTTCGAAGTTGATTTTCGGACTCATGATTTCATTAATTTATCGATATTTCTATTTTAGTTTCTATTTTCCACGTTCTTTTATTGCTAGTTCTTTCGATATGTTTTTTTCTTTTCGTTATCGGTCATTATTTTATTTCATCAGTTTTTTATCCTCATTGAGTTTTCTCTTGCCTACTTCATGTTTTACCCAAATTTTATTTTTCATAAAGTAAATTTTATTTTAAATTCTTTTTTTAAAATATCTTCCAAATAATATTACAAAACAGTTATTGAATTAAAAAGTTGCCGATAAATTAATTTTGGATTTTCTCACTATTAGTCCTTAATTATTATATTTTCTTACTTGTATTTGTTAATTATTTGATTTTCCCTCTCTTTTTTTTTGAAAAATTATTTTGACTGGTTTTGAACTTAGACACAACTTTCTAATACATTAATCTTTCTTCCAAACCAAACAACTTGAAAGACAATTAAATCACAAAAATAATTATTGTTTTCACAGTCAAAGTTAATTCCATAAAAATATATAGACTGATTAGAGTTCTTAAATACGAATTTAGTAAATCAATTTTTTTCACAATGAAAATATTGTAAGAGAATCAATAATTTGGAAAAAAAATCATTCTCAGTCACTTTCTTTTTTATGTTTTTTTGTCTTAAAAAGAAGTGTATGTATTACATGTGAAAAAATTAATTAATTAAGCGGTAAAAATGAAAGAATCTTAAATAATATTAGACGTCTCAATGATGGATGATCAATCGCATGCTTCTTTTACTTGATATGCTATGTGGACTATGTAAATGTTAGTTGTTTTTCAAAAGTCATAGTTAAGATTATAGTATTTTAATAAAAACATGTTGTCAAATTTAAAAAAATCAATTACTTCAAAAATGATGATTAGTAAAAAAATCAACAAATTAGACAACCAAAGTTTTCTTGTATTTAATTTTACAAAAAATCAATTTTTTTTCTTAAAATAAACTAAATATAATAATACCAATTTTTTATTAATAAAATATTTTCAAAGTTAATAATTTTTTTTTTCATATTATCTTTAACTTTGAATTTTAATGAATTTTTTAAGATCAATATTTGACACTCGGCTTAACTTGAAAGTAATATGATTAAAGTTTGGAGAACCATTAGCCACATGCATTTATTAAATCTGTGGCTAAAAATTAATTTCGCCACGGAAGTATATTATGTCGTGGCTAAATAATATTTGCCACTGAACAAATTCGTGGCTAAACATATTTTTGCCATGGGTGTGGCATCTTTCGTGGCAAGATGATTATTGGCCACGATTTTAATAAAATTCGTGGCGCAAGTGAATTTTTGTCACGGAAAAAAATCTTCTCGTGGCATATTTTTTTTCCCAAGTAGCGATTCAAATTTTTCCCGTGGCTAGGTAAAATTTAGCCACAAATAACAAATTCCCGTGGCATAATTCGTGGCGCAAGTGCCAATTTGTTGTAGTGCGTATGATGATGGAAGATCCCAAGGTAGTGTACTTGATTGCCAAGTCGAGATGCTCTGGCTTGGTGACGGCGATGTGTTCCAGTCCCATCAGATAAGTTATTGACGTATGCTTTAACTCCTTCGTGCTTCGAATCAGTTCTTCAGCCTTGATGAACTGCGACTTAATATACTGTGGATTTCTCGGCTTATATCCCGCGAAGGAGCATGGCCCTGTGCCAAACATCATGTCCCTCCAAGACTTAGAGACGGCCTCCATCCTTTCAATCGTAGCTACCTGTGATTCCAAGTTCTCGAGAGTTGCAAGAGTCATTGCCTCGTTGGCGTTATGGAGAGAAATTGGCAACATAGCCCCAAACTTCTCTGTGATCTGATCGAGTCTTCTTTGTGACTCTGGTGGGGGGAGGGCAGGGAGGAGATGGGGGTGGGTTATCGGTCATTTTGGAGTTTTTCTTTTGTTTGGATTTTCTTTAGGGTTTTGGGGATTGGTATTGAGGCGGCAGTTAGTTTAGGTGTATATATATTTTTTGGATTTTTTTAGAGTTTTGGGGATGGGATTAGTATTGAGGTGGCAGTTAGGTACTTAGGTTTAGCTATGACTAGAGGTGACAATCGGGTCGGCCGGTTATAGTCTACTTTGAGTAAATAGAAAAAAATTTGACTCACCTTGCTAAACTTAATTTGAGGTATCAAGCAGAATTTAAAACTTTCACGCATGCAAACAAGAAAGTATTTATTTGTGCTTTATTTTCATCGTGCATTATAGAGAGGAAACCTTTATTAGTAATGCACCAAGTAGATAGTGGATCACACATTCTGATAATTTTCAAATCTTAATGATACACTTACACGCGGTGTATGGGATTTTCATACACAACCAACTATATCGCGCCACGTGGCAAACCAAAGGTGATTAGTTTAGGGTTAGTTTAGTAATTTTGCATCTTCGGTTAATTGTTAACCTAAGTGTAGTTAACCTTATTTTGGAAACTTTTTTATTTTGCATTTTTGATTAATTTAAAATATACCATTATATAATATGATTACATTTTTGTGTTTTTTTAAAATTTTGATCTATTATTATTATTATTATTATCATTATTATTATTATGCTTATTATAAATAAGCGAATTTTATTGAAGAATCAAAATACAGTTTTTAAAAAAGAAAAAAAGAAAATATATATAACGTATATATATTATTATTATTATACATAACGTAAATATATTAAAATAAATAATTAATAGTTAAAAATTTTGAAAAAAAAAATATTGAAATTTTCGAAAATAAAACTATATTAAAATTTTCTTTGAAAAAAAAAATGTTGAAATTTTCGAAAATAAAAGTATATTAAAATTTTCGAAAAAAAAAATATTGAAATTTTCGAAAATAAAAGTATATTAAAAATTTTTCGAAAAAAAAAATATTAAAATTTTCGAAAATAAAAGTATATTAAAATTTTCGAAAAAAAAAATATATTGAAATTTTCGAAAAAAAAGTATATTAAAATTTTCGAATATAAAAAAAATAAAATTACTAAACATATATAAATATTGTAATATATTAATATCTTTCACAAATAGGTAAATATATAGAAAGTTAACTAATTAAATTAATTGCAATGTTAACAAATAAGGAATATTTTCAATTAATATTTTATTTCATTCCCTTCTATATTTGTAGAGATCTTTAAATATTTTTGTGTAATCTTTTTATAATGGAACATATATTTGTAATTAATATTTTTTTAGATATGTAATAAAACATGAGTATAACCCAAAAATTAATTAAAATTTTCATAAGAAATTGAGCTTATTAAGAATCGAACCCTAGACCAACTGACAATGACTTTATGACTTCATGTATCAGCCATTACACCACTGTACCTTTACTGATAACAAAAATGTCATTCAACTTAGTTATCATGTTGATCTCGTATTTTTGGATACGTAACAATCCACTACGATCATCGCTTAAGCACGATATTTTACATAAAATATTTATCAATTTACTTCGATCACTGCTTAAGCACAATATTTTATTATAAACTAGGTACGTCACCCGTGAAATTCACGGGATTATCCGCTTAAAAATCGCATGCCCTGGTTTTTGTAAATCATCCACCAAGTTGTTTCGTGAATGTATATACGTAGTTGTTGTCTCAAATTACACGTGGATCGATTTCTTATTTAACGGAATTGGAGATAGTTGAAATGTAGTTTCGATTGCAATAATTGGATAATGGAAATAGTTCATAAAGTGGGTGGTTACAAGCAGAAGTTCAATCTAATTAAATAGTTCATTGGCAGTATTGAAATTAAGAATCAGTGTGGCGGTTTTCCCTTTTCTTTGCCGGTGTTTTGATAGGTGTCGGGCTTCTTGGACGCTTTCCTCCATTGCTTTTGCTCCTGTACTCAAATTTGTTAGTTGCGTTGCCTTTTTTTGGTGGTAAAAGAAACTTTATTTAATTATTCGTCTAATTTGATTGACCTGTCTTCATTGTGCGGTGGGTGTTCCATTTGGGCTTGTTCAATTTCTTTTGAGGTTGTTTCCTTTGGTCCACCTCCAGAAGCCTGATTCTAAATATGTTTTCAAAAGTGTTAAATGTTAAGTGTACGATGTTCACCTACTTTTATGTAGTTGGGCACCTTTTTCGTTTGTTGTTGAGACACACTTACTTCTTCTAATATATTGTTGGCGATGTAAGTCCTTAGAACCTTTAATTCTCTATCTTGGCCGTAGTTGTTTGTTCCTATCGCGACCTTAAATGTGAAAAACTTGCCAATACAACTCTGTAGTATGTTGTATACTCTTTGTTTTCCGTCGTCCTGTAATTTTTTAGAGTGGTTGAGTTGTCATAATGTGGTGAAAAATTAGTATCATTGGTATATAAGTTGACTGGGAGAAATGTTGAGCCAAGTGTACGTGTACCTTCTCGTAAATGTCCAATAGTTTGTCTATTGGTTGCCCAATTATTTTTTCCGCCTCTTTATCAAAAACGACGATACTTGCTTCACTGTCCCCGTCTGATAATGTCCCGATGATTCTGTACCTGTAATTTTTCATTTGGTAGTATATTTTTTTTAGAAATGTTGCATTTGTAGCATAAAGACACCATTTTAATCTTGCTTGAGTTTTATTTGGTACCTTTGAGTTGGGTATTGTATCTGCTGTCGACATTTGTGACAATAGTTGTCGGTTCCAAGTCCCTTCCTACACGTCGGACATGAGATGTATCTCCATTCAATGTCGGTCCTAATGTCAACTATTTGTCCGTGACACGTGTAGGTTGCTTTCTGTGCGTTGGATTGGGTCCGAACAAAAGTTTCGTAATATTTCATTTGAGTTTCTGTAAAATTTTATATAGTTATTGTAAATGTTATCTTACCATGTCCGTGATCTCCATCTCCTTGAGCTCCTTAATTGGTTTTCGATTGGCTGTCATTGTGTCCTCAATTTGTTGTTGTATGGTGTTTTGGAGGTGTTCAACTGATTTTGGAGATGTAACTCTGCATTTATTTTGAAAATAAATAGTTTTTTTATAGAGTAGTTAGTTTCTAGCAAATGCTTTGTGTGTGGAGTTACCTTTCCAATAACTCTCTTGTTTCAGGTATGTCCATGTCTATATACACTTTTGTTCCGTGAGTGCTCTGTAGTTGGTATTCATCTGCATTGAAAGTGAGCAGGTTTAGTAACATATAGAGAATAAATTTGTGGGAGCTACTTCTTACCGTTGTATAGGACAACTCTTGTTGAGGTAATGATAATTGTGTTAGGCTTGCCGGATTCTGTTGTGAAGATTCCGTCAACGTATTTGGTTGCCTTTCCCCATAATGTGACCCTAATCTTATTGTCCCTATACATTGAACATTGTAGGCTTAAATATCAATGCATAATCGAATAAAGTTTACGACAAATACCTTTAACATGAAATCTCACCTCTCATCTTCAATGAAGATGTGGCGTATTTCTGTAGGTCCGTTTGTTGTCATAACGTGAGCCTTGTCCTCTATTCCCGTCAGAAGTCCTACGACATCTGCATGCATCTTCAAGTTAGTGTGTGAATGTGAACACTCTAATTAGAAGTAAATTTATGTAATTTGGGTTAGGTACCTATCAAGTAGTCTGTTTCGTTGCTTCTTTCCTCAAGCAGATGCAGCGGATGAAATTCAAACTTATACATTGGAATATGTTTCTCGTTTTGTGGTGACTCGAGGACAGAAGTGAATGGGGTGAACTTAATAATGTTTTCATTTGTATTGACGGGACGATATCCTCTTTTATTTTTTTCGACATCAAAGTGCGTTAGCTTGTATACTTGACCTTCTTGAAGTAGTTCCTTGAAACTGTGCATCCATTTTCTATTGATAGTTGCTTGTATATGATCGCCCTGTTAATTGATGGTTCCCATAGACGTCAGTAAATATTTGGGTAAATTGTATTGTGGTTGGTAAGATAATATTTTATACCTGTGCATCTAGGAAAATCACATCTAGTGACACGGGAATGTCATTTGCCTTTGGTGTCACATTCCACATCCTAGTTGCTCGAGCGATTATTTGGTAGCGGGATTTGGATGGCACCATTGTTGCTATGTTCGTGGTAAGGGGAGCCATTTCCTTTTTTTTGTTATGTTCTTTTTGAATTGTGATTGTGTGATTGGTTTTGTGGTATTTATAGTCAGTTGTTGACTTGTGTGTTTTATTTTTGAGCACTCAAAGAGTCGCAATTTATTTCGATCTCTTTAGGTGGGTAATTAGTTTTTGTAAGATATGATTGTGTGATTGGTCTTGTGGTATTTATAGTCAGTTGTTGACTTGTGTGTTTTATTTGTGAGCACTCAAAGAGTCGCAATTCATTTCGATCTCTTTAGGTGGGTAATTAGTTTTCGTAAGATATGATATATATATATATATATATATATATATATGGGAGAAAAATTTAATAAGACTAAATCGACAAAGGGAAAAAATTAATAATAATAATAATAATAATAATAATAATAATAATAATAATAATAATAATAATAATAATATAAATAAAGGGTTGTTTGAGCCTTTAATATAAATTTTTTTAATAAATATGCCATGTGGTAAAAACTTAAATGCTAAAGTACCCTTTTATCTAGATATTCCTATGTAGATAGATTAATAATTTAATTAACAAAAATAAAATCTAGAAAACAATTTAATAATACTCCGTTATTTAAACAAAGAAAAATGAAAATTTTAAATTTTTTGATAAAAAATAAAGTAAAACAATCAATTTAATAATATGTTACGTATTTAATAAAGGCAAATGAAAAGATTTTGATGAAATTTAATCAATAAAAAAATTTAATAATAAAGACAAATGAAATTTATAAAACTAAAATAAAATTTAATAGACCAAATAATGAAGACAAATGAAAAAAATATATTGTATTGTATTGTATAAACTTAATGTGTGATTATACGGGTAATTAATTTTTGTAAAATATGGCATCCAAAGGTCAATACATTAACAAAAGAACTGCTTATTTATGCCTATATAAGATAGATAAAAGTGATTAATTAACTTATGTTATAGAGTTGATCCACTAAGGTATTGAGCGGCGGTGTAGGATCAGATCCCAAAGATAGTAAGTCTCTGTAATCGTCGTAGTATTTATACATGGTTTTAACTCTAATAAACAAATTATGATTTGATCGCCATGAGTGCTCCGTAGCGATAAATTTTGTAAAAAATTTCGCCTAAATCAATCATGGTGTCAATTCAATGTTGGATAATGGAGAAGATCGTAACCCCCGATTAATTTCATCATAATAAATTTCGGATATTATTATTATTATTATTATTATTATTATTATTATTATTAATCATGAAGTCAATTCAATGTTGGTTAATGGAGAAGATCGTAACCGCCGATTAATTTCATGATAATAAATTTCGGATACTATTGAAACGTTTTTTTTCGGACCATTTATTCTTGAGCATTCATGGATGATTATAGTATAGATGCTATTCAATGTTGAAGAAACAAATAGTCATAAACAAATGATATTGTCGATAGGCTTAGTTTTTGTAGCTGGCGCAGAAGTTTGATTTAATTTGTACTATTCAATTGAGTTAACCTCTAATTTATCCGTATTCTTATAAACTATGTATCCTAAGATGTTTGTTCGTATGATTGTGCGGGTAATTAATTTTCTTAAAATATGGTATCGAAAGAACAATATTGTATAAACTTAATGCATGATTGTGGACATAAAGTTTATTAAATGTGGGGTAAACGAAAGGGTAGAAACCGCCGCTCTTAATTCTATTTACATCAAATGTTACGATTGTAGACAAATTAATTTAACTAATAAACTGATTAATAATATCTTATGTAATAACATAGGCAAATGAAAAGTTTTTGATGAAATAATGAATCATTTAATTAATTATTTTTTGAATATATTTTTTAAAGTTTAAAACACTAAGTAAACTATAATTTTAATAAACAGTGCAACAAAAGTGTCGCGTCGCAAAAAATTTAGTATGGGGAGAGTCTTTTTTTAAAATTGATTCAGCATGGTAATTAAAGATTTTATTCAGAACAATGTAGATTAAACGAAGAGATCAATGAGTCGACAATTTTTAGTGAGATTCGTTAATATATGGTCGTAATATGTATAGATTTGAACTCTAATAAATAAGTAATGATATGATCGCCGTGAGTGCTCTGTACAGATAAATTTTCTATGTTTTGTTCGCCTAAATCAATCCTGAATTATAATTTATTCTCGATATTGTCATAGGTCCTATTTTTTAGGTTCTACCGTTTTCATGGATTTTATACTCTCTATGTTGTTTTTAATGTAAAAAATTAAAATGATGGGCTATTGTAATCATGAAGTCAATTCAATGTTGGATAATGAAGAAGATCATAACCGCCAATTAATTTAATTATCGTAATAAATTTCGGATATTATTGAAACAATGTTTGGAGATCATTCATTCTTAATTTTGTAAGAGTTTTGGATAGCTAATTGACGAAATGACGAATAGGTGGATCGTATTTTTTTTTCAGTGTTCGGTGTAAAGAATGAGATGGTGATTTTGTTTGAATTTTTTGTTTTCAAATGTTGTTTTGGTGTAAGTTGGTTAGTTAAAATATACTTCTTACATGAAACGAAAGATTGAGCCAAAATATATGGTTGATTATAGCATAAATGTTATTCAATGATGGACAAACGAATAGTTACAAACCGACGGAATTAATTTCATCAGCATAAATTATTCCCATTGGATTCCTAATTTTTATTCATGGGCTAGGAATACTTTGGCATCATCAACCGTTACGATACTATTGATAGGTTTAGTTTCGTAGCTGACACATGATTTTGCTTTAATCTATATTATACGATCTAGCTAACCACGAATCTATCCGTATTATTATTATTTTCTTATATGCAATGTACTGAGACATATTGATGTGCATGGGTACTATACTTTCGAATGACATGTTGCGTAAACATATTAAAATAAATTGCACGAAAAGAAATTGCACATCAATTGCTTTATTTGATGTTTTCATTTATATGCAATGAGTTTAATGTCTATTTAAATGTGTTTAATGTATATTGTATTTAATGTCCTTTAATTTGACACGAAAGTGTTTCTATTAAATGTATTAAATTACATTAGTAATTGATTTTTTTTTTTTGAGTAATACTCTTGTGTAACTAATATGTGTCATAATTCATTGATTATTTATATAAAGCATATTTCAAGCTAACTTTAAATAGCATGGGTCTTGCTTTCGTAAGAGTGCACCTTTTTTTTAAGCGAAAATAGTAAATTGTGTAATACAACATTTCATAGCAATAAAAACATCTGTGAATGTAAAAGTCAATGCTGATTGTTTGCCTTAATAAATTTATTTGTTATCATTAAGAAAAGTATTATGCCCTACATTATGAGGAATCCAAAAAAAATTAATATCAATTACTAATGTAATTAATTGCATTAGTAATTGAACAAAGCCTTTTCACTTACCCTTATGTAATTAATATTTGTCATAATTCATTGAGTATTTATATATAGATTTATTGTTTTCATTAACAAATTTACAAAAACTTTAATTTGGCACTAATTGTTTTTATTAAATGTAATTAATTACATTTGTAATTGTTTTTTTTTTTTTGACTAAATGTAAATAATTACATTAGTAATTGACCAAAACCTTTTCACTTACCCTTATGTAATTTATATGTGTCATAATTCATTTATTATTTATATAAAGTTAATTGTTGTCATGAAGGAAATTATTGCGACGTACATTTTCAGGAGTAACGATCCTATCCAGAACTTTTATTTTATAATTTGTTGTATTATTATATGTGATATTTGATAATAAGATTTACTGATAATGAATGAAAATTTCATTTGACTTACAATATTTTAATCACAATGTAATACATATCACAAACCTTTCGTTTACCCATAAGTAATTAATTGCATTAGTAATTGAACAAAGCTTTTTCACTTACCCTTATGTAATTAATATTTGTCATAATTCATTGAGTATTTATATATAGTTTTATTGTTTTCATTAACAAATTTACAAAAACTTTAATTTGGCACTAATTGTTTTTATTAAATGTAGTTAATTACATTAGTAATTGTTTTTTTTTGACTAAATGTAAATAATTACATTAGTAATTGACCAAAACCTTTTCACTTACCCTTATGTAATTTATATGTGTCATAATTCATTTATTATTTATATAAATTTAATTTAATTGTTGTCATGAAGGAAATTATTGTGACGTACATTTTCAGGAATAACGATCCTATCCAAAACTTTTATTTAATAATTTGTTGTATTACATTAGTAATTGAACAAAACCTTTTCACTTACCCTTATGTAATTAATATTTGTCATAATTCATTGATTATTTATATATAGATTTATTGTTTTCATTAACAAATTTTCTAAAACTTTAATTTGGCACTAATTGTTTTTATTAAATGTAATTAATTACATTAGTAATTGATATTATTTTTTTTTGGACTAAATGTAATTAATTACATTAGTAATTGACCAAAACCTTTTCACTTACCCTTATGTAATAATTAATATGTGTCATCATTCATTTATTATTTATATAAATTTAATTGTTGTCATTAAGGAAATTATTGTGACGTACATTTTCAGGAATAACGATCCTATCCAGAACTTTTATTTAATAATTTGTTGTATTATTATATGTGATATTTGATAATAAGATTTACTGATAATGAATGAAAATTTCATTTGACTTACAATATTTTAATCACAATGTAATACATATCACAAACCTTTCGTTTACCCATAAGTAATTATTTTTTTCATAAATAATTCAATTTAATTTAGGCGGTAATAAATGTATTGCGGATATTACTTTTCGGATATTGTTTTTGGTTAGAGAATTATGCAAAGGCAGTAATCAAGTATGAAATTGGATTTTTACAAAAAGTTACTGTATGAAATTATGAAAAAAACAGTACATATATGTAAGCAACAAACAAAATGCAATAAGAGTAAATCAGAGCCGAATGGAAAAATTGTAAAAGCACAAACAGTTGCAACATCCTCGTAATCATATTTTGTAGCGAAGCTTCAATATAAATAAAAGCACACTCTTATGCACCCAACATCCGTGATATTTAAAGTTAACTTGGAATATATTTATATAAATAATCAACTTAATTATATTCTGAATATATATGCAAGAAATTGAAAAACAAAAACAGCTGTAACCTCTCCGTAATTATATTCTGCAAATTTCTTCAAGTTTGAATATATATAAAATCACGCGCTCATGAACACCAAATCCATTATATTTAAAGTTAACCTGAAATGTATATATAATTGGGGAGAATATTTTTAAAATAGAACGGGGAATTTTTGAATAAGACAAATTTATATAAAAAATTAACTGAAACAAAACTGTTATACCTGAAAGCGAGGGATTCGAGACGTTATCAGTGGTTTCACGTAAGGTCACCAAACAACAACAAAGGCACCTAAAAAAATTAGCACTAAAAAATTAGAACGCACAAAGAGCAAGTATACAATTGGGGAGAACATTTTTAAAATAGATGGGAAAATGTTTTAATAAGACAAAATATTTATATAAATAATCAACCAGAACAAAATTATTATACCTGAGAAATGAAAAATTGCAGAGTTGATTATTGGCCTCGCATGAATTTACTAAACCAAAACAAATGCGAAAAGATGAAATCAGCACTAAAATTAGAATCAAGGAACAACAATTGTACAACTGAAGAGAATATTTTAAAAATAGAACGGGAACTTATCTATTTAGAATCATGAAAAAACAACACATATATAAGCAACCGAACAAAATGCAATAAGAATGAATCAGTGCCGAACGCAAGAAATTGAAAAACCAAAACAGCTGTAACCTCTTCTTAATTATATTCTGCAAATTTCTTCAAGTCTGAATATATATAAAACCACACGCCCATGAACAACAAATCCATTATATTTAAAGTTAACGTGAAATGTATTTATAATTGGGGAGAATATTTTGAAAATAGAACGGGAAATTATTGAATAAGACAAATCTATATAAAAAATGAACTGAAACAAAACTGCTATACCTGAAAAGCGAGGGATTCAAAACGTGATGGGGAAATGTTTTAAAATAGAGTTTTAAAATAGATGGGGAAATGTTTTAAATGTTTTAAAATTTGGACTAAATTCACAAAATGAAGGAATTTATAGATGATGATGATGATGATGATGATGATGATGATGATAATAATAATAATAATAATAATAATAATAATAATAATAATAATAATAATAATAATAATAATAATAATTAAAAAAAAAGAGTTGCTTAAGCATTTAATGCCCGCCACGTGGCAAAAAATTAAATGCTCTGATACCAACTGTAATCCCCTAAAAATTCTAGCGCGATACAGTGGCGGAAACACTGTAGAGTCGGGATTAAAACACACAGAACTATGTCTTAATAAATTAAATTGGTAAAGTCCAACATGCGCCATACATAAAAATGGCTAAAATATAAAACAATCCGTAAAAAGGTTAAACAATCCTTAAGACATGATTAAAAAAAAAACAGCAGGATTCAAGACTGCTCGCTAGCCCACACCCACCGGAAAATAAACACGTATACCTGCCATGTTAAAACATAACAGCCACAATCAGTGGGGAGCAACGTCATTTATTATTTATATAAATTTAATTTAATTGTTGTCATGAAGGAAATTATTGTGACGTACATTTTCAGGAATAACGATCCTATCCAAAACTTTTATTTAATAATTTGTTGTATTACATTAGTAATTGAACAAAACCTTTTCACTTACCCTTATGTAATTAATATTTGTCATAATTCATTGATTATTTATATATAGATTTATTGTTTTCATTAACAAATTTTCTAAAACTTTAATTTGGCACTAATTGTTTTTATTAAATGTAATTAATTACATTAGTAATTGATATTATTTTTTTTTGGACTAAATGTAATTAATTACATTAGTAATTGACCAAAACCTTTTCACTTACCCTTATGTAATAATTAATATGTGTCATCATTCATTTATTATTTATATAAATTTAATTGTTGTCATTAAGGAAATTATTGTGACGTACATTTTCAGGAATAACGATCCTATCCAGAACTTTTATTTAATAATTTGTTGTATTATTATATGTGATATTTGATAATAAGATTTACTGATAATGAATGAAAATTTCATTTGACTTACAATATTTTAATCACAATGTAATACATATCACAAACCTTTCGTTTACCCATAAGTAATTATTTTTTTTCATAAATAATTCAATTTAATTTAGGCGGTAATAAATGTATTGCGGATATTACTTTTCGGATATTGTTTTTGGTTAGAGAATTATGCAAAGGCAGTAATCAAGTATGAAATTGGATTTTTACAAAAAGTTACTGTATGAAATTATGAAAAAAACAGTACATATATGTAAGCAACAAACAAAATGCAATAAGAGTAAATCAGAGCCGAATGGAAAAATTGTAAAAGCACAAACAGTTGCAACATCCTCGTAATCATATTTTGTAGCGAAGCTTCAATATAAATAAAAGCACACTCTTATGCACCCAACATCCGTGATATTTAAAGTTAACTTGGAATATATTTATATAAATAATCAACTTAATTATATTCTGAATATATATGCAAGAAATTGAAAAACAAAAACAGCTGTAACCTCTCCGTAATTATATTCTGCAAATTTCTTCAAGTTTGAATATATATAAAATCACGCGCTCATGAACACCAAATCCATTATATTTAAAGTTAACCTGAAATGTATATATAATTGGGGAGAATATTTTTAAAATAGAACGGGGAATTTTTGAATAAGACAAATTTATATAAAAAATTAACTGAAACAAAACTGTTATACCTGAAAGCGAGGGATTCGAGACGTTATCAGTGGTTTCACGTAAGGTCACCAAACAACAACAAAGGCACCTAAAAAAATTAGCACTAAAAAATTAGAACGCACAAAGAGCAAGTATACAATTGGGGAGAACATTTTTAAAATAGATGGGGAAATGTTTTAATAAGACAAAATATTTATATAAATAATCAACCAGAACAAAATTATTATACCTGAGAAATGAAAAATTGCAGAGTTGATTATTGGCCTCGCATGAATTTACTAAACCAAAACAAATGCGAAAAGATGAAATCAGCACTAAAATTAGAATCAAGGAACAACAATTGTACAACTGAAGAGAATATTTTAAAAATAGAACGGGAACTTATCTATTTAGAATCATGAAAAAACAACACATATATAAGCAACCGAACAAAATGCAATAAGAATGAATCAGAGCCGAACGCAAGAAATTGAAAAACCAAAACAGCTGTAACCTCTTCTTAATTATATTCTGCAAATTTCTTCAAGTCTGAATATATATAAAACCACACGCCCATGAACAACAAATCCATTATATTAAAAATTAACGTGAAATGTATTTATAATTGGGGAGAATATTTTGAAAATAGAACGGGAAATTATCAAAATATTCTCCCCAATTATAAATACATTTCACGTTAACTTTAAATATAATGGATTTGTTGTTCATGGGCGTGTGGTTTTATATATATTCAGACTTGAAGAAATTTGCAGAATATAATTAAGAAGAGGTTACAGCTGTTTTGGTTTTTCAATTTCTTGCGTTCGGCTCTGATTCATTCTTATTGCAATTTGTTCGGTTGCTTATATATGTGTTGTTTTTTCTAAATGTAATTAATTACATTAGTAATTGACCAAAACCTTTTCACTTACCCTTATGTAATAATTAATATGTGTCATCATTCATTTATTATTTATATAAATTTAATTGTTGTCATTAAGGAAATTATTGTGACGTACATTTTCAGGAATAACGATCCTATCCAGAACTTTTATTTAATAATTTGTTGTATTATTATATGTGATATTTGATAATAAGATTTACTGATAATGAATGAAAATTTCATTTGACTTACAATATTTTAATCACAATGTAATACATATCACAAACCTTTCGTTTACCCATAAGTAATTATTTTTTTTCATAAATAATTCAATTTAATTTAGGCGGTAATAAATGTATTGCGGATATTACTTTTCGGATATTGTTTTTGGTTAGAGAATTATGCAAAGGCAGTAATCAAGTATGAAATTGGATTTTTACAAAAAGTTACTGTATGAAATTATGAAAAAAACAGTACATATATGTAAGCAACAAACAAAATGCAATAAGAGTAAATCAGAGCCGAATGGAAAAATTGTAAAAGCACAAACAGTTGCAACATCCTCGTAATCATATTTTGTAGCGAAGCTTCAATATAAATAAAAGCACACTCTTATGCACCCAACATCCGTGATATTTAAAGTTAACTTGGAATATATTTATATAAATAATCAACTTAATTATATTCTGAATATATATGCAAGAAATTGAAAAACAAAAACAGCTGTAACCTCTCCGTAATTATATTCTGCAAATTTCTTCAAGTTTGAATATATATAAAATCACGCGCTCATGAACACCAAATCCATTATATTTAAAGTTAACCTGAAATGTATATATAATTGGGGAGAATATTTTTAAAATAGAACGGGGAATTTTTGAATAAGACAAATTTATATAAAAAATTAACTGAAACAAAACTGTTATACCTGAAAGCGAGGGATTCGAGACGTTATCAGTGGTTTCACGTAAGGTCACCAAACAACAACAAAGGCACCTAAAAAAATTAGCACTAAAAAATTAGAACGCACAAAGAGCAAGTATACAATTGGGGAGAACATTTTTAAAATAGATGGGGAAATGTTTTAATAAGACAAAATATTTATATAAATAATCAACCAGAACAAAATTATTATACCTGAGAAATGAAAAATTGCAGAGTTGATTATTGGCCTCGCATGAATTTACTAAACCAAAACAAATGCGAAAAGATGAAATCAGCACTAAAATTAGAATCAAGGAACAACAATTGTACAACTGAAGAGAATATTTTAAAAATAGAACGGGAACTTATCTATTTAGAATCATGAAAAAACAACACATATATAAGCAACCGAACAAAATGCAATAAGAATGAATCAGTGCCGAACGCAAGAAATTGAAAAACCAAAACAGCTGTAACCTCTTCTTAATTATATTCTGCAAATTTCTTCAAGTCTGAATATATATAAAACCACACGCCCATGAACAACAAATCCATTATATTTAAAGTTAACGTGAAATGTATTTATAATTGGGGAGAATATTTTGAAAATAGAACGGGAAATTATTGAATAAGACAAATCTATATAAAAAATGAACTGAAACAAAACTGCTATACCTGAAAAGCGAGGGATTCAAAACGTGATGGGGAAATGTTTTAAAATAGAGTTTTAAAATAGATGGGGAAATGTTTTAAATGTTTTAAAATTTGGACTAAATTCACAAAATGAAGGAATTTATAGATGATGATGATGATGATGATGATGATAATAATAATAATAATAATAATAATAATAATAATAATTAAAAAAAAAGAGTTGCTTAAGCATTTAATGCCCGCCACGTGGCAAAAAATTAAATGCCTCAAGAAACCTTTTAACTTTATTTATAGATATGTATCAACTGACATCGACCGTATAGAACATACGTTTTTACGCTGTCGATCATTGATGAAATACGCATGTTTCATGTAAAATACGTAACAATATTTCTCTGGGCAGTGCTTAACCGCGATGTTTTATGAGAAATACGTATCAACTTACACCGATCTTATAAAACATACATTTTCGCGTACGAAGTTGGGCCGATCATTGATGAAATACGAGGTTTCACGTAAAATTCGTTTGAATTTACACCGATCACTCTTTGAGCTCAATATTTCATGTAAAATGCGTAACAATGTTACACCGATCACAACTTCTAGTCAATATTTCATATAAAATACGAACAAATTTAAACACGGATCATGTAATATAACATAAGTGGTTGATGTACAAAAGTAATTATTGGCTTATTGCTACCCCAAAGTCTACCAAGTAATCGTAGTTAATCACTCATTTAATGCTCGAATGAATCATAAGATTTCAAGTGGTGCAATGGTTAGCACTGGTGGCCATTGCATTGTTGGTCATGGTTCGATTCTTGGTCGCAGCAGGTGTACTATCATATTCTGAATTAATAATTTTTTTCATTCCATTCTAAATATTTCCGTATAATCTTTTACAATGTGAACATATAACTATAATCTTTATTTTTTATATTTCTTAAAAACGTGACTATATTAAGAAATATTAATTAATTTTCGAAAATTTGAAATTAATTCATGGTATTTACGTAATTTTAAAGTAATTATTCAACAAGTAAAAATTTTTGTAAAATAAAAGAAACATTATTTTTCAAATCAAAAACATTGTAAAAGGCATTTAAATATATCCATAATTATAACCCCAATCTAAGATACTATTGGATTACAGAATGAATATATCATTTTTTCAAAATATTCCGAAAATCTTTTTTTTTTTGTTATTTTTGAAAATCAATAAGACCTAAAAGAACGTATATGAAATTCTAACATACACCATTGTTGACTAATAAAAAAAACTTGCTGAAAATGGTGAATACTTTCGATTTTGATCTTAATAAGGACTGGGAAGACGAATTGGTTGATTATAGTGAAGAAAATGATGTCATTGACGACGTCAACAACGAGACTCCTAATAATGAAGCTAGTAACGACGATGTCGTCGAGGATGCTCCTCCAATTATCAAAGGCGGGTTTGTTGAGAAAGTGGTTAGCATGTTAAACGAGGGTTGCATCGATTCTATTGAAGTTACTCCTCCAACTATAGGAATGACTTTTGTGAATGGAGATGAATTTGCTGCATTGTGCTACATGTATGCTTATAAGTTGGGGTTTCAACTTTTTATTAGGGCTAATGTGTTAATGACTCAATACAAGAATAAAGGTGTGAAACGGAATGCTATTGGGAAGAAGGAGCCTCGTTTTTACATGATGAAACGAATTAGATTGTGTTGCACGATGGGGGCAGAACATAAGAAAGAAAAAGGAAATCAAAACAATGACAACAGTGAACTATGTAAGGTCGTCATAGAAGCATATTTGAAAGATGATTTCCTCGTCATCAGTCAGTGTAGATTGGAGCACAATCATAAGATAGATCCTGCAAATAGTCGTCACATGGTCGGTTACAGATTATTTGGTGAATATTTCAAAAGACGGGCTTTGTTGAACGACTCCGCTTGTATTCCCATATCTAAAAACTTCCACACTTTGGTTAGAGAAGTTGGTGGGCATGCGAATTTGCCTTTCAATGATCATGATATCAGGAACATGGTTAATCTTGAACGAAAACGGAGTCGAATTGATGGTGATGCAGTTGCATTGGAAGAAAGATTCCTAAAGCTTAAAGAAATTGATCCTGATTTTTACTATGCAATCGAGTCAGATGTTGAAGGCAAGCTAATGAACGTATTTTGGGCCGATGGACGTTGTAGAGGAATGGCCAAGTCATTTGGTGACGCCGTATCATATGATGCTACGTTCCTTTGTAATAGGTATTTTAATTTCATCGATTGTTTTCACTTTTTTCTCATCAGTAGCAAATTATATACCTAGTAAGTAACCGTGATACACAAAAATAATGAATAGTGACAAACAAAAATAATGAAAAAATAATTTCATGTGAAAAAATTGTGATAATTTGGACGAAAAATAATTCATCTACGAAGCATTTGTCAAATAAAAATTGTTTTATTGTACATTTATTCACTTAAAAAAATTTGGTAGATTGTAATTCACAATAAATTGTTCCAAAAATGAAAATATATTATTTTGATAAACAATAATTGAAACGATATCAAAAATTTCGTGGTAAAAAAATTGTGAATGTTTTTAAAAAATTCATTAATTTCTCCGTACAATTTTTTTTCTTTTTTATAAATATATCTAAGTAATTTTTTTGTGGGCTGCATTTTGGACCGAAATTTATTTATGAGACTTATTTTCAAATTACATAAGAGATTAATGTTATAGAAAAATAATACCGTAAATATTTTTATTTTCTTTTGTTAATTAACATATGTGGACTCGCCCCAAGAACAATCATTTGTGCAATAATGGAACGTCAAATTAACGCCTGAAACTGTTACATTTATTATTATTATTATTATTATTATTATTATTATTAAAGATGAATATTTTTTCAATTTCCGGTTACAGGTACAAAATGCCCTTTACGCCATTTGTTGGTGTCAATCATCACGGTAGTACTATTGTATTTGCTGCCGCTTTGATTTCACATGAAGATGCGGTAAGCTTTACTTGGGTATTTAGGAAATGGTTAGATTGTATGGGCAGACCTCCGTCAGTTATAATCACCGATCAGTACAAGGGTATTGGTAAGGCTGTTAGTGACGTATTTCCTGGTACTCCTCACCGTCTATGTCTTTGGCACATGCTAAGAAACGCGTCAAAGAATTTGGGGGCTCATACTGAGTGGAAAAACATTGACATTGCTCTGAGGAAAGCCGTTCATGAATGTTTAGATCCGGATGAATTTGAGAAGGCGTGGTTCGATTTTGTTTATGAATATCATATTCAAGACAATAGTTGGATCAAAGACTCATATGTCAAACGAGAATCATGGGTTCCATTGTATTGGAGGGATAATTTCTGTGCAAGTATGTCATCCACGCAAAGAAGTGAACAAACAAACAGATTTTTCAAGGGGTACGTCAATCCTGAGACAACGTTGTTTGTTTTCCTTGAGAATTATGAAAATGCCCTAAAAACCAAGGTGAAGGAAGAATTAAAGTTGAACTTTGTTTGTCTTGATAGACCATGTCAGTATGACAAGAGTATTCTAGTCGAGGAAGTTTTTCATAGGGTTTACACGAATAATATGTTCACAGCCGTCAAGGAGGAGGTACAAGGCCTACTATTCACCAATGTCGAGACGGAATTGAACATTGGGAGTTTCACTTCGTTTGTTGCAACAGAAGAGGTCACACAACCGTCTTGGGTTCGACGAGAAAAAAAGTACAATGTCACAATTGACATGGCTATTGGTGAGTTTTCTTGTACTTGTAAACTTTTTGAATTTAAAGGAATATTGTGCAGGCATATTATTCGTGTAATATTGTTGAAGAAAATTCAATATATTCCCGAGAAGTATATTTTAAGTCGTTGGCGAAAAGATTTGGTTCGGGGTTACGAGCATCTTCGTGTAGGGTACTACACCCCTGATGAGTCCAGTCGACTTCAGCGATCGCTTGCATTGACATTAAAAAATGACTACATCTATAGGCTGGCGTTGCAAGATGATGAGTCTTACGCCATATATGAGCGAGGTGCAGCGACGTTGGTGAAGGAATTAGAGGATTATGTGGGCATTGAAACTCTCAACTCTATGGGAGCAGGTTCTGATATTACGAGGGTTTGGGGTCGTAGGAGACTACAAAGAAGGGAAAACAATCAACGTCACATGGTAAGGAATGCTAATCCAGCTAGAGAAGGCGGCTTAAAGGACCCTGTTGATAAGAGAGGCACGGGTAGAGCTCCTAGGCCTAGACAGAAGACAGTTCGGAGGGCTTTAACCGTTGACGAAGCAGGTTCTTCACAACCAACACCGCAAAGAAGAAGAGGATTAGTTAGGGACACACCTAACACACAATAGAATTTATTATGGTGTATTTGAACATTATTTATTTCTTATTGGATTGCTTAGTAAACGATAGTTGCAATTTTTTTTTTGGATTTGAGTGAAGATATGTGATTCACGCAAAGTTTTGTTAGATTATTCAATACTTGTTACGATATACGATATATGTTAGATTTTTAAAACTGATATACGATACGGTTTATAAAATAGATTAATCTAGTGATTAAGACGGATAATTTATTTATAAATGGACAACTTGTAGGGAGTAATTTATATGATGTATATTTATAATATGTAACATCTTGGAGAAGCGTGTTCGTGAAATTGGTTAATTGGTAGTTTTCGTAGAATTGGTTGTGTGTGAGCATCGATAGTCTTGGGTTTGATCCTTGCAAAATTTCGTTAAATAAAAAGAAGAAAAATAGATTTATGTACCAAGGGGGATCGAACCCTGTAACTCAAGAATGAAAGACAAACAACTTAACCACTACATCAAGCTAGTTATCAATGACTAAAATTGCATTGAATAAATTAATATTTATACAGTGCATATGTAGTAGGAGTACTAATTAATTTATCTTTAGTAACATTTGAAGTTAAAGTAAGGCTAGATATATGAGGTTGCACAAGTGGCATGGTCAAGTGTCTACTCCTTTCAAGACGTGGGTTCGATCCCCAAGTTTAACACTTTTCGTAGTTTTATTTTTTTCCTGACTTTTTGTAGTTTTATTTTTTCCTGTGTTTGTTTTGCCCTGTATAGCCTTCGTGATTTTTTTTTGATTTTTTTTTGGCCAATGTAGCCTTCGTGAATTAGATGAAGGGAAGATGGAGTGGTATCCTTCTATTGGTTTCATTATCGCGTTTATTTTGTTATCTTGTCTTTTCATGAATTAGGTCAACACTTATTCATCAATATCCCCTCATGTTTTATTGGAGGTAAAACTTGTCGTGCAAAATAACGTAACTAGATCATTTTATATGAGATTTTTTGTTAAGAAAAAGGCTCACAGTAAATAATACGGAGTAACTTTTTTTACATAGATATATTAATGTAAGATACTAGACTTAGTTTCAATAAATGCTAGGAGTGTTTATTTCGCTTGGTTGTCATGTAGCGTTACACGACCTATTAAGAAATGTAAGAAAAATAAAATAAAAAAGGTTGGCAACAAGGGTCAAACATGAGACCAAAGAGGGCTATTTCCTAGCCTAAAACAAAGCAAAAATTAAACACCCCGGGACATGGCCCGCTCCCGCCTACCTATAACTCTGTCCTCGCATCTAATTCCCGGGTAGCTCTTTTTTTCCAAGAACGGTTTTTGCCTCTAACCATCCATGTGCCCAAGCTTTACATACTTGAATCATTTCCATCCTTGTCCATCCGTCAGCCCGAGTGAATATGTGGAATGACACTAAATCGTTGTAAGAAGCGAGTTTGAAAGCACTACTGTTCTCGTTAGTTCCATGTATATTGACAGGTCCTTGTAGATTGGTTACGAAGTCAGGGATTCCACTAGCACCTACGAAACAATAAATGAACTAGTTACGTATGAAATTAATAAGGCCTAAATTAATATGAAATAATAAGTAAATTGCACATAAATAAATAAAAAATTGTTTTTAATAATGAAGCAATTTGAAATACATGTAAAACAAGAGTCGAACTGATAATATTATCATAAAAAATAAAAGTAATTTAATAAGTGAAAAAATGACATAATTCATCAAAATTCAATATGTGCGTTACCATAGCGATATCGACGTCGCTTCCTCCATCGATCATTCGTAGGAGGAGGAGGTGTAGGTGTTTCACGGTATGTTTGTCCTTTGATCCTAACAACAATTGAGGGGTCCACTATTGGCATCGGGAGATATTCGTAATCACCGACCTGACGCCATCTTAATTGTTCGTCATGTACATAATGAATTAAGAAATGATTATATTCTTCTTCATATATGTACCTAAGACTATTTTGCGTATTGCGAGGTATATGGTCCAATACCTTCTCAACCGTTTCAGGGCCAACCTCTTTTAAAAAATTTCGGATGAAAAACCTAGCTTCCATAAGATTCGACGCATTTTTTTTTCCTCTACCAAAGCTTGCGTTGTCATTGCCAATAATGCTGCATTATCAGCCATTTTCACTACGATGTTGGTAAAAGATTTTTAAAACAATGTAAGAAAAATAAAGTTATAATTAATTGTATACTAGATTAAAGCCCGTGCGTTGCACGGGTTAGTTGGCTTCGGGTTAATTGGCTTAATTACATTGATGATATATATTCGTTAAATATTCCGTAAGAAACTTGATCAATCTATATCATTATAATAAATAAGATAATCACATGATATTAGTAATCAAACTTAATTTCAACTAAGTTAGTCTTAAGAACTTATTTTAAAACTCAAAAGAATACATGCGAATAATTTTTTTGATTAATAATATAAGATTCTATCGCCTCATCATAATAGGATAATTTACTCAAGGTTTATAGTTTTAAGATATGTTTTGAAGACCCAGAAAAACGCACGTTTACTCTTATTTATAATATAGAATCATCACCTTATTTTAATTTTTTCGATGTGGGATAATTTTAGGTTTATAGTCTTTTAATAGCTTTTTAAGACTGAAAATTTGTTGGTTGATATTTAAAACCATAAGATTACTCACTTATGATATAAAATTTCATCACCTCATCATACTTAAGTTTATGTTAGATGATAGACGATTACTCTTTATTTATATAATCGAATTTGATCATCTTGTTGGAGTATATACTTTTGAAGAATGATTACTCTTATTTATATAATAAAAAAATTCACCTTATTATAATTTTTCGATGTGGGATAATTTTAATTAAGTTCATTTAAGTTTAGATATAGTCTAATTAAGAACTTTTATTTATAGACGGATGCATGATTACTCTTATTTATAATACATAGAATTCCATCACACCATCTTAATTTCTATGCGGGATAATTATACATTAACTATATACCTTTTTTTTTAAGTTCAAAAGATTGTTGGTTAATATCTAAGAACGAAAGATTACGTAGAATTATATCACCTGATAATTTTAATTTAACTTTATTTGTAGTCTTATTAATAGCTTTTTTTAAGACTAAAAGTTTTTTTGTTGACATCTAAATTTAACTTTATTTGTAGTCTTATTAATAGCTTTTTTTAAGACTAAAAGTTTTTTTTGTTGACATCTAAGGATGAATGATTAGTCTTGTTTATAATATAGAATTTCATCCCCATAGAATTTCATCGTCTTATTATGGTCTTTATAGTTTTTTGAAGACTCAAAAGATTTTGATTGATATCATATCTTAGAACAAATAATTAGTCTTATTTATAATTTAGAACTATAACCATATTATAATTTGTCGATGTGGGATAATTTAAGTAAATTTGTAGTCTTATTTATAATATAAAATCATCACCGTACCTTATTTTAATTGTTTCAATGTGGGATAATTTTAATTTTGTAGTCTTATTAAGACTTTTTTAAACTCAAAATATTGTTGGTTGATGTCTAAGGAAAAAAAATTATAATTAGTCTTTTGTGTATAGTTTTAAGAAACTTTTTAAGACTCAAAAGATTTTTGTTTGATAAAACTTTATAATTTTTTGGATGTGGGATAGTTTTACTCAAGTTTCACCTTATTATAAGTTTGTAGTCTTATTAAGAGAGTTTTTAAGACTTAGAATTTTTTATTGATATTTAAGAACGAATGATTAGTCTTATTTATACTATAAAGTTTCATCACCTTATCATAACTTTTCGATGTGGGATGATTTATTTAAGTTTATAGTCTTCCATCAGCTCGTCAAATTTTTTTCGATGTGAGATAATTTACTTAAGCTTATAGTCTTAAAAGCTGATTTTAAGTTTGTAGTCTTGTAGATTAAAAGCTTTTTTAAGATTCAAAAGTTTTTTTGTCGATATTTAACCCATAGTGTTGTATTTAAGCGTTTAAAATATTCCACTTTTAGTATAAACATATGGATTATCTTATTATATATTTTGGATGAATGATTACTCTTATTTATATAATAATAAAAATTCACCTTATTATAATTTTTCGATGTGGGATAATTTTACTTAAATTTATTCAAGTTTAGATATATAGTCTAATTAAGAACTTTTATTCAAAGACGAATGATTACATTTATTACTCTTATTTATAATATATAAAATTCCATCAATCCATCTTCATTTTTCGATGCGAGATAATTATACTTTAACTATATAGTCTTAGTCCTAGAATTTTTTATTTTTTTTGTCTCAAAAGATATTTGGTTAATATCTAATAACGAAAGATTACATAGAATTCTATCACCTCGTTAAGAACTTTTTTTAGGACGAATGATTAATCTTATTTATAATATAGAATTGAATCATAGAGAAATGACTACTTTTATTTATATCACAAAATTTCATCATAGAATTTCAGCGTCTTATTATACTCTTTTCGTGAAATGATGCGACCGAAGGGAGTATAAATGTGGGATATAATTTACTTAAGTTTATAGCCTTAAGAGTGTTTTAAAACTCAAAAGTGAGGAGTATAATTTTTCGATGTAGGATAATTTACTCAAGTTTATAGTCTTAATAGTTCCTTTAAGACTCAAGATTTTGATTGATATCTAAGAATCTAAGAACAAATAATTAGTCTTATTTATAATATAAAAATCCACCACCTTATTATAATTTGTCGATGTGGGATAAATTTAACTAAAATTTGTAGTCTTATTTATAATATAGAATCATTACCGTAACTTATTTTAATTATTTCGATGTGGATAATTTTAAGTTTGCAGTCTTATTAAGATCCTTTATAAACTCAAGACTACAAATTCATGACTTCATCATAATTTAAAAAACAATGACATAGAATTTCATCATAGTTTTTTTTTAAAAACAAAAGTTTTTTTGTTGGTTGATATTTAAAAACGATGATTACTCTTCTTTAGTACAAATTCATAAGCTCATCATAATTTTTCGATGTAGGAGAATTACTTAACTTCGTTGATGTCTAAAGAATTTTTTTAGTTTTATTTATAATATAGAATTTCATCACCTTATTATAATTTCTTTATTTAAGTGTATAGTCTTGACAATCTTTTTAAGACACAAGAGATTTATGTTTGATGAAACTTTATAATTTTTCAAATGTGAGATAGTTTTAGTTAAGTTTATAGTCTTAATATATATTTTAAGACTCAAAATATTTTTGGTTAATATCTAAGAGCACATGGTTACTACGGAATATTATTTATAATATAAAGTTTCATCACCTTGATTGATATTTAATAACGAATGATTAGTCTTATTTATAATATAGAATTCATCAACTTATCATATTTTTCGAACAACTTATCATATTTTTCGATGTGAAATAATTTATTTAAGTTTATAGTATCCCATCATAATTTTTCAATGTGAGATAATTTAAAAGTTTTTCTTGGTCGATATTTAAAAGAATGATTATTCTTATTTATAATATAAAATTTGTCGATATTTAAAACAAATGATTATTCTTATTTATAATATAAAATTTCATCATCTCGATGTAGGATAATTACTTAAGTTTATAGTCTTAGAAACTCTTTTTGAGATTCAAAAGACTTTTGGTAGATATCGAAGAACGAATTATTACTCTTTATTTATAATATAGAATTTCATTATCATATTGTAATTTGTCGATATGGGATAATTTTAAAATTGTTATATGTTATAAATTCATCACATAATGTGAAACAAATGATATGAAATTTATACTCTAATGAAAGCATTTTTTAACACGAATATAATTATTTCATTTTTATAATTTATTTTACGATAATGTTTTGAAAAAAATGAACTCTAAAGGTTTTCACGTTAGAATTGTAAAATATCACATTAATATAATGGATTAAATATATATTGTAATAATTAAAAGATTCTCTAATTGATTTTTTTTATTATTTATGATACTTTCCTAATTTGAGGTTTGATTGAACGGACCAATGAGATCGCTCGAAAAAAGCCTAGAATATATATATATATATATAGGAATTGCATCTCGTGAGTCTCTCTATCTTAAATGAGTCCGTCCCGCGAATCACAGCCACATGATCAAATCACATGAATGGCTGAGATTCAGCGTCATCTTCATTGTTACAGTAACAGAACACTATTACAGTAACACAACTATCTTACTGTGACACTATCACAGTAATAAGGAATTACAATAATAATGTCACAGTAATAATGTTACAGTAACAGAACACTATTACAGTAACACAATTATCTTACTGTGACACTGTCACACTATTACAGTAACACAAGTATAATTATATAATACTGATACAGTAATCATATTACAGTAATACTAATTAAAATGTCACAGTAATACTAATTAAAATACAAAGGCCAAATCGAAAATAACGAAATTCTTCTAACATCACTACCTTCCTTCACCGCCAATTTCCTCACCATCTGCACCAATCCTGCTAACATCGCCACCAACAACAAATTCTTCACCACCACTCTAAGCACCGTCTTCCACCGTGACTTCACGTTCTTTGTCACCGTTGACGTCGTCGTTTTGCGGCTGCGATTACGATTACCACCCGACGGAACTTGCGAACTAGGTTTTTTCGCGGTGGCGTTTTCCTTGGATGATCTATCTAGAACCGTTTCGCCTTTAATCGAGTGGCTCAGAACTTTGTTCGTGGCGGCAGGTGCATCATCGGCGGCGTTATTGGCGGTGCCTACCGCGATTGAATGTTTGACGTCGTTGACTGTGGAAGTTGTGCGGCGGCGGGTGTTGGCACTGGCGGAAAGCGTCGACGCAGACATGACGGCCGACGGAATTGACCGAAATTGAGATGGAATTTGAAGAGAATGTTGATGGATTGAGTAATTGAATAATGATTTTGATTTGATAAAGAAACCCTAATGAAAAATTGGGGTGATTTGAAATGAAAATGGGGGATTTAAGATTTGAGTGAGTGTGTGTGATGAAGGGTTAATTATTTAGATGGCGGTTTCTTCAAAGATTAAAGGGGGGAAGCAGGTGTCGTGATGTTTTGTTTAGTTACAGGCAACGTGGCATAATCTAGTGCATCTAATGTTAATAGATCTGACGGCCTTGAATTGCGGGACAGACTCATTTAAATAGGAGGACTCACCGGATCCTCGCTCTATATATATATATATATATATATATATATATATATATATATATATATATATATATATATATATATATATATATATATATTGATATGATGCTTGTAGTGTGTTTATATACTTCAAACATTTCAATTAATTAAAAAAAATATATTGATTTTCCCTCCATATCTCGATTTTCCTCCAATAAAACGATTTTCCCTCCAAATTAACCTACAATATATTTACACTATCTAAATTTATAAATTAAAATAATATACTCCAATATATTCATTGTCAACATATATAAGAAATATTCTCAGTTGATATTTTATTCTATTCTTAATTCTAAATCTTGTAAGGAGGTAGAAAAGTGTACAGTCGATGATGAAACAATAATAGAAGCAAAATATGCCTACGAAAAAATAAATATTATACACCTGCTGCGACCAGGAATCGAACCATGACCAACAATGCAATGGCCACCGGTGCTAACCATTGCACCACTTGAAATCTTATGATTCATTTGAGCATTAAATGAGTGATTAACTACGATTACTTGGTAGACTTTGGGGTAGCAATAAGCCAATAATTACTTTCGTACATCAACCACTTATGTTATATTACATGATCCGTGTTTAAATTTGTTCGTATTTTATATGAAATATTGACTAGAAGTTGTGATCGGTGTAACATTGTTACGCATTTGTGGACATGACATAGGTCCACCCCGACGCGGCCACGCGCGGGTTTTGGGGAGGCGAATGAATCTCCATGAGATGGTCAAATGGAAATTTAAATCGAAGTCGGAGTCGCCACCGAATTTTATGGTTATTCGGAACCGTTCGAGTCCACTCTATGTCGTAGTAGGCCGTGTACAAAATACGGCCCATTTCCGTTGTCAGAGTTTATTGGGCTCGTCCCTTTTGCATATCGATATAGATGCCGACTGGGCGGTTAATCGTATATTGAATGACTCTCGTTGCCAATGGTTTCGGACATCCGGAAACCACGGTTCTGAGTAAGGGGTGAGGGTACGTGTTGGGAAGTTCACTAAGAACACCCAACCCCGCCCGCACATTAGCGGCCTCTACTAGGATATCGAATGACGTTTTAATGCGCGCGTTAGTAATACGATGAATGATTATGCAAACATTGTTTTCCTAAGCATGTGAGGAATTGAACGGGTTGCTAAATGGTTTAATGCATGAAAAAAAAAGTTTAACGTCAAAGTTGAATTTAGCATGTGAGATTCGTTTTAGTATAATAAAACAAATGAAATAAAAAGATGAAATTGCTACAAGATGAACAAACGAGTTAGTATCGATTTGTAAATAATAATAGCAAAAATAAATATGCGAAATCGAGAAAAATAAACATTAATCGAAATCTGAAAAATATTGTTTGAAAAGAACGTTGTTTTGTATAAAAAACGAAGTTCGAAAAATAATAAAAAAAGACGAAAAAGGCGAGGCATGACAGCCAACCGCGCGACTCGCCCGGGATGCCGTCGGGTCGCGTGGTGGCCTGTTTCGGGTCCGGTTTTCGAAAACTCGAAGTTCGTATTAAATCACGTATGAATATTGCATGATTCGTACTCGACTTAATATTTTCGATATTCTTTATATTCGATAGTTGACTACGAAATCAATATCAAATACTTGGAATAGTTTTAGAAAAGATGTAATTTTAGAAATCGATCGAAGAATAAATAATAAAACGAACGAAAACGTAAAAAAAAGAAATCCCGGATTCCAGGCCTGCGCGCGAGTCGCCTGGGCATGGCGCGACTCGCGTGCGGGTCTGTCCGTTTTTATTTTTTTGTTCGAAATTGCTATTCTGATGAATCGCGTACAAATTATGAATTAATCTGTACTCGATCCATGTTTTCGATATTCGTCGTATCCAATGTTCGATTATGAAATCGATATTGGATGTTTAGAATGAGATTAAAAAAAAAGGTTTTGTAAAATTGTTTGTTTTGAACGAAAAGTAAAAAAAAAAAAAAAGAATTTTGAACGAGAAAGATGTAACGATTTTTAATATCGTCGAGATCTTAATATAATTCTTTTCGATACGATATTCGATTATAGAAAAATCGATATCGTATGTTTAAGAATATTCGTTATGAAAATAGTTTTTCGTTAATAACGATATTAGAAAAAAAAAATAGAAAAAGAAAATGACTCTAGACCCATAATATATAAAAAACGGACGAAGAGAAGAGAAGAGAAGAAGGGAGAAATCGGGTTTGGTACACCCTCAACCTACATGCTTTTGTTGACTCGGATCGGGACTCGTCGGAATGTGACTAGGCACGGGAGCGTCGAGGCAACGTTGGTTGGGTTAGGGTGGTACGGTTAAGACGGGTGAAGGGTGTCGGGTTTCGGACCGGTTTCCTTCGGGTTTTGGATGTATTATCGGTTTCTCGATGCTAAGGGAATTATGTGTGTGTGTGTCGGAGTGTGTATGTGTGTGTTCCTAGTAATTGGTGTCGATAATTGATGTCAATGAATGTCCTTATTATGTTGGATGCAAGGGGCTATTTATAGGGAGTTCCCGACCTTGGTTTAGGAGAGTTTGACTACCGCTTAGGATAGGAAATGTAGGAATTTGAGGGGAATAAGAATTCCGCTTTCTTGTGGAGGAAGAAAGGCAAACCGGTGGATTTGCTCTTGTTTTGGGCTGTCTCGGCCGAGTGTTTTACACTCGGTCGGATGCTCGAATCGGTTTTTGAATAGGATTCTTGTTTGAGCTAGAATTACCGCTTGGGTAAGAAGCTGAGGAGAACGAGAATTCCGTTTTCTTGTGTAGGAAGAAAAGAGGAAAAAACCGGATGGTTTGGGTACTTGGCCGAGTGTTTCAACTCGGTTGAGTGTTTGAGTCGGTTCTTGGATAGGATTCCTACTCGGGATCGAATTCTACCTTAAACGGAACTGTTTATTATTTTTGTATGGCTGATTTTGTAGAGTTGGAGTCCGAATAGGACGTGTGGGATGTCACGGTCAGCCTACGAGTTTCGGGAAATATCTTTGACCGGGTTTTGACTCGGTCGCTAAAAGACGGTTTTACCCCTGGTGACGGATTCGACCCAAATTAGTGTTATTTGACTCGAAACGACCCACTGGGCCTGAATTTGAGGTTGGTTTTGTGAGATTTGTACTCCTTAAAATGCCTAGGCCAAATATCCATCATTACGAGCCCATTTCCGAGTACGTTTAAAGCACGTTAGCGTCCGATCATCATCGGGTGTTTTTCGGAAACTACTATAGACACCTGGCGGTCAAAATGTGGGTGTCTACAGAGCCCCCACTCTGACTGAGGCTTGGACAGGGCGAAAGTCAGAGTAGCCACCAGGTCAATCAAGGATTAAAACCTGGCAGCTTCCGGTCGGGTCGTTTAAGGTCCATTAGACCTGCGTGAAGGGCCCGCCGGCCATGGGCTAGAAATGTACCTGAATTGATGATAACTCTGTGGGGGAATTCGTCGTATGAGACTTAAAATGGGCCTGTATGTGGGCTCACCTTGTTAAATGCCGCTAGGGAGTTATGCAAATTGCATGGTCCTGCTTGAGTCGTCCTGTACATATTTATGCAAAGCTGCAAAATTTTGCATGTAACATTTGTAGGAAAAATGACTCGTGCTGGGGAATAAAAATTTTGAGAAAAGGTTTGAATTTTTGAATTTGAAAAAGTTTTTGAAAAATTAGGGAATTTTTGTTTTGACTTTGAAAAGGAATAGGAATGCTCGGAATGACTTAGCTAAGTCTTAGGATAATGGCTTGTATGCTAAATGCTCTAGGATTGGGAATCCTAAGGTGAGGAGAAGAACTTGTTTTTATGCTATAAATACCCCTTCTTGCTCCATAAATTTCATAATCCCACAATTCCTTAATTACTCAGAGAAAAGAATAAGCCCTGAACAATTTATTCTTTTCTTTTAGCAAATCAAATATGGGAATCGATCGATTAGTCGGAATGTTGCACGAGTGGTCCAAATATTTTAGGGATGCCGATAGGGCTATCCTGAATCAGAATGGCGTTACCCAATTGTCTGTGATCCGTCAGATGCAAGTAGACTGCCACTTCTTGGATGCTTGCTTGTCCTATTGGGATGATACCTATCATGTATTTGGTTTTCCTCGAGGAGAGATTTGCCCTATTCCTGAGGAAATTGCTGCTGCAGGAGGATGGAATCCTATACTTCGCCCTGCTATCCCTTTTTCAGTTTCTGACCCAAGGAGGAAGTTAAGGGAATTTTTAGGGCTTTCCCATATGGAGGTATCCCGTATGCTAGAAGGAGATACCGTTTCCCTGATCGACCTGGCTGAAAAATTCATGAATCCAGATGATGTCCGGGTCAGGCCGGTTCATAGCCGTAGGGCCTTTACTTTTTGCATGCTCCATGTTTATGCCTTTGAAGGACATATGGACTTATTATCTTGCATGGGCCACGTTAGACTCTTCACCGTGGCTGACCTAATGGAGACGGAGCATAGCCCGGCTTGGCTGATTACAGGGGAGATTATCCAGGGTTTGGATAATCGTAAGAGGGATCCGTCAGCCCGGCTGACTGGGAGTACACGGCTTCTACAGGTATGCCATTTTTTTTGATTTTTTCGGCTTTTCTGATTTTCCGGTTTCTTCCCGTTTTTGCGGTTTTTTCCCGATTTTCCGGCTTCTGCGGTTTTCTCGGTTTTCACGTCTTTTCACGTTTTTTTTTTTCACGTGATTTTGACGATTTTGATTTTTTTGGATTTTTCAGTTGTGGCTATTCGAGAGGTTATCGATCTTGGATCCTCCCCTGAACGTGAGCCGATATCAACCTAGGCAAGTTATGTCGAGGAGACGAGCTATTGCCTTTTCTCGCTTCAATACCCAACAATATTGGGACGAGGTGCTATCTTTTCATGGAGGCCTGTTGATCCGTTGGGCCGTACCATGGTGGCCAATTTACCTTTGGACCGGTCTAGAATCGCGAGATAGGGCTAGATATCAGGTAATCCTATCTTTTAGGCAAACAATTCACCTCTTTTCCGATCGCATACTTAGGCAATATGGTCGGGCGCAAAGAATCCTAGAAATCGAGGCCGTTGTGAGTGAATCTACTCAGCTGACGGATGTGATGTGTGACACCTGGATGCAAAGGTGGTATACACGGGCTACTTGGTCTGTTCTTAAAAATTCTCATTCGATCTGGGTAACCGATTCTTATGTAAGATGGACCCAAGCTGATTCAGCTAAGACTCGGGCTGCCCTGAAAATCGACGAAGCCTATGACCTGTTACGCCGGGAGCATGCTAAGGATAATAGGAACTTTTTTACTGAGGGAGCTACCTCGACAGGTCAGAAGAGGAAATCTAAGACTCAGACTGAAGGGTCCAGTAATAAGGGTGCACGGGGGAGAGTGAGTCCCCAAACTGACTTAGAAAGGAGACTAGGGCCAAGACTGGCTGCTAAGGACCGACTTGGTCCTCAAGACAGGCTTCCCGAGCCGGTTAGGGCTCGGCTTGGACCTGTGCAAAGGATGGAAAACCCAAAATCGAAGAAGCGGGTTCGAGCAAAGGAAGTTCCCCTTGTGATTAGGGAACGTTCGCCCCCGCCCCGTCGGCCTCGAGCTCCACGTGACCCGAAAGATAAGGGAAAGGGTAAAATGTACGAGTAGTCTCCTTAACTTATTATTTAAGTATTACTACTATTTTTTTTGTGGTGTGATTTTGTTGTTTTTTTTTGTGATGCATTTTTTGAAATAATAAAAAGACATATTAGTGAATACCGTTCCCGTCTTTTCGTTATTGCAATGGTTGTACCCTTTTGAGGGGTTGCCTACGTATCCAAAATTAATGGAATCAAACCTTCCGTAGTTCAGAAGCATTTTTGCAATTTTCGAAATACATCAAGATTATTAATTCGAGATGTGCAACGGTAGGATAAATGATCATAACTTATTGACTTGCTTAAAATTTTGAAAATTCATAAAAAAGGACATTTTTTTTTGCAAATGACATTGAGATAGGATTTATGGGTAGTAACGCTTCAGCTGGTCCAAGTTTGTTGGGTTGACGAACTCGTTTCCGTCCAAGTCTGTTAGCATTACTGCACCTCCTGAAAGAATTTTCTTCACTAAATATGGCCCGGCCCAATTAGGTTTGAATTTTCCCCTTGGGTCAACCGGTAGTAAAGCTCGAACAGATTTTAGGACTAGATCGCCCTCTTTGATGTTCCTGGGCCTAACCCTTTTGTTAAAAGCCCGTTGGATCCTTTTCTGATATATCTGAATATTATTCAGAGCCCGGGATCGTCGTTCGTCTAAGAGGATTAGTGAGTCATATCGGGCTTGGACCCAGTCCGCCTCAGGTACCTGACTTTCGAGCAGAATCCTAAGAGAGGGTATTTCTAGCTCGACCGGTTGGACTGCTTCCATTCCATATGTCAGATAATATGGAGTTGCTCCGGTTGCAGTTCGAATTGATGTCCGATATCCCCATAAGGCAAAGGGTATCTTGTCGGGCCAATCCCGGTAATTCTCAGCCATCTTCTTAAGAATGGTGACAATTGTCTTATTGGCTGCCTCCACCGCTCCATTTGTTTGAGGACGGTAAGGTGACGAGGTATGCCTTTGAATCTTGTACTTTTCCAACAAAGTGGCAGTTTCAGCTTGGAAATGGGTCCCGTGATCGCTGATGAACTCGTGTGGAATCCCGTATCGGCATATAATTTTGTTTTGGATGAACTTAGCCACATGTTTGGCATTCAAGATCCGGTATGACTCGGCTTCGACCCATTTAGTGAAATAGTCGATAGCCACTAGGATGAAACAGTGACCTCCTGTCCCGGAAGGATTCACTTTCCCGATTATATCAATTCCCCATGTTGAGAATGGCCATGGCGATGTCATTGTATATAGTAGGGATGAAGGCATATGCTGAACGTTAGCGAAAATCTGACAGTTGTGACAGTGTTTGACATACAGCTGACAGTCAGTTTCCATGCTATTCCAATAGTAACCGAGTCTTGCGATTTTCCGGGCCAGCATATGGGCGTTCATGTGTGGTCCGTTTTCGCCATCGTGCACCTCGGCCATAACTCTTTCGGCTCGAGTTTTGTCAATGCATAGAAGTAAAGCCCCTTGTGTTGTCTTCTTATATAGCTGTCCATCGTCTGTGCGGATGAACTGGGTTGCCCATCTTCGCAGAGCTTTCTTGGCCCGGTTTTCAGTTCCCGGAGGATATTCCCCTGACGTCAAGTAGGTTAGAACAGCCTGGTACCAAGGTTCTGGATCAGTTATTTCGATATCTTGGATAGTGTTGATATATGCCGGCTCTGACCGTCTTTCGACACAAATGGGCATGCTAGTTAGATGCGCTGGGATATTCAGCAAAGATGCTAATTTTGACAGAGCATCTGCAAACTGGTTTTCTTCCCGAGGCAGATAAATGTACTCCACCTTTTGGAAATGTTTCTCGAGAACCCTTACTCGTGCTTGGTAAGCCACGAGATTTGCGTTCCGAGTCTTCCATTTTTGTAGGGTTTGGTTTATGACTAACGATGAGTCACCGTGGACCCGGAGGTTTGTTACTCCTAAATCGGCGGCGGCTTGCAACCCGTGAATGCATGCTTCGTATTCGGTTGCGTTATTAGTCACGTCAAAATCTAGCTTAATGGATAATGGGGTATGCTCACCTTGTGGTGAGATTAGCAAGATCCCGACACCAAATCCTCGAAAGTTGGACGCTCCGTCGAAGTACAAATCCCATGTGTCGGTGTCGGTATGGAATATGTCTTCATCTGGGAAGGCCCAAGTATCGGTATGTTCTTCCTCAGATACCGGGCTGTCGGCGAGGAATTCTGCTACTACCCGGCCCTTGATGGCTTTTAAAGGTACGAACTTGAGGTCAAACTCAGCTAGCATTAAAGTCCACCTGGATATACGACCGTTAAGGATGGGCTTCTCGAAAAGATACTTGATCGGATCCATTTTGGATAGCACGTGTACCTCGTGACTAAGCATGTAGTGTCGGAGCTTTTTAGTGGCCCATACTAATGCTAGACACGTCTTCTCGAGCATAGTGTATTTGCATTCGTATTCTAAGAACTTCTTACTGATGTAGTAAATGGCCCGTTCTTCAGAATCGACCGTCTGGGCCAGCATAGCGCCCATGACAGTCTCGGTTGTCGTCAAGTATAGTGATAGAGGCAAACCATGCTGAGGTGGCATTAGCACCGGTGGAGAGGATAAAATCTCCTTGATCTTGTCGAAAGCCATTTGACATTTGTCGTCCCATAGTGTTCGTTCTCCTATCTTCAGTTTCTTGAAAATGGGTTCACATACCATGGTTAGCTTTGAAATGAATCGGCTTATATATTGGACTTTTCCGAGAAACTCCCTTATCTCCTTTTCGGTTTTAGGCGGTTGCATCTCGGTTATGGCCTTGATTTTGGCTGGGTCGACTTCGATGCCCCGTTGGCTGACAATGTGGCCCAGTAGCTTGCCCGATGTTACCCCGAAACTGCATTTTTGAGGGTTTAACCTCATGTTGTACTTGCGTAGTCTGGTAAAGAACTTCCTTAGGGCTGCAATGTGCCCGTTTCGGTCCTTGGACTTGACAATCATATCGTCGACGTAGACCTCCACTTCCTTATGCATCATGTCATGTAATAAAGTAGTAGCGGTCCGTTGATAAGTGGCACCAGCGTTAATAAGCCCAAATGGCATCACGGTATAGCAGTAAGTCCCCCAAGGTGTGATGAAGGTGGTCTTACTCATGTCTTCTTCCGCCATTTTGATCTGATTGTATCCGTCATACCCGTCCATAAATGATAGAAGGGCATGATCGGCCGTGTTATCCACCAGTATGTCGATATGTGGCAACGGGAAATCGTCTTTTGGGCTGGCCTTATTAAGGTCTCGGAAATCTACACATACTCGGACTTTGCCATCCTTTTTGGGTACTAGTACTATGTTTGCAACCCAGTCTGGATATTCAGACACCTGAATAAAGCCCGCTTTGAATTGTTTATCAACTTCTTCTTTGACTTTGAGAGACCATTCGGGCCTCATTCTTCGGAGTTTCTGTTTTACCGGCTTGTACCCGTCTTTGATGGGTATTCGGTGTTCAGCTATCTCCCGGTCTATTCCCGGCATGTCCTTGTAGGACCATGCAAAGACATCTTTGAATTCCTGGAGGAGGTCCGTGAATTGTTGTTTCTCCTCGGGATCTAAAGATAGGCCCAACCTAAGTATCTGAGGCTCTAAAGGGGTTCCTACGTTGATGGAATCGGTTTCTTCGATTACCGGATTTCGGGACTCCCTTTGTTCAAGTTGCTCGATTAGATGCGGAGGCAGTGGTACCTGTTCGTCGGGTTTCTCAATGTCATTGCAAGTAAGATTTTTGAAAACATTTTGAAAATAAGCCAAGTCGTAAGCAGAACGGTTATCGTTATTATTGATAGTAAATTTTGAAAAGAGCTCAAAGAGAGCTGCCATCTGATCGTTGGTCAGAGGCGGGATAGGGAGAGCCCTCGGGACAGACTCCGGGGCTCTCGACGGTGAGGCTAAAGAAGGGAGAGGGGTTACAGACTCGATCCTAGTACTGGACCCTCTAGACTTTGACTCAGACTCCGACTCTGACTCTGACTCGGACTCGGACTCAGATTCAGACTCGATAGCATGCATACCTTTGGAGGTATTTGGTGAAACCCTCCTTTGGTTCTTGGGCCATAACTTCCAGAGTACGCATGGTAGTCTGGATTTCAGCATTATCTGCGTAGTTCCGTGCGAATTCCATGGCAACATCGTCCCAAGTTTTGAATTTCTTGGGGTCAAGCCTGTAGTACCAGGCTTTTGGGTGTTTCTCCAGGGAGGAAGCAAAGAGATGCTTGAACATGGTCGATTTGACCCCTTTGACAGCCATAAAGTCTTTGAAAGCCCGAATATGAAGTACCGGGTCTTCAGTCCCATCGAACATTGGTAAGCCCGTTAAGTTAAGGTTAGCGGGCAATTCATCAGTTAGGGTCGAATAGGTACGGGCATTTTCCGTGAGAATGGTGTTTCTGGTGGTCGAGTGGACCTGTTCCTGCAGCTTTTGGACTGCGCCGGCTAGTGCGGCCAGGGGTCCGTTATCTTCGATCGAGGCGTTAGGGGTTCCCTGTTCTACGGCACTAACCCGAGTGACAATGGCGATCTGGTCTTCCCGCATTTGCCTCAATTGGGTCTGGATTTGGGCCAACGTGGTGTTCAACTCGTCTATGGCCTTTTGCGTCATGGTTCGAGTGAAGGGTGGCCTGTCTGTAAGAGCACCGCGTGATTAGCAACTTAACCCGAATCCTAAGGAAAGTACATCCCGAGCAAGGGAAAAAAAGAAGAAGACTAAAAAGACGGTAAATGACTCGGAAAAGACACCTAGACGGGTGACTTGTGAAGAGGTGGGCCTTCCTCGGGATCCAACGTTGTGGGTTGGGCCCTGTCCAAAGGAAGGTTCACGTGAGACATTCCCAGACTTTTAGACTCGATTGTGTGAACGGGCCAACCTTTGTAGGAGTATGTCCTACGTAGGTGGGCCTTGCCTTAGTTAGGTAAGGCGGACTAGGATGGGGGGAAATCCGCGATGTAGGATCGACGGAGTTTCGACGCTAGAGACTTCAACGACTTATGACACGACCCGACACTGCTAAATACGGGGAGTCTAAGAAGAGGAAGTTTTGAAATATGAAATTTTGAAAAGCCCGAAATGAATCGGGTGGAGAAATTCGGCCCTTTTTCGAAAAAAGAAAAAGGAGTGGGCCGAATGACGGGTTTTGAAAGTTTCGAAAGTATTTTCGAGTTTTGAATTGGGCATAATACCGGCTAGAAAAAGGCTATTTTGAGTAAAATCATAAGTCCTAAGTTCGGTATATGACCCGGGTTTTGAAAATTGGATATTTTGAAAAGGATGCAAATTTTGAAAAGATGACGGTTTTGAAAAAGATGTGGATCAAGTAGCACGTAGTCACGGAAACAGTATAACGACGCCATGTATGCTCTTAATCTAAGTCTCGGTCAGTCTGTAAGGGTCTATACCAGTGTACATAGCCTATCAAGAATCGGGGCGGACTCCCTAACTCGAGTTGAGATTAGGACATGCCGTAAAACACATATGAATCGGCTAATGGACACCTTTGACATAACCAGTTTGGACTATATCAACGGTATAGTGGGACGTCGGTCACGAGTACCGGCCCGGGAAAATGGGGTTTATGCATGAACTGTAAAACTAAAACGCGCATTGTACTAGTCAAACGATTTCTATTCGAGTCTCACCCTGAGGACACTGAAGGTTATTAACTCATCAGAAAATCCCCAACGGAGTCGCCAAATTGTGGACATGACATAGGTCCACCCCGACGCGGCCACGCGCGGATTTTGGGGAGGCGAATGAATCTCAATGAGATGGTCAAATGGAAATTTAAATCGAAGTCGGAGTCGCCACCGAATTTTATGGTTATTCGGAACCGTTCGAGCCCACTCTATGTCGTAGTGGGCCGTGTACAAAATACGGCCCATTTCCGATGTCAGAGTTTATTGGGCTCGTCCCTTTTGCATATCGATATAGATGCCGACTGAAGCGGTTAATCGTATATTGAATGACTCTCGTTGACAATGGTTTCGGACATCCGGAAACCACGGTTTTGAGTAAGGGGTGTGGGTACGTGTTGGGAAGTTCACTAAGAACACCCAACCCCGCCCGCACATTAGCGGCCTCTACTAGGATATCGAATGACGTTTTAATGCGCGCGTTAGTTGAACGATGAATGATATGCAAACATTGTTTTCTAAGCATGTGAGGAATTGAATGGGTTGCTAAGTGGTTTAATGCATGCAAGATTAGTTGATGTCAAAGTCAAATTTAACATGTGAGATTCGTTTTAGTATAATAAAACAAATGAAATAAAAAGATGAATTTGCTACAAAATGATCAAACGAGTTAGTATCGATTTGTAAATAATAATAGCAAAAATAAAATAGCGAAATCGAGAAAATAAATATTAATCGAAATCTGAAAAAATATTGTTTGAAAAGAACGTTGTTTTGTATAAAAAACGAAGTTCGAAAAATAATAAAAAAAGACGAAAAGGGCGCGGCATGACAGTCGGCCGCGCGACTCGCCCGGGATGCCGGCGGGTCGCGTGGTGACCTGTTTCGGTGCCGGTTTTCGAAAACTCGATGTTCGTATTAAATCGTGTATGAATATTGCATGATTCGTACTCGACTTAATATTTTCGATATTCTTTATATTCGATAGTTGACTACGAAATCAATATCGAATACTTAGAATAGTTTTGGAAAAGATGTAAATTTTAGAAATCGTTTCGTAGAATAAATAATAAAACGACCGAAAAAGTTAAAAAAAAGGCTCGGGTTTCAGGCCTGCGCGCGAGTCGCCTAGGCGTGACGCGACTCGCGTGCGGGTCTGTCCGGTTTTATTTTTTTGTTCGAAAATTGTTATTTTGATGAATCGCGTACGAATTATGAATTAACTTGTGTTCGATCCATGTTTTCGATATTCGTCATATCCGATATTCGATTATGAAATCGATATCGAATGTTCGGAATAAAAAAGGTTTTGTAAAATAGTTTGTTTTGAACGAGGAAAGAAAAGAATTTTTGAATAAAAAAGATGTAACGATTTTTGGCATCGTCGAAAATCTTAATATAATTCCTTTCGATATGATGTTCGATTATGGAAGAATCGATATCATAATTTTCAGAATATACGTTATGAAAATAGTTTTTCGTTAATAACGATATTAGGAAAATAAAAAAACGACTCTAGACCCGTAATAAAACAAAACGGACGAAGAGGAGAAAGGGAGAGAAAGGAAGAAATCGGGTTTGGTACACCCTCAACCTACATGCTCTTAATGACTCGGATCGGGGCTCGTCGGAATGTGGCTAGGCACGGGAGCGTCGAGTTTTGGTTCGGCTAAGGATTTAGTTCGGACGGGTGAAGGGTGTCGGGTATCGGACCGGTTTCCTTCGGGTTTTGGATGTAATATCGATTTATCGATGCTAAGGAATTACGTGTGTGTGTGTAAGATGTATTTTTTCGGAGTAATGAGGTGTGTGAAACGCTATAATTGATGTGATGTTCCGTCCCTAAAGTGTTGGATGGGAGGTCCTATTTATAGGGAATTCCTGACCTTGACTTAGGAGAGTTTGACTACCGCTTAGGATAGGAAACGTAGGAATTTGAGGGAAATAAGAATTCCGCTTTCTTGTGAAGGAAGAAAGAGGAAACCGGCTGATTTGGGCTGTTTTGGCCGAGTGTTTTACACTCGGTCGGGTGCTCGAATCGGTTTTTGAATAGGACTCCTGTTTGAGCTAGAATTACCGCTTGAGTAAGAAGCTGAGGAGAACGAGAATTCCGTTTTCTTGTGAAGGAAGAAAAGAGGAATACCGGCTGGTACGTACTACTTGGCCGAGTGGTTTACACTCGGTTGAGTGGTTGAGTCGGTTCTCGGATAGGATTCCTACTCGGGATCGAATTCTATCTTAAACGGAATTGTTTATTATTTTGTGAATGGCTGATTTTTGTAGAGTTGGAGTGTGAACCAACCGTGTGAGATGTCACGGTGGACTCACGGGTTTCGAGAAATGTCTTTGCCCGGGTTTTGACTCGGTCGCTAAAAGACGGTTTTACCCCTGGTGACGGATTCGACCCAAATTAGTGTTATTTGACTCGAAACGACCCACTGGGCCTGATTTTGAGGTTGGTTTTGTGAGATTTGTACTCCTTAAAATGCCTAAGACAAATGTCCATCATTTCGAGCCCATTTCCGAGTACGTTTAAGCACGTTAACGTCCGATCATCATCGGGTGTTTGTCGGAAACTACTATAGACACCTGGCGGTCAAAATGTGGGTGTCTACAGGGTACAATCTCTGACTTTTATTGTTTTAATCCCAAAAAAGAAGAATCCTAGCTCGATGAGTGAATTTCACCCAATCAGCCTGTGTAATGTTATTTATAAGTTTGTCTCGAAAGTTTTGGCCAATAGGCTTAAAATGTTCCTAAATGACATTGTCTCGGAAAACCAGAGCGCTTTCACTCCGGGTAGAATGATTTCGGACAACATTTTAATTGCTTTTGAAGCTTTTCATCATATGAAAAATACCCGGAGTGGGAACGGGCACATAGCTATTAAGCTTGACATGGCTAAGGCTTATGATCGGGTGGAATGGAGTTTTCTCAAGCGGGTTCTGCTAAGAATGGGCTTTGATACAGGATGGACTAATCGTGTGATGCATTGTGTGAGATCGGTATCTTACAAGGTGCTAATGAATGGGAATCCAGGGAAGGAATTTCGACCGAGTCGGGAAATTAGGCAGGGGGACCCTCTATCCCCCTACCTATTCATTCTGTGTGCGGAAGTGCTATCAAACTCGATGAGGAAGGCAATTGAGCTGAAGGCGATACATGGAATCCGTATTGCCAGAGATGCGCCGACTATTTCCCATTTACTGTTTGCGGACGATAGTCTATTTTTTTGCCGTGCTAGTATCGGTGAAGCTCGAAAGATCAAACAAGTGTTAAAGGAGTATGAGGAAGCCTCGGGACAAAGGGTAAATTTCGACAAAACAACGGTTTCGTTCAGCAAATCCACACCACCGAATCTCACCGTGGACGTCGCGTGGGAATTAGGGGTGACAAGAGTAAATTCTCCAGGTAACTATTTGGGATTACCTATGGTGCTTGGGAAATCCAAACATGCTCTTACTAGCCTGCTGAGAGATAAACTGAACAAAAAACTTAATGGGTGGAGAGGTACGTTTCTATCCAAGATAGGTAGAGAAATAATGATAAAGGCAGTGGCCCAATCTATCTCTACTTATGCGATGAGTGTGTTTAAACTGCCCACGAGTTTTTGTGAGGAGTTGCGATCTATTGTATCGAAATTTTGGTGGGGTGCGAAGGATGGAAAAAGGAAGATTTCGTGGGTGGCGTGGCATAAATTATGTAGGCCGAAGGATCGAGGGGGTATGGATTTGCGTGACTTTCAAAAATTCAATCTCGCTTTGATCGGAAAACACGCATGGAATCTGACAGTAGAACCGGGATCGCTTTTGGCCAGGCTGTTGCGAGCGAAGTATTACAATGGCCGGTCTTTCTTGCAGTCAAGTCTCGGGCCTAACCCGAGTTACACTTGGAAAGGAATTTGGGAGGCCAAGATGGTTGTCCTAAAAGGGGCGAGAAAGTGTGTTGGGAACAGGCTAAGCACGAATGTTTGGGAGGTACCGTGGATCCGAGGAGAGTGTACCAGGAAGCTTATTTCACCTTGCTTGGAGGCGAATCGGGGCATGCAGGTTTGGGAGCTCATGAGTATTGGAGGTAGGACGTGGAACGAGGCCAAAATCCGACAACTTTTTATTCCCTCTGAACAAGAGGCAATTCTACAGGTACGCCTCAGTGATAATCCAAAAGAAGACCGGTGGTGTTGGGACCCGGAAAAGTCAGGGCTATATACTGTCAAGTCAGCCTATCGCATTATTTGTGCAAGCAATTTAGACGAGCAGGGGCCATCGGATGAATCAAAGGGTAAGTGGTTATGGAGGAGTATTTGGCAGGCTAATGTATTACTCCGTATCAAAACTTTCTTTTGGCAATTGTGCCTGGATGCGCTGCCCACGAACTATAATCTTGCCAGACGCTTACCTCAGGGAAACCCGTTATGTCCCATTTGCCTTTGTGAGGTGGAGACTAGTCTCCACCTTATAAAGGAATGTTGGTGGGGGTGGGGGCGGGGGCGGGGGGAGGGGTATGGGATGGGTTGGGGGTGAAGATAAAGAAGGATGTTGGGCAAGAGAGGGTGAGGGAGTGGGTGGAGGATATTTGGAGGGAGATGGAGGGTGAGGAGAGAGGGACGGTAATGGGGGGGGTGTTGGGCTATGTGGGAAGCGAGGAATAAATGGGTCTTTGAGGGTGTTCGGGTAAGAAGCGAGCGGGTGGTCAAGAGAGTTGCTGACATCTTGAAAGAGAGGAGGGCGATGGAGGATGAGGGCAGGGAGTTGGGGGGGAATTTGGTGCAAGATAGTGGAGGTAGAGGGGTGGTTGGATGGAGTAGGCCGAAGGAGGGATGTTTTAAAATCAACTGTGATGCAAGCCTGTGGGAGGGAGGGTTCGGTCTGGGATACGCGTGCAGGTCTGAGGAAGGAATTCTTACATGGTGAGGGAGCATCGGGAGGAAAGGAGGCCGAGAAATACGAGAGGCCGAGGCTGAAACCGTGCTAGCTGGAATGCAGGAGGCTCGCAGAAGAAGACTTCGCAGGCTCATTATGGAGACGGATTGTCGAGAGGTAGTGGAAGCAATGAAGACTAATTGTCGGGGAAGGAACGAGTTCCACCGAATCTTGGAGGAGATCAAAGACATAAGTATGGAGTTCGAGGAGGTATGCTGGTCAAATGTGCCAAGAAAATGCAACGTAGTCGCACACGAGATGTCAAGATACTTTTCTGGGCGTGTGGGATCTGAGCTATGGACTGACAATTTACCGGAATACTTATCGACTCTCATCGAATTAGAAGCTAGTTCTACTATGTAATTCCGCTACTCGGGTACTCAAAAAAAAATGATAAACCACTCCAAAAAGTATTAAATGAAGGTCAAATAGTTCGACACTCTCACCTCACTTCATCTTCTCACCTTACCTAGTAGTCTTTAATTATCGATTTTATTTTTTTTCGAGCCGACTTATTATTAATGAAATTGATCTTCACTCCAAAAAAAAAAAAACAATACAAAAGCTTCGCATGTTGGTCCAACAAATGCAGATGGTGATCAAAATGAGTATCAGGAACTACCTAGCATGTCGGATTTCCGGGTTTTTAAAATTGGGTCAATTTTTTTTGCTCACCCCTAGCCACATGATCACATCTATAATACTTGACCCGTCACATATTTGTGACGAATACTATCATTACAAACAATAATTTATTAATTTATGAGATATATAATTGTTAAACCAAACTACGTAGCAGATTCCGTGGTTCAGCCTAATCTCCCCGTAGATCTACTGAGTGTCTGAGTATCATACAACTTCCCCAAATCAAATGGAACTCCAGCTCCATAACAAACCGGACTCTCGTAGAACAAAATTTACCAGAAGATGAGTAGTTCCAGTACTCCTATCCTAAAACCCTAATTTCACCGTTCCTTCAAATTTCCCCTTCCTCCTTCAATTAATTTGTGCATCTCTCTCTCCTATAAACCCTAATTTAACCTACGCGATTCCTTTTCGACTCAATTTGATCTCTATTTCTTCTACCGAACTCTCATATTTCGTCAATTTTTCGGAATTTTTTGAATTCGCGGCGTGCTAACGGAAGAAATTATGGAATTATCGAATACTACAACCACACCTAGAACAGTTGAAGAGGTTTTCAACGATTTCCAGGGACGTCGTACTGCATTGATCAAAGCTCTCACTTTCAGTCTCTCTTTTTTTCTCTGTAATTTCTGTTTATAAATCATAGTTTGTTGTTGATTTCGTGTGTTTTTCAATATCTGACGTTTAATTTTTGTTGTGTCTGCAGATGTTGAAAAATTCTATCAGCAATGCGATCCTGGTGAGCCTGTGGAATTTGCTTTGTATTTTTTTCTCTTTTGATTAATCGTTTTAGTCGTCGTCGAATTTATCTTTCTGTTTATTACGTTGTTGCTGTTACTTTTGAGTAACCAAGTCGGAAGCAATTCGTGGATACTTTTGCTTTGTATTGATGCTGTCAGAATGTTTAGTTTTCCTTCATAAATATATGAATCAATATTGGGCATAGTGATGGTAGCTCTTATGATTACGCTTGAAAAGCTGTGCTAAAACGCTTTCCATTAAGTCGGTTTTAATGCATATTTTAAAACAGAGTTAAAAGCATTTTAAAAGAGTATGAAAGTTGCCTCAATCACATTTTGAGGTGGTATGGATCGCATTTATGGAGTGCTTTTTAGGGACAGTTGCTCTGCATTATGGGGAGTAAGCAGTTTTTTATGAAGTCGAACAAGTTCTCGCAGGTCCTGTTTCCATGTGTGTATGTACCTTGGTTACATTTTCTGTAAACCTTTAATCTTCCTGCCAATCTGCATTTTGCTACGGAGCATCTATTTTTGATTTTCTACTAGCATAGTATGTGAAATGTGAAATGTTTTGCATGAGCTGATTTGGTTATAGTATCAGTCATTTCTAGGTATTATGAATGGAAAGGCTCCCCAAACAATTTTAACTGATCAAAATATGTGTCTTAAAGAGGCAGTGACAATGGAATTGCCGACAACAAAACATGCATTGTGCATCTGGCTGATTGTGGCAAAGTTCCCTTCCTGGTTTAATGCTGGTCTTGGGGAGCAATACAATGAGTGGAAGGCTGAGTTCTATCGACTGTATAATATTGAGTTGATCGATGAGTTTGAGTTGGGTTTGAGAGATATGGTTCATTCGTTTGGGTTACATGCTAACAGGCATATTGCCAATTTATTTGCCTTGAGGTCACTTTGGGCATTATCATTCTTGAGAAGTCATTTTATGGCTGGACTGACTGATGCTGGGCAATCCAAGTCAATTAAACTCGGCTCACACACTTTGTGGAGCAAGTAAGTTTCTCTTTACACTATTTTAGTTTTCGTTTGATTTTTTTTGCAACATTTTTCGTTGGATTTTTTTTCTTTTATCTTTTCGAATGTTTTGTACTCCCTCCCATTCTTATACTCCAGTTCATACGATTTGCTTTTGCACAAATATTAAGATAAGTGAGCCACGTATGAGTACGTGTGAGGAGGGAGATATGTGTGGGGTATGTAAAAGTTATATGGACAAGTTCAGATGTTTACTTCTGTCATTTTAGGAAATGGTATGAATTCATGGAATGGCCCGTTGTCGGAATATGTTCTGAATTTAAAGAATGAGAGGGAGTATTGATTTTTTATTATGTTTTTTCCCTTCTAATTAACCAAGTAATTAGTGCTCACCATCCATCCCATGATGGCTTAGTAGGTTGCTGTGGCAGTTGATTTCAAAGATCAAACTGGAGAACATCAGATAATGCAACAAACCCTGCAAAATATTTCCTTAAAAACTGGGGGGCCTATGGAATCACATGCTGCCACAGTCCTCACACCTTTTGCATTCTCCAAGCTACAAGACCAGCTTGTTTCAGCAGCTCACTATGCCTCCTTCCAAATGGAAGACGGCTTCCTCATAAGGCATCACACTAAACTTGAAGGCGGACACAAAGTTGATTGGGTCCCACTAGAAGGTGGCATGAGTTGCTCCTGCCAACTGTTCGAGTTCTCAGGTATATTATGCCGCCATGCTTTTAGAGTTCTTTCCAGTGGGAATTGCTTTCAGATTCCAGAGAGATATCTTCCCTTGAGATGGCGCCGCTTCAACTCTTTGCCCACAACCATGCTTGGCTGTCTTGACGAGAACGTCCATCGATTGCAAAGCATGATATCTACGCTGGTCACCGAGTCTTCAAAGTCAAAGGAACGATTAGATTAGATTTGGTGACCGAGCAAATATCTTTTCTTTTGTCACGAATCAGGGAGCAGCCTGTTTCCTCTTCACACGTCACGAGAGATGTGACTTTTCATTGAAACCCAGTTTCTATTTTGAAGATGAAGCAAAAGTTGTTGTCGTAAGCAAGAGGGGGCCCTGCCGGAAAAAATGATTTAGAGTTGTGAAGCAGAATCACGAGTTTTAAGTGGAGCTAGCAAATAGATCATCCGGATTGGGGTTCGCTTGGGTTATTGTCGGGTTCTTTTGGGAATAGATCATTTCTAGGTCATGGCAAGATCATATTTGAGGACCGTGTGATTCGGGTCATGATAATGTAGGTTTTTGTGGATATACCTATGTAAATAATTTGGCTCACAAATTTGTCGTTTTAGGTATATATTATATATACGGAGTACTCCAGTAGGATAATGCAATCGATAAACAATAGTCACTTGACAACATCGTATCGACTTTACGCATGGAAACTAAGCTGATGGAGATGAGTAACAAATCAAGAGTCAAGAGTCAAGAGTCAAGACTGGGGTAAATCAGACCAAAGACTAAGATCTGAAAATTGATTAATGGATTGCAAGTTACGACCCTCCTTTTTTAGGCTTCATATTATTTTGGTTCCGTCACTTCAAGTTCACTCCATATCTCGGAGCTACGGAACATTTCTTTTGGATTTCTTTTCCTCATAGAATTTGTTTTGTCTCCACTAATTCACGTTTTGACATCGTTTTATTATCATTATCTTCTTCTTTCTTTTAAAAAAGAGTAAGGATTGTGTTTTCACACTACCATTGCTCACCATTTAGAAATCCTACTCTCTCAATTAATTTGGCATCCTATTGGTTAATCTATGGGCTACTACTATTCAATGTTTTGTTGGGCCTTCATTCAAAACGAAAAATAGCACATAACCTGCACCTACTACCATTAAATGCCCCATCTAAAATTACAATTACAAATGCAGATTACACGAGAAGGGAGACATTGAAAATAGTATTACAACCTTTCATTATTCTATAATGCCCTTTCCAATTAATTAATTTACATAGTATATATAGTTAATTTAATATTAGCATGCTTCGTACACCATCTCCATCAACATGAAATTATCTCATTCTCTACTGAAGTGTATAACACTACTGCATCTTCCTCGCGATGTCTTCATCCAAGATTGTGATTGTTTCTGTTGCTGGTTTGAACCAAGGTGTCAGGCTATCTCAAATTGTTACTTCCTCCGTTCAAGTTCAAGCTGCCCTTTTACTTTTTCACGTTTGCCAACGCGCATTTTGCATCGCTAATATCTTTCGTAACATATTAGTAAAAATTATGAAAATTGGATATTAATAATGTACTTTTAAAGACGAATCAAACAAGATTCCACATGAATATATTTTCTCTAACAGATTGTCGTGAATATCGAAAGTTCTCCTTGATTGTAAAAGAAAAGCTTGGACTTGAACGGAGGGAGTATTATTATTAGATATTAATATTAGTATTTAAGATAACTTGAGAATTATCCCAAAAAAATAAATTATGTTATAATCTATAATATAGAACCTTGATAGATGGTTAGATAACTTATACGGAGTATTTTATAATATAGGTGGAGCACCATATATTGTATAAAGTTGAGTCAAATCGTTATCGGGTCAAGTATTTATGATTGTACAATAGATCAATTTACGTTTGTTTTGCCTGTTATAAAAAAGTTTGTTACTTAAATTTAAAAACGATAATTTATAGCCAAGGGCAAGATTCGTTGATTATCTATGAAGATTACAATTATCCAACACTCAAATTAAATTGACGTGATTTATCCATGAAGATTCGTTTATTTTATTATCAAAATACATTGATTTATCATAATATTTATTTTTAATCCCGCGATTTCTCACGGGTATTATACTATAAATAATTAATAATAATTCTATGTATGAAATGAATGAAGAAGTTGGTGCGTAAAATTTACTCATGATACAATGAATCGGTGAAAGCTTAAAGTTATAATATAGCTTCATGTTTGCCTATTTACGTGCTTGGGTAAAATAATGATGATAAAATCGCGTCACAAATTTTTGACGGGTAAAATAAAACCTGCTTGGGTAAAATAAAGACAAACAATTTGTTATCAGTTTGTTTTATCAAATCATGTGATATTAGTTAACCCGTCATTGATTTGTGACCGATAATCTAATATGTCATTCACAAAGAAGACTTACGCAACAACTAACAATAAAATAACTTTTTTAATACGTAGGACAAACCACCACGTCTTCGTACGTGGTGATCTGTTTACGTATTTTATCTTCTAAAAGAATTTATCTCAAATTATAAGACATAATACTTCGTGTTAACTTAGCTATTTCACTTGAGTATCAGATTAGGCAAGTACATCGGCGCATTTAAACACGTAATTGTTGACAGTTTCTTACATTTAAATTGATATTTTACAATAACACCAATTTTCAATTACCAACCGTTTTTTCTAATTCAATTTTTTTCTGACAGTCCCGTGACGTGTCACGGGTTTCACACTGTTTATGGTTCAAAAGGGAATTCGAATCTACGATGGATCGTTGCGTGGACATCTTCAGTACGTTTTGGCATTGTGATAAAACAGTCAACACTAAAACACCACTCTCCGTCTCCCGCCACTACAACCACCAGATAATGACGACAACTCTCACCAGAATCTTACGCCACCGCCCCCTCACCTCCCACATCCACCACCGCCTCCTCTCTCTCCTCGCCACCGCCGCCACTAACATCACCATCGACGACCAAAAAATCATCCACCATCTCCACGCTCTAATCCGCAAAACCCCACCCACCGCATGGGAAACCGCCGTCCCCCACCGTGACCTCCGCCCTCACCACATCGACGCCATCCTCCTTAAAACCCTAGACGACCCCAAACTCTCTCTCCGATTCTTCAACTTCCTCGGACTTCACCTCCAGTTCCCCCTTTCTCTCTCGTCCTTCTCCATCCTCATCCACTCCCTCGTCTCTTCCCGCCTCTTCTGGCCTGCTTCCTCTCTCCTCCACACCCTAATTCACGATCACCAAAACCCTAATTCCGTGCTTTTCGATCACCTCTACGATGCATTTAGGGTTCACAAATTCCGCCATTCTTACGCGTTTGATTTGCTGGTGCAGTGTCACGTGCAAGGCAAGCGGGTTATGTCCGGTGTTGAAGTGATCCGGCTCATGCTGCGGCATCGGCTTTTCCCCGAGGTCAGGACTGTAAGCGCTTTGTTTCATGGTTTAGTTAGTTATCGTCGTTTTCGATTAGTTCTCGATTTATTCGACGAAATTTACTCAATTAGTAATGCTAGTAACGATGGTAATGATAGTAATTGTGAAAAACCTGATGTTTATGTGTATACTGCCATGGTGAGGAGTTGGTGTGAGCTTAAGGAAGTTGACATGGCGTTGAAGGTGGTGCGAGGGTTGGAAGAGGGGAATGTATGTCAATTGAATGTTGTAGTGTATAATGTGCTTATTAGGGCATTGTGTAAGAGTCGGAGAGTTTTGGAAGGGATGGAGATTAAGGAGTCGTTGGGGAGGAAGGGGTTAAGTGCAGACGTGGTGACTTATTGTACTTTGGTGCTCGGGTTATGTCAAGTAGGAGAGTTTGAGAGTGCGATGGGAATGACGAGGGAGATGATTGGATTAGGGTTTGTGCCGAGCGAGGGAGTGGTTTCTAGCCTTTGTGAAGGGTTGAGGAGGAGTGGCAAGGTTTTTAACGCTTTTGAGTTTGTTGATGAGGTTGCGGGGCTTGGGGTTGTGCCAAATTTGGTTGTTTATAGTGCTCTTATTCATTCGCTTTGTAAAGATGGGAAACTAGAACATGCAGAGTTGTTGTTTGCGAGTATGGAAGAGAGGAAACTTTTACCGAATGAGGTTACTTTTTGGTCCATGATTGATGCTTTAGGTAAGGAGGGAAGATTAGATGATGCCCTTCACTTGCTTACTAGAATGTCAGAAGTCGGAGTGAAGATCACAGAATATCCTTACAATTCTTTGATCTATGGGCATTGCAAGTTCGGGAAGCTAGATACTGCAGAGTGTCTTTTTAATGAAATGATTAGTAAGAAAATGGTTCCTACTGTAGTCACTTACACGTCACTTATCAGTGGATACACCAAAGGTGAGGAACTGAACAAAGCGTTTAAGCTGTATCATGAGATGACTGGAAGAGGCATTGCACCAAATTCTTACACGTATACTGCCTTAATTTGTGGTCTTTGTCGTGCTAATAGAATGGATGATGCAAATGGTTTGTTTGATGAAATGGTAGAGAAAAACGTGTTCCCTAATGAGGTGACATACAATGTTTTAATTGACAGCTACTGCAAACAAGGTGATACTGGAAGGGGTTTTCAGTTGTTGGCCAAAATGATAGAAAAGGGACTTGTTCCTGACACATATACATACCGGTCTTTGATATCTGGACTGTGTTCTACTGGCAGGGTATCTGATGCACAACACTTGGTGGATGATCTTCATAAGGAACATTTTGTGCTTAATGAGATGTGTGTAAGTGCCCTTTTGGGAGGTTACTGCAGGGAGGGAAAAGTAGACGAGGCGATGAGTGTGTGTGGTGAGATGCTGGAAAGACACATCAAGGTGGATCTTGTCTGTTATGCAATACTTGTTGATACCACGCTTAAACAAAATGACAGGGAAAAATTACTTCAGATCTTAAGTGATATGAATAAGAACGGATTGAAGCCTGATAATGTGATTTATACGAGTATAGTCGATGCTTACACTAAGGCAGGGAATCTTAAGAAAGCCTTACAACTTTGGGATATTATGGTCAGTGAAGGGTGTGAGCCGAATGTGGCTACTTATACCGCTCTTATCAATGGCTTTTGTAGATTAGGTGATGTAATCAAAGCGCAATTCATCCATGCTAAAATGCTAACAGCTAACATTGACCCAAATCAAGTTACTTATGGGTGCTTCCTTAGCTATTTCACTAGCATAGGCAATATGGAGACTGCTGTACAACTGCACGAGTATATGTTAAAGGAGTCTTTAGCAAACACAATTACATTCAATATTCTTATAAATGGATTTTGCAGACTTGGTATGGTCCAGGAAGCTTCTGAGATTATTCTTGAAATGACTCAACTTGGCATCAAACCTGATTGCATTAGCTATTCACCTATAATACAGCAGTATTGTAAAGGAGGTCATATGCAGGAAGCCTTTAGGATATGGGACTCCATGTTGAGTAATAGCATATGTCCTGATGCCGTCGCTTATAAGCTTTTGATCTCTGGCTGTCATTTGACAGGAGACCTTACTAAGGCCACTGCACTGATGGAGGACATGGTGAGAAGAGGTGTGAAGACAGATACAAAGTCTTATAATCCTTGCCTTAACACTTGACGGAGGCCACGTGTCTTGAACTCGACTTCATTAGGGCATGTCCTGATGCCATCACGTGTAACCTCTTGATCTCTGGCTGTCATTTGACAGGAAACCTTACCAAGGCTACTTCACTGATGGAAGACATTGAGAAAGGGTGTGAAGACATAGGGAAAATCTTATAATTCTCACCCTAACACTTGATGGAGGCCACTCATCTTGTGGTTTGTGTTTATAGAATACCTCCATGGGCTCCATTGTTGTTAAGAAGAGTTCTTACGTAGGAAAAGAGTGGGATGATGGTTCATCCTTCAGCTACTCTGCATTGTCATTGATATGTTGGTGTGTTACTTTGTTGAAGGTTTTCACGAGGACATCCTGGCTGTTTTCTCATACCATCTGTGCAATCATGGAGATGAAACTATACCGTTTCCTTATGCCTCTCGCATAATTTGATTGCAATCATGCTCGTATCTGATGGTGAGGATGATCACATTTTGTTTTTGGATGACGACTTCAAATATTGATTGAAATTTGACGACTCCAAATTTTTTTGGGACTAAGGCTATGATGATGATGTTACAACTTGCAAGTATACCACATCTCAAGAAGCTCTGGTAAGTTACAGCTACAAGTCAGAATGTTCTGTTAGTCCATTAACTTTATCTAAAGGAATTTGGTGAAAAAAACAAACTCCTCCCGTCTTGTTCATTTGTTTGTCTTTGATTAAAATATTCCTCATAATGAATATAAAAGACAAACAGATTAATAAAACGGAGGGAGTATCATACATATGTGCTAATGTGCCTCTTGTATTATGCACTAAATCTCCGGTGTGCTTTCATGCAGGTTATATATTGTTAACCAGGGTATCTTTCCATTCATGCATTTTTTTGGAACAATACTTGTAGAACATGTGCTAGGTAATATCGAAGGATGTCATGACTACAATTTGAGACGGGATCAGTATCACTCACATTTAGTCTTCAGAGGTGATGACGACAACGACAATACCGGTAGAAAGTTTTTTTCTTTTCTTTTTCACTTTCTTTTGGCATCAATGAAAATAAATCATTTGTCAATTTATTCACTTTCATTTGTTTCCTTATTTAGATGGATTAAATTTGTTTCCGGTCAAAATGGGGAGAGGATTATTGCCACTGAATAGACTTGCCTGGGTTAGGCATGAGATGGCCTGGCCGTAGTCAGGGCAGCCAGCTTTGACTGACCTTGCTCGAATGTTGTCGGGGCAACCTCTCCATTCTTTTTGGAAATAGATAATCTCTTCCCGATGTTCCATATTTCTGTTTTGGTACATTCACTAAGATGCTCCATATCCTATTTTGATACCGTATATGATTTGTGTTTCACATTTTTTTTAACTCACATTTTCTTTCTACTTTCATTTTCCCCCATGTATCCTCATTCTTGCGAACAGGATGGAGTATTAATGGTTTAACGGGATGTATCCTCATTCACCAATATTTGTTTATAGAAGTGTTAGATATCGTCAGAATGCGACTTAAACTGTCCATAGAAAATGGGGTCGAGAGGTCCTCTGGACTTCGTGATACACTAATAGAGCAAAGAGCAAAGAATTGAATTAAATGTCGGTCCAATTTTATAAGGCAGTGGAAGGGGATTGAGCTGTTATTTGCAATTGTAAGCAGATCTGGATATAAATGAATGAAGAGACAAGGCAAATGCAGAATTTATGATAAGAGTACCGCCTTTCAATTCATGTCTCGGATACTCCCTCCCATTATTTCTACAATTAGCAAAGTCACTCAACAGAAGATTGTTCTAAATCACGGTATTCTACAGTGTCCCAAGTCACTCATTTGCGTTTTTTAGGGTACCCACTCGTGTAATTGCGTAATGCTTGTCCCTTAAAACGTACTCGTAGTTTAATGTTTAGTGGTGGGTGACACTTGCAATATATAATAAACAAGAATATCGATTGTTAATGTTAATGGTGAGTCGGTGACTTGGTGAGTGAAACCAATCTCATAAAATTGTCGTTAGGTAGAACCTCGCAAAATTAATCTAACTCGAATACGTCAACCTAAATCGATCAAGGTCTATGTTCAATTAGATGAGTTAAGTTGTTTACGGTAACTCTATATCATGTGGTTAGATTTTTTTAAATCTTTGTTGATGAGAATAGAGCAACTTTTTAGATGATATGGATTACTCCGTAATAGTTTACTCCCTCTATTTTATTCATTATTTTACGCATCATCTTATTTACTGTAAGAATCATTTTGATCAAAAGTAAATACTCGTATGTCATACCATGTAAATATGTAATGTTGGTGAAATGGAAATTGCAATCCAGATACGAACCATAACCTATCACGCGGTACTACAGTGTGCCAAAGCAAATGGACCGCATCGTACCTAACCTTAATATATATTTTTTTTTGGTTCATCGAAGAGCGCACTTAGTCGCATTGCAATATAGGAGAGAGAAATTCGAACCTGGAACCTACTGTTCCAGAGCATCTAGTCTTAACCACTAGGCTAAGACATTTTCGGTACCTAACCTTAATATATTGCCTAGGCACAATTCACGACCTAGGATTAAATAACCAAGATAGGTGAGAAAAAAGAAAGTAAAAAGAGAATTACATAAATAAATTAAAAAAAGATAATGGCTGCGGTTTGAAAGTAATCAGGGAGTAATTAATGGTTAATTATGAAAACTTAGAGCACGTTATAAGCAGGAAACAGAACGTCTCTGTTTTCCTCCCTCCCCACTTCACTCTCCTACTACCACTTCTTTACCTCTTTAGTAGCAGGAGCAGCGAAGCCGAAGCCGAAGCCTAAACGACGTCGTCCCCATTCCCCCCTTCTCTAAAATGCATACCATTCTCAAAAATGCATTTCCATCAACAATTCCACTCCTCCATTTCCTCATCACCTTCTCCCTCATCTCCACCACCTACGCCGCCGTCAACGCCACCACCTACGCCGCCGCGCTCTCCAAGAGCCTCCTCTATTTCGAAGCCCAGCGCTCCGGCCGCCTCCCTTACAACCAACGCCTCTCCTGGCGCGACCACTCCGCCCTCACCGACGGCCTCGAACAAGGCGTATACACTCTACTACCCTATATACTCCTCCTCCTCCTCCTCCTGTGTGAGACGGTTTTACACGAGAGTTTAATTTCCGATGATTGATTAATGTTTTTGCAGGTGGACTTAGTAGGAGGATACTACGACGCAGGAGACCACGTGAAATTCGGACTACCCATGGCGTTCACGGTGACAATGCTATCATGGAGTGTGATCGAAAATGGCGAGGCTATTAAAAAGGCAGGAGAAGGAGAATTCGAGCACGCTTTGGAAGCCATTAAATGGGGAACTGATTATTTCATCAAAGCTCACACTAGTCCACATGTCCTTTGGGCTGAGGTCCGGTCCCCCCTTCGAAAAGTGAATAACCGTAATTCACGTACAATGGCGGACTTGTTACTGATTTAATTTGATTTTGATTATTATTATTATTATTATAGGTTGGTGATGGTGATACCGATCATTATTGTTGGCAGCGGGCGGAGGACATGACAACGTCCCGCCGTGCGCATAAGGTTGACGAGGCTAATCCTGGGTCGGATGTTGTCGGAGAGACGGCCGCTGCCATGGCTGCTGCTTCCATTGTTTTTAGAAAGATCAATCCACATTACTCTCATCTATTGTTGCACCATGCTCAAGAGGTATATCATCTCGATACCACACTGGTGTATTGTATCATCATACATCTTAATAAATAAATAAATAAATGAAATACAAGTAGAATTATAACTATGAGATTATAATGGAATACTCATACGGCGATTTAGTATACGTTTTTGAAGATGATGATTGTTCCATAAAGTTTATGGTATGAGTAGATAACAAACTCAAACTCAATTGAATTGAATCTAAAGTGCATGATGATGAAAGTGGAGTAGAGTAAGGTGAGGTAAGGGGGCCTAATTACAACACTAACATTAATTTGTTGATTGATTTACTTTAATTTGTACCATGAGGTACGTACCATGGAAATTGCCTTGAGGTGGTATACCATACCATAACTTTTACTTTAATATTGAAATGTTCCTTTGTTGTTGAAAGCAACATTCTAGCCAGTGTAATTAATCAATTAATTAAATTCCTTACCTTTTTTTATTTTTGATGATTTCCCTTTGTACTTGGTTGATTAATGATTTAAACCTTTAAGGTTTGATTGATTCAATCAACAACTCCTCATTTCAAATTTTTTTAAATGCATGCATTTGATTAATCAAATCACGTCTTAAGCAAATGTACGATGAATTTAGGGACATGAAAACATATGTTACGCGGTATAGTGTTCTGAACCCGTCATTATCGTTTGATGTATGATGTAGTTGTTTGAGTTTGGGGACAAGTATAGAGGGAAATACGACGAGAGCTTAGAAGTGGTGAAGAGTTACTATGCATCAGTAAGTGGGTACAAGGATGAGTTGTTGTGGGCAGCATTGTGGCTATACAAGGCCACCGACAATGGAGACTACTTGAATTACACAATAGAGAATGCGCTTAGCTTCGGTGGGATTGGGTGGGCTATCTCTGAGTTCAGTTGGGATGTTAAATTTGCTGGGGTCCAAATCCTAGCCACCCAGGTTCGCTTTCTCTCTCTTTTTTTTATTAAAAAAATAACTTTAGAATTGCTAGAAATATTGTGTGTGTGTGTGTGTTACACTTATATGTACTGTGTGCCCATATTTATTGCTCAATGTCTTCAATTATATCGGACATCGAATATTTATGTGGGCTTATGGAATTTATTGCCCTACTTATTATGGGTATAATGGGAGTATTAGAATCAATCAAGAAATTTAAAAGTACTTTTGATTATATTACGAGGAGGGTGATTAAGGTATTACTACTACAGTAGTAAACACTTAATGAATAAAATCTCGAGGTTATTCTTATGTTAGTACTCCGTGATAAAGGAAAACGACACTATTTATATTCTGATCGATTTAAGTGGGTTTAACTCAACTTCAGTGGACTTGGTTGAACTGAATTGATTTGGATTTTTCTAAAATGTGTCCAAGGAGTACATGTTAAGAGTCTAAGTAGGATAAGATTTGCAAGATTAATCCTTATGGTAATTATGACTTTAGTTATCAATTTCTCATGACATACTGTTGCAAATCTTACCATACCTAAATTCTTAGCATGTATCCCTTAGACAAATTTTTAAAAAATCCAATTTAAATAGATCGACATAAAATAAAGTTAAAATGAAGTAAAATAAATGTAAATAAACACCGACTTATTAGCCTTATTCTTGCAGACATTCCTTCTATTTGGATTAAAAAGTCCATGAAAATGAGTGGAAAAACTATTCTAAGGGGCTCTATTAATGTCACTTCGAATTACTACACTGGTACTTATATTCTTTGGTGTTTGTCAAAATGAATAATTATGGTGTCACTAAATTTTTTTAAGTATGAATTGTTGATGATTTGGGTGGAGGGAAGGGACCCCATGCATGTCTCAAGAAAGAAAGCACAAAAAAAAAAAAAAAAATTGGGCTTGAGCAGAAAAGGGGGAGTAATTGTAATTGTTGTCCGTGATTTGCAGCTGAAAAGGATCAAACACCCAATTAGCCGCAATTAATGTTTTCAATTACTAGGACGAAAGTGACTTAAGGACTATTGATGCGATGAAGGCACAATATGTAGCTAAAAATACATTAACACGAAAACCGTGATGTTTGACGTATATAACACTAACTCAATTCCTATACATCATTTTCATAACAATAACACTCTGTACAAGGTTAAAATCTAGTTTGTTCTTAGAAGCAAATTTATTTAGTCATGGTGATAAGAATATCTCCGACTAATTGAGTTCCAAAAAAATATATACTAATAATTTGATTTTTTTTCAACTTCTTTTAAGCTCACTTTCGTTTATTCCAGATAGATTAATCAGGTCATTTTATATCATATAATTTCAGTAACTTTAGTTCAATTCAATTAATTAACTTCAGCTGGGAAAAAACATGGGATAAACAAAGCACACATGGAGAGATGGGGTTAGAGTGTTTAGTAAGGTCTGCCGACTAATTTAGGGTCGCGTGCATGTCACGTGATGGTAATGGCATGGGATCACCAATCAATCACGTGTTATTTAATGGGCTTTAAGTAAAGGTCGTATTCAAACTTGAAAAGGAAATGAAGAAGGGGAAGGGTAGATGACAGTATATATATATTATATGGCCTATGATCATAGATTTGATAAGTAAATGGAGGAAGGAAGCTACCTTAGTTAAGGGTTGAATAATGAATAGTGGTAGTACCTTAAGCATTTTCCCCTTTTCCTGTGTTTGGTTTTCTGTGGATTACTCAATTTTCTTCAATTGCCAAACCCCTCTTTAGGTAAACTTGATGATGTTAGTATCACACTAGTCACTAGCCATCACGTGAATACACATGGCACAGGTTATGAAAAGCCGAAACTTGTTAGATACTACCCTACTCTGTATTTCAGTGAGACTCACTTAAAAGTTTAATTTCTAATACAGGTCGGGTAACTCGACCGTTATGTTATCTTTTGGCTTACAATGAAGTGGTGCCTAACTGTTAAGGGAATCAGAATAGCGTATAGCTTATGTTTGGGTTTCAACCATGTCAAGAATCGGGACACAAAATTAAGAGGCTAAGACATAGATTAAGGTTTCAAAGAGCCAAATTACATTATTGTAAGAACCGGATATAAGAATTCAGCTAGTCTCCCTTCTAGCAAGTTATTCGTTGTACTATTACAAGGGATCAAATATTATTAGGCAAGAACGAAGCATAGATAAGAATGAATTTGGGATAAGAATCCTTTTTTTTTTTCTTTCGTTGTTCTGGAAGATTACCATCTAGATTTGTATGTAGTCCATCATATTAGAGAATTAGGCAGTGTGTTAGGGTGTAGAGGTGGCGTGTATGATGTTCACAATTTGTTGAGTATGTAGCTGAGTAAACATGTGGTGTAGACTGAGACTGTAGATACATACTAAAGCATAGCGTGGGTAAATGAAAGCTTTTCAGATATATTCGTTCAAAGACGAAATAATGTGAATATGATGACTCTGCATCAACTTTAAGAACAAAAAGAGGGGGTAGTCTAACTGTGTAACATGGAAATAATGTTAGGGAGGGAGGAGTGAAGAGTAGGCTGAATTTCTCTCCATTACCCACTTCTTTTCATTACCTTCTATTACTTGTCGATGGTCCAGATTTTTTCTTGTGACAATTCAAAGACTATCAGTTATAATAGAGAAAATGAAAGGATAATGAAGAGAAAAAGTAATGGAGATATCCATTGAAATAAACCAGGAATATGGGCAATGAATAGGGGCCAAAGAGACAGACATGTGCATCTTCTTGCATTTGTCATTTCACTCAACAGTTCCAGTTCCTGCTACCTTCTCTTCGCATGCATTTATTCGGGGATTCTTTTGGTAATACAAGTATTGACTAATGAGGGTAGATAGTTTCCACCGTAAAATAATCATTTTTTCCCTCCGTTCATCACCAGATTGAAAATGTTAAGTTACATCGACTTCATTTTTTGGTTCATCTTGAATAGTAGTGTACCATATGGCTGAAACAGTAGACAGTAAAGACAGGCCACATTATACAGTGATACAGTCATACTAGCATGCTTACTCTGTAGTCGCTCGCTCAAATTATGGTCTTCTAACTCATCATCATGCTTAATAATGCTAACATGAATTACGGACATATGATGCCAAAACTGATTGGCATATCTCCCAAACTATGGAGGGCCATATATTCCTAGGCCTTTATTATTCTCCATTTCCCACATTTTTTACTTCCTTCCAAATTCCAATCACGCACAATTTTCAAGAATAGATGGTTTCAACTTTCAATTGTACTTTTTTTGACTCATTTCAATTCAATCACTTAGAGAATGAGTCTACTCAATGGGTTGAGAAACGATTTCATGGTAATTGTATTGTGAAAGATTTCACAATGCTGTTATCAATTTATCATGACATGATTTCATATAAAGTTTTGCATTAAGTGATATCAGTCTTGCTTATTCACTCAAAATTAACTCATAATTAGTGATTCAATAAAGATTAGAGACCGAAACTCCGCATTTCTTGGAGATGATTACCCCTGCTTTTCCCCTTAATTTATTCCAACACCATTGACCATGTTGGACTGCTGACTTGTTGACTGTGAGAATTGGAGTTTAGTTACAGTAGTATGAAAGGTATTTATGCCTAAATATTTTAAAAGAGGTTGCTGTCACTTGCTGACGAGCTTGTCCAACACTAATTACCACGATCACCGACTTTGATATCTATTCTTTTCGTCTCGATCATTTATTATCTTTGATTATAAAAGATAACAAACGATCGAGACGGAGGAAATAACACAAATTTAATGTATAACAATGATTATCAAACACAAATCAAGTTCAACTTGTTTCAGTCAATTCAATAATGTTAGTCTAGTTCATGTTATTAACATTAACTACCTGAAAACAAATTACTTCTAGTAATCACTAGACGTCTACTATAAACCTTACTAAAAAATCGTCTTCTATAGGTTGTTGTGTTAATTTTGCTATCGTTTGTATTTTTATGCATGCAGTTGCTAGCCAAGGAAACCAACAAAGAGCACAAAAGGACACTAGAGAAGTATCACTCAAAGGCTAAACACTACATATGCTCATGTCTCAACATGAACACTAACGGAACCAATGTGGAGCGTACACCAGGAGGCCTCTTATACGTAAGACAATGGAACAACATGCAATACGTAGCTTCTGCAACCTTCTTACTCTCTTTATATTCCGACTTCCTTAAATCCACTAATCAACTTCTTCAATGCCCTAAACAACCCCTAACCCTAATAACCCACGACCAAATCCTAGGTTTCGCCAAATCGCAAGTTGATTACATCCTAGGGTCTAACCCCATGAACATGAGCTATCTGGTCGGGTTCGGGCCCAGTTATCCTAAACGGGTGCACCATAGAGGTGCTTCGATTGTACCCTTTAGGGATAACAAGGCGTTCATTGGGTGTACACAAGGGTATGACAATTGGTATGGTAAGGTTGACCCTAACCCGAATGTTTTAGTGGGGGCACTCGTAGGAGGACCCGATTTGGAGGACAATTTTAGTGATGATAGAGGGAATTACATGCAAACGGAAGCATGTACTTATAATACGGCTCCTTTGGTAGGAGTTTTTGCTAAGTTCAATCAACTAGAACTAGAAGGGCTTAAAGTAGGTCCAAAAAAGTATTCTTTTTCAATTGCATCCTCTTAAGTAAAAGATCGATGATTCACGTTTATATGTATGTTATAAATGCTTTAAGAAGTGATGTCAAAATTTTATGCTTTTGAGTTTTAGATTGTGAAAGCATATATATATATATAAAGCCATATATATATAGTGGTGTTTGGTGTATGTAGTTGGTCTACTTTGATGCTACAAATGATGCCCTAACTATATTAGGGAAATTTGTGCACCATCACTTTTTTTTCTCAAATCAAATTGTAATTGATTCCTTGTATATCGATCTTAAGTTAATACTACTATGAAAACTATTGGTATCACGACAAGGAAAAGTGAAATCGATAGTGTTTGAAATTGAGGTTGATTTTTTCTCCAAGTTGAATGATCTCTATGTCTTTTTCGGCTTTGTTAGAGTATATTTAAATATTTCTTGATTTTGATTAAATTAGTTTCATAACACTCTTCATTTTTTTCACGCGTCACATATGATTTATCTTAAACGATCTTCGATTTAGTAGTTTCCGTTTCGAATAACATGTGATTTTGTGGGATTGTGGGGATGAGACAAATTAAATAACGTGCTCTTTGTAGTAAGTTAATGGTATTGTTGGAAATGCGTGTACCACCCACTTTTTCAGTAAATGAAGAGGATGAAATCCTTTGTTTCAATTAAGTAATATGAGTAGTTGTGTGATTGTATCCGCTATCCACAAGACCACATCAATGAAGATAATATAAGAGAGGAGTGATTGTATTATCGATTTTGTTCGTTGTATTATAATAAGATCGATTATATTGTGTAAATCTTGACGGTGACTACTATGATTTATTCACTCATTGAGGTGCTTTTTGTGAGATAAAGAGATTCACAAGAGTACAAAATGTTGATAAAATGTGAATGTAATACTTAAGTAATACGGAGTACGAGTACTCCGTAGTATAAATAATGTATACTCTGTAATTGATAAAGGGTTGAATATATTGATTTATAATGAATATATCAATACATTAAGAAGCATTTTGTAAAATTACGATCATCCGCAACCTAACACAATAAATTAACAAGACCAAACATTGCATGTAGGGTTAACAGGTTAATGGATTTATAATTCAAAGATGATTAGTTAGCTTGCGGTTGTTTAGCCAATCAAGGGAATAATAACCTTTTGGGGTGAGGTTAGAGTTAATTGGTTCACCCAAACATTGATTACCTTTGCACCCATAACGTTGACCTCTCTGCAATACCTCTGGGTGTGCAACTGATTTAGCTTCACCCACGCTAACAAAGCTAAACACCAACATGATTGACAAAATGATAGCAAGTAATTGTTTTGAAATCGCCATTATAAATTATTAATAAGATGATGAGATTGAATCTTTATTATTAGATAGATAATGGCAAGAAGAGGTTATTCAAAAGCAAGATCAAATACAACAAAATTTGTATATTATTTTCCCTCGATCTGGCTTATTGTATTAAACAAAATGCTTGCTTTCAAATTCTGACGAAGCGGGGTATTTAAATTTACAAAGTAATGATAATTATAGCATGTGCGAGATAAACATATATAAAATTTGTGATGTCGTAATTCTGTAACCTAAAATTAAGGTGAACAAGTAATTATTCCATCATCACGATTACATCTGCTACATGCTATATTTATCCCTCATCGTGTAGATATTAGATATATATACCTGTTTTGACAAAATTTGGAAGTAAGCATTTTGTTGAACACGAGAAGGGGTAAAAGAATACAATTTCATTCGTTGTACTCTTTTAAACCTCTTCACGTACGTTATCATGGTCATTTCAAAACAATTACTTGCTATCATTTTATCGATCATGTTAGTGTTTACCTTTGTGAACACGGATGAAGCTAATAAATATATTAAATACCCTGTAATTGGAGAGGACAATGACCACTGTCATGGTAGTGAATGTTTGGGTAAGCCGGTTAACCCAAAAGCTTCGTCTTTAAATCGAGTAAGCCGCAAGTTAAGTGATCTTTGAATGATTGGTCCGATCGATCACAACCTACACGTAATTATATGGTCGATCTTGTAAAGTTAATGTGTTAGGTTGATGATTATTGTCATTTTACAAAATGCTTCGTTCTTTAAGTATTTTATTATTCATTATAAGTAAAATATTCCACTTTTATTCTATTTTGTTTTGAGTATTATCTTTCGTTTATCTCTTTGACTTTGTTACCTTCTTTTTTTATGTTTTTGTTACTCCCTTCGTCCCAATGGATTGTTTGCTTATTCCATATTGGGATGTCTCAATGAATTGTTTGTCTTTCTATTTTAGGAATGTTTTTTATATGCAATTTGATCATTCTCATAAGTTTTGCTCTACATGTGACTCCCTCATTGGTTCCCTTAACCTTGGTGCCAAAAGGAAAGACAAACAATTCATTGAAACGGAGGGAGTATCTTTTTCTTTTATCATCCGTTCTATTTCATCGTATTTTTCCATTTTCCAAAGAAATTGAATTGCAATGAATAAAATATTAAATTGACACAACTATAATTGTTTTCACGTACACAAAAAACTCCCTAGTCTCTTCCGTCTTATATATTCGTTGGTTTGTCTTTCCCGAAACATATTTATTGGAAACAATATCTTAATCAAAGAAATGGACTAAGTTTAAACATTTTGGGTGTAGATGAGTAATTATTACCGTAAAAAAAAAAAAACATTAGCCTCTTTTTTCATCTATGCCTACCATCGTAAATCTTTAAACTTAAAACGGTTCAAATAATATACTACATCGTCTACATGTATAAAAGAGACTCTTTTTTTGCCAACGGAGAAAACAAACCCACCTTATACTTTGAGCAGAGCTTTGGTAGCCAAAGCATGAAGAGACATATGCGTAGTACTTTGCTAGTCTTTAGAGTTTAGACCATTTACTTTTTTTCTTTTATGATACTTGACCCGTTAAAAGCTTACGACATACTCCGAACTATTAGCCACATTCTTTTTTTTTTTTGAACGAGAAGGATAATTTATTAATAAAATGTCAAAACGGCACACACTTACAATGAATACACCTACAATCGCAATCAAATCTAATAAAAACCAAATAAAACAATTTATCTTATAAACTAAAGATCTCAGACATGATCTGACAATTCGGCATGACCTCATATCGCTATCTCCTTGCAACTTTTGATAAGGTAATCCTTCGTTTGATTCAGAACGAGAGAAAACTTACCTGACAGATTACTTGTATCCACTGAATAGATCGGCGATAGAACAAACCATCAACAAACTAACCTTGTTAATAAGTATAAAACTAAGTCCTATACTAGCATAAAGGATCGAAACCTTGAAATAAAGAATCAAAATCTTGAAATAAAGGACGACAAAACTACTACTCCCATAAAAAGAGAGACTTTTATTTAGGGTTCGTTTGGTTGCCAGTCTAATTCATGGGAAGTTGAAAACTAGACTCTTGTTTGGTTGCCCAAATCATGGGAAGTGGAACTTCCCACATGAATTTACTTCCTCCATCATGTGGGAAGTTGCTTACCAAGGCCCCCCTTGGTAAGTTAAACTTCCCGCATGAATTGAGTTCCAGCATACGAACCAAAAACATTTTACTAATTCACCTGAAATGTAAATTCTCGATAATTCATAGTTCCCGATAATTCAATCTTCCCACATTGAACCAAACGAACCCTTAATAAGAGATATACTAGGAATTGAAAAGTAAACCATTTTTGGGGCTTACCATCGATTAATTATCGATGAAATCCCCAAATGAAAGATAATTGAGGCTAGGGTTTTTCTAAGAAAATGAGAGAAGGAGAAAAGTATAGTACGTAAAAAAATGACTTTAACTATTGGCCACATTCTTAGAATAATTGCAAGTACATGTAATTTCATAATAATCAAAATTTTAAGTATCATATTTTCAAAACACATTGAATATTTACATGTTATAACAAGTTAAAAGTAACCTAATATCTCTCTCATTTTTTGTTTTTCGTTACCACCTTCGTCACTATCATCAACCTCTATCAAACCATCAGTAGTAGTAATGCACAAAAACTTCAAAGAAACAGTCTTTCAAGAGTTTTGTTTTGTTGAGACCACCTAATCTCCCATATAACGCGAGTAATTACTAATTTCATTTTCTTTTCATCATATATATGTGTGCTAGTGTGCTACAATTATACCTTATTTGCAGCGGAACAGCGTATTAATAAGAAATATAATAAACCCATAAATATATATAATCTTCACGGACAGAATAAATAATCTTCACGGACAAGAATAAATAATCAACACTGACAGAATAAATAATCTCCACGGACAGAATAAAGCACCCAAACGTGATGCCTCCTTTGGTATCCACACGGGTACAGAACTGCGACGTATATGCTAGTATAAAGGTACGTCAGACCGTCTCACAACTTCTCTCTATATCTCTCTTATAACTTTTTATAAGATGAATATACTATGAGTCAATACTACCCTATTTCAGACGTTCTTGAAATGACCTACACGAACCTATTTAAAAATAGAGAAATACTTGTATTATGTACCAATGAATAACCATTTAAGTTTGACTTGATTCAAAGTCGATTCACTCAACTTAGAATAATATTGACGTTGTACAATCTAGCTAAACGTGAAATCGAACTTAATCGCGAAGTACATTATTTTCAATACTCGCAAAAATGTTTAATGTTAAATTTTTATCATTGTCAATAAATTGATAAATAAATTTTGAAAAAAATGATATTTTATCGTGAGACGTTCATCTTTTAAACCAATTTAGATTAGGTTAGAAAATAATCAAGTTATTCTAAACGCAAGGTATGAGTTTAGTATCTTCAATTCGTTGATCTCTTCAATCAATATACCGTACATTGTTATTGACCGTATTACATGAATCAGATGTATTATTAACCGGGTTGTTCAAAATTTACAGAATTACTTTTTTTTTCTTTTCTCCCATAAGAAGTTGAGAACCCACCCAACCAGTCTAGGAGTGAACACTCGAACCGGATTTAAGTACTCGGTTTTTTATAAATCATATTTTTCCAAACCGAAACCTACCCTGGTTTTTCATATTGTAAATCCATATCTAAATATAAAAATTATGCAAAAGTTTATCCAAAATAGAATACAAATGAAGAAAAATACTCTATTTATCTAATCTTAAACAAGTTATTACCATGTCATATTTATTTTCATCCAAACACTACATATTTCGTAATGATTAATTGTATCAAAAAAATATCAAATTTAAAAAATTGTGGCAATTTATTGTTTTTTAACAAAATCTTTATGAAATACATCATTTTTATAACTTTTCTTATCTTATTTATTTGATAATTTTTGTTGATAGTAAAAAAAATACTTTAATTAAAGTTGTACTCCACACACATATATATCAATAATGTTCTGTAATATTTAAAAAATAAAATATTCAAATATCAAATTTAATCGTAATTTTACCCATATCTGAAATTTACTCGTTATAACAGAATTGACTATTTGTTCCACGTTGTCTCGGTTCAATTTTTGTTGTCTTATAGGTGATAATAAACAGTTTATATAATGTACGGAGTAATTTTTTGAGTCTCATGTGAAGTAGAATTGTTTTTCTCTATACGAATTCATCTATTCTCTGTTTAAATTTAAAAACAATTGAGTCTTGGAAGATTTTTTTTTTCTATACAAATTCCTATTTTCTTTTTTTTGTAAGCAGTTGTTTGATTGTTTCCATAATTTTTTCGTCCTCCATTCTCTCCATTTCTTCTCCGTTTTTTCCTCCATAATTTTTTCGTCCTCTCTTCTCCCCATTTTTTTCTTTTTTGTGCAGTGGAATGGGGAATGCCCTGGAAATGCATGTTACTCCAAAAAAAGCATGCCATGTACTACGTCAATTAGTTACTTACTGTTATGAAACGAGCGAGAAAAGAAAATTAGAGAGAAAATAGAGCGAGAAATATGTGAGAGAGTTATCTTATTCATGTCATTGAGAGGGATATATATAGTACATCAGCAATGATAAGGGAGTTTACATATGGGTCAAAAGCCCAATGGACATTCACCTAATATGATTTCATAACACTCCCCCTTGAATGTACATTACGGAATAATATGTATCATAAAAACCTCACTCGAAAAAATCCCGTGGGAAAAAAACTAGTGTAAAATAGAGCACATTATTCCTCAAGCACGCATATTATGCTGCCTCATCAAAACCTTTCCATGGAAAATCCAATGGGACAAAACCATAGATAAGGAAAAAGAGTACAGCGCGTGCATACTCCCCCTGATAGTTACATCACTCGGAAAATAACAATATTATCCATGATGTGACGATGAATCTCGATCTTTGAAATAATAATCATCATACTTGATAAACTCCATAGATGTCTTCGATAATTAGATATTTATCATTGATCTTCAAATAGTTATACAGATAATATGAAGATAGTCTTTGATTGTTGCGTCTTCATCAAATATCACTTCAACATTTCAAAGTATAGTCAGATTATCAATAATTTGCACGAATATAATATGCGACTAAATTTACTATATGAATATGAAATGATGCAACGATGTGATAAGAAAACTAATATGAAATGATATACTTAGTTTCTATATATCAGCATGATGACTCGATATGCAAACTGTATTGTATACTTTTCAATATCATCAATAAATTTGATGAATTTCAGGATTATGAGCTCATTGATACCAATAAATATGTCGACGGTCGTACGGATTTATAAAATCCTTATTCAATAGGCCACTTGATATTGTGCACAAATGTGTAGCCATTTCATATCGATGTAATTTCGTGGAATCGTCATTCTACTTATATATTACTGCACACGATAAATAACGCGTAATTTTATATGATAAAACTTTTTTTGTTTTACCAACTTGTCATTCACTTTCTCCCCCTAAGGTGGTAAAAAAAATATTCAAGATAGATTGCAATCATTTACTTAACCACCTTAGAATGCGTTTATCATATCATATGCAAATAAGATTTCATTGATGAGTATTTTTGCAAGATTATGATATATTTCGGGGAGTACGTGATTCATAAAATAATTGACTTTTAATGGCTGATTCTAAATGCCAAATTTAAGAGATCAATTTATTCACATGATAATGATCAAATTGTGAATTCTAATAACACAAATTACTCGTATTTGATATGTGGTCTCTAAGTCACTTAAAACAATATCGATCAATTTGTAGAATTGAACTTAAAATATGTTTATTCAACCTCGAGTAATGTGCAATTGGATCTCCAAATATCATCATTCATAGTCAATTTTAATTCACAATTCTTAAACCCATACTTTTAAGCACTTGTTGATTACATATGCTTAATCAGTTCATGTCAAATGTTGATATTTGTTCGCAATTAATTGCAATAATGCATATGCGAAGTTAGCTGATCTCAATATGTATAATTAGCAATTGTATGCCAAACTATTGAATGCTAAACTTACTCAATATGACACAAATTTTATCACAAAATGGAACACTTCTAGTGTCTCATGTAAATTTGCAAGATCAGTCATAAATTAATATATTCTGTTTGAGTAATTACTCAAATGATGAATATTTAAGTGTTATGGAGTAAGATATTTTAGACTTCTAGATCGAGTAAAGAATTGGAGAATAATTATGAGTAAGATTACTCTATAAATAAATTAGTCTCACATTAAACTCATGGGAAGCTTAACTGAACTTATACCGATCGAAGATCGTAAATTTACAGAAATAATCTCCCATTATACTGATAAAATACCGTCTCACATTAATGTGATAGGAGACTTACTCACATTGTAATGACAAAAAAATTGTCTAGCCTTAATTTGATAGAAGATTGTCTCACATTAAATCATCGCTAAACAACTTAAAATGAAATGCAAGTTATGCGTGACAAATATAACTTAAAAAATAATGAACATAATTATGAAAAAAAATTAACATTCTAAATTGCTAATAGTAAGTATATCATGTCATTACGTATTTGTAATACCGTATCACTATTTCACAAAATATAATATGTAGCAAAGTAGAAAGATTGTTACCGTAATTACGAAAATTTTACTACCATAACTACATAGCTATAATAAGGTAGAGAATATACTATTATAGAAATTAAATATTTATGATATCAAAATCTATGACGTTAGAAAATATGTATATCGATAATCATCCAAATTAACATCTAAATCATATTGTTGAAATAAAATAAAGTTGTCAAATTTTTCGTTTAAAATATACTGACAAAAAGAGACAAACAAAATATTAGAATAGTAATAATTAACTTAACTATTATGCTTTAATGTATGTCTCAATCGTTAAAACGACTACATTAATATATAGTATAATTCTTTGTCATAAAAATACAAAGATAGAGATGAATTGAAAATACTCCGTATATATAATGATCTCCTTATAGTCATAAGGAGATAATAAATAGTATGTATATCTTCAAAAGATATGAATTAACCCCTTGATGTAGTGATACAAGGATTGAGAAAAATAATAACGATTTCTTTGCTATAAAGATGCAAAAATTGAGAAAAACATAACGAACTTCTTGCTTTGGTAGATGCAAGGATTGAAAAAAAAAATAACAAACTCCTTGCTTGAGAGATGCAAAGATTGAGAAAAAATTAACGAATTCTTTGCTTAAGAGATGCAAAGATTGAAAAAGAAAATAATGAATTCCTTGTCTAAAAGATACAAGGATTGAGAAAAAAATGAACTCCCCTCAGTTGTTCTCTGCTCAGTAATTAGAGTCTCGTGCTGATAACGTGTTATGAAACGAGCGAGAAAAGAAAATTAGAGAGAAAATAGAGCGAGAAATATGTGAGAGAGTTATCCTATTCATGTCATTGAGAGGGATATATATAGTACATCAGCAATGATAAGGGAGTTTACATATGGTCAAAAGCCCAATGAACATTCACCTAATATGATTTCATAACACTTACTATGGTAAAGTAGTTTTTATTGTTTTAAATTACTCGTATTTGTTTTAAATCATTTACCCATTTATAATTTTCCTAAATAAACATCTCTCACTTCTCTAAAAACTACGTAAACAATTTTAACAAAAATCTTTTCGAGTATGGACTACGTTTACTTCATTTCTCCCATTAATTAATTATGATATCAACAATAAAAAAAAACCGATGATGTCCTATTATGCGATTCTTGAGAGGATTTTTTATCAACTGACCGTTAGTTACACGGTTTTCTCAAATTATTATGTATCTCATTGAACAAAACACCTACTCTATTGAGTATATTTTATACGACCAGCCAAAAAAATGACTAGTACTTACAAAAACTTGTCAATATTTAAAAAAAAAATTAATTGTGACAAAATCTTTATGAGTACATCATTTATGATATCTATTTTCTTATTTATTTGACATTTTTTTGTTAATAGTAAAAAATTTATAATTAAAGTCTTAAATAGGTCCTATTCTATAATATTTAAAATGTAAAATATTCAAATATCGAGTTTAAGCATTATTTTACCAATTTATCTGAGTATCTGAAATATATTCGTGATTTTCACAGTAAAAAAAAACTACCCTTAATATAGATCATTTAAAATCGGAGGGGTAGTATATTGATTATCAGACCGAAGAAAAAGAAAACAATTAAAGAGGAAATAAATAAAGTGATGAAGATGCATACCGTCTCCTCCTTGGCCAAGGGTTTAGGAGTCAACTCTTCCCCATTGATAATCACATTTTTCCACGAGAAACCATCAGTAACCCATCTTCTTTATACTTTTAAGAGCCTATTCCGAATATTGAGAATGTGGAGTGAAAATAGGGTTACCGAATTCGCAATACGTCCAATACAATTTGGAATACGAATAAGTAATTTGATTGAAGTGGAGTATTCAATACGTACAGTATTGCAAAAAAATGTAATTCACGAATTCGTAAATATCGATACGCTTAGTTCACTTTCGAGATTAATAAAAAATAAGTTCTTCTCATAGAAAATCGACATTTAGATTGCTACTCCATGACATCAAAACAAAATACCAAATTTACGGAGTAATTGACCCATTATAACGATACGACGGATACTTTAGTAAAAAAACAAGACTAACTCATTTCCCAGGTTAAGGTGTAAGCTTCTACCTCTTTCCCATGAACTCATCTGGTGTCACCTACTTCTTCTTCCTTCATCTTTCTTTAAAATAATATGGTAAGCTTTATATTTCTCCATTTTTTTGATAATAGAGTAAATTAAGCAAGGTCAATTGATATTTATGAATAGGAAATGCAAGTCAATTGATTTAAATTTATCACCGAATTAACGTATTCGATTCGTTACAAACTACAAGTAATTCGCGTATTGGTGCGAATTAATTCGTTTTTGAATTACGAATTGGACCTACCGTATTAATTCGTAATTTGGTTGTCTGGTGAACGAATTAGGTAACCTTGAGTAAAAATGGTATGTCCATCCTTCCATGATAACTGCTCCAAATTTTTTGATAGCGCGTTTGATTCTTTTCATCCCATCTCGCTTCTTTGGGTTGATGATGTAGAACCAGTCTATTCCGAGTTTTTTTTTTATTTTAATAATACATAAATTATTAATTAACATATGAAAATAAATAAAGTCGTTGAGAAATAATAATAAAATATAATTACTAACGCTACAAATAATTACCTGATTCCTGCTAATATTACTTGTCATCGGTATGTTTCCCATTCAATTCATGTAGATAATCTTGAATGGTTCTCCGACTCCGTGAGTTAATTCTTTGAATGAGTTCAACAAGTGCTTTTTAAGTTCTGTGTCATTTTTCAGCAGAGATACGTGAAAAAGAGGAGAGACATACGTTCTACTCCTTGGTCGAGCGCTCATGAAAACAACCCGTAGGAAGATGGTTCAAATCTCACCCTATCATTAAACTCAATTGTAAATAGATACTGTATATATTTGTGACTATTTGAAATTTAAATAGCTTTTGGATAAAAATTTAAAACAAATATTTAATTGTGATTATTTGAAATTTAAATAGATTTTGGATAAAAATATCACATTCAAAAAAAATTGTGGCAAATATTTTTTAAAAAAATTTAATTGTGACAAAAAAATCTTTACAAGTACTCGCATCATTTATGACTTTTATTTTCTTATTTATTTGACAATTTGTGTTGATAGTCAAAAAAAAATATACGAAGTAATTAAAGTTTTATACTTCATGTGTTATATTTAAAATGCAAAATATTCAAATATCAAATTTAAACATTATTTTACCCATTATCGGGATTTTCACGGGAAAAAAAGTACGGAAGATCATTTAAAACCGGAAGAAATAGTATATTGATAATCGAATTAAGAAAAAAAAAAGTAAAGATGATGAAGATGAATACGGTCTCCTCCTTGGTCGAGGGCTTTAGGATGCAACTTTTCCCCATTGATAATCACATTTCTCCACGAGAAGTTCGAGAACCTATTAGCGGTCTATCTTTTTTAAGATTATTTCGAATAATGAGAATGTGCAAAGGAAATGGGATATCCTTTGGGAATGGAGATGTTATACCAGCCTTCTTGACTCGATTTAGCACATCAATCTTTAGCTCCATGATAACCGCTCCAAACCTTTTGATAGCACGTTTGATTTTTTTTTTTCATCTCACCTCGCTTCGTTAGGTCGATGTTGTAGAACCAGTCTATTCCAATTATTTTTTTCGAAAATAATAATAAAATGTAATTATAACGCTACAAATGATTATCTTCGATAATTCCCGCCCAATGAGAGACATATATTAGGATAGTTGTCTTCGTCTCCCACGTCGTCTTCGTCGGTAAGCGGGCGTATATGGGAGTGTCTACGTGGGCAAATGCCCTCTCATTTAGTATAATTAAATTCATCTTGATATATATATTGTGAGTTAATCGAACTAGCGTTTACTGGTCCTTCACACACATGGCTCGGGGTAACTCAACTGAGACGAGACAAAGTGCAAGCCTTGATAGAGCATTGTGCAATTCTGAATGGGGTACTTTGTTTGAAGAAGCCATGATCCGTCACCTTCCAGCTATACTGTCTGATCATTGCCCTTTGTTTATTTCGACAAAAGGTTTTGTGCCTTTAAATGCTATAAACCACCCGTTTTGCTTCAGGCTTGTTGGCTAAAGCATGAAAACTTCAAGGAATTCATTGATACTAATTGGCCTTCTAACGGTGAGTTCCTGACTCGACTTGAGACTCTCTCAAGTAAATTACAAGATTGGAATCAAAATGTTTTTGGTAATATTTTTAGACGGAAAAAAAAAACTAATGGCTTGGATAGAGAGGGATCAACGAGAGTTTTTTCTTTCTCGAGTGAATTATCTTATTAAATTGGAAGCCAAGCTTCGGATAGAAGAACTCGATGAAGTTCTTGCCCATGAGGAACTTCTATGGTACCAAAAATCAATATTGGAATTCATTAAGGATGGTGACCGTAATACGTCTTACTTCCGTGTGAGCACTTTGGTTAGACGATGGAGGAACCGCATTACTACTCTTAAGAATGGTACTAGTGATTGGATCGAGGAGCCGCAGGAAGTAAAAAAAATAGTATTCGACTATTTTAGAGCTCTTTATACCAAGGAGGGGGAGGGGGAGTTTGACCCCGAAGGTTCTCTTCCTTGGAATTTATTCCAAGAGTTCAATCACACATATTGGGAGGGGTTAACTAGACCGTTTAGTATCGCAGAAATTGAACGCATTATTAACCACATGGGATCTCTAAAAGCTCCGGGTTCCGATGGTTTTCAAGCCCTATTTTATCAAAAGAATTGGGAGCTTGTCTCGACGTCCTTATGTGAAATGGTTGTCAAAGCGTTCGAAGGCAAGGGATTACCGGAAGGCTTTAATAATACACACTTCTATTTCTCAATTCCGTCCTATCATCTTATGTAATGTCGCATATAAAATAATCAATAAGACTCTAGCTAACCGTATAAAAAGAGTCTTGCCTCATGTTATCTCTGAAACCCAAAGTGGGTTCGTTCCAGGAAGGCAGATAACTGATAATATCGTTGTTCCAGAAGCAATTCATTCTATGAGAAAGAAAAAAGGTAGGCTGGGATTTATGGCGATCAAAATCGATTTAGAAAAAGCACATGATCGTTTGAGATGGAGCTTTATTCAAAGAACTTTATACGACATGGGTTTTCCAAGACTATTAATTGATGTCGTAATAGAATGTGTTACTTAACCTCGTATACAAATCTTATGGAATGGAGAACCGACGGAACAATTTAGCCCAACTAGAGAGGTTAGACAAGGAGACCCTCTATCGTCTTATCTATTTGTAATGTGTTTGGAGAAGTTACAACAGGCAATTGACTCGAAGGTCCGCAATAATAACTGGAGACCGATTGTTCTGGGCCGTGATGGACCGACTATTACTAACTTATTTTTCGCCAATGATATGGTAATTTTTGGTGAAACTACCGAAGAGCAGACCCTTGTTATGCGACACGTTCTTGATAATTTTTGTCGAGCATCTGGCGGAAAAATAAGCGATTCAAAAGCGAGAGTTTTTTTTCTCTAGTAACACCGAGAGCAGCAACCGTATAGCGGTTAGTCATGCCCTCGGTTTCTTGGAAACGGAGGATTTGGGAACCTATCTCGGTGTGCCAACTATTAACGGGAGAGTTACTTGTCATACCTTTGCTCATTTGGAAGAGAAAATACATAAAAGATTGGTGGGTTGGTCCACCAAGCGACTTTCCTTAGCAGGTAGAAAGATTTTGGTTAAGTCTACTTTATCGACTCTGGCCAATTATAGCATGCAAACAGCCAAAATTCCTCGTACTGTATGCGATACAATTGATAGGAAGTCTCGACGATTCTTATGGGGAAGCGATGAAGACAAAAAATCAGTCCATTTTATTAGTTGGGAAACGGTCCAAAAACCAAAATCGTGTGATGGCTTGGGTATAATTTCGGCTAGTCAAGCTAATGCGGCATTTCTCACGAAGCTAGGATAGAGAGTCCCAGCAGAACCTACTAGTCTATGGTCACGCGTTCTCCGAGCAAAGTATTGCAACAATAGATGTGATATCGATATCTTTCAGCCTAAGCGAAACATGTCTAATTTTGGGCTGGGATTTCGTCTCAAGATAAAACGATCGTGAGGGGTACTGCGACAACCGTGGGTAATGGTAGACGGACATTATTCTGGGATCATGCGTGGGTGGATGAAATTTGTCTATCCGATCATAATTTGCTTCCGATTCCAGAAGCTTCTCTTGGTGCTACGGTAAGTGATATATGGTGTGAGACTAACGGTTGGAAATGAGACATTTTTGCTGACTTTCTGCCACAGTCTATTTTCCTAAAAATTGCATTTATCTCCCTTTGTCGTGACCCAGATTTAGAGGACATGCTTTATTGACAAGGTATAACATCTGGTAAGTTTACTCTTAAATCAGCGTTAGGATATTTGAAAGAAGCTGATAACTCATTAGTTCCCGACGCTCCTATTGGCGCACCATTTGGCGTATCCCGGTACAACAACGAATCCATATGTTTCTATGGCTCCATGCTCATGATCGTTTGATGGTGAATGTGAATCGGGTTAGGAGGAATATGGGAGACAACCCTCTTTGTCCACGCTGTAACGACAAAGACGAGACCACCGAGCATCTACTTCGTTTTTGTACCTCCTCGCAGCAAATTTGGGAGTTGATAGGTATTGATCCTTCTAAAAATTCATTTTATAACTCCCCTTATTCCGAGTGTCTAGCTAAAAATGCTAGTAATGATGTGGAATCTTCTGTAGCGGACTGACCTATTTACTATGCTGTAACGTGTTGGTAGATTTGGAAATGACGAAATAATATTGTTTTTGGGCGAGACAATGAGAATCCGACACACCCACGATAATTTCTCTATCAACAATTTGAAACAACGAAAGAAGCCTTTGACAATTTTGATATCATTATTCCACAGCTGAAGCATTCGAATGTGGAGATTTGTCCGTTGGGCTCCTCCACCGCATGGTTGGATACAATTAAATACCGACAGAGCCTCAAAAGGTAATCCAGGCCCGGTTGAAGGAGGTAATATTTTCCGCGACGAAACTGGTAATTTCATTACTGCGTATTATTTTTCATGTGGTACATGCTCGTCTATGAAGGCCGAGCTCCTTGCGTTGCTAGTTGGGTTGGAAAGAGCTAATTCACTTCGTTTCACGAAGTAATAGTTAATATGGATAATTCTCCATGTGTGAAACTTATAAATGAAGACCAACTAGTAAGCAATAGCCTGAAGTTTATAGTCAAACGCTGTCAAGACTTGATCCGAGGCAACCACTGGACAATCAAATTAGTACATGTCTACCGAGAAGCAAACAGAGCGGCTGATTTATTAGCTAATCGAGGAATTAATTCAAGCATTGTACCTACGTATTTAGAGACTCCTTTTAATGATCTGTGTCCATCCTTTGGAGGGACATATTTGGGGTTGCTTTCCCCCGTGTAATACCTACTAGTTAATTTTTTTGGGACTTGCCCCTCATTCGCACAAAAAAAAACACGGAATTACTTTTTCATAACTGCATGTTACTCCATCCTCCCTAAAATTTCTAAATTATTCTTATATTACCCTTCTCTGTTACAAAAACAATTGAGTGTTTAATTTCTTTTCTAAAAACCATTTTTTAATCCAAATTCTTGCTTAAACCTTGTCAATCTCATAAATCGATCAATCATTATTTGAGAATTTACAATTGATTATAGTTCGGTAATTTTTATTTTAATTGAAAACTATGATTTGGATTTATAATTAGTGTTACTTAATTTTAGAAAGTTAGGACCGCAGGGGTGCGTTAAAAGGTGGTGGTGTTGTGAGTGTTTAGGGTTTAGGGTGGTGTGGGAAGGTGGCCGGAGGAGGGGTGGCGTTGGTGGAGGGAGGAGGAGGGTAGGTGGCAGCCTGGCAGGGGTGGAGAGGGTGGTCCACCGGCGACGCATGAGTGGTGAGAGTGGCAGGGGTGGTGTGAGTGGGTGGGTGGCTGTTTTTTTTAGTTTCTATTGTAGTATTGTATAATATTTTTAATTTATGATTAATTTCTCATTTAAATTGTATTGTACGGAGTATTATTTTTGTAATTACATTTTTTTATAATTATTGATTTTTTTTTTGTATTTTTGTAGTTCTCGTATTATTATTATTATTATTATTATTATTGTATTTATGATTTAATATTCTTGTATCATATTTTCTTATTTGAGTAATAATTTTAAAAAATATTTATTGTTGGATTTAATATCGTCTTTTAAAAAATACAAGTATTAAAAATTGTTGAAAAAATAAAAAACATGAATGGTCTTTAAAAAACGGAATTACTTTTTCATAGGTGCGTGTTACTCAATCATCACTAAATTTCCTAATTATTCCTATATTGCCCTTCCCATAATTTTTCATGCTTATTCAAACCTACTTCTTTATTTCTTTTCTAAGCCACCTTTAATCAAAATTTCTTTCTTAAATCTCATCAAATTTGACAATCGATCGATCGCTAGTTTGGAATTCGCTATGGATTACAAATCGGTAATCAATATTTTAATTTTATTTGCAAATTATGATTTAATTGATAAGTATGTTTAATTGTTTTTAGAATTTTAGGGTTTAGGGTTTGGGACGCCGGAGATTGCCGGAATAGATGGCGGTGACTGGAGGATTTGTGGAGGGCAGCGAGTCAGCGACGGCGGAGGGGCGGCACCGGCGCCGGCGACCTGTACTTTGTTTTTATTTATTTTTTTATTTGAGGTTTATTTATTAGATTTTGAAAATAGTATTTTGTAATTAGATTTTTGTGTTAATTATTTCGAATTTTATTCGAATTAATTTTGATTTGTGCGATTGTAATTCTTGTATTTTAATTCTCGCATGTATAATTTTCCCCAAATTACAAATAAATTTGAGTGCTGATCATTTTTTTCGAGAAAAAAACTTGGCAATAATAACATTAATATTTTTTTTCAAAATGAAAAAAAAAATCGAAAAGGAAAAAGAAAAGAAAAAAAGTGGTGGCCGGAGTGGCGGCCGGAATGGTGGCAGCCGAAGTAGGGAGGTGGTGGAGGTGGAGGTGGATGGAATTTGAAACGTTGAGAATTTTTGAGATTTCCCTCAAAACTCTCTCTAATGCAATGATGAGGGAGGAGGAAATGGGGAGGACAATTATGTAATTTTCAAATACAAATAAGTAATACACACCTATAAAAAAGCACCACCCTTAAAAAAAGGGAAAAAAGTCGGGGAGAAAAAACAAACAAAAAAAATAAATAAGAAATTGGTCACCTGAGTGGCAGCTCGGAGTGGTCACCGGTGTAGTGAGTTGGTGGAAGGAAATGAAATTGGGAAGTTTTGAGATTTTTTTGGTTTTCTCACACAAAACTCTCAAATGTAAGCGTGAAGAAGGCCAAAATGAGAGGATAATAATGTAATTATTAATTGCAAATGGGTCACATACCAAAAAAACAAAATTACAACGTGGCGGAATGTGGCTCGGTTCCTAGACTTCCTAGTTCCTACTTGGCTACTTGTGCACATCTCGATTCTTGGTGACGTCGTATTTTATTTGTTCCCGCCAAAATCCCCAATCTGACGTCAAAATCCCCAATTTGTTCCCGCCATTTTCCGAAACCCTAGATCTCTTATCAATCTTCATCATCTTTCCCGTTGCAAATCAAAATCCATTTTCAGTGAATCGTAATCCAAGATTAACTATCTAGGTATCACTAGTAGAAAAAGTACCTATAGCATCTTCGCACATCACCCTTCTTTGCACAAAACACCAATCGAAACCCACAAAACCGACGAAGTCTAGAAAAACAGCGCCCACCGGCCCGCCACCTTACGTCGACCACCGCTATTTCAGTTCGAGGTATATTTTTAACTTTGACCTGATTTCAATTTTACAGATCGACGAGTTTACAGATCGACGAGTTTACAGATTATTTCAATTTTTGATTTAAGGTTTGTTTTGCACTGTATCATGAGATTACTATAGTTCAGTTTGGGTTTCAACTGTTGAAGCAAAACGAATTGTTTCAATTGTTCAATAATTTTACAGATTATTGAAACAATTGTTGATGTTTCAATTTTACATATTATTGCTGGTTTCCTGATAAATTTCTGGGGTTGAGTTTTTTGAATTCAATACCTAGCTACTCCGTATTTGGTTGATCCAAAAACAAAATTTCTGGGGTTATTTTACATACATCACCATCTCTGAGGCAACGTTTCCAAATCTTGTGTATATTGGTGCAGCTCTAATACTATTCTTTTTTGATCTTTTGTGACTTATATTCTTACGCCTACTGCAACGAAAAATGCAACCCCTTTTTAACAAGAACAGCAGCAGGTAGTAGTAGTAGTTGAAGTAAATGAGGCCACTCTCTTGTCACCACTACTCTTTATCACTTTCAACCCCTTTGACATCATAGTATCTTACTCGTCTTACTTAATCTTGTTGTTGATGATGACACTGGACTAGTATACTAGTAGTAGGAATATAAAGGATGATGAATGTGAAAGTTAGGAACTTGCTGCATGTACTGCAAAAGTGCAAATCAAGTACGAGTAGTTTATTTAATTAACAACTAAAGGTAGTCAAGAAGGCAGTACCTAACTTGCCAAATTCTTTTAGCACCGGTTACAACTCCCAACTTAGCACCGGTTCACAACCGGTGTTAAAGGCACCTTATCTATAACGCCTATGCTAGGGGAACCTATAGAAAATGATGTTAAAGGGGGGTTTGCAACCGGTGCGAAAAACTTTTTTTCTACTAGTGTATCATCCCATGTTCTCTTTTAATTTTGTTGTTAATTCATCGTAATTCAGCTAAAATCTTTCCTTTTCGTCGCAATAAGCAAATCCCATCATCTGCAAATGTTAATTCCATAGGAATCAAGGTTATAATTTAAAATGACGCGAGAAGAGGCAGATGATCAACGGGATGAGATGTTAATCGACGGTCCCGAATTTCAAAACCCTAACCCTAAGCAAGGAAATCCAATTGCTGATGAATTCAATGCTCATTATCTCAAAGTTTACTACGGTAAGATGCAGATTTTCTAATTTTGTATGTTTTTATTTGCTGTTTCTAGTTGAATTTGAAATTTGATTTTTGTATGTTGTTGTATTCCAGCGAAGTTGTTTCCTTACTCTGATATGTTCAAATGGATGTCTTATGGAAACGGTATGATAATTTGTTCGCGATAAGTCCATGTTCTCCGTCTGGTGCTCTCTTTGCCCCGATCAATGATTGAAATAGATAAGTATTGACCGGAATCGAAGGGAGTATACGGTTATTTAATGTGATTTTGAAACCATAAAATGTTGTGCTGTATTTGGTAGATGGAAAGCACCCATCATGTGATCACTCATACTTTAGCAGAAGGGAATTCTCATTCACATTGGATAATGATATTTATCTCCGATACCAATCGTTTAAGAGTGTTGCGGAATTTGAAAGTGCTGTCAAGGAGAAATGCCCCTTCAAAATCGATATCGGGCCTGTTTTCAGTAATGATGTACGGTTCCTATTCCTGGCCTATTTGAATTCTTGGGTGTTGATAACTTTTTTGTTGGAATTGGTAGGTAATAATCTGTGGAACGTGTTAATTTCATGAAACTGTTTTATCAATATGAGACTCTTAAACGTAGTCGGACATTCAAATATGATCTTACTTCAGTGTTGTTGTTGGATTTAATTCGCCCACCATTTCAATGTCAATTAATTCATGACCTTGTAGCACGTTTTAGTAGCACTGTATATGCAAGATCAATCATTCTCTTAGTAACAAGAATCGTCGTCATTTGATCAATTACATATTTTTTTTGCAAAGCATCAATGTTGCAGTTTATATATTGTAAAATTAACCTTTGTACTATTGCAGTCTAATAGTTATACTTTTTTGCAGCCATCTAAGAGACACGCGTATGCACAAATTACTCCTGTGGAGAGAGAGCTCGTATTTGATATAGTATGATATTCAACTACTTCGCATTAAGTATTAGCCAACATCGGGTAAATTAGTATGCCTTTTGATTACAACTCTCCTCATTCTTCAGGATATGACGGATTATGACGATGTCAGATTTTGCTGCTCTGGGGCTGACGTATGTGGCGATTGTTGGCCTCTTATGACAGTTGCTATTAAAGTCGTCGATATTGCTCTTAGAGGTATATTAACTTATAATGTGCATGATCTTTGAGTGGTCATATTTCAGTTGATGTTTCCTTTCTTAAAACTTATCACCTTGACTTTTAGATTTGCTAAAAACTGACAAGACCTAGATGAAAATTTATGATCATAGTAAAATGAACGGTAGTATTGACTTATTGTGTGAGACGGTCTCTTTGTATAAAAAGATTTCTCATTTATCAATGGTAAATTGGTGGTCTTTTTATGTAAATGGACTGTCTTAGTGTGAGACCGTCTTACTCTATAATCCGTGTAAAACAAAATGTTGTTTTCAGTTATGCTTCTATTATTGGCTCTAATGCTTTATGATGTACCATTTTATTTATATTCTTTTTATTTCTTGTGCTTTTAACCTCTAGAATTTGTCTCAAGTAGGTATATCTGATAGCTTTCTGTTGTATATATTATTGTATTTCTAAAGATGTTTATATTGCTTTCTTATACAGATGATTTTGGTTTCAATCACATCCTCTGGGCATTCAGTGGTCGACGTGGTGTGCATTGTTGGGTTTGTGATGGAAAAGCAAGAAGGTAAAAAACTAGTTGAAAATGATCTTGGTGTTAGGTATCTAGTGATATGCAGTACAACTCCTAATCTTGGCCCATACTATCTCTGCAGATTGACCAATGAACAAAGATCTGCTATAACCAAGTATTTTCATGTGTATAAGGTGATTTCAACTGACGGTGGTCAGCCATCATTGTGTTGACTCTGTTGATTATTGGCTAGATTAATTATCTATGAAAACTTGCCTACTCCGATATTGTGATTTTTCAGGGCAATGAAAATCGTCTGAAGAAGGTCTCTTTTGGCGGTCATGCTCTTCATCCATTTCTTGCGTAAGTGTGTGCCTGTGAATGCTGTGATATGTTATCGCTTTTGGTTTCCTTACATTATTTGCATCACAATATCAGTATCTAATTCTGCAGGAGATCGTACACTGAATATCTGAAAACTTTTTTCGAGGAGACATTTCTTTGCAGCCAGAAGCTTCTATCATCCGAAGAGAGATATGAGAAAGTGCTGAACATGATTCCTGATGAGTGTATGCTATTCAAATTTGAACTGGCTTGTTATCATTCATATTCATATTTTCACCAACTCTGGATTCTTTCATTTCAGCCTTTGTGGGCTTTTATCTATATTGTATATGGTGTATTGCAGCAATTACTTCTGAACTCCGAGGGAAATGGCAGGATAGTAGAAGATCTTCCATAAGTAATGAAGATATCAATGTTGTTCGTTGGCGCCAGCTTAAACAGGTTCTGCAGTCCGGAAAACAAAAGGTACTATACATAATATGATAGGTGAAATGTGTATTTGAACTTTGAAGGAGTTCATCTTGTTCTTTGTATTGCAAAATCTTCAGAATATTTAGAAAGAATTTCAAAAGCTGTTGCAAATCTAAAGTTTGGGTAGATGCTAAAGACAAAGGTAGTTGGGTGTAACAACTTGAGTTGTAGTAGTAATTCTAGATGCATATTTCTGATTGAACCAAGGCTTCTCTCATCCAGGATCCTGATCAATGATTCCAAAATTGCGTTCTTACCCTTTTGTGCAAGTGTGTAATTCATGTCAAAAGTCACCTAGAATTATGTACAGAATAGCAATTTAATTTGTTGCTTTAGGCCACCATATTTCGACAATGAAAGTTAACGTTTCATTGAGCTGTAAAATTAGCATGTTTTATGCTTTCTTTGACTCTCTTTCACATGTGTAACCTGCTTCCCCTTTTTCTTCACGTCTTTTCAGTTTCTCATCTAGTGAATGATCTTAACAATAATTACTAGCTAGCTCAACTGTTGATCTGTTAATATTTTCTGAAAATTTCATATTGAAAGTTGAGATGCCATGCTTCAGGGACAAGGACTTAACGGGTGTGTTGAAGAGATTGTGTTTTCTTATGTCTACCCCAGGCTTGATATGGAGGTTAGTACGGATTTTTCTTGCTTATCAACTTGGTAATTATTACTGTCACATGTAACCGTGTAGTCTCAAGCTACAAACATGTTTGGGAAACTCTTTTACTGCTATAAATGTGACTGACTTCCTCGAGAAACTCATCTTTCTATTTCTCAGGTCTCCAAACACATGAACCATTTGCTTAAAGCGCCTTTCTGTGTACACCCCAAAACAGGTTTGTAGGATTCTCATATATACAGCCTTTCTGATGAAGTACAAGTTACCAAAACCCCGAGTTGAAATGTTTAAAAGTTATTTTTGTAGTAACTCTTAGATATTTTTGCAGAAACCACTACCTATAATTTATTTAAACATCAAATTTCATATGTTCAGCTCATTATATTTTAAGATTTAATGTGTCTCTACCATGTATATTACTCCACTTTATGAACCTATGATGTTGATTTTTAGGTCGGGTCTGTGTTCCTATTGATCCGGATCTGTGCGAAGAATTTGATCCCACCAGTGTTCCTACACTTTCTCAGGCGAGTTTATGTGCACTGAATTGAAGTTAATTGTCAGCTTTTGGATACTAGTCTTGCGGTCTTACCTAATGTACAAACCGGCATGGTGACTTTTCATTCATTGCCTCTGAATTTACCTTCTGACATGATTGTGTTCTTGATAATTATCAGCTTTTGGAGGAACTTAATATGAAAAGTTTGGATTCTGATGTTGAAGCTGGTAATTGCCATGTTCTGATGCTCTTAATTTTTTTTAAAAAAAAAAGCCCTCGTAGGATGACTATAAACGTGAAATCAGGGAACGTGAGGGAGTGCTTGGTTCTTAATATATCCGAAAAACTAAATGATTTGGTAAATGTGTGGCAGACTTGGATAGAACCTCACTCGGCAAGGCAGTTGCATTCTTCAGGTCCTCATTCTTGCAGCCGCTATCAAAATCTTGCAAGGTAAGCCCTTGTCCTTCTAAAATGTCTATGATATGTGTGCAACTACAACTACTGTGTTCCTTTATGCTTGTGCTAAAGTATCTGTGTACAGCAGTTAGTATTCAATGTGTAGCCTTATGTCGTAATATAATTAATAACTTAGAAAGATAATATGAAATAGCTATTACCGATAGATTTAGTGTGCCGAATTTGGCATTGTACCTTTAGATCAATGCTTTAAGTTGACTGTCAAAGTTAAACGGAATTGGATAAATAAGTTGAAGGTAGTGGCTTAAATACGGAGTAGTAAAATACTCCCTCCGGTTATTATTTTTCGTCCCAGTTCATGAATATGTGTGAGGAGTATTTTAATGGAGTGGGGCGAAAAATAGTAACCGGAGGGAGTAACATGTATGAATGGTTTTGTTTATCAACTCCATATACTTGTTTTAATCTAAGGCCATATCATAAGGCCTTAATGCCCTTACAATCCATACTAAGTTGGATTACTGTTGATGTTATATAGGAGTAATTTCCATTTCCCTGTGGTAGTAACATGTACAGAATTTGAAGGCATGAAACTGTCTACTGGCTCTCTGGAATACTTGTGCCATAGAATTGAAGGGACTGTGGAAACATTACCTTTTTTTGTTATCCAATAGACTTGTAGATGTGAATATTTGTCTGTCCCTTCCGGTTGGCTGCAGGACGAACTGGAAAATTCCTATAGCAAAAAGCTTCAAGAGAGCAAGGATTCACTGAATTGGTGAAGGTATCTGTTTGCGAGTCTCCAGACATTTTTCTGTCGCTTAGTCAGTTAGGACTTCGATGGTAAAACAGTGTGTACTACTCCATACTAGGAGTAATTTGTATGAGTAATCTATAAATGTTTTTAAATCGGTGTAGTATCATAAATCGTGATCCCTTGAGTTTTTATTTTGTTTCATTTCCTTTAAAAAGCTTGGTATATATCAATGCAAGAGATTATCTCAGAATTTGAGCTCCCTCCACTAATTGCTAAGATTGAACATCATAATCATAGATTCATAACTGAATATGCTGGTTTCGACGTTCATAGCGTGGCGTTATGTGATTTTTTGAGTTTGTGAATACGGTTTTGTTGTGCTATGGCAATCTACTTGCAGGACTGCGTATGTGATCCATAATATGAATCACTGCACTATCATATACTTCATGACAGACTGCGAATGTACATCACGTCCACGCAACCAGTATCCGAATGATGTACATGAGTACATCACACACGTCCACGCAACCAACGCACTCCCTCTCACTACCCACCCACATGCTTTTCGGTTGTCAGACCCGACCACCCTGCCCTAGACCCTCACCGGTGCACCTTTACTGCCGCCCCTAGCCACCCCATCGACTACCCCAACTGTAACCCAAACCCTAATTAATTGGAGAAAATAAATTTTAATAAAAAATCTCCTAATTTAATTTTTACATCCTTTAATCTACTTCATCCGTCTCTTAAAGATTGTCCCGTTTCATTAAAATATTTCTAACATATAATATAATGAGTGAATGAGATCATCTTTGAAGGATGAAGGTATTATTGTTTTTCTAACATGTGCCCAGTGGGCACATGTTAACACAGTATTGAAGGTAAGTTTATCAAATATATTCTCTAAGTATGGTAATTATAGGTTAATCTTTCAACTTCTCATGATAATTTGATTGATAAATCTACCTTAATTAAGGTATTAACATGTGCACATGTTAGAAAATCCGTATTAATAAAGGAAAAATTACTTTCTAAATATGTGAATTAAGATCTGTAATCGTAAATTTTTCAACAAATGGTTAGGTTTTGATGGAGATTGATGAGAGCGATCATTTTGTTATGGTGTACAGAGTACGTAGAACTCCGTATTATTTATGGGAGAAGGGTAGTTGTGAAAAAATATACCCCGTAAATGGCTAAATATGTACGAGTACTCCACAATGTAATAAAACTCGTGTATAAATTTAGCAACTAGGTATGTGTCCCGTGAATTATCTGTTTCAACTTTTTTATCGTATTGTTAATATATTTTTGACCGAGTATTATGTTCAATTTAGAAGATATGATATACATAAAAGTGACGATTGTCAATATTATACTCCGTAGTACATAAATTTATCACGTTGGACAATAATAGAAAGTGGACATGAAATTACACCGTTAATGTGGATGTTGCATCTCATTTCCATTGGTTGTGCATCTCATTTACACGAAATTAATTTTCGTCAATACAAGATATTTATCTGTGATTACAAAAGTAATAAAATGAGCCATTAAAAACATTAAAAAAACAATGCAAATATCTAAGTGCATTCATATTGTTTTCACTTCTATTCTACATTATTTATACTACAATAGTTAAATTAATTTTCATGAATGTATAAGAAAGTTTTTAGTAATATACGGACGACTGTATTTTTATAGTAGTTATTCTCTTGTGAGACCGTCTTACGGTAATTTATCGTGAGACATACTAATAGAGAATAAAATAATATTAAAAGTAACTCCCTTGTCACTGCTCACGAGCCTCACTAGTTCGTAAATGATGGAGTAGTAGTATCATAAAAAAGGTAGTTTCTGTTTTAACAGCAACCCACTTCTGAAAAAAAAACAAAGAGGAGAGAGAGAGAGAGGGAGTGAGGAAAACGACAGAAAGAAAGGAAGCAAGAAAACAGTGACAGTCTCCCACTAGCTTTCTCCCTGTTCGTCAAACTTCAGATAACCTCCTCCTCCTCCTCCTTCATTAATCTTCCTGGTAATCTTCTCATCTAATCTCCTCTTAATTTCGCTAATCATTTCATCGCGCAATTGTAATTAGGTTAATATTTTCATCATCATCTTTACTACGAGTACGTATTATCGCAGATTGAAAATCTAGGTTAATTTCGTCAATCACTTATGATTTCGATTTTTTCTGGAGGCTTTAGTCAATCAGTTACATTCTGGATTTGTTGTGTATAATTAATTGATTGGTGATGAATTGAGCAAGCTTTACTGTTTTCTGATTTTAGATTCGTGTAGTTTTGTCTTTGATGCATTTTGAATTCGAAATTTAGGCTGCAGTTTTAGCAATCGTTATGATTCGGCTTTTTGTGACGGTTTTTCGCAACCAGTTACATTCTGGATTTTTGTGTGTGTAATGATTGGTGATGAATTGAGTGAGGTTTACTGTTCAATGATTTCATAAGATTCGTGTCTGGTTTTGTTTGTTAATGTATATGTAATATTTTGTGTGGTGATGAATGAGTAAGTGGTGCGGTTGGTGTGAATGTGAAGGTTGGATGAGCAATGATAGTGAACAAATGGGTGGAAATTAGGTGAATCGAGGATAAAGAGTGGTTACGAAGATGGCATCAACGAGTATAGGAAACGGGGGACCAGGTACTTCATGGGGAGCTAATGGTCATAATAATAAGGGATCGTCGAGTTCGGTTGATTGGCTGGGTAAAGAGATGCTTGATATGAAATTGGAAGATAAAATTGATCATGATGATGGCAGAGTAAGCTTCCACTTTAGCGACTGAATTCTTTTTTGTGTTTTTGTTGTATAGTCTATCTGATTCTCTGAATTCTTATGACTCTCTCAATATCCCTTCATAGGAAATGGTAAGTGGTAAGAAATCAGAGAATTATGAGAGTTGGTTTGTTTTTCATCTCCATTTTGCTACATACATCGACTTGAATCATGAAAAAGAGGCCCAATTTCGTGGTTCCGTTCAACGTATTAAATATGTAATTTGTGGTCAATGGTTTAGAGCTACTGTAAAATCATTGTTCTTTCTTCATTCCTTTCAACAAATCTTGTCCGTGCCACATTTTGAGGGAACAGCTTTTAGCATTTAATATAGGTGCATACTTAAAGATAGATGTGTAACAACTATGCACTCCCTCTATTCAATGGTTGACCCCCCTCTGATTATGTAGTTAGGAAAAAGATATCAAATGAGGCTAATTAACTGAAATGCTAGGAGTATTAGAAAAGCTTGTCAGTCTTTACTGTTATAATATAGAAACTTGCATATACCCTTGTAGGTTGTAAATTTAGGAATGAGATTTATTACATTAATTTAGAAGCGAATAATTCCTTGTACACTCAGCGAGATCAGTTTTTCAAATATTATTGGGTTTTTGTTGGATCTGAGTTACTTGTTTCACTTCTTTGATCTTTCCCGTTCCCCTGTATAATAGGTAGCTTCCACTATATTGACATGTACACCTGTTGCTTACAAAATTTCCTAATTTGACAGTCTCAGCAGGATAGTGAACCAGATGTCATTGATGGGGTTGGTGCTGAAGCTGGGCATGTTATCAGCACAACAATAGGTGGACGTAATGGCCAACCTAGGCAGGCAAATATGCAATACAACTTTTCAGCTGTTGGATGTTTCATTTGAAGTTATCATCATTATATTTTGACGCCATTGTGTGTTTTTCTTGCCAGGCAATAAACTATATAGCAGAACACGTGGTTGGTACAGGTTCCTTTGGAGTTGTTTTCCAGGTGAACTAAAGCTCTATTTTTGAAGTCCTTCCTGCATTTTTTCACTTGCTTCGTTTGTTTTCATCAGCATGTATACACAACTTTTTGACAGGCAAAATGCAGAGAGACAGGGGAGATAGTGGCCATTAAGAAGGTGTTACAAGACAAGCGCTATAAAAACAGAGAGTTGCAGATCATGCAGATGTTGGACCATCCTAATATTGTTGCTTTAAAGCATTGCTTCTATTCTACTACTGACAAGGAGGAGGTGTACCTTAATCTTGTGCTTGAATACGTTCCTGAGACTGTTAATCGCATTGCAAGGAACTACATTAGGATGCATCAGCGGATGCCTTTGGTTTATGTCAAACTATATACCTATCAGGTATCCATCCTATATCCCCTTCTCTAATACTTACTTGAAATTGTAGTAATTGTCAACCTGTGTATGTTTGAAATTATACTTTTGCACCTGCCTTTATAAATTACGGGGTCTTTCACAGAGGTGGCCTAGGGGAATGCTGGCATGGCACATTATCAGTTGCCACTTACATGTGAAAAGGTTGATTTTAGAAGACGCACAATAACTCTTTTCCATTAAAGATTTTTACAGAGACACAAATGCACAAAACATGAAGGGATCCAACACTTGTAGTGCACATGAGTCATTTTTATCGTCATTTTGTTATTCTACTGTCACGTTTGTGAGCATTGAACTGTGTGCTTAGCTAATACTTCTGTTATCTGTTGCTTGGTACCTTTGAAAAACATAGATATGTACTTTAGTGCTGGTTTGAGCTCGTAGCCTGTCATCCCCAACTCCTTGGATTGCTTTACCTTTTGTCGATTCTTATCTTACTGTTCATTCTGTGATGTAGATCTGCAGAGCACTGGCATACATACATAATTGTATTGGAATATGCCATCGGGACATTAAGCCTCAAAATTTACTGGTAAGAATGTAATCTTTGTTGTTACTCAAATCTTCCGGTTCATACAGAGTGATGGTCGATGGAATAATGACATTACATAGAAGTATAGAACCCTTTTTTTTCAATTTAAAGCATTGTAATATCAAAGAAGTAACGACAAGTAAAATGTGAATATTCTGCTCTACCCAGTTAAATTAGAAACCAAATAAATTTCCACCACAGTTTCACCTTTCATTTTCTCCAATCTCATTAATCAACCTTCAATAAGTCAATAGAAAAACCAGGGAATAACTGTTAGCTGTCTTGAATGCCAACTAAGTTAAGACAAAGCGGGTGTGTAACTAAATAATAAATCACATGGAGTTCAACTTCAAAGCATGACATAAGCTGAAACCAAGAACCCGGGATTTTCAATGCTCGGGAGTGTATTGGCCTATTGGGTGTTTTTTCGACCGGAAGGTAACATCTAACTAGAAGCTCTCTTCTTGAGAGGAGCTTAGATTCGATTTCCTCCATAATGATCCAAATTTCTTGTCCAATTTTATTCCACAATCCCCTTTCTGTTATTTTTTATCAGTTAATCTCCAGTACTTGTGGAGTTTAGTAATCATCTAGGAGGGCCAGGGATCATAGTTAGTTGCAACCCTTTGTGATAATTTACAAGAATTGCCATTGATATCTACTAGTGTGAAGGCTTGAGGTGCTGCAGTTCTGTACTTTTGTAGCTCAGTGAATAAGTGGATTTATTTGGGTGATAGGGGCAGCAGATGTCTTTGGGTAAGTTATCACTACATTAGTAACAAACATAACTGTGTTTCATCTCCAACACATTCCTGGGACCTGGATTTGGGGGAGGGGGACAAGAATTAGTAAAAAGTCAGAAACAGGCAGACAATTTACCCATTCATTGGAAGATAGAGCCATTAATTATTGGCTGCTACATTATGAGCAACATATATATATATTTTTTCCATTGATTTATATTCGCCATTGTACATCTACGTGTTTGTATCTTTTTTAGCAGATAACAAAACTCACCAAGTTTTAGCTGAATGATAAAGAAATAAAGCAAAATGACACACTAAAATGACTAAGTTAGCCATGCTTTTTTCTGTCATGAAATTTCGATGCAATTTTCATCCTAAATTGCCCCAGAAACAGCCTCCTTGTGTTAACACACTGGTATGGTTGCTTACCACCGACCGCCTCTTCCCTACCATTTGCGAGAGGCTAACAGCTGTTGAGGCACTGGGATAATGTTATTATTGTGCACCATTATGCTTATAAGTTTGAGGCATGTCATTATCATGCATTTAATCAATAGTTTTGTGGCGTCAGGTGAATCCTCATACACACCAGCTGAAAATTTGTGATTTTGGAAGTGCAAAAGTATTGGTATGATTTTCCCTTTTAAAACTTCAATGATTGATGGGAATGTCACCTCCATTAAAGATTTCCCTGTTACATTCTATCTGTTGGGTTTTTTTCCCTCTAAATTCAGTTGCTTCTTGGTTATTTTACCAGGTCAAAGGAGAACCCAATGTCTCATATATTTGCTCGAGATACTATCGAGCTCCAGAACTCATCTTTGGTGCTACTGAATATACAACTGCGATAGATATATGGTCCACAGGATGTGTGATGGCTGAACTGCTTCTAGGGCAGGTGGTCAAGTGTACCAATTTCTACTAATTTTTGCCCCATTATTGCCCCTCCGGTCATAAATTATTGCCCCGGTTCATGAATATATGTGAGGAGCATTTTAATGAAATGGGGCAATAATTTGTGACCGGAAGTAGTAGTATATCCTTTTATTAACAGGAAGGCTCTTGTTGTGACCCTCTAAACGTGATTGTAATTTTTCTACAGCCATTGTTCCCTGGAGAAAGTGGCGTGGATCAGCTAGTGGAGATCATCAAGGTAACAATGTTTTCAGCTCATGTTGTTAGAGTTCCAGATTTGAAATTTGATGTTCCATAGAGTGAAGTTAAAAATGTGTGGCTGTAGTATAAGACTTCGCTTGTATAGTACTATAGTTGTATGTATGTCTGATGGAGCAATACGATCAATTTTTTTTTATTTAGAGTTATCATGCTTACCTCACATGTGATGTATCAAAATTATTTTAACTTTCAAATGTGTTATTTGAAAGTTTAATTATTTGACATTAACTGAAAAGCTTAAAATTTGTTTTTTTGCCTTCTCTATGCATTAAAATCTGAACATTTTGTCTCGTGTTTTGAATATCCAACAATCATCCTGCATAATCTCTGTTTTGCTGACCATTTATTTGACCACTGTAATCTAATCATGGATAAGGGATAATAACATCAATGCAGGTTTTGGGAACACCAACAAGGGAAGAGATAAAGTGCATGAATCCTAATTACACGGAATTTAAGTTTCCACAGATAAAACCACATCCGTGGCACAAGGTACACTGGAATAACTTCTGTTTGTAGTGGTTTCTGTTTATTTGTATGTGAATATTGTATTACGAGAACTTGGTGGTATATCGACAGTTGGATTCCCTTAGGACTGAGGTTGAGATTTTGAGATTGGCAGTTAACGATTTAGCTTTTTCCATTACATCAGGTATTTCAGAAGCGCTTGCCTCCTGAAGCAGTGGATTTGATTTGTAGATTTTTTCAGTACTCCCCAAATTTGAGATGTACTGCTGTAAGTTACAGTCACTTCCATGATCAGTGCCATTTTTCTATTTTGCTGTTGTATAAAGCCTGAAAAGTATGGAAGATCAAAATATTGTTGTACTGCAGTTGGAAGCTTGTGTTCACGCTTTCTTTGATGAATTGAGGGATCCAAATACACGACTTCCTAATGGTCGCCCTCTTCCTCCTCTCTTCAATTTTAAGCCACAAGGTATGCTTTTATTGCTTGTGCAATTTATATGTGATGATGGTGTCGTGTATTGTTAAGTGAGGACATGGTCTAGGATGATAGGTGTCTATTATGATCAGAGCTGGTTAGGTTTGATGATGCTCGTACTCCAAATAAGCTAATGGTATATCTATTGAGCTACTGGTTGTAGTGTAAAAATATTCGATGCATGTCGACATGTCTTTTAAAATCAAGCTTCCGATATTTGTCCTTAGTTTCAATATGTGAAGAAAGCATGGCCTAAAGATGTAGAGTAGGTGTTTAATTATAGCCAGTTGTGTTTATATTCAGGATCTACTCATACCCGAAACAGGCTAATGAGTAATGAGTGGTCCATCATTTCAATTGAGCCACTGGCTGTGCTTAGGGTGTAGAAGCACTTGATGTATCTTCTACGGAGTACATTACTAGGTTGTTGCCTCCAAAATTAAGGAGGCTTTTGAAATGTTAACAACTTCCTCACTTCAAAGAACGGTCGTAGCAGTAAATCTGTGAATGGCTTTCTTAATTGGAGTTTGTGATTGCCAGTGTAGCTAACATCATACCTGCCACTGTTAGAAAGTTTGTTGATTGTCCGTAACACTTGGTTAGACCGAGCCTTTTTGAGTTAATTTTTAAATTCAAACAAACATATGATACCAATTTATGAACCAGAAATATGCCGAATCTTACTGTGGAATTGTTGATTTCCCACCCAATTGTTATTGTTATTGTTATTGTTATTGTTATAGGCTAGGATGTTTGTGAATGAAAATGGAAGAGAGGTTGACTGTGTTTTCTTCCAACAGAGCTTTCAGGAATCCCACTTGATATGGTTAACCGCCTCATCCCAGAGCATGCTCGAAGACAGAATCTATTTATGGCATTGAACCCTTAGTAGATGGTAGACATGCTTCTGCCACCCAAAAATAATACAGTAATCTTCTAATTTGTCTGTCTACAACTATTAACAATGTGGTCTTCATCAGTGAGAACGGGTTGATAGCGGATTAGCGGTAATTCTGGAAAGCCTGATGGTCAATTTCTGGCTACGACACGCCTCTTCTTTTTTTTTTTCTTTTTTTTTCTTTTTTTTTCTTTTTATATATAAGTCGTTCTGAGTTGTTAAAGTGTAGTACTCCGTACAATATTTGGAGAATGTATGGTACAAGATGTTTGTAATTGGTGAGGGTCCTCCATGTCTCTAGATCTGTAAAGTTGTTACCTGCATATTTATGTCTATGATTGTACGTATGTTAGTAAAGCGTATTGATTGGATTCTGATACCAACGGGATGCAAATCCAGGGCATTAGGCTGGGCTGGGCATACCATTACCACCCCTCGATTACTATACTTTGCAATATCAGCTCAACTAGCCGCTGTCAGTTGTGTATGGCATTCTAAGACTAGGTTTGTTTTGAGCATCTCAAGTGAGATGAGTTCATAACAAAGTCGACATAGGTAATTTGACGACTTCATGTAACATTTGACTGAATTTATATGCATGGAGAGTCGATTTTGAAGAGTAGCCAACTGTTAATTACTCTTGGACAGAGCTTCAAGCCTTCTATATCGATGCTTTTCAAGGCTGCAATAGAATGAATGTTGGTTTTTGCCTCGTGTAGTGGCAGAATATTGGTTTACTGGCTTTACTGGAATTGTTTGCAGGGGTGTAGATCAGTGGCCAGGGTAATGGCTAGGCGTTGTTGGTCCGATGAGTCAAGTAGGGGGTCGACAACTTGCAAGTGGCTGGGATGGGGCACTGGGTGATGGTTGGTTTTGTGGGGGTGTTTGGCAATGAGTAAGTTTCCGTTGCGCAGATATATATCCGCCACAAATAAGTGACATGTCAAATACTCCGTAATAGAAAAAACGGAGTAGCAAATTGTTTGTCTTTATTTATGCACACGAATATTATTTGACCAATTACGAATTTGTAACGGATATTATTGCCAGAAACCATCCTTTGTCTTTAGCAATGGGGTGGGCCGGCGGGGTTGCGTGGATTTTGATATTTTTGTTTTCCTTGTCAAATTGAATACCAGAGAGGAAAAAATGACAAGAGTAAATGCGGAATACTCCGATGTATTTACAATAATATTCTGTACATAATAATTTACGTGAATAATTTAACACGTCCCAAAATAAATTGGAAAGAAAATGGCTAACTCCGAAGACCAGAGTCACGTAAATTTTGACAAGACTGCCAAAGGCCCTGTTTGGTAACTGACGGATTAATATTGGCATAAGCAGGTTGCAAAAGCGGATTATAATTAGCAGATTTTATTAGCATGTTTGACTAGCATATATGATTAACAGATTTTGTTACTGTGTTTGGTAATCCGCAGTTTCAAATTAGTAGAATGTTAAATTTTCAGTAAAATGACTATTATGGATATGAATTAAAAATAAAGATTGGATAAAATATATTTTGAAGGGTAAGAAAGTCATTTTTGTATACATTCTCAATACGCCAATTGAGTATGTTAGGGTGAGCAGCATATTAAAACAGTAGATTGCGCCCAAATCTACTGTTTCAATATGCCGCTTACCAAACACCCAAAATAGCATATTGATTTGTCAAACATGCTAAAAGCCCTCAATATGCCAAAAAATGAATATCTGCCGTTTACCAAACACCCCCAAAGTGTCAAATGTTACATTTACTTCTTGGCTCCTGCTGAATGCTGATCCTCCCCTCCTCTATAAGAGCATCTTTTATGATGGAGAAAAATCTCTCCATGGGATATGATGGAGAGAAAATGGTTTTTTTATCATGGAGAACATCTCCATTCCCATGGAGAAATCCACTTTTCTCCACCCTGTAGAAGATCAAAGGAGAGAAATTTTGTGGGGGCATGGGTTTAGGGTGTGGGCCACATGTAAGTTTGATGATAGAAAATTGGTATAAGAGCATGATTAACAATGGAGTAGAGTCAAATCCATAGGTAGGATGGAGTGAGGATTATTCCACATCCATGGATTTTCTATCCTTCATGGAGGAGAACAACTTTTTATCCTTCCCCACGGATAATGAAAAAGATGAGAGAAGAGAGAGAAAAGTGTGTTGGGGTTTGGTGGTTACATAAATTCTTGTTTGTGACGGAGTCACAAACGTATGACGGGTCAAGTAGATACCATTTGAGGAGAAAAGACAAAAGTGAGGTTGGTGGGGGCCTTTGTCCTTTCAAATGGTAGATACCCTCAAATGGTATCTACTTGACCCGTCTTAAGCTTGCGATCGCGAGAGAGACCAACTGTGGTGGTTATGCTTATTTCAATATTTGCAATGATTTCTTCAATTAACTTCATATTACTCTGTATTTGTTTATTCAATTATTGTTTATTTTACATCTAATTTTTGATTGAATATTCTAATTTTTTTTAACAAAATTCATCTTTTAATTCTAAACTATATTCGAAATCTTATTAAAAATAAATAAATATATACAATACGAAAAAAATAATTAAAATTTTGTAATACAAAAAACTGATTCAGCTTGTTGCATTTATTAATTTTTTTAATGAAATACAGTATCAAAAATAATAAATTTTAAAATAAAATAAAAGATGAGTGAAATTAATAGGTAGATATGAATATATGATAAATAAAATGGAATGAATGAGACCTTTTAGATTAGAAAAAAGAATCCATGGGTGTAAGAGTATTTTATAAGAGAGAGAGAATGGTGTAGAAAAAATGAGGTGGAAGAGGTGGGGTTCTCTATGGAGAGATTGTATGCATCTAATGGAGAGGTTGATGAAGAAAAATGGTATCCATTGTAATTGAGAATTTTTGGGTGGAGAAAAAAAATATGGAGAATAGTGATGGAGAGAAAATATGGAGAAAATTCTACCATGGTAAAACATGCTCTAACCGGACACTAACCCTAAAATCAGTATTTGTTCGATTCGATTGGACTCCATTTCTCTGCAACCACCGCAAATTCCACCCCTCCCATCTCAACATTAGTGTCGTCGCCGATTCTTCCACTGAGCTCACGCTAAGCGATCGATCACAATCGCACCTGATTCCTCATTCATTCACCCTTTCTTATTGATTCAAGGTACAAATTTACGTTTGTCGCATTTTTCCGTATCAATTCAATTACATGATTTCTTTGGTTAAACCTTCATCAATTGACAAATTGAAGTGTCCGTTTTCCGAATTTCGTGTCCATACGTGTGTCGTACAGGGAAATTTCCGAGTCCGAGGGCCATAGTGTTTAGGTTTATATGATTTGGGATGTGTTTACTTCTGATATTATATTTGCGAATTGGTATAAATTGATTATTGTGTTGATATTTATAGGTTTAATTCAACAAGCACAAAAATATTAGTTGGATTTTTTTATTGTAATTTTTAGATGCAAGTGTTTCGACTTCGAGCACCATAGCTGTCGCATTGTTGTTAATCGGCCTTATTGTGTTGAGTGATTGACGCTTCAATATACCTTGAGTCTTCATTCATGTATCCACATGCGTGTGTCAGCCATGTTTTCCATCTCAAAGATACATTGTCCGAAGTTTGATGCGGTTCGAATTCGAAGTTTGGGTTCAAAATTCGCTACCCTAAGTGAACTCGGTTTGGTCCTATATTTAAAAATTAATTTAGACAATACTATAATTTAAAATGAATGAACAAAAGTTACGTAATATTAATAAATAATTTTATTTCAAAAATATTAATTGTGACAATATTGCCAACTAATTGTCACAATTAATTTTAAAAACAAAATTGTGACAATTATTTTGACATATATATACCGAGTACTGTACTTAGAGGTGACATTTCGGGCGTGCCTGGCCCGGGCCAGGTCCCGTGCCTGGTCTTGCCCGCTTCTGTTTGTACCCCTGCTTTGGTTTTCATGTCGGTTCTCAAGTTTCGGGTTGTACCTCGATCTATTTTTTAAAATTACAATGTGCGCTTTGCATGCGATTCGAATATTTTGTATTGCGATTCCAATATTAATTATGATTTAGGTGTTTATAAAAAAAATATAATATCTATAAATTATAGTGTTATAAGTTAAAATTAATACTCATATAAGTTATAGTGTTATAGTTAATAATATACAGTAATATTTAAATATAATTATAAGTTTATATTTAAATATATTAAGAAGTTATATAACAATTATGAAAGTTAAAATTGATTATAATAACAATTAAATAATATAAGAACTAAGAAGTAAGAAACGTAAATAGGAGGAAAGAAATATTATTTTCATTGAATAATCATTATACAAACTAAAAGTTACAAATACAATCTTTGGAGTGTATATAAAAAACTAAAATAATTAAAGCGTTTTTTTTTGCCAGTCTACAAGAAATCATGATTCTCTAAGCGCGATAGACGCTAGTCTATGCGATTTAGAGTTTCTAGCCGTAGGAATAAACTAAAAAGAACAACAATGAAAAAACAAGCATTCCTCGAGGATGTCTTTGATCAGTGACGATAACTCGGCCGCAGGATGTATGATCCCGACAATCTGAGAGATAAGCTGTAGACAGTCGGACATAATACTGACATGGCCAATACCTTTGTTCTTGATCCACCTAATAGCCTTAAGAACAGCGAACCCTTCTGCATGAATAGTCGATTCCGCCAAAAAGGATTGGCAAGCTTCCTCCTAAATAGAGTTGTCATCAGTAATCCAGATCCAACCCCCAGCAGCCCTGAAAGTTGGTAACTATCCTGCATCCACCTGAATCGTGGATCTAGAGCAAACATTGATAGAGCCAGTTTGCTTGATGACAAAAAATTCTTTTATATAATGGAGTTGGTCTAATGTTCCTTCAGTAGCTTCCCCACTTTCCAAAAAAAAAAACGATTCCTTTCTTCAGTTCCTACTCTTCCATCAATTAACGATTCAGAATAGTGGTTTTTATCCTTCTCTAAATCATGCTCCTTGAAGAACATTTGTAGGTCTCTACAGGAGGCTTCATATCTCTTCCAAAAGCCAAAGACAGAGTTACCCCATCTCTTGAAAATAACACCATTCCGGAAAAGCCAAATAGAATAGAGCAAATTGAGGAAATGCAGGAGTCCAATATTCGATTTATCAGACTTGGTAAGATACATTATCCAATCCATAATCCAATCTTGAATAGATAGCTCCGAAGCTGATTCTACTCTGATGCCGATTGAACAACTAGCCGAGAGTCTAGCAGTGATAATACAATCTCTAAAGAGATGTTCCAGCGTTTCAGTAACCTCTACTGAGGACTAACCGAAGAAATCAACACACAAAACACATTTAAAGGGTCCTGATAAATTTCTCCTGAGCCTTTCCCTTCCAATGGGTAGAGCAGAAGAAAGAATCTTCCAAACAAAGGTTTTCGAGACCGGAGGGTCTGGCAAGTTCCAAATCATTTTCTTTTTATAAAAGTCGGGGAATCTTCTAATTCCTTTAGCAACTCTATGTGGAATGAATTTATCATTCCTGGAGATTCCTTCTTTGTACCCACTTTTGACATTATAACGGCCCTCCTTTGTCCTTCTCCAAATCGGGGTATTGGCAAAACTCTTCTTAGGGATATAGATGGCTTTAATTCTGGTACACCATTCGGGACTGAAAACATATTCCAGATTGGTAGTATTCCATGAGCAGTCAGGGTTAACTAAGTCCCTTAAGGACCAAGGCAACCCTTCGTCGTTGTAGATACTATTGATACTTGTTTTAGGTATTGGAATACAACCCTGAACCCATTTGTTCTGGAAAAAGCTGATGTTGTTGTTGGTATTTTTGTCAACCAAAGCGTTACCTAAGCTCCAGGATAATCCACTTCCAACAATCTCACTATCCCAAATGATGTCTCTCCAGCATGAAGAGGAAGTCTTTTCTTTGAAACACTCTCCTTTTTGCATCCAACTCTTAATAGGTCCAAACTTACCTTCAAAGACACTACAAAATAACGACTTTTCTCCAATTAACAACCTCCAAGCTAACTTGGCAAGCAGAGCTTGGTTAACCACCGTGATATCCCTTATACCAAAACCTCCCTCAATCTTAGGTAAAGAAAGGAATCTCGATGCCCTCCAGGAGACCGTTCCACCAACTTTGGTACCCGCCCACCAAAAATGTACTAATAGAGAATTAATCTTATTAGCGACACTTACCGACATTTTGAATACCGATAGAAAGAAATTGGAAAGGTTGGCAAGGATTGAGTGGATAAGAGTAAGTCTACCAGCGGGAGATAAGAAGATTCTGTTCCAAGAAGAGATCATTTTCCTACCTTTTTCTATGATAAGGGAATGGGTAATCGACTTTTTAGTACTTCCAATATCCGGAATTCCCATATATGCTCCCAGGTCTTCACACATTTTGATATCAAGGAGCAGCAGGCTTCTTTGGATAAGGGATAACTTGCAATTCTCACTGAACATGATCGAAGATTTAGCCTTATTAATAACTTGTCCCAATAAAAGACAATACTTCTGGATAATTTTGTAAAAGTTGACTAAATTCCTCAATTCCCCTCTGAGAAAAAAGAGTGAATCGTCCGCAAAGAATAAGTGTGAGATAGAAGGAGCCTTCTTAGCAATTATGAATCCCTGAGTGCTTTCGCAACCCGTCATTCCTCTAAGATTCTTAGAAAGAATTTCCGAACATAAGACATACAAATAAAGGGATAGCGGGTCTCCTTGTCTCAAACAACAAGATGGAGAGAAGAATTTGATCGGTTCTCCTTTTATTTATGAGAATCAAATAAGAAACTGTAGAGACACAATTGAGTATCAGATCTACCCATTTGCTTGGGAAGTTAAAACCTAATAAAGCTCCTTTCAAAAAGTTCCAATCAATACGATCATACGCTTTACTCATATCAGCTTTAATCGCAACCAACCCCATCTTACCCGACTTCTTCTTCTTGATGGTCTTGATGCATTCATCAACAATCAAGATGTTGTCAGAAATCGATCTTCCGGGGACAAAAGCGTTCTAGAACTCACCAATGATATTCCCCATAATAGCCTTCATCCTATTAGCCAAACACTTTGTAATTAATTAAAGCGGACTTGTAAAATTGTAATTGAAAAAGTAACTACGTCTATGATTCGGTACGAGAGTTCCAAATAATTAGTTAATCTAAATAAGCCTCAACATTGTGTACATTGAATTTCACCTCGTGTTGTTTTCCGCGGGAAATTTTCTGTATTTAATTTACAAAAGTCACGCCAATCTTGGCGCCTCAATTGACACGTGTTTAAGTGCATAACTACTACTTTAAACTTGACGTGATAGTCTCGTAGATCCACTAGACCATCCTTAACACATAAGTTTAAAATGTGACAAACACTTCGAATATGTAACAATTTACCATCTAAAAACACATTATGTAAACTAGTCTTCAACATGTTAGCGCAAGAAGTCATAGACATTGCATTATCAAAAGTAACAGTCAAAATTTTATCTCTAATTTCATACTTGCATATCGCTCTCACAAGAATGTCGTGGATGTTATTAGCGGTATACGAACTTTCTAATCAAGCAAATTAAATTTATCTTTTTTGTAAAACTCAATCTTCATCTAGCCAATGAGCTGTTAAACATGATATGGGTTAAGTCGTCTCACCCAATCAAGATAATCCTAATGCTACTAACAAGAAGATAGCGGCAAGTAAGGTATCGTATCCACAGAGAAGCGGTTAAATTTGTCTAATAGCTATGACGATTCTAAAATGCTCTTAACGATTGATTGATGGGAAATATATAAAAGACTACTAAATTACGATAATGAATAAAGGATTCTAACAATGAGATGAAAACTAAGGTCACGGGTTCACGATAGATGTTCGACAATTATGCGACAATAATAATAAACACATAAACATGTTAATCGGCTATAACACGTTCTCTCGAATCGTATCAACCTAGGAAGGATCTAACGGGCTCTCGCAACTTATTAGACTCCCTACCAAATCGCGCGTGATCTAATCCTAATTCGGCTTTCGCACGAGAACTAGAATTTCCCAAACAAATTAAAATGTTGTGGCCTAGGGATGGCAACGGGTCGGGTCCACCCGGATCCGGACCCGAAGTTTCAACCTTGGACCCAGACCCGACCCGGAGCCGAACGGGTCCAAAATTGTCAGACCCATACCGGAACCGGCCGGGTCTGGACCGGGTCCGGGTCTACCCGCAAGTCCGCCTTATTTATTACGTTGTTGTATTATTCATTGTTTCGATGAAAATTTCGTAGAAAAACACGAACTTAATTTCCGAAAAAAAACTACGTAATGTCTTGAGTCATCCTTACGCATAAGATCTTAAAAAAGTGTATACAAACCACACATAAAAATGATTAAAAAAAAAGTGTCTACAAGTCTCACAATACAACCGGAACGTCTCACAAAATATAACACAAAGGTCGTCTTAAAAACATTCGTCACAAAGTAATTCATTAAAAAAAATATTAAGTGATACACGAGTCACTGCTCGGTATGTTTAATGAATTAAAATTTTAATTTTTTTTTAACGGGTCCACGGGTCTACGGGTCGGGTCCGAGTCCCAAAATTCAGACCCGTACCCGTACCCGAATTTTTTGGGGAGAACCCAGACCCGACCCATGCCCATCGGGTCTGGAAAATTTGGACCCAGATGTTGTGTGCCAAATTTGGATCGTTTTTCCTCCCATTTAGACCCGTTTTTCCTCTGTTTTGCGAGAATAGAGCGCGATTATCGCCGTATTTTGAGTAATTCTCGCATTAGTGTCTCTCTTTTGCATTTTACGTGTTTTTGGTAGTTTTCTGTCTATTTTGATAGGATTTTCGACCAAAAACGTGTATGAGCTTCTACGAGCATGAGAGAGATACGGTCCAAAGAGCGAAGCACACAACCGAAAGTTCGAGTAATCCAATTGATCGACGAAGAAAGAGACCGAAAAAGAGGATAAACTTTACCGGGTGAAACTTCACCCGGTGAGTCATCATCGGGCGAAGTTTCGCCCGACGACATTTTCCACCTCCCCGAAGATTTTCATGGCACTCAAGACCGGGCGAAACGACCGGTCGAAATTTCGCCCACCGGGTGAAATTTCGCCCGATGGAAGAGAAGAAAATCTCACCGGGTGAAATTTCACCCGGTGGGATTATTATGTCGAGCCACAGGGCGAAGTTTCACCCCAAGAAGATGCAAAGGGTGAAGATCTAGCTTAAAGAAGAGGAATTGGATTATGGGCCTTAAACTTGTGTGACCCATTAAGGAACACTATAAATACTTAACCTAGGATTTTGTGCCTCCTTGAGCCTAGAGTAAGCCTCTTAGGAGTAGGAGTAGTTTAAAGAAATCTCTAGTAATAGTAGTAGTAGTTGTAGTAAGCTCTCTAGTGAAAAATCTCACAAACAATTAATAGATCCACTTGGTATTAGATTAATTTGTAATCAAGCTTCCATCTTTGTTGAAGATTCAAAGGTTTTGCAAGGGTTTATGTGACAATACTCTTGTTTTATTTCTTGAAGATTCATATTTCTTTTATTGAAGATTGAAGATTTATGCATGGATTAGTGACAAATTCTTGTATTTCTCCCAAGATTCAATCTTTTATGTTATCTTCATCTTCCTTCTTAGTTTCCTCCATAGTTGGTAAATTCTTTCCTCTCCCTTTTCTCCATTAGTTTATGATTTTCTCTCCATTGTTAGCTTCTCTTTAGATTGTGTGTTAGTTAATCTCTCTCATTAGTGTTAATTGTTAGTGTAGTTGTTATGCATGCTTTAGACAAATTCTCTTTTACTAGTGTTTTGTTGTTAATCATCATGACTAGTGAGTAGATTTTCTTGTTGGGGAATTAGGGAGGAGGATTTGGATTATTTGATTCAAGAGATGTTGGTGGGTTGTTTACTTGTTGATTATCAATCACTACTAGAATAACCTCAAAAGAAATCATCAATAAGAAACCATTTAATTATAATCAATGATTTCTTTGGTTAAAGAAATCAATTATCCTTAATAAATGGTCTCTTATATAATAACAAAAACACCATTTTTTAAACAAATGATTTCTTACCCCATATAAGTTAATATCAAAGACATCATTTAAACAAAATGATTTGTTAGTAATACAATTCTATGCCAAAGACATCATTTTTCAAAAAATGATACAGTATATTAATAATACAACCCTATGTCAAATACATCATTTCTCTAATAAATAATGTCTAACTACCTTTTCTTTTTCTTTTTTCTAATTTCTTTCTATTTTTCGTATTTACTGTAAACAACATCGCAACTTCAACCATATTCCTATTTTCCATTTCTTAATCAACTTTAGTTTTCCCCCAAATCAATTAACCCTTTCACCGTCGTTGCCTCCCGTCTCTTCGTCGCGTTTCCTCACTGCACTCCGACGAGCAGTAAAATTCTGCATTCCGACTCACTGGTTCCTTTCATTATTTGGACACCATCAAATTTGTTATTTCACAAATTTCCCAATTCAGTTTGTAAGTTTACTGTCGATTTTAACTTTCAAATGTTCCGATTATGTCTGTTTTTCATTCGAATTAGTTTGTTGTTTGTGTTAATCTGAGTATTATTGATGGAATTCCTTTTATTTATCTGAGTATAATTATCAAATTTTCTTCTAATTTGTTTCCTTGTTTCCAATTTGTTTCAAATTTCTTCTAATTTGTTTGTATAATTATCGATTTAGGGTCAATTTATTTATTAATTTATCATCGGATGGTTTAGTATCAATTTAGGTTTCTCAACTCTTTTTTATGAATTTAGTATCGATTTGTTTAGGGTTTAGAGTAACCTCCGGGTTTGGGTCTGTTTAGAGTAACTATTGTGTCGTTAAGTTCTCTCGTTTTTATTTATTCATCCTCTATTCTATGTTCGTTGTATTGCTCTCATTGGTGATGTTGATGGTCGTTATTCACTAATGTTACTGCTGCTGTTTTGTCGCTGTGTGCTGATTATTCGTGCGTGGCTGGTCTCTTCCGATCCTAAACGATACATTTTTAAGGTTTTGAGAGCTCTGTTTGATTAAATGTATAGTTTGTGTTTCATTGGTTTGATGTTTTTATTTTCGTTACTGTTAATTTGTAGCAACTTTTCCCTTATTTTGATTGATAATCTGCTTTGTCTTTGTTGGTATGCTGATAATCATGATTTGATTATTCTTTTAGTTCAGATATGATCTATTGTTCTTTTATTTTTGTGTAACTGTCTTTTGTGAAATTTATGTGTTTGTCTTTGTTTTAGTCTATCAATTCAGTCAGGGTTCTATTTTCTTATATGTACATATCATGTGGATGAAACGATTGACTGTATAACAATGCTTTAGGTGATTACAGTTCGACTCCAAAGGAGTTAAGTGGAGTGGAGGGACAGAAAGCAAGCAAGGAAGGAATTGCAGTGAAAAGAGTGGTCTTACTGGGATATGAAGTGTCCATCATCACATCACACAAGTATGTCCATATGGAAGCAAATGAGGAATATTATATATATATATATATATATATATATATATATATATATATATATATATATATATATATATATAGAGAGAGAGAGAGAGAGAGAGAGAGAGAGAGAGAGAGAGAGAGAGAGAGAGAGAGAGAGAGAGAGAGAGAGAGAGAGTCCTTCTATATATATTGAGTCCATGAGTCCAATCTTGGACCATTGATCAAGTGGAAGATGGATGGTTGTGATTGCTTGAGGTGAAATAAGGAAATAACTAACAAATCTTGGTAAATATATCATTTCTCTCCCTTCCTTAATTATCCCAATGCAAATCTTCTCTCTCTCGTATCAATCTTTTAATTGTCTCTTTCTCTCACACAACAAGTTTCTTCAAAATTAATTTTTTTTTCATCTTCACCAAAAAATCATCATTTTTCTACTGTCATTGTACGTATGTTACTATGTTACTGCAATAATCCATAAACTATGTTACTTTAACTCATACAATGTGTTACTTTAATTCATGAACTGTGTTACTTTAACTCATAAAACTATGTTACTTTAACTCATAAAATTTGTTACGTTGTATAATAGTCTCTTGCAAAAACTGTTACTTTAACTCATATAATGTGTTACTCTAATTCATGAACTGTGTTACTTTAACTTATAAAATCTGTTACGTTGCATAATAGTCTTTTGCAAAAACATGACTTCCAATCAACCAAAAGAATAATGTATGTTTCTATTAAGGATACTCCAAAACAAAAATTATAAAACTCCATTATAATTCCAATGTTTCACACATGTTACTCTAAGAACTGGATATTGGAAATCAAATTACACTCATAAACTATGTTACTGTAACTCATTAAGTATGTTACTATAACGCATAATGTGTGTTATTCTAACTCATTTTACTCCAATAAAGGATGTTACTCTAAGGACTAGATATTGGAAAATCAATCAAACTCATAAATTGTATTACTGTAACTTATTTAGTATGTTATTGTAATGAATAATGTATGTTACTCTAACAATATATTGTCCTACTCAGAATTCTTCTTCTTCTTCTTCTCCTTCTTCATCGTCAAACGATGACTTACATGACGTTTCCTAATGATTCTTTCTTCTTCTTCTTCTTATCATCTACATCTTTGAAGATATGCTCTATGTATGGAGTGAAACTCTCACCCACATCCTTGCATCATTCCTCTGCTTTTACGTCTACTACAAAAACAAGAACAATGTCAATAAACGTGGCGACAAACAAACAATCAGAACTTGAAATATGGCGGTATTCTAACCAAAACATTAATAACTAAATCCGATGACATGTTACTCTAATGCTTCAAACGTGTTACTGTAATACAATAGGTATGAATGAGAGTATGATTGACAGTATAGACATGTATACTACTATGAATAAGAGTATGAATGAGAACGTTATACTTTGATATTGTTTCCTATTTTGATGACAATCACGTTCCATCATTATAGGAAGCAGTATTTTTTTTAATATGGCAATATTTTAAATCCTTTGTTACTCCAATGCATTACAGTAACAGATGACAAGAATTAAAGTAACAGATGACAAGAATTAAAGTAACACGAGATTCAATTAACAGAAGATGTCTATACACAGGGTTAGACATTAAAATAACAGATGGTCTATATTAAAGTAACACATTATGTGCATTACAATATGATAAGTGTAGTTTGTAGTGCCTATTTCGTAGTGTTTTGGTCCCATTTTCCTTGTGGAATCGCTCCTTGGGAGCGATTTATGGGCTACTTATGCTTCCTCTAGCTCGTTTCAGGTTCCCGAGACCCTTCGTGAAGAGTTGGAGCGATTCCGACTCAATACATACACTTTTCGGAGCCAACGGAGTGGAGGAACGATCACTCGATGCCTTGGATTCGACCCCGAGACCTTGGGACCCAATCCCGAGCCTCCGAGACCCGATCCCGAGTCCCGAGAATCGATGAGAAGTCCATGTGAAGCAAGGAGGGACCAAAAGGATCATATTGGAGGCCTACAAGACTCATCCCCGACGGGTATGACCTCATCCCGTCCGGGATGAAGTGCAAACAAAGAAGCTATTCTGCTGAGTCAACCGGGACGGGATGAGCCATCCCGGACGGGACCATGGAGCCATCCCGGACGGGATCACCATCCCGGACGGGACCATGAAGCCATCCCGGACGGGACCATCCATCCCGACCGGGATGACCCAGTTACAGCTCCGCCTTGTTTCTTTCAAATCCTTTCCACTTGTAACCCTATATATACCCCCCTCTTGTATTAAGGCACCATCTTAGCTTATGTTCTTCACTTCCCACTAAACCCTAGACTATTTTTAGGTTAGATTAGTTTAGATTAGAGTAGATTAGTCGGTAATTAGTTCTTAATCTTAGTTTAATACTTGTATTAAGGAAATTCTTCAAGATCCATCCAAGATTGACAACCTTGGTGGTTTGTTTTGGGTTTTCTTCATTAATGCAAGTTTCAATCTTTCTTCTTCACTAGTTTGGTATAATCCTTTCTTCCTTTTACTCTTTATCTTGTTTGTTTAATTCAAGTTTCAATCTTTAGTTATTGTTTATTGTTTTGTTCATCATATTTGGTAGTTTCATTATGGATGTTTTGATTCTTGTGTTGGTTCATCTTGTTCTTGTTAGAATTAGTTTGATAATGTTAGAGTAGTGTTCTTGCTAGGGTTAGTAGGGTGATTAGGGTGTTAATTGGGTGATTAAGGGTTTGTTGGAGATGTTGGTGGAAGATTTTGGTTTCCTCTTGGGTTGATGCATATCACATGTTTGTTGGAATGCTTGAATGACTAAGTAGGTTAGAATGCTTGTTTTTCTTGCCTTCCTTTGTCATGTGTGTCGTCGGATGGGTTCCATGAGGAACCTCTAGGTGAGTCTAAGTTAGATTACCTAGATTACCCTACTACCTCCTTCATTCTAACTCCTTCTTAACCGTTCTGTTACCCCTTTGACCCCGACCTAATCCTAGCCCGTTTTCCTTGTTTGTTTTCTCCGTCTCCTTAGCCATAGTCTTAGCCTTCTGTAGACACCCACATTTTGACCGCCAGGTGTCTATAGTAGTTCCCGACAAACACCCGATGATGATCGGACGCTAACATGCTTTAACGTACTCGGAAATGGGCTCGTAGTAATGGACATTTGGTTTAGACATTTTAAGGAGTACAAACCTCACAAAACCAACCTCAAATTCAGGCCCAGTGGGTCGTTTCAAGTCAAATAACACTAATTTAGGTCGAATCCGACACCAGGGGTAAAACCGTCTTTTAGCGACCGAGTCAAAACCCGGTCAAAGATATTTCCCGAAACTTGTAAGTCAACCGTGACACCTCACACGGTGTATTCACGGTCCAACTCTACAAAATCAGCCATGCAAAAAATAATAAACAATTCCGTTTAAGGTAGAATTCGATCTCGAGTAGGAATCTTATCCGAGAACCGATTCAAGCACCCAACCGAGTGTAAACCACTCGGCCAAGTAGTATGAGTCAGCCGGTTTTCTTCTTTTCTTCCCTCACAAGAAAACGGAATTCTCATTCTCCTCAGCTTCTTACTCAAGCGGTAATTCTAGCTCAAACAGGAATCCTATTCAAAAACCGATTCAAACACCTGACCGAGTGTAAAACACTCGGCCAAAACAGCACAAATCAGCCGAGTTTCCCTTTCTTCTCTGCCAAGAAAGTGGAATTCTCATACTTCTCAAACTCCTACGTTTCCTATCCTAAGCGGTAGTCAAACTCTCCTAAGCCAAGGTCGGGAACTCCCTATAAATAGCCCCTTGCATCCAACATAATAAACACAATTAATTCATACTATCCCCAACATACATAATTCCTGAAAAAACATAATTCTTTAGCATCGAGAAACCGATATTACAAACCCGAAGGAAACCGGTCCCGATATCCGACACCCTTCACACGTCCCACCTAGCCGAGCCACCCTAACCCAACCGACATCACCTCGACGCTCCCGTGCCTAGCCACATTCCGACGAGCCCCGATCCGAGTCAACAAAAGCATGTAGGTTGAGGGTGTACCAAACCCGATTTCTCCTTTCTTCTCCTTCCTTCTCTTCGTCCGTTTTTTATTATGGGTCAAGAGTCGTTTTTCTTTTTTTTTTTCTCTAATATCGTTATTAACGAAAAATTATTTTCATAACATATATTCTAAAAAATATGATATCGATTTTTCTATAATCGAATATTGTATCGAAAAGAATTATATTAAGATCTCGACGATGTCAAAAAATCGTTACATTCTTTTTCGTTCAAAATTCTTTTCTCTTACTTTTCGTTCAAAACAAATGATTTTACAAAACCTTTTTTTAAAACTCATTCTAAATATCCGATATCGATTTCATAATCGAATATCGGATACGACAAATATCGAAAACATAAATCGAGTACAAATTAATTCATATTTTGTACGCGATTTATCAACTTAGCAATTTCGAACAAAATACAAAAACCGGACGGCTCGCAATCCGGACCGTTTTTTTTACTTTTTCGGTCGTTTTATTATTTATTCTGCGAGACGATTTCTAAAATTTACATCTTTTCTAAAACTATTCTAAATATTTGATATTGATTTCGTAGTCAATTATCGAATATAGCGAATATCGAAAATATTAATTCGAGTACGAATCATGCAATATTCGTACGTGATTTAATAAATCGAATTTTCAGAAAACCGCGTCCAAAACCAGCCCGACGCGCGACCCGCCGGCATCCCGGGCGAGCCGCGCGGCCGGCTGTCCCGACGCACCCTTTTCATTCTTTTTTATTTTTTCTTCGAACATCGTTTTTTATACAAAACAACGTCTTTCCAACAATATTTTTCAGATTTCGACTAATATTTATTTTCTCGATCTTGTCTATTTTATTTGCTATATTATTTACAAATCGATACTAACTCGTTTGTTCATCTTTTGTAGCAAGTTCATCCTTTTTATATCGTTTGTTTTATTATACTAAAATGAATCTCACATGCTAAATTCAACTTTGACGTTAATTAATTTTTCATGCATTAAACCACTTAGCAACCCATTCAATTCCTCACATGTTTAGGAAAACAATGTTTGCATATCATTCACCGTTCAACTAACGCGCGTATTAAAACATCATTCGATATCCTAGTAGAGGCCGCTAATGTGCGGGCGGGGTTGAGTGTTCTTAGTGAACTTCCCAACACGTACCCTCACCCCTTACTCAGAACCGTGGTTTCCGGATGTCCGAAACCATTGGCAACGAGAGTCATTCAATATACGATTAACCGCTCAAGTCGGCATCTATATCGAACTGCAAAGGGACGAGCCCAATAAACTCTGACATCGGAAATGTGTCGTATTTTGTACACGGCCCACTACGACATAGAGTGGGCTCGAACGGTTCCGAATAACCATAAAATTCGGTGGCGACTCCGACTTCGATTTATATTTCCATTTGACCATCTCATGGAGATTCATTCGCCTCCCCAAAACCCGCGCGTGGCCGCGTCGGGGTGGACCTATGTCATGTCCACACCTTCTCTCCCTCTTATCATTCTCTAGCTTAGCTCGTTGACTTAGTCTAGTATTTGGGCCGACCTAGTCTAGGCTATACATTACCGTCCCCGTGGATTCGACCCGACTTGCCCTATCTACCGTAGGAATAGCCGGTTAATTATTTGGTGGTGGGATTCGCGACAAATCTCTCCGTCAAATTGGTGCCGTTGCCGGGGACGGTGCTAGTTTAGACTTTGTTTTCCTAGTTACTTGACTTTGTCTTTGTGTTTGTGTTTTTCTTTTGGTTACCATGCTTCTTGTGTGTGTGTGGTTTATTTCTCTCTTTTCTAGTGCCCAAAAAGCACTAGACTTCTCACGTTTGTTCTTAGTCTACAGTTTGTGCTTAGAGGTGGTGACTATCTTCTTCTTGCGACTTAGAGCCGCTTTAACGGACGGTTGCTAGAATGAGTGGTTTCCAACCGGGTATGAGCTACGATTTTCGAGCGAGCATGGGGTTTGATCTAAACTCCACACACTCGGGAGCCGATATGAGCTACTCCTCTTCTTCCATGAACCAAGGGTATGACATGACGTCCCCCTACCACTATCAAGCTTCTTGGGGTAATCAAGATGGGTATGATCCTCAAGAGTATGGAAATGGCTACCAACAAGTGAATGACTATCAATCCTACGATCAAGGTGGCTATTACTCAAGCTATGATTGTGAACCCACCATGTTCAATCAAGATTCACCTTATGGAAGCCAATACCCCCAAGACCCACCATATTACCCTCCACCCCAACCACAATATGAACCCCATGACCCACAATACTACCAATCACCTCAACCTCACTACCAACAATATGATGCCCCACCCCTTGGGCATCATCAAGACACCATGTTTAATCAAGATTATCAAGATTATCATCAAGATTATCAAGATTATCAAGGAGCTTTAAAAGACCCCAATGATCACCAATTACCCGACACTGAGGTGTTTCATTCTATGCTTCAAATGCAAAGGAGCATCCAAGAAATGGCCATTCAATTGCAAAAAGAACAAGATGAATTAATGGCCCAAATTCGAAGGGGAAACGAGGCGAGGAATGCTCAATTAAATGCATTATCGGTTCAAACCGTAATGTATTTATCCCGAACATCGCAATTAGATGAAGGGTGCCCACTTGAGAAAGAGGAGCAACCTGACCATGAAGCCGCCGATGTAGTTCCCTTTGGAGGAGAGATTTGCTTTGAAGAACCTCAATCGTCTACCCAAAAAGAGACGAATGAGGAGATGACCCTCGGTGAAGACAACATTGGTGAGGAATTGGAGGAGGATGGTGAGTTGGATGGTTTGGTAGAATTTGTGAGGATGTTGGGTGAGATTGTTAGCCTCGAGTTGCCCTTGTGCGAGAATGTGGATAAGCATCAAGAGCCCCTAGCTAGTGAACCAAGCAATGACTTGGAAGAGATTGAAACCGCCGGTAGAAGTTTCAATTCTCCTCTCCAAGATGATGTGGGGCCGAGTGATGAAGATGGGGAACCACAACTTGAGGAAAGTGTGGGGGTGTGCATTGAGGAGATGAGGCCAAAACCGCTTTTTGTGCCTTGTTTCTTAGAGATGAAGCTTGCTTGTGATTGGAGACGATGCTTAGGGAGGAAGAGGTCGGTTAAGCTCGTGGGATGGATAGACCCCGGAGATGACATGAATGATGACGATGGGTCTTGGGATTCCTACTTCTTGCCTCCTCCTTGGAGGCCGTGGAGGTTGGCTAGGCTCGAGCGCTTCTTGGGCCTTCATTATGATGTCGGTAGCGCGTTCGACTTGCTCCTCCATGCCCTTGAGGGCTACGGTTGAAGGAGAGTCCACCATCCTAGGTTTGACGGAGTTCCTAAAGAACCGTCATGTTGTATATTCTCCTCTCCTCTTTAGAGTACTTGTGTTTGTATTTGTGTGATTTTTCTCTTGTTTTTTGTTGTTTTGTGAAGCTCTTGTAATGGATTTGGTATTTTGATGAGCGATGTGAGGGAGTGAATTTGATGTGTATTTTGAGTTTATTGTGATAGGTGAAGTGAAGATGACTCCTAGAAAGGAGTGGTTAGTGATAGAGCTTGGATCGTGAGTAAGGGAGTCGGTTTTTGGGGTCATGGGAGTCATGAAGACCCTTCCCGACCGGGAAGGGTGTGTCGTCCCGACCGGGATGGGGCCGTCCCGATCGGGATGAGGGTGCCAAAAATCGAGTTCACTGGAGTGTCATCCCGATCGGGAAGGAGGCTTCCCGACCGGGACGGGTATGTCATCCCGACCGGGACCACCCATCCCGACCGGGATGACCCCCTACTCCTTTTTGGTGCCTCTTCTTCGACATTTAAGCCCACCCAACCATTGTATACCCCCACCCAACCTCCCTACCTTCCTTGCTCATATCATACCACCCACATACTTCATTTTCATATCCTCACTTCATCTTCTATCTACTTTAGACCGGTATACACATCAAATCCCACCCCCTCGCACCATTACTACCTCTACCATGCGGTTCTATCAAGCTTGAAGCGGGATAGCAATGATGAAGACAAGCAAGTGCCTATATTGATCTATGAGACGATGGAGAGAGTGAGTTGCTAACCTATGGTACGGCAACTATCCTTTCTTTTCCGTTTTTATTGTTGCTTGTTTTCCTTTGTTTATTCCCTTCCCCTTGAGTCATGGTACCTTGGTGGCCTTCGAGGCCTTGGTGTTGGTTGCTCCCGACTCTCGATGATGTGATTACATCGAGAGTCCTTTTCAAAATCCAAATTTTACAAGTTTTTCACTCTTTCTTTTTGAGGATTTAGTCGGATTTAGGCGGAATCCGGGCTAGGTGACTTGATTACACCTAGTCCTCCCCTCCCATTTCCTTTTATTTCCTTCTTTTTATTTTTCTTCCCCCATCCATATCTTTTTCTTGTCTCGGCCCATGGTGACTTGACTACACCCCGGCCGGACACCTTCTACCATTTTCTTCACCCTTATTTTTGATTTGTAGCTTTATTTTCGTAGTTTCTTTTCTTTTTCTTTTGTCTCTCCGCACACTACGATTGAGCATATGAGGACATTGCTCGGTTTAAGTGTGGGGGAGCGATATTCTAGCGTAGTTAGTTTTATTTTCTTAGTTTTTGGAAAAAAATCTTTAAAATCCATAAAAATTTGAAATTTTTTCACAAAAATCAAAAAGATTTTCCTTTTGTGTGTTTTCCTTTTGTGTCTTTGTGTCGTATATTTGTTTTGTTGCGTGTTTTGCCTCCCCTTTTCCTTATAGGTTGCTCAATCACCATTAGCTTTGGAGAGCTTTCAAGACTCCCGGTAACATCTTTATCCCTTTTTCTTCCTTATCTCTTGTGGAGTTTGGAGGAGATTGTGACTTTGTGTGCTCGGGAGCTTTGTAAAGTTTGATGTTGGTTGGTTGCTCATTTGGAAGCTAGGGGTGGTGTTTATGTTGTGTATGTGTTCGTTTTGTTTTGTTGCTTTTGCTTCTTTTTCTTTCGTTCATTTTCGTCATGTCTTTGATTTTATGTTGTGCTATGTTGTGTGTCATGTGTGTAAACCGTTTTCGAAAACCCGGTTTAGAGACTAGTGTATGAGTGCATACTTTTCCTTTTTAGTAGTATAAATCGAGTCTTGGACTTTAGTCTAGTAGAATGACCCTAAATCAATGAATTAGTTGGTCCTTTACCTTGAGTCCACCTAGCTTACTAGGGATTTACTATGGGATTTGCATTTTGACCATTATGACCACCCACGGTGTGAAAAGGCCTTGGTTACCGAGTCTCGTCCCTTAGGTGACCATGTTTAGGATTGTTTGATTAGTCCAAGTTCTCCACTTTTTGTGGGTTTGAAGGGAAGGACGCTCCCCAACTCTCCCATTTACCTACCTCCTACACATATCCACACAATAAAATTGCAATTTGTTGAGTTCTCTCTTTCTTGTTACCCAATAAGAAATGCCAAAAAGCCAAATCAAGCCAAAAGGGCAAAGAAAAGAAAAAGAAAGAAAATGAAAGAAAGAAAAGAATGAAGAAAAAAAAAAGGCACAAAAGCCAAAAAGAAAATAGAAAAGAAGAAAAAGAATGGCATGGCAAAACAAGGCAAAAATGCAAAAGAAAAGAGAAAATGCCAAAAGAAAACCCGATTCATAAAAATAACCCCTACCTCTCAAAATAAGCCTTTTTCCGACTTTTGCCGTGAAGAGCCTACCAAAGGACCGAGTCCCTAGGAAGGATGATAGCGGCATTAGTCGATCTTCCCTCATTTTGCAATTATTTCCACCTCTTTACTTGAACTAGTTAGGCGGTTTTGGACATGAGACGACCCTCTTGGCTCATTGCTAAAGGGGGCGGGGTCTCACTTACCTACAGTGTCGACTAACACCGTGGTTCATCCTTTTACCATCCCGCCGATCGTCCCGTAGTACGTTCTTAGAAGGTTAGGAGGAACCTAGGTAAGTTACTAACGTTTTTGTTGCTTTATCGTCATACTATTAGGGTTTAGTCCACCTCGGTTTGTATTGCTAGCTTGGGAACGTTGTCACTTGCCTTGAGTCCTAAACCGGTGCTTCTTTCACCGCTTGTTTGAGGGAAGCGGTATTTTTTTCTTTTGGGTGCAACCTTTTGTGTGCTTGTTTGTTTATGTGTTTTGTGCCCGGTTGCATCCACGGTTTTGTCGCAAGACCCCACTTGCCTTGCGGAGTGCACTTTTCCTCTAAGTACACTCGCGTGAGTTGAAAGGGCGTAGGGTGCGCTAATACCCACTCGGCTAGTTTAATAGTTAGTTTGTGCTTACTCGAGGGCGAGTAAGGGTTAAGTGTGGGGGAGTTGATAAGTGTAGTTTGTAGTGCCTATTTCGTAGTGTTTTGGTCCCATTTTCCTTGTGGAATCGCTCCTTGGGAGCGATTTATGGGCTACTTATGCTTCCTCTAGCTCGTTTCAGGTTCCCGAGACCCTTCGTGAAGAGTTGGAGCGATTCCGACTCAATACATACACTTTTCGGAGCCAACGGAGTGGAGGAACGATCACTCGATGCCTTGGATTCGACCCCGAGACCTTGGGACCCAATCCCGAGCCTCCGAGACCCGATCCCGAGTCCCGAGAATCGATGAGAAGTCCATGTGAAGCAAGGAGGGACCAAAAGGATCATATTGGAGGCCTACAAGACTCATCCCCGACGGGTATGACCTCATCCCGTCCGGGATGAAGTGCAAACAAAGAAGCTATTCTGCTGAGTCAACCGGGACGGGATGAGCCATCCCGGACGGGACCATGGAGCCATCCCGGACGGGATCACCATCCCGGACGGGACCATGAAGCCATCCCGGACGGGACCATCCATCCCGACCGGGATAACCCAGTTACAGCTCCGCCTTGTTTCTTTCAATTCCTTTCCACTTGTAACCCTATATATACCCCCCTCTTGTATTAAGGCACCATCTTAGCTTATGTTCTTCACTTCCCACTAAACCCTAGACTATTTTTAGGTTAGATTAGTTTAGATTAGAGTAGATTAGTCGGTAATTAGTTCTTAATCTTAGTTTAATACTTGTATTAAGGGAATTCTTCAAGATCCATCCAAGATTGACAACCTTGGTGGTTTGTTTTGGGTTTTCTTCATTAATGCAAGTTTCAATCTTTCTTCTTCACTAGTTTGGTATAATCCTTTCTTCCTTTTACTCTTTATCTTGTTTGTTTAATTCAAGTTTCAATCTTTAGTTATTGTTTATTATTTTGTTCATCATATTTGGTAGTTTCATTATGGATGTTTTGATTCTTGTGTTGGTTCATCTTGTTCTTGTTAGAATTTGTTTGATAATGTTAGAGTAGTGTTCTTGCTAGGGTTAGTAGGGTGATTAGGGTGTTAATTGGGTGATTAAGGGTTTGTTGGAGATGTTGGTGGAAGATTTTGGTTTCCTCTTGGGTTGATGCATATCACATGTTTGTTGGAATGCTTGAATGACTAAGTAGGTTAGAATGCTTGTTTTTCTTGCCTTCCTTTGTCATGTGTGTCGCCGGATGGGTTCCATGAGGAACCTCTAGGTGAGTCTAAGTTAGATTACCTAGATTACCCTACTACCTCCTTCATTCTAACTCCTCTTTAACCGTTCTGTTACCCCTTTGACCCCGACCTAATCCTAGCTCGTTTTCCTTGTTTGTTTTCTCCGTCTCCTTAGCCATAGTCTTAGCCTTCTCTCCCTCTTATCATTCTCTAGCTTAGCTCGTTGACTTAGTCTAGTATTTGGGCCGACCTAGTCTAGGCTATACATTACCGTCCCCGTGGATTCGACCCGACTTGCCCTATCTACCGTAGGAATAGCCGGTTAATTATTTGGTGGCGGGATTCGCGACAAATCCCTCCGTCACAATAACTCCATATATATGTTTGTGCGAAAAAATCATATAATGATCAGATCTTTAAAAAATCATACTATGAACGTAAAATCTAATAATATGGAGCATCTTAATGACTTCCATGGCAATGAAAGCATAACAATTGATGAAGATTATGAAAAACCTAAATAATAATCAGTGAAGATTATGAAAATTACCTAAATAATAAACCTAACAATCTGCAATCTATATTAACACAAGAGCAATGCATCGTTTATAAGAATATATGATGAATGAAATGAATAAAATTGACGCAAAACATAAAAGTAATATCGAAACTCACCATTGTTGTACTCCACGAATTGCTTATCAACAGTTGATGATGATCTCGCGATCATTGAATCCATAGTAACGTGATGTCGAGCACAGATTTTGAATGAATGGATGGATGAACGTGATGATGTTGGAAGCGTTTTTTTTAGGTTTGATGAATGTGGTAACGTGAATGAATGAATGGGTGAATGAATGTGATATTATTGTTTCCTAAAATTATGAGAGTTATTTTAGGAACCAGTATCTCCCTTCTTTTTCTTTTTTTTAATGCAAATTGTAGAATGAATCCTGTCCATCCATCCTCATCTCATCCAATGGATGAGATGAGGACTTAGAGACTCACAAAGAGTAAAGGACTCATAAGAGCCTTACTCTCCCTCTCTCTCTCTCTCTCTCTCTCTCTCTCTCTATATATATATATATATATATATATATATATATATATATATATATATATATATATATATATATATATATATACTAGATTAAAGCCCGTGCGCTGCACGGGTTAGTTGGCTTAATTACATTGATGATGTACATTCGTTAAATAAGAAACTTAATCAAACTATGTCATTACAATAAATATGATGATCACATGATATTAGTAATCAAACTTAATTTCAACTGAATTTATAGTCTTAAGAGTTTATTTTAAAACTTAAAATAACACATGATTGCACTTATTTATAATATAAAATTTCATCACCTTATTATAAATTTTTGATGTGGAAATAATTTTACGTTTGTAGTTTTATTAAGAGATTTTTTAGATTAGTCTTATTTATAATATAAGATTCTATCGCCTCATCATCATTTTTCGATGTAGGATAATTTACTCAAGGTTTACAGTCTTAAGATCTGCTTTTAAGACCCAAAAAAACGCACGATTACTCTTATTTATAATATAGAATCATTGCCTAATTTTAATATTTTCGATATGGTATAATTTTAGGTTTGTAGTCTTTTTAAAAACTTTTTAAAACTCAAAAGATTGTTGGTTGATATTTAAAATCGAAAAATGACTCATTTATGATATAGAATTTCATCTCCTCATCATAATTTTCCGATCTGGTCTAATTTACTTAATTAAAGTCTATAGTTTTAAGAGCTATTTTTAAGACTTAAAAGAGTTTGTTTTTATATCTAAGTTAAAAGGACAAACGATTACTCTTTATTTATATAATCGAATTTGATCATCTTATTATATATTTTGGATGAATGATTACCGTTATTTATATAATACAAAAAATTCACCTTATTATAATTTTTCGATGTGGGATAATTTTACTTAAATTTATTTAAGTTGAGATATAGTCTAATTAAGAACTTTTATTTATAGACGAATGATTACACTTATTTATAATATATAGAATTTCATAAAATCATCTTAATTTTTCGATGTGGGATAATACTTTAACTATATAGTATTAGTCTTAGGAAGTTCTTTTTAGTCTCAAAAGATTGTTGGTTAATATCTAAGAACGAAAGATTACATAGAATTCTATCACCTCATTATAATTTTTCGATATGTGATAATCAAATTTAACATTATTTGTAGTCTTATTAAGAATTTTTTTAATAAAGACTAAAATTTTTTTTTTGTTGATATCTAAGAACGAATGATTAGTCTTATTTATAATATAGATTTACACCACCTCATCTTAATTTGGAGAAATGATTACTTTTATTTATATAATAGAATTTCATCGTATTATCATACTCTCTTCGGTCACTATTTTTTTGCCTCATTTCATTAGAATATCTCTCACAAATATTAAGGTAATGGAGAAAAAAATAGTGAACGAAGAGAGTATGATAATACGATGAAATTCTATTATATAAATAAAAGTTTATAGCCTTAAGAGTGTTTTAAAACTCAAGAGTATTTTTAAGACTCAAAAGAGAAGGGGTATAATTTTTCGATGTGGGATAATTACTTAAGTTTATAGTCTTAAGAGTTTTTTAAGAGTCTAAAGATTTTGATTGATATCTAAGAACAAATAATTAGTATTATTTATAATATAGAATTTCATCACCTAATTATAATTTGTCGATGTGAGATAATTTAACTAAAATTTGCAGTCTTTTTTATAATATAGAATCATCACCATAACTTATTTTAATTATTTCGATGTGGGATAATTTTAAGGGCTCGTTTGGTTCACCATGGGAAGATGAAGTTACCGGGAACTTTAAATTCACGTGAATTTGTATTTCATGAGAATTAAAAAATATTGTTTGGTTGCCATGTGGGAAATGACTTCATGCAGGAAGTTCTACACACCAAGGGGAGGCTTGGTGAGTAACTTCCCCCATTGTGGAGGAAGTGGGAATTCCCGGGAAGTGGAAGTGGGCAACCAAACAACTCCCTGAAAATGCACTTCCTGGGAACTTGCACTTTCCGGTAATTGGATGAGTAACCAAACGACCCCTAAGTTTGTAGTCTTATTAAGACCTTTTTTAAACTCAAATTTTTTTTAAAAACAAATAAAAAAACTACAAATTCATGACCTCATCATAATTTTAAAAAAATGATATAGAATTCCATCATAGTTTTTAAAAAAAACAAAAGTTTTTTGTTGGCTGATATTTAAAAACAATGATGAGTTTTATTTAATAAAAATTCATAATCTCATCACAATTTTTTGAAGAATTGCTTAAGTTGGTTGATGTCTAAGGAATTTTTTTATTAGTTTTATTTATAATATAGAATTCCATCACCTTATTATAATTTTTTTTATTTAAGTGTATAGTCTTAACAACTTTTTTAAGACTCAAAAGATATATGTTTGATGAAACTTTATAATTTTTCGAATGTGGATAGTTTTACTTAAGTTTATAGTCTTGTTCCGGTCACGGAAACAATTCACCCGGCCTAGGATCCGGGCTGTATAATCGGGTTAATGGTGAACAAATGACCGTTTGATTTCCCTTGGTCTCCCATTTCTCTCACTTCCTAGATCGGACCTTCCCGACGGAAATGGCCTGCTCCCTGCACAATGAACGCACAGGGCCTCGGAGGTTGTCCGAGGAAACCCTCTCCGATGCCTAAGTCAGTCCGTGAAATGCCTTGACGAACCTAGCTCGTGAGGAACTAGGTGGCGTTTTTTAGGCGTAAGAGTCTAGAGAGAGAAAATCCAACCCCTCTTATGTGGGAAATGGGTAAGTATTTATACCTTCCCACAAGAGAGAGGAAAAGAGAAAGAAGAGGAGGGAAATGGGTGGATGTTGGTGCGACACGTGGATTCACCTTGTCCACCCATTTCCCCTTACCTTAGGCAAAATGACGGATGGGTCATCGGTTCTCCTTCGGTTCTGTTCAGGCGGGGACGCCCTGGAAGCAGGCGGCAGGCCAGGTTTGCTCTGTTTGGCGGATGGCTCAAGGGATTAGGGCCACACTTGGAGATTTCAGTGATTTTGATAGAAAGGCTGCTGGACAGACCTTTCTTCCTTCTGGGACTGGTCGCCCTGGGGCCTGATTGGCAGGCGGCCAAAGGCAGGCAACCGACCCCCATCAATTGGCCCTCGCCGGCTGAGGAGGAGCGGGGTTCCTGCTCGGCAGGCGACGTCTTGCTTTGGGACAGCGGGAGGTTGTCTCTTTGGACACTTGCATTTAATGCGTCGCATGTTCCCGAGGGAACATGCTTTAATTCCTCTGAGCACGCAGGGAGTTCAAACGTCTTTCGTTATGATTACCCTCCTTTGTGTAGAGAATTTTTGGGCAGTGTGCCAGCTCGATGATTGGCTTTCTTCCTTGCAGAGGTGGTTGGGGCACCATTAATGCCCTGTTTCCGTTTTCCGTATAAATTGCATCCTCCTTCACTATTCTTATGACCCATTTCCAATCTTCGTTTTGTCTTTAATCATGGCTTGGATCAAGAAAAGTGTAATTCGTCGTGGAGTTAGGCATGTTACTTTCATCTTCAGAGGTTTTTGGAGGCTCCGATATGCTCGTGCTGCTTACCTAGCTGTTCGCCGGAGTCGCCGTTCACAACTTCATTTTCGCCGGAGAAGTCAGAAGGCCTCTGTTAGGATGGGCAAATGCCCTAGGAGGTCCTCGCCTCCTGCAGCGCCTAGGTTTAGGCGTTGCTCCCAGGGGGGAGGCTGTTATGACAGGGGATGCCATGAGTGCTTTCCATGGCTGCACCCTGAGCAATTTGACCCCAACTCTGGCACTGATTCCTCCTTGGCGTCAGGTCCCTCTTCGCCTGTGAAGAAAACAGGCTGTCGCACCTGCGACGAGTCCCGGGCCGTTCCCTTTGGAAGGGACTGGGAAGATAGCAGCCATGACTCTGATGACAGCGAGGGTCTTGGCTGCCTGAGCGACAGGGATGAAGATAGAGCTTCTGATGACCCTTTCCAGGGCTCCCCAGACTGGGACTGGGGCTCGGCTCTCGGGAGTCCAGGCAGCCCTGGAGATTGTTCCCCAGGTTTGGGCGATGATTAGGCCTGCGGGGCGTTTGATTTCTGCCAGGCCGGAACTTTGGGCCTTATGTATTTTTCTTCCCGTATCTGTCTTAAGATGTAACTTTCTTTTGTAAGGTTTTAATGAAATGAGGATCAGGCGATGCGTTTATGTGTTGCGATTTTTTTTTTTTTTTTTCAGGGGGGGACGTCATAGGGTGACCAATCTTCTGACACCCTTTGGTCCTCCCGAGGTTTTTCTTGGGAAGCTGCCTAGAGCAAATCCCCCTAGGGGCGACACGTGGACCGCAGCCCTTGGGTGAATTTCTGAGGGTTGGGCGACTCTTGGCATGCCTTTCTCTCTATAAAAGCGATCAGTTATTCATTCTTTCACTTTTTCCAATCTTTCTTTTCTTTCGACATTCTCTCATTCTCTTTCTTGTCAAAAACCCTGGAGTATTGACGGATCGTATCCTACCTTGCACCCCCATTTCCCTGAGACTTCTTTCTTCGGGCTTGTGACGTGCTGTCAGGCGATCTTAGGTCAGATTTTCATCCTCCACTCTTTTTCTCTCTTCGATTTCCTTTTTTCCGCATCTTTTTTTAGAGTAATCATGTCCGGAACCCGTGAAAGGATTTTGCCCCTTATCGACCCATCAAAGAGGGGAGAAGGGATGGACTTTGCCTCCTCCTCTAGGGAGGTTGGTTTTGAGGAAGAACACTCGGCGGGCAGTGGGGGCGGTAATTCTCCTGACCCCCCTTCATTTGATGCTATCGACTCGGACGACGAGGCGTTGGAAGTTAACCCTTCTCGAACTTCCGGCCCCCTCGTTCGTCGGGAAAAGGGTAGGGTTTACTATTTAGACAGGGCTAAATACCGCATCCCTCTGAGTACTTTCCCTGACCCGAAAAATCGGGAGGTGATCCTCGCCAAGAACGCCGCCGTTGTGATTGAGCGGCTCTATAACTTCGGGGAGGGGTATACAGTTGTTGTCTCCGGCGAAAAGGATACTGTATGCAACCCCCCGGATGGGTGCATAGCGGTTTACCATAAATGTTTAGAGTTTGGCCTTCGCTTTCCCCTCCATCCTGTTTTAGAGGAGATCTTCAGGCGCATGAACGTCGCCGTCGCCCAGCTGACAGCCACAGCTGTCAGGGCGCTGATCTCATATGTCTGGACCTGCCTTTTCCACCGCATGGAGCCTTCCATCGACGCCCTGCGGTTTATGGTGGGTTTACAGATGGTTTCTTCTGGGAGTACGGGCTCCCCTGGCTATTGGTCCCTCCTAAGGCAGAAGGGACATTGTTTGGTGTGGCCTGGTATGGACAGCTTGAGGGATTGGAAGAACAACTTCATTTACATACACAGCACCCATGGGTGGAGGATTCCTCGTCACTTCAGGAATCATGTCCACACCAGGATGGAGACCCCTGAGGAGTACCACCCTGGCGTGGGTGGAAAGGCCTTGGAGGTTAAGCTAAGTGAGAAGGAGAAGGAGTTGACGGCCTACTTTGCAGGCCACACTAACAAGTACGGGGTGTATGGCCCCACCTTATGGCTCCCTCATGCGGAGCTTTTAGCGACTGACAATTATTTGACCCGGTTGGGCATGAATCCGGGTCTAGATAAAGGTAGTTCAGGAGTGCTGGTGATTCCTTCTTACTCTTTTTTCCTTTTGAAAATGCCTTGACAGCCTGTTTGTTTGTCTTGCAGCTCTTGCCACTTTTATCTGGAGAAAAGGGGAGGTGAGACGCCTGGGCCTGGACGAGAATCTCATTGTTATCCAAAGTCGCCCTTCTCTTCCCCCTGGTTTTAAGAGAGGCGAGAAGAATCTGATGAAGCATTTGAAGGGCCTGACATTCATTAGGCCAAGGCTTCCCCCTCCTCCTCGAGTTACGCCTGCCAAGACGGCGGTTTCTGAGGCCACCCCCTCTCCAGCTGCGAGGGCGATTGCTTTCGAGGCTACCCCTTCGCCTGTTGGCAGGCAAGAGGGCCTTTCAGCAGGAATTCAGATTCCCCCGAGGTCGCGGGCCGCAGGTTCCGAGGAGACTGGGGAGAGTACCCCCCCGGGCACTGACCAGAAAGAGGAGTCGGGAGGCCCCTAATGTTGACCAGGTGGTGGACTTGGAGACTTCCACGCCTGAACCCAAGCGTCTTGCTCCGGAGATTCCCGCCACCCTTTTCTCTGAGGAGAACGTTGAGTTCCATTATAATGCAGGTGACAGCCAAGATGTTTCTGCCCTACTCTCCGACTCAGGGGCAGTTCTAACAGACCATCTTCTCAAGACCGTCAAGTCTGCTACCAGTCAAGTGACCCAGTATATTAAGCGCACCTCCCGAATTATGCAGGCTTCCGCGGAGCTGGCTGCCCTTGGTCGCCTGAGTGATGAGGAACTAGCCAACCCCGACCGCCTTTCTGCAGTTGAGAGGGATGTTGCTCTCATTGCCAGCCTGAAGGATCAGCTGGCGAAAAAGGAGACTGAGCTAGAAGAGGCCAGGGGTCAGGCGATCCACTGGAAATCTGAGAGCGAGAAGGCTACCCGGGAAGTGTCTCGCCTGGGGGAGGAGTCCAAGAGGGCACAGCAGGCCTTTGCTGAACTGGAGCAGGCCAGAAAGGCTTTGGCTGAACTGGACCATGCTAAGAAGAGCGTTATTGACCTCGGGGAGCGCCTTTCCAAGGCAAACTCTGATCTGCAGGCGGCCCTCGGTGATCTGGCGGCGAAGACCGAGGATTGGGAGAAAGAGAGGGGTGAGATTCTTCAGGAGGTGGAAATGGCTGTGTCGGCGGGCTTCGTTAATGGTGCTAACTCCTGCCTGAAGGTTGTCATGGAAGCTGTCAGGGAGATGTTCCCGGGTTTTGACGAAGATGCTTTCCGGGCCCTTTACACTGCTAAGGATGAAGCTCAAATGCGTAGGCTGTCTGAGGGAGATGCTTCCGGCCCAGACGCTCCCCCTGCTTAACATGGAGGGCAGTCTTCCTCAGAGGGCTCTTGCTCGTCCCCTGTTGCGCCTGTGCCAACGCTTTAATTTCCTTACTTCTTTGCGCGTCGAGCCCTTTGGTGGCCGGCTGCCGTACTCTTGGTTGTAACCATTTGTTTTGAAAACTTTTGTCCTGTATTTTCTTGACACTACTTTTTCTTTTATATGTGAATTTTCTGTTTGCTTTTGTATATTTTGATTCTTCATGAATTTGATTCGCAGCCTGCCTGCCTGTAGGTAGGGGGGTTCCTGTTTGTTTCACTCTTATATAAGGTTGGGGGGCCTGCCCCCAGTCCTTGTTAGTTTGGCCTACCCCTGGCATTTGTTTAAAGTCCAGGGGGCCTGCCCCCTGCCTGCCCAGAGGTAAGCAGGGTGGCTTTTTGTGTTTTTATACAAGGTTGGGGGGCCTGCCCCCAGTCCTTGTCGGTACGGCCTGCCCCTGGCTTTTGTCCAAAGTCCAGGGGGCCTGCCCCCTGCCTGCCCAGAGGTAAGCAGGGTAGCTTTTGCGTTTTTTATACAAGGTTGGGGGGCCTGCCCCCAGTCCTTGTTAGTCTGGCCTGTCCCTGGCTTTTCGTTCAAAGTCCAGGGGGCCTGCCCCCTGCCTGCCCGGAGGTAAGCAGGGTAGCTTTTGCGTTTTTTATACAAGGTTGGGGGGCCTGCCCCCAGTCCTTGTTAGCCTGGCCTGTCCCTGGCTTTTCGTTTAAAGTCCAGGGGGCCTGCCCCCTGCCTGCCCAGAGGTAAGCAGGGTAGCTTTTGCGTTTTTTATACAAGGTTGGGGGGCCTGCCCCCAGTCCTTGTTAGCCTAGCCTGTCCCTGGCTTTTCGTTCAAAGTACAGGGGGCCTGCCCCCTGCCTGCCCAGAGGTAAGCAGGGTGGCTTTTGATTTGCGTTGGGGGGTCACTTTTCCCAATTTTGGCAACAGGGGGGCCTCCCCCTATTGCCCCCTGCTCGTTTGTGGGTGAAAGACGCGAGTGTGAACAGGCAACGAGTATAAATCTGTATCTTCTCATTTCTCTTAAAATTTTCTTTTTGACATTGGGGTGGTCGGAGCCGTCGACATTTTTGACCGTCCTCCGCCTTTTTTAGTAAAAGTAAAAACTGCCTGTATTCTTGTTCAGACGTAATATTTCTTGAGTGTGTCTGCATTCCAGTGAGCATGTAGCTCTTGTCCCTCAAGGTTGGCTATTTTGTATGTGCCTGGTCCCAGAACCTGAGTTACTTGGTATGGGCCCTCCCAGTTGGCACTCAGCTTTCCATGTTCTCTTGACTTCCCAACCGCCTGCGTCTTTCTCAGAACCAGCTCGCCCATCTGGAAATTCCTCTGTCGTACCTTGCTGTTGAAAGCTTTCCTCATTCGCTGCTGGTAGGCAGCGATGTTGGTACTGGCTTCTTCCCTTAACTCGTTCACCAGGTCCAAGGCTTCGACCATTGCAGCTTCGTTTTCAGCCCGGTCGTACTGCAGGGAGCGCAGAGAGGGGATCCTTGTCTCAATTGGCAATAGTGCCTCTGCTCCATATACCAGACCAAATGGAGTCTGGCCTGTAGACTCTTTTCTGGTAGTTCGGATTGACCAGAGTATACTGGGGAGTTCGTCAGCCCACCTGCCTTTGCAGTCATCCACCATTTTCTTCAGGCCGTTCAGGATTTGTTTGTTGGCTGCTTCTGCCTGTCCGTTGGTTTGAGGATGACAGACAGCTGAGTAGGCGACTGAGATGTTGTGGCTCTCCAGCCAGATTCTTAGCGGATCATTATCGAACTGCCTGCCGTGGTCAAATACCAACATCTTTGGTAGACCGAACCTGGTGATGATATTTCGCCAGACCACCTTCCTGACCGCCGGCTCAGTGATGTTGGGCACGGCTTCGGCTTCCACCCACTTGGTGAAGTAGTCTATGGCGACAATCAGGAATTTTCTGCCCCCTGTGGCCACCGTGAAGGGCCTAGAATGTCCATCCCCCATTGAGCAAAGGGGATGGGAGATAGGATTGGCCTGAGCTCCTGGGCCGGGGCATGGATCGATGGGGCAAAGAGTTGGCATTTTCTGCATTTCTGGGTCAGGCTCTTGGCATCTGCCAGCATAGTAGGCCAGTAGTAGCCTGCCCTGAGGGCTTTGTGGGCCAGCGATCTCCCACCAACGTGATGTCCACAAATCCCTGAGTGGATATCCTCCAATACCTCAGCGGCCTGATCCGCCCGTAGGCATTTGAGCAGGGGATAAGTAAAAGACTTTTTGTAAAGTTCTTCATCAATGAGTATGAACCAGGCTGCTTTAGCCTGTATCTTCCTTTTTTGTAACGAGTCTGATGGTAAGATACCATGCCTCTTGTACTGGATGAAGGGAGTCATCCAGCTTTCCAGCTCTTCTTCCACGGTATTAATCGTTTGACAGGGGTTAGTGGACTTCTCGTGTAAAACGTCGACCCATACTGATCTCCGGATGTCCTGTAGACTGGAGCTTGCCAGTTTTGACAGGGCATCTGCTCTGTTGTTCTGGGATCGGGGGATTTGTTTGACCTCATATGATTTTAGGCCGGATAACTCTCCCTTCACCATCTCCAGGTATGTGGCCATTGCTTGGTCTCTTGCTTCGTATTCTCCATTGATTTGGTTGGCGATGAGCTGGGAGTCTGTCGCCAGGACAATTCGTTCTGCTCCTGCGGCTTTAGCTAGCCTGACGCCTGCGAGTACTGCCTCGTACTCTGCTTCATTGTTTGATGCTGGGAAAACAAATCTGAGAGCATGCTCAAAGTCAGTCCCTCCAGGGCTGGTTAGCACGACGGCTGCGCCTGCGCCATTGGCTGTCGAGGATCCGTCAGTATACACGATCCATGTAACAGCCCTAAATTTTCGCGACCAAAATAACAGAATAAAATAGGAAAATTTAAAGCCGTTACTCCGCATTTAGCTCACAAGGCCAAATGCAAGGCAAAAGAATAGTATATGAGTTAAAAAGAAATGTAAATCCGATAAATAATTAAATGAAAACGTTGCAGCGGAAGACTTAAGTCCCACAATATTCAAAACGGTTTAAAACAACTTCAACCCACAAATAAATATAAATAGTTTGGAGTTAAACGTTAAATAATAAAATTCTTCCTCGCTCAGCATCCCGAACCAAATGCACCCATGCAGCATATTAATTATACCTATCAACTGTACCCCAAAACACAAATAGGTACAGGTTCCAGCGGGGGAACGACCCAAAACAAAAGGACGTCAGCAAAGCTGAGTAAAATATATTATATTGAGTACGTAAAATAATAATTATAATTTGTAGTAAACTGAAATCAGAGTTAAATAGTATTGTCTCAATACCAAACCAAAATACTGTGAAAATAGTAGTCAAAACCAAAACCAACCAAAATATATTGTTTCCACCTGTGTGCCAAGTTCCTACCCTTTTTGCACGATCGATCTAGAGGTACCACCTATGCTTAGCTAGACTTACTATAGTGCGCACTACTCACATTTGGGCAGTCAGTAGGATGAGGTTGCCAAAGGAGGAAGTCTAACTACCTAGCAAGTGGGGGACCGGAAAAACCCCACTTAACCCAACTCGGGCCAGGAGTTCAGTTTCGGGACGAAATCCCAGGAACGTCTCAGACGCACCTTAACCTCATAGACCAACAGAGCTCCCAGAGTCTGTTATAACCACCAAAAGAATTGTACCAAAATAATACCATACTTGTGTCACAAAATTCCCACATCCAAAATATTACAAGAGTATCATAAAAATTCATCGTTGACAAAATAATTATAAAACCGTTTCAAAAATATAATTTAAACCAAACGTGCTCTTTACTTAAAGGTGAAAAAGTCAAAACGTCCTTACCTTTCGAGACGGTCACAACTCAGCTAGTATTATTCCAAAAATTCTTTCTCCTCAAATCCACAAGCTACAAATAATATAAAACGGTTCAACGAACTAACCATATTCGTGACATTAAGATGATCCAAGGCTACACACCAACTTATTACTATAACTCATCCGAACTCAAATCCCGAAGTAACCTTAAACATTATTACACATATGTAATTAGCCTAGCGAGACAATGCAACACCCTTGATACTTAAATAACTTAAAATATACTTAAACACTTTGAATCCAACTTACTACCCTACCTCCTCTGTTCATGCGTGCTAAACAAAATATCCAACACTCCCACATTCCCCTTTCTTTACTTACTCATTATATACCCCACGACATAGGCTAAACAAAATATCCAATACCATACTTAGTCGACATCCTCGACTCAAATTCGTCAACAACCATTGAGACAACCAAAAATCAAATAGTGGAATTTACCCGAAACCGTACCAAAAACAGAGCACCCCGTTGCCCGATTTACGACAACAAAATACCGTATGACAACACAACTAACCCCTGGTATTTTAATATCTCAAAAACATCAGACTCGCTACGACGACATAGGTGAACAGACTATGATTATTATAGGGGAGTTAATTAATTTACAAACCTTAAAACATCACAGGAAGTTTAATTACCTTAATGGAAGAAGGTGATGACGGACTCTAGTATACGGAGTAAGGTTGGGCAAGAAAAGGCAAGGGCTTGAAAACTCGGGGAGAGAACGATCGACGGGCACAACGTTTTCTTGTTTGAGCGGCTGGCTGACGATGATGTTTTGTGTTTGTGTGAGGGAAGGGTGTTTGGGAGGTGTGTATATATATATATAAGTGAGGAAGGGGTTAATTATATGTAGGGTTACGTAGGGAGTTTGTTGTATTGACTTTCCTTTTTTTTTTTCTTTCCTTATTGTGTTTGACTCGAAATTGAATTCGATACAAAGTCGGTTTATAAAATAACGTTCTACTTTAAGAAAATCAAAACCGATTTATTATAAGACGACCCAAAATACTTTAATATTTATAACGACATTAAAATATTTTTCCAACTTAAAAACCCGATGATAAGTGTGGTTTGTAGTGCCTATTTTGTAGTGTTTTGGTCCCATTTTCCTTGTGGAATCGCTCCTTGGGAGCGATTTATGGGCTTCTTATGCTTCCTTTAGTTCGTTTCAGGTTCCCGAGACCGATTTGGAAGAGTTGGAGCGATTCCGACTCGATACATACACATTTTGGAGCCAACGAGATAAAGGAACGATGACTCGATGCTTCGGAATCGACCCCAAGACCTTGGGACTCAATACCGAGTCCCGAGACCCGATCCCGAGTCCCGAGAATCGATGAGAAGTTCATACGAAGCAAGGAGGAGCCAAAAGGGTCATATTGGAGGCCTACAAGACCCATCCCCGACGGGTATGCACCTCATCCCGTCGGGGATGAAGTGCACGATTGGAGATGCTACTGCAGGTCCGTCCCGGTCGGGACCAACCCGTCCCGGTCGGGATGGTGGGTCCGTCCCGGTCGGGATGATCCGTCCCGGTCGGGACCACCCAGTCTCAGCCGCGTCCCTTTTCTTTCTTCTTCCTTCCATTTGTAACCCTATAAATACCCCTCCTCTTGTATTAAGACAGACTTTTAGCTTATGTTAGACATTAACCACAAACCCTAGCCTAGTTTGAGCATAGATTAGATTAGATTAGTGTAGATTAGTCTTTAGATTATCCTTAATCTTAGTTTAGTGCTTGTAATTTGGGAATTCTTCAAGATCTTCACCAAGCTTGACAAACTTGGATGTTTGTTTTGGGTTTTTCTCATCTATGCAAGTTTTCTTCTTCCTTTCATCTTCTAGTATGGTATAATTTTCTCCTTTTACTCTTAATCCTTTATTGTTCATCAAGTTTGAATCTTTAGTTCTTGTTTATTGTTTTGTTCATCATATTTGGTAGTTTCATTATGTATGTTTTGTTGTTTGTGTTGATTCATCTTGTTAGTGTTAGTTTTAGTTTAGATATGTTAGAGTAGTGTTCTTGCTAGGGTTAGTAGGGTGATTAGGGTGTTAATTGGGTGATTAAGGGTTTGTTGGAGATGTGGGTGGAAGATTTGGGTTTCCTCTTGGTTGATGCATATGACATGTTTGATGAATTGCTTGAATGACTAAGTAAGTTAGATTGCTTGTTTTTCTTGCCTTTCCCTTGTGGGTGTTAGTTGTTATGGGTTCGGTTCCCTCATTAAGTTGCGAGAGCCCGGTGAGGTCGACCCCTAGGTTAGTCTAAGTTGCGACCGCCCGGATGCGATCTAGGCCATAACACGCTAGAACCCCGTTTGTCATGCGTGTCGCCAAAATGGGTTCCATGAGGAACCTCTAGGTCGGTTTAAGTTGCGACCGCCCGGACCGACCTAGATTACCCTACTACCTCCTTCACTCTAGCTCTCCCTTGACCATTTCGTTACCCCTTTGACCCCGACCTAATCCTAGCCCGTTTTCCTTGTTTGTTTTCTTGCTTTAGACCTAGCTTAGCCCTAGTCTTCCCCTCCTTAGATTAGCTCGTCTCGAACCTAGTCCTAGACCGTAGCATACTTTAGTCCGACCTCCCGTCCCTGTGGATTCGACCCGACTTACCCTAGCTACCCCAGTTAGGTTAGTTGGTTTTTTATTTGGTGGCGGGATCCACGACAAATCCTCACCATCACCCGATTTAAATAAAAGAGAAATAACGCCCTTATAAATGACTCGGAAAAATAACGGGGTGTTACAGACTTCCCTCCTTAAAACAAAACTTCGTCCTCGAAGTTTAAACTCATCCTCGAAAATAAAATATCACATTACTCACGAATGTCCAAAATAATCGCTCACTCCATATATCCAAAATCCACCAAAATTCTCATGTATATCCAAAATAAATCTTTTGCTCCATATATCCAAAATCCGTCAAATTAAATACACAACCTCAAAATATCTCGCATTTCTAATTTCCTCAAAAAAAATCGAAGAGCACCTAATTCCTCAAATTTCAAAGTATACAACTTCACCACCACCTAAATCCACAAGATAAAATCACCTAATTCCATAAGATAATACCAAAGTTCAAGACCACCAAAAATCTCATACGGTAAGAGTATCACTTGCCAAGTCAAGAGCATGTCGGACAAAAATATTTAAATTATTTCAAAATTTTGAAAATCACAAGTTCAACCATTTTTCCAAGTGCGTAATGCACAAAATCAATCAGTCAATCAAATAAGTGCGTTGAGCACAAAATCAACAATATGTGCGTTGAGAACAAGCAAACCACAAATATGTGCGTTGAACACAAACAATTCACAAATACGTGTAAAAACAAGTCAATTTCAAGTAATAACCAATAACCAATGACATTGTGCTTATTAAGCATCGATTATTGCCAAAATATTCATATTTGTAACCAATAAATAGATATTAGCATGAAATCACACAAGAACATGTTTAGTTTACCACAAAAACAAGTAGCCACGTATATTTCTACCCACCTTAAAATAAAGCTTCGTCCTCGAAGCACGAAAAATTCACCATGTTCGCTACCTAATATAATATCCTTTGAAACCCCATGAAGTCTTACCACATAATGTATATAAGCATCAGCAAGTTGCTTCCTCTCTCACTTATAAAATGTGCAGTCTTAGTTAATCTATTAATTATAACCCAAATCATATTATTACCTTCCTTTGACCTTGACAACCCGACTATAAAATCCATAAAGATTAAACTCCACTTCCACTCGGAAACTCCTAAAGGATCTAACTCATACTCCAAACATCAGCCACCACATTGGCTTTTCTTACCTGATACTGAATATCTTATAGTCCTCAATCAAACCCAACCAGCTTCTTTATCTCACGATTAGCTCCTAATGGGTAAATATATATCTTTAAAAACTTTAAAGGGTACACCAAACAGATAATGTCTCCAAATTTTCAAAGTAACGACTACGATTGCTAACTCTAAATCATAAGTAGGGAAATTTTCTACATAAAGGTTCAACTGCCAAAATACATAAGCAATCACTTCTTATTCGGCTGAAAACACTAATTAATTCATTCTTAAAATGCATATGTATAAACTTCAGAAACTTCATTTCCATCCGGTAAGGCAAATCCTAAAGTAGTGGTCAATTTTTCCTTTAAAATTCGAAACGATTCCTCACACCTCTCATCCCAATGAAATTTTATGGCTTTCTACATCAGTGCGGTCATTAATTTATCTATATTTGAAAAAAAAAATTCTTCACAAATCACATATAGTAACCAGCTAAACCCAAACGTTACGAATTACAGTCACGGATTCCGATTTAGGTCACTCCTTAACAACCTTAGCAGGATCTACTGATACTCCATCCTTAGATATAATATTCCCCAAAATTACTCGTACCATCCAAAAATCATACCTCAAAAATTTAGCAAATACTATTTTCCTCTCAAGATGCCTAAGAAAATCCGTAAATATTCCTAATCCTCTTCTTCATCCTTGAATAAATCACTATGTCATCAATGAATATCACAATAAAATTATCTAGGTAAGTCCTCAAGGTTCGGTTCATCTAAGTCGATTCATCTAAGTCCATAAAAACATCAGGTGCACTAGTCAACCCAAAAAGCCTCACAATAAACTCAAAATGACATTATCTAGTAGAAAATATAGTCTTAGGTAAATCCTCAAGCGCTATCATTAATTGATGTTACCCAAATAGCATGGCAAAATCATAATCCACGAGTTCAACAGGTTCAACATTTATTCTATCCACAAACTTAGTTAAAATAAAAGAGTGAGATGTACCAAAATCAAATTGAACATGAGCTAAAATAGAGTTCACTAGAAAATTACCCGAAACGATGTCTGTGTTTTCGGCTTCCTCTCTATTCATGACATAGAGCTTCCCAGTAGGCTTTTTGCTATTCTGTGCAGCATTCACTTGGCCCGCGGGTTTACTAGGTGTGGTAGTGGTCTGAGTCGGAGCTGGATTCCTAAAATTATTGTTAGTTGTGGGCCTACCAAAATTCTGTGTGTTCCCCTGACCCTCAAATCGGTTATTCTGATTCACACTAGCACTAGCAGATTGCGTAGCACGAAGTTTTCCTGCCTTCTTGTTTCTAAACTCGAATTCTCGATGTCCTAACTTCCCGCACCAGTAGCATGTCGCCTTATTTCCCTGACAGTCAACGCCTGGGTGATCTCCCTTGCATAACTTACAGTAATAATGTGGGGTAAAGTCATTAGTTGTTCCCTGGTTTCTACCTCTCCAACTATTACCTTCTTCCTTCCCATTCCCTCCGTGTTGGGTGTTATTATTAGTATTGAAATTCCCTCTCTTCGCTCGGGTGTCAGACTGACTACCCTGAAACTCCCTCTTCTTACTCCCAGTACTTACCACCTCAGCCTCCATCTTCTGGTTACTCCTTTCAATATTAACAGCCCTAGCATATACATTTCTTAATGAAGTGAATGTCTCTCCGGCAAATCTACCCTTAATCTTCCAATGTAACTTATCCTCAAACCTAGATGCTTTAATCCCCTCAGTTGGCACTAGCTCCTTAGCAAAACGACTAAGTTCAACAAATTTATTATAAAAGTCTTTCACACTCATCTCATCGGTTTGTTTTAGGTCTCCAAATTCAGCTAATTTTTGATGTTTCACATGTTCTGGGAAAAATTCTGCTTCTAACATTTCCTTAAGAGTATCCCAGTCTTTATCATATAATGTGTGTCTGCCATTTGGGTTTCTTATCCTAATTGATTTCATAATGTCTTCTTTAACGGTCTGCCACCAAATGTCCGCCTCTTCCTTCAGATAGAAGACGGCGATCCTAGCCTGAAATTCATGTGGACAACCTACAACTAGAAAAATTTTCTCCATCTCCCTAACCCAATTATCTAGTTCATTTGGATCCCCTTTCCCAGTAAAAGTCGGCGGTTTCTTCTTCTGTACCGCTTCAGACATTCCAGTAACAGTGGGTGTAGGATCATTCTCATTCTCGACCCTATCATTCATATTTCGGGTAACAGCAGTCATTTGTTGTACAGCTTCGATAAGAGCTGCATTCTGAGCTAACAATTGTGCCATCATAGCGGCCATATCATTGTTTTCATTTCCTCGAGACATTGTCACTATAGATGTAAACAATATTCTATTAAGTCCAAGTATAAGAAGGTTCAATCACAATATTAATGTAAGTAGCATTCATCACTATCACAGTTCAATTAGGTATTAATAGTACTAAACATGACAAATATAAATATATATAAATAACATAATTCATGCGTATGCAATGCACCCCATCCACCCAACACTCTCGGTTTATAAGAAAGATTTTTTTTTTTTTTTAATAATAATAATTTCAAATATAAAGATAAAAGTTTTTTTTTTAAAACCATTTCAAATTTTGCAAAACCTTTCGGAAAGACCTATTGCTCTGATACCAACTGTAACAGCCCTAAATTTTCGCGACCAAAATAACAGAATAAAATAGGAAAATTTAAAGCCGTTACTCCGCATTTAGCTCACAAGGCCAAATGCAAGGCAAAAGAATAGTATATGAGTTAAAAAGAAATGTAAATCCGATAAATAATTAAATGAAAACGTTGCAGCGGAAGACTTAAGTCCCACAATATTCAAAACGGTTTAAAACAACTTCAACCCACAAATAAATATAAATAGTTTGGAGTTAAACGTTAAATAATAAAATTCTTCCTCGCTCAGCATCCCGAACCAAATGCACCCATGCAGCATATTAATTATACCTATCAACTGTACCCCAAAACACAAATAGGTACAGGTTCCAGCGGGGGAACGACCCAAAACAAAAGGACGTCAGCAAAGCTGAGTAAAATATATTATATTGAGTACGTAAAATAATAATTATAATTTGTAGTAAACTGAAATCAGAGTTAAATAGTATTGTCTCAATACCAAACCAAAATACTGTGAAAATAGTAGTCAAAACCAAAACCAACCAAAATATATTGTTTCCACCTGTGTGCCAAGTTCCTACCCTTTTTGCACGATCGATCTAGAGGTACCACCTATGCTTAGCTAGACTTACTATAGTGCGCACTACTCACATTTGGGCAGTCAGTAGGATGAGGCTGCCAAAGGAGGAAGTCTAACTACCTAGCAAGTGGGGGACCGGAAAAACCCCACTTAACCCAACTCGGGCCAGGAGTTCAGTTTCGGGACGAAATCCCAGGAACGTCTCAGACGCACCTTAACCTCATAGACCAACAGAGCTCCCAGAGTCTGTTATAACCACCAAAAGAATTGTACCAAAATAATACCATACTTGTGTCACAAAATTCCCACATCCAAAATATTACAAGAGTATCATAAAAATTCATCGTTGACAAAATAATTATAAAACCGTTTCAAAAATATAATTTAAACCAAACGTGCTCTTTACTTAAAGGTGAAAAAGTCAAAACGTCCTTACCTTTCGAGACGGTCACAACTCAGCTAGTATTATTCCAAAAATTCTTTCTCCTCAAATCCACAAGCTACAAATAATATAAAACGGTTCAACGAACTAACCATATTCGTGACATTAAGATGATCCAAGGCTACACACCAACTTATTACTATAACTCATCCGAACTCAAATCCCGAAGTAACCTTAAACATTATTACACATATGTAATTAGCCTAGCGAGACAATGCAACACCCTTGATACTTAAATAACTTAAAATATACTTAAACACTTTGAATCCAACTTACTACCCTACCTCCTCTGTTCATGCGTGCTAAACAAAATATCCAACACTCCCACATTCCCCTTTCTTTACTTACTCATTATATACCCCACGACATAGGCTAAACAAAATATCCAATACCATACTTAGTCGACATCCTCGACTCAAATTCGTCAACAACCATTGAGACAACCAAAAATCAAATAGTGGAATTTACCCGAAACCGTACCAAAAACAGAGCACCCCGTTGCCCGATTTACGACAACAAAATACCGTATGACAACACAACTAACCCCTGGTATTTTAATATCTCAAAAACATCAGACTCGCTACGACGACATAGGTGAACAGACTATGATTATTATAGGGGAGTTAATTAATTTACAAACCTTAAAACATCACAGGAAGTTTAATTACCTTAATGGAAGAAGGTGATGACGGACTCTAGTATACGGAGTAAGGTTGGGCAAGAAAAGGCAAGGGCTTGAAAACTCGGGGAGAGAACGATCGACGGGCACAACGTTTTCTTGTTTGAGCGGCTGGCTGACGATGATGTTTTGTGTTTGTGTGAGGGAAGGGTGTTTGGGAGGTGTGTATATATATATATATATAAGTGAGGAAGGGGTTAATTATATGTAGGGTTACGTAGGGAGTTTGTTGTATTGACTTTCCTTTTTTTTTTCTTTCCTTATTGTGTTTGACTCGAAATTGAATTCGATACAAAGTCGGTTTATAAAATAACGTTCTACTTTAAGAAAATCAAAACCGATTTATTATAAGACGACCCAAAATACTTTAATATTTATAACGACATTAAAATATTTTTCCAACTTAAAAACCCGATTTAAATAAAAGAGAAATAACGCCCTTATAAATGACTCGAAAAAATAACGGGGTGTTACAATCCATTCCTGGGCAGGGGCTTCTTCCTCCCCTGAATGGGAGCACTCAGCCAAAAAAATCTGCCAAGGCTTGGGCCTTGATGGCCGTTCTTGGCTGGTAAGATATACCTAGCCCACTCAGCTCAATTGCCCACTTCAACAGTCTCCCTGATTTTTCAAATTTTTCCAACACCTTTTCCAGGGGTTGGTCGGTGAGGACTACGACTGGATGCGCGTCAAAGTAAGGTCTGAGCTTCCTGGCAGCAACTATGACCGCGTAGGCGGCTTTTTCGACCATCGGATAATTCTTCTCAGCTGCCCCCACCGCATGACTTACAAAGTATATAGGTTGCTGGACGCCTGCCTCTTCTCGTAGGATGACCGCGCTGACAGTTATATTGGTCACTGCAATGTAGAGGAAAAGTTTTTCTCCTGCTACTGGTCTTGCCAGGGTAGGGAGCCTCTTAAGATGGTCCTTCAATTGCTCAAAGGCCTCTTTCTGCTCGTTCTCCCACTTGAACTGTTTGTTCCCTTTTAGTATCTTGAAAAAAGGGGTGGCCTTGTCTGCTGATCGGGCGACGAACCGTGCTAAGGCGGCCATGCGGCCTGTCAGGCGCTGGATGTCTCTAATGGTCTTGGGCTCAGGAAGGTCTAGAACTGCCTGAATTTTTTCAGGGTTGGCGTCTATCCCCCGAGAGCTGACCAAGAACCCCAGGAATTTGACGGAGCGGACTCCAAATGTACACTTTTTCGGATTAAGTTTCATTTTGTAGGCGCGTAGGGAGCAGAAGGTTTCCTGCAGGTCTATCAGGTGTTCTCTGTCTTCTCTGCTTTTCACGATGGCGTCATCAACGTAAGCCTCGATGTTTCTGCCTTTTTGTTTCTCGAACACTTTATCAACTAACCGCTGGTACGTAGCCCCTGCATTTTTGAGCCCGAATGGCATCATCTTGTACATGTAGGTGCCTGAACTAGTGATGAACGCACACTTCACCCTGTCCGGCTGCCACAAATATACTTGATGATACCCTGAAAAGGCGTCTAGGAAGCTCAGCATGGAGTAACCACTGGTGGAGTCTACCAGTTGGTCGATTCTGGGGAGCGGATAGCAGTCTTTCGGGCAGGCCTTGTTGAGGTTTGTAAAATCTACGCACATTCTCCATGCGCCTGGCGACTTTTTAACCATGACTACGTTCGCCAACCATTCCGGGTAGTCACAGACCTCAATAAAATCTGCTTTCAAGAGCTTGTCAATTTCTTCCTTGATTGTTGCGTCTTTTTCCGCAGACATGTTTCGTTTCTTCTGTTTTACAGGGTGGGCATCCATGCTTACATTCAGCTTGTGAACGATGCATGATGGATCAACGCCGGGCATCTCGTCTGCAGAATAGGCGAATACGTCTTTGTTTTCTTTTAGCAGCTTGACCAGTTCATCCTGGTAGGATTTTTCCAGGTCAGCTCCTATCAGGACCTGTCTGCCTGGTTCCAAATCTACCAACATGCTTTCGCCCCCTGGCTCCAGGTGGTCGGGCGCCGGTTGTTCGGCGGGGATTTCGCCCTCCCTGTTGGGGGAGCTGTCAGCCTTCCTTTTTCCTTTCCTTTTTTTTCGTGCTCTTGTAGGGCCACGAAGTAGCATTGTCTGGCTGACTCCTGGTCCCCACGCACCTTTCCTTCTAGCCCGAAATCAGTGACATACGCTATGGTGAGAGCCCTGATGGAGATGGCCGCCTCGATTTCGTCCAGGGTGGCTCTGCCAATTAGGGCGTTGTAGGCAGATCTTGCATCCACAACAACAAAGGTTGCCCTGACATTTCTGGCAGTAGAGCCTTCTCCAAAGGTTACGGGCATATCTATGACTCCCATGGGCAGCACGCCTGCCCCGCTGAATCCGTATAATGACCCGGGGGCAGGTCGCAGGTGCCTTTTTTCCAGGCCCATTTTCTCGAAGGCGTCCTTATACAGCAAATTCGTGTACGCGCCTGTGTCCACCATACACCTTCGCACAATATGGTTGCTAATCTCTAGGGACAGCACCAAAGGATCACTGTGCGGATATACCACGCGCCCTGCATCATCAGGGGTGATGCTTAATGTCACTCCCCTTGGACTCCCTGCTTTCTCAGCATAGCAGATCTGGTTCCTCAGCTCGCGCATTTGTCTTTTTTGGCCTCTTCGACTGAGCTGGCCCTCAGTGCCCCCCGAAATTACATGGATCACCATGCGGTTTTGCACTGACCCTTCGGGTTTTTCAGACACTTCCTTCTGAGACTTATTCTTAGCTGCGTAGTTGGCCAACCATCCGTTCCTGATTAATTTCTCAATTTCGTCCTTCAGGTGACGGCATTCTTCGGTGGTATGGCCTATACAGTCGTGGAAAGTGCAGAATTTCTTGGGGTCTCCTTTTGGGCTGCGAGGTTTGTTCGGGCGGTTCCATTTAGCAGTTTCTTTTTCCAGTTCGAAGATCTCCGCCCTGGATTTGTTCAGAGCAGTGTAGCTGTCGAATCTGGGCTGGTAGACTGGGCGCTCCTTCTTGGGAGTGTCTCCCTCTTCCCTTTGCTTGCCTGGCTCACTTCTGCCCCTTCCACCCTGCGGTCCCCCTTGAGGCTTTGTTTGGCCTGCAGGGGTATCCGTCAGGCCGTGGAACTCCTCCTGCAGAATGAACCCTTCAGCAATCTTCCTGGCCATGGCCAGGGTTTCTGGCTGGGCCCTGATCATCTGGTTTTTCATTTCCCCTGGAAGTAGGGAGATTGTCAGGGCGTAGGCGGCAGTGGAATCATCGATCTCCCTAACCTGCTGGTAGGATAGATCAAACCTTCTCATGTATTCCCTCACACTCTCACCCTTTTTCTGTTTCAGGGTCATGAGATCGAAACGGGTAAGGCGTCTTCTCTTATTTCCGGCATACTGTTCGAGGAAAATTTCAGCCAACTCTATGAAGAATCTGACTGACCCCTGGCGGAGGTCTCTGAACCATCCCTGCGCGAGTCCTACCAGGGTGGTAGGGAAAACTTTGCACCAGATGGCATCATCTACGTCATACATGCCCATGTGGCTCTCAAAGGCTGCAAGGTGGTCTTCAGGATCTGTCGTCCCGTCAAATTTGATGGTGGGCATTTTGATTTTTGGAATGGGGTACTCTTGTACCTCAGGGTGCAATGGGGTCTTTGTGGGCCTGCCTACCAGTCGTGACCTGCTTTCCCCAGACTGGTTACCGTGAGATTCCCATTGTTTATGGGTCGGTTTCCTCGCACTGGGGGAGCGGTACCCTGGTGGCGGCCTACTGGCTGCTTCATCCTCTGTTTCCGGGGAGGCATGTCTGGGCCTCTTCCTCTGAGAGTGGCAGAGGTTTTCACCCTGATGGTACCTGGACTCGAGCGGTTGTCCCCGGTTGAGTCTGGATTGCAGGCTTTGGGATAAGCCTGGGGCCGACTGTTCCTTGGCTGCAGGCGTTAGCCTGGAGAAAACTCCGCCTGGTTTTTCTCCCAAGCGTTTCGACATGGGCTCCCTGGGCCTCATGCGCTCCTGTAATCCCCGGGATAAGCCTCCCTGTCCTCCAGACGCCGACTCTGTCGTGTGGATGGAGAACGCCTGCTGGACGGGTGGCTCTGGATCGCCAGTAGTAATGCGCCTTTGCATATGCGTATACGCTTGAGCCGTCCTCTTCGCTTTCCTCTGAGCATTTCTGGCGGCGGTCCGCCTCGTGCCCCCGGCCTCGTCCCTGCTGATAGGGGATGGTTGCCTGGGAGCCGATGCGACCCTGCCTACCAAGTCTTCAGGAGTGAGATCCTGGTTCAGCATCGCAGAGAAGAAAGCGGCTGCCTGTGCCATCTGAGCTGGGGTCAGATTAAGAGCGTGTCGCGGGAGTGTCCCCAGCTCAAGGGTCACCGCAGTGTTAGGTCCACCGAGGAGACTGGTTCCCCCTGCCCCTAAGATCGTGGCAGGAGGAACTTTCTCCGACTGCGGCATACCATACAGGGGGGTCACCGGTGGGACCGTCGAAACCGTTCCTGCACTGGCATCAACGATTTCTGGCATAATTGTTTTGGTTTTGTGATTATGAGTGGTTGATTTTAGTGGGTAACTCGTGAGCACAACCGTAAGTTCCCCACAGACGGCGCCAAATTGTTCCGGTCACGGAAACAATTCACCCGGCCTAGGATCCGGGCTGTATAATCGGGTTAATGGTGAACAAATGACCGTTTGATTTCCCTTGGTCTCCCCTTTCTCTCACTTCCTAGATCGGACCTTCCCGGCGGAAATGGCCTGCTCCCTGCACAATGAACGCACAGGGCCTCGGAGGTTGTCCGAGGAAACCCTCTCCGATGCCTAAGTCAGTCCGTGAAATGCCTTGACGAACCTAGCTCGTGAGGAACTAGGTGGCGTTTTTTAGACGTAAAAGTCTAGAGAGAGAAAATCCAACCCCTCTTATGTAGGAAATGGGTAAGTATTTATACCTTCCCACAAGAGAGAGGAAAAGAGAAAGAAGAGGAGGGAAATGGGTGGATGTTGGTGCGACACGTGGATTCACCTTGTCCACCCATTTCCCCTTACCTTAGGCAAAATGACGGATGGGTCCTCGGTTCTCCTTCGGTTCTGTTCAGGCGGGGACGCCCTGGAAGCAGGCGGCAGGCCAGGTTTGCTCTGTTTGGCGAATGGCTCAAGGGATTAGGGCCACACTTGGAGATTTCAGTGATTTTGATAGAAAGGCTGCTGGACAGACCTTTCTTCCTTCTGGGACTGGTCGCCCTGGGGCCTGATTGGCAGGCGGCCAAAGGCAGGCAACCGACCCCCATCAAGTCTTAATATATATTTTAAGACTCAAAAGATTTATGGTTAATATCTAAGAGCACATGATTACTACGGAGTACTCCATTATTTATAATATAGAAATCTATCGTTTTATTATAATTTGTCGATGTGGGATAATTTAACTAAAATGTGTATCCTTATTTGTAATATAGAATCATCACCGTATCTTATTTTAATTTGTTTTGATGTGAGATAATTTTAAGTTCATAGTCTTATTAAGACCTTTTTTGAAACTCAAAATATTGTTGGTTTTTTAAAAACTCAAAAGAGAGAGTGTGTAATTTATGATGTGAGATAATTTACTTGAGTTTATAAACTTAAAGAGTTTTTTAAGACTCAAAAGATTTTGATTGATATCTAAGAACAAATAATTATCGATCTTAGTCTTATTTATAATATAGAAATTCATCGTTTTATTATAATTTGTCGATGTGAGATAATTTAACAAAAATTTGTTTTCTTATTTATAATATAGAATCATAACCGTACCTTATTTTAATTGTTTCGATGCGGGATAATTTTAAGTTTGTAGTCTTATTAAGACCTTTTTTAAACTCAAAATATTATTGGTTGATATTTAAAAACAATGATTACTCTTATTTAGTAGAAATTTATAATCTCATCATAATTTGTCGATGTGAGCGAATTACTTAAGTTGGTTGATGTTTAAGGAAGAATTATTATATGTCTTATTTATAATATAGAATTTCTTCACCTTATTATAATTTTTTATTTAAGTGTATAGTCTTAAGAACGTTTTTAAGACTCAAAAGAATTTTGTTTGATGAAACTTTATAATTTTTCGAATGTGGGATAGTTTTATAAGTTTATAGTCTTTATATATTTTTAAGACTCAAAAGATTTTTGGTTAATATCTAAGATCACATAATTACTCTTATTTATAATATAAATTTTCATCACCTTATTATAATTTTTCGATGTGAGATTATTTTTACTTTAGTTTGTAGTCTTATTAAAAGACTTTTAAAGACTTAAAAGTTTTTTTGATTGATATTTAAGAACGAATTATTAGTCTTATTAATAATATAGAATTCATCAACTTATCATAATTTTTCGATATGGGATAATTTATTTAAGTTTATAGTCTTTCATCAGCTCATCATAATTTTTCGATGTGAGATAATTTACTTAAGATTATAGTCTTAAAACCTCTTTTTAAAACTAAAAATAATACATCCTTGCTTTTGATTATAATATAGAATTTCATCACTCCATAATAATTTTTCAATGTGAAATGATTTTAAGTTTGTAGTCTTATATATTAAAAACTTTTTTAAGCGTTAAAATTTTTTTTGTCGATATTTAAAATTGAATGATTACTATTATTTATAATATAGAATTACATAACCCCATCATAATTTTTTGGTGTGGGATAATTTAAATGTTTTTCTTGGTCGATATTTATTAAAAATCGAATGATTACTCTTCTTTATAATATAAAATTTCATCACCTCATTATAATTTTTTGATTTTTTGAGATTCAAAAGATAATTACTTACAGTTTATAGTCTTAGGAACTCTTTTTGAGATTCAAAAGACTTTTGGTAGATATTGAAGAACAAATTATTACTCTTTATTTATAATATAGAATTTCATCATCATATTATAAGTTGTCGATGTGGGATAATTTTAAAACTGTTATATGTAATAAATTCATTACATAATGTTAAACAAATAATATGAAATTTATACTCTAATGAAAGCATTTTTTTCCACGAATATAATTATTTCATTTTTATAATTTATTTTACGATAATATTTTTGAAAAATGAACTCTAAAGGTTTTAAACTAAGAATTGTAAAATATCTCATTAATATGATAAATTAAATATATATTATAATAGTTAAAAGATTCTCTAGTTGATTTTTATTATTATTTATGATACTTTCCTAATTTGAGGCTTGATGAAACGGACCAATGAGATCGCTCGAAAAAAGCCTAAAATATATATATATATTGATGTTAGATGATAGACAATTATTCTTTATTGATGTGGGATAATTTTAATTAAGTTTATTTAAGTTTAGATATAGTCTAATTAAGAACTTTTATTTATAGACGGATGCATGATTACTCTTATTTATAATACATAGAATTTCATCACACCATCTTAATTTCGATGCGGGATAATTATACATTAACTATATACTTTAATTATACAGCAAAAAAATTGTTGGTTAATATCTAAGAACGAAAAATTACGTAGAATTATATCAGTATAGAATTTCATCACAATTTTCAATGTGGGATGATTTTAAGTTTGTAGTCTTGTATATTAAAAGCTTTTTTAAGATTCAAAAGTTTTTTGTTGGTATTTAACCCATAAGGTTGTATTTAAGCATTTAAAATATTTCACTTTTAGTATAAACAAATAAACAATATGGATTATCTTATTATATATTTTGTATGAATGATTACTCTTATTTATATAATAATAAAAAGTCATCTTATTATAATTTTTCGATGTGGGATATACTTAAATTTATTTAAGTTTAGATATAGTCTAATTAATAACTTTTATTCATAGACGAATGATTACACTTATTTATAGTATATAGAATTTTATCAATCCATCTTCATTTTTCGATGCGAGAACTTTTTTTTAAGGTTGTTGGTTAATATCTAAGAACGAAAGATTACATAGAATTCTATCACCTCGTTAAGAACCACCTCGTTAAGAACATTTTTTAGGATGAATGATTAATCTTATTTATAATATAGGTTGTGAGGGATATTTACCGAAGAGAGTATAATTTTTTGATGTGGGATATAATTTACTTATGTTTATAGGGTATAATTTTTCGATGTAGGATAATTTACTTAAGTTTATAATCTTAATAGTTTCTTTAAGACTCAAAAGATTTTGATTGATATCTAAGAATCTAAGAGCAAATAATTAGTCTTATTTATAATATAAAAATCCATCACCTTATTATAATTTGTCGATTTGGGATAAATTTAACTAAAATTTGTAGTCTTATTTATAATATAGAATCATTAGGTAACTTATTTTAATTGTTTCGATGTGGGATAATTTTAAGTTTGTAGTCTTATTAAGACCCTTTATAAACTCAAGACTACAAATTCATGAATTCATCATAATTTAAAAAACAATGACATAGAATTCCATCATAATTTTTTTTTTAAAAAAAGTTTTTTTGTTGGTTGATATTTAAAAACGATGATTACTCTTCTTTAGTACAAATTCATAAGCTCATCATAATTTTTCGATGTGGGAGAATTACTTAACTTCGTTGATGTCTAAAGAATTTTTTTTAGTTTTATTTATAATATAGAATTTCATCACCTTATTATAATCTTGACAACTTTTAAGACTCAAAAGATTTAAGTGTATAGTCTTGACAACTTTTTTAAGACTCAAAATATTTATGTTTGATGAAACTTTATAATTTTTCAAATGTGAGATGGTTTTAGTTAAGTTTATAGTCTTAATATACTCCCTCCCCTTCACTAAGATCTTCCACATTTTTTTTAAGAAACTTCACTAAGATGTTCCACTTTCCTTTTTAGTAAATATTTTGTGGTTTTTATTGTTCGTGACCCCACTTCTTTTTCTCTATCTTCATTTTCCTTCACATATATCCATTTTCTTAATTTCTTCCTACAATCAAATGTGGAACATCATAGAGAAGCGGAGGGAGTATATTTTAAGACTCAAAATATTTTTGGTTAATATCTAAAAGCACAGGGTTACTACGGATTATTTATAATATTTATAATATAAAGTTTCATCACCTTATTATAATTTATCGATGTGAGATTATTTTTACTTAAGTTTGTAGTCTTATTAAGAGAGTTTTTAAGACTTAAAAGTTTTTTTAAGACTTAAAAGTTTTTTTGATTGATATTTAATAATAACGAATGATTAGTCTTATTTATAATATAGAATTCATCAACTTATCATATTTTTCGATGTGTTGATAATATAGAATTTCATCAACTCATTGTAATTTTGTAAATATGGGATGATTTTAAATTTGCAGTCTTATATATCAAAAGTTTTTTAGTCGATATTTAAAACCGAATGATTATTAATATTTATAATATAGAATTTCATCACCCCATCATAATTTTTCGATGTGGGATAATTAAAAGTTTTTATTGATCGATATTTAAAACGAATGATTACTCTTATTTATAATATAAAATTTCATCATCTTGATGTAGATAATTACTTAAGTTTATAGTCTTAGAAACTCTTCTTGAGATTCAAAAGACTTTTGGTAGATATCGAAGAACGAATTATTACTCTTTATTTATAATATAGAATTTCATTATCATATTGTAATTTGTCGATGTGGGATAATTTTAAAACTGTTATATGTTATAAATTCATCACATAATGTGAAACAATCTATATGAAATTTATACTCTAATGAAAGCATTTTTTAACACGAATCTAATTATTTCATTTTTATAATTTATTTTATGATAATGTTTTTAAAAAATGAACTCGAAAGGTTTTCACGTAAGAATTGTAAAATATCACATTAATATAATAAATTAAATATATATTGTAATAATCAAAAGATTCTCTAATTGATTTTTTTTATTATTTATGATACTTTCCTAATTTGAGGTTTGATTGAACGGACCAATGAGATCGCTCGAAAAAAGCCTAAAATATATATATATATATATATATATATATATATATATATATATATATATATATAGAGAGAGAGAGAGAGAGAGAGAGAGAGGGAGAGTAAGGCTCTTATGAGTCCTTTACTCTCTGTGAGTCCCTAAGTCTTCATCTCATCCATTGTATGAGATGAGGATGGATGGACAAGATGCATCCATTAAAAAAAAAGATTTACGTTCCTAAAATAGCTCCCATGAATTTAGGAAACAGTAACTCCCTATCACATTCATTCATCATTCACATTCATTCATCATATCACGTTCATTCAAACACAAAAAAAAACCCTTTCTTCATTCACGCTCAATCATCGATTTTGTACTCGGAATTCTGTTACAATGGATTCAATGACCGCATCATCGTCTTCAACGGTTGATAAGCAACTGATCGAGTATAACAATGGTGAGTTTCAGTATTTCATTCACGTTTTGATTCAATTTTTATTCATGGATTTCGATGGTCATATTGCTTTCAATGTGCGTTTTAATATCAATGGTTTATCGCGTCAAATTGTGTTTTTTTTACGTCGATTTTCATGTTTATAGTGCTTTCATTGTCATTTCGTATCACAGTTTCGTATCAATTTGCGTTTTTTTTTATGTCATTGCGTTTTGATATCACAGTTTCGTATCAATGGTTATTTGCTCTCTCGATCTTTATAGATTACAGGGCTTTTTATGCTTTTTATTCAGATTTTCCATGATATCCATTGATACTATTGTTTTGATTTCAATTAACGCATAAACGTCGTTGAAGTAACATGCCTTCTGCATTAAAGTAACACTTACTTGCAATTACAGTAACACAAATGAACGTTCAGAAAAAGCATTTTGATGATGATGTTAGAGTAACGTATTGTACACGTTAGAGTAACACCACTTATGAATTATAGTAACACATTATTTGCATGGGTGTAACGCTGTTTGATTTTGTGCAGGTGGTTTTGCCAAAGATGCGAACGCACATGACAACACTGGAAAAGGTAGAATTTGATTCATTTGATCAATCATGGATTAATAACAATGGTTCATTGATATTATTGTTTACTTTACGTTGAAGCAGTCATGGCGTTGAAGTAACACAAGTTATGAATTACAGTAATATCTAATTCTAATTAGAGTAACACAAACACGTAACTGAAAAGGGTTTTTGGCGCTGACGTTGGAGTAACATCCTTTAAGGGTTAAAGTAACACAACTTATGAGTTGAAGTAACACTTATGTCCATGGGCGTGACATTTTTTAATTTCTTGCACGAAGCATTGGCAAAGAACCGAATGCACAGGAATGGTGCAGAGATGTGGGTGAGGTTTTCACTCCGTACATGGAGCAAGTATTCGGAACAATTGATGAGGCAGTGGAATTTTACAAAATCTACGCTCTGGCTTGCGGATTTGATGTGAGAAAGTATACTAAACCAACCAAACGAAACTGTCCAAATTTGTACGCAGCACGACCGCCTAAACAGCCTACTAAGCCAACCAATGATGAGGATGACGAGGATGAAGTAGATGAAGACATCGAAGGAGAGGAAACTGAAGAAGACACCAAGGAAGACGAGGAGGATGAACAAGTGTTTTGAGAATACTCGTGTTTTTTTGTCATTATAAGAATTTTTTCTTTTTTTCCTGGTTTACACGAAAAACTAATTTTGTACAATTTTTTTTACACATAGCGTTGTGTTACGGTGCATTTAACACTATATTTATTTAATACATGTGTTTTTGGTTAGAGTAACATCTCATGTGTGTCAGAGTAACACTATTCGTCTGTTACAGTAACGGAAACAATGCATTGAAGTAACTGAAGACAACAACGTTGTTTAGACAAAATCATTGCCAAAGTAACTGGGGATAACTTGGATTGGTTCCATTCATTGACAAAGTACCAACATTTGTTCTTCAAAAAACAATATATAATGCGTCAGAGGAATTAATTGCAATATCATTGTACAAACACCATTAATAACTTAAAGTAACATAAATTGTTCATTAAAGTAACATTTACAATGCTTCGGTGTAACACACAGATTGTGAGACCAAAGAAAATTGGGTTAACTTCAGTAATCCCCATAGTAACACCAGCAGTAAATTAGAGTAACATGTACAACTAGTTAGTGTAACAGAGTTTAACAGGTTCAATGCATTGGTGATAGTCAAAATACCAATTTAATTAGACAGGTAACTAAAGAATACAAACCATTAATTCGTAGTTAGAAAAGAGATGACATGATTCAGTAAACACGTTATTTTTTTCGGCCCTTTGTTGGCTTGCTCTTGGGAGCGTCGATGATCTTTTGTCTAGCGTCCGCATACTTGTCTACGTTTTCCAACAATCGCGATCGCACCTTGTTCATTATGTTTGCTAAAGTTAGAAAGCTGCTTCAATATAACCTTGCTCGAGTTGAAGATGAGCAATTGAGTTGAGTTGAACGATTGAGTTGAGTTGTGCGATTGAGTGCTCGGGTGTGCTTGAGTTGAGTGAAAAAATTGAATGAGATGAGAGAGGATGAAGGTGAAGGGTTTTTGTGTTAGGCGGGTGTTTGAATGAAAAAAAATGAATGAGATGAGAGAGAAGAAGATATCAGTTGGCATTAATTTAGGAAGGAGAGAGAATTTTCTCATATTATTTCCAAAATATGGTAGTTACTACCTTAATTACTACATGCAATCTCAACCATTCATCCTCTTTAGATCAATGGCTAAGAATAGGACTCATGGACTCAAATAAAAAAAAGGGACTCACTTGATCTCACTATATATATATATATATATATATATATATATATATATATATATAGAGAGAGAGAGAGAGAGAGAGAGAGAGTAAAGATCAAGTGAGTCCTTTTATTTTTTTTGAGTCCATGAGTCCTAATCTTGGCCATTGATCTAAACAAGATGGATGGGTGAGATTGTATATTGTAATTAAGGTAGTAACTACCAAATTTTGGAAAAAAATAAAAAAAATCTTCCTCCTCCCTAGATTAGCGCCAACTGCTCTCTCTCTCATCTCACCTCATTCAAACGCTCGTCTAAGAAACCCTTCAACTTCACCTCATTCAAACTCTTCGCTCAACTCAAGCAAACCCTTACACTCAATCGAACTCAACTCAATTTCTCAACTTAGCGCCAACTGAAGCTTCTAAGCATACTCGAGCACTCAATCATCCAACTCAACCCTATCGTTCAACTCAACTCAGTCGCTCACTTTCAACTCGGGCAAGGTTACTTTCTAGCTTCAGCTAACACTATCATCATTGTTTGATTTCATTAATTTTTTCGCTAATTATTGATTAATTAACCTTGCTGTTCTTTGTGCCCTATAATTAATTTTTTTGTTATCATCATTATCTGGGCTTTCATCTGATTCGTATAATTGAATTCATTATTGATTGATTAACCTTGTTGTGTTTGTGCATTATTATCCGGGTTCTCATTTGTTTCGTACAATCTGTATGTGTCATATGTATGGTGTTATTTTGAAGACAACAATGTGTTTCTGTAATGCAGAAGAGGTGTTACTCTAACTGTCAACTTTGTGAAACTCTGAATCATTTTAATCTGGTACACTCAATTATGTAGATTTGTTATTCTAATTCTTATGTTACTCTAACGCTTTCTTTGTGTTACCTTAATGCGTACCAGTTGTGCTTGCAGTTTATGGTGTTAATGTGACACTTATGGTATTACATTGAAGAACTAATTGTGTTACTGTGATCTAGGAGACGTGTTACTTTAGTTAATCTAACAGTTGTGCTTGCAGTTTGTTACTCTCTGGTCTATTTTTATGTTACTTTGTATGCTGTTAATGCAACACTTATGGTATTACATTGAAGAACTTTATGTGTTACTGTAATGCAGAAGAGGTGTTACTCTAACTATCAACTTCGTGAAACTCTGAATCATTTTAATCTGGTACACTCAATTATGTAGATTTGTTATTCTAATTCTTATGTTACTCTAACACTTTCTTTGTGTTACCTTGATGCTTACCAGTTGTGCTTGCAGTTTATAGTGTTAATGCAACACTTATGGTATTACATTGAAGAACTAATTGTGTTTCTGTGATCTAGGAGACGTGTTACTTTAGTTAATCTAACTGTTGTGCTTGCAGTTTGTTACTCTCTGGTCTATTTTTATCTTACTTTGACGCGTATCAGCTGTATGTTTTGATCAGATGGCAAAAGGAGGTGACAAGTCCAGAAAAACTCGTGCCACAGATGGCAAAAGCAGGAGGCAGACCAAGATGAAGGTCAGTTGCAGGCATTAGTATTGTTGATGTTCACCTATTAAGTGGTGCATATTTAGGTCTAACAACAGTTGAACATACTAATTATATTTATGTTTGTCCCTTTTCAGAAGGAAGAAGCGGAGGAACAAGAAGTTGTTGTAGCTAAGAAGATCCAGTTCAGGTGTAGGCCACAGAGCCTCATCGAGTTAATCTCAAATTTCAATGATCGGCAGTGGGATTCTGTCATCAGAATAGGTTTTGGGGGCCTACTTTCAATGCGACTCAAAAGTTTCCCCGGTAAGTATGCAGTCGAGTTCATGACGCTTTTCGCGGATGACACGCTGATTTTCAGGCTACCAAGGAAAAGCGATCAATTCTTGGTAACGAAGCACGATGTCCACGATTGCTTCCTCATTCCATACGGTCCGAACCCCGCTGACTTGCTCCCAATGGGTCGGTCGAAGGAAGCACTGGCTGAGGATGTCGTCAGTCTGAAACAAGCATTTAAGGATCGGTTCAATATTCCTACTGCAAGCGACACGATCCCTTTGTCTCTGTTGTTGGAAGAACTACAGAAGGACGTTCACGGGGGGGATGACTTTTGTAGATTGTTTGTTCTGTACAGCATGTCTATATTTCTTAATCCAACATCGAATTACACCGTTGATCTAAGTCTGCTGAGGTGTGTGGAGGACGTAGAGCAGATCAGGAACTATGATTGGTGCACTCTTGTATTGAATGGGCTTGCTGCAGCCTGTCAAGACTATGTTCTTCATAAACCGACATACCTGCTTGGTTGTCTGCCATTTTTGATGATCACATACTTTCACCGTTTCCAGTACCGTGATCATCGTTGTCCGCACGATCTGCCGCTTATTAAGCATTGGGATCGCGAGCGGATGATAGATAGGCTGTATGGTGAATTTGTTGGTGGTGGGCTTGGTCGTCTTACCAAGTCAAAGGTGAAATACCCCCGTTGTCTACTTGAGGAGGTGGTGGACGAGGAGGTGGTGGATGACGGGGTGCCGCTGAGGATAACGAATGCCCCAACACCATCCGCGCACAAATCTGTAAAGTCCATAAACATCGAGCTAGCAGATGGCGTTGAGGATGACGCTGACCTAAGAGCTAAGGCGGTTGATGTAAGTAATAAGAATTTTCATCAATAAATTCAATGTGTTTATGTTCCTGTGTTCATTGAATACTCGTTGTTCGCAAGAATTGTGGTATTTGTCCATTTGTTCCCCTGATCTAATGGAACTCAGAAAACAATTTTGGTGTTGCTGTAGTTGCCTAAGTATGTTACTATAACTACCATATGTGTTACTTTAATGTTGATCACATGTTACTCTAATGAACCAGTGGTGTTACTTTAATACAAATAATAAGTTACAGTCACCCCGTCAAACTAAAACCATTTGTTTATTCTTTGATGCAGGAGGTACATGAATTGTACCTCATGATGGCAAGGAATGCAGTTGCATTCCATGATTGGTGGATATCAGCCGCTTCCAAACTCAGAAGAATAACATCCGGCAAACCACTGAACGATGACCCCGTTCCGTCACAGGCCTCGCAAGACTTCTGGAGTGGAGAAGAGCTCCACCGGACGGTCGATGAAGTGTGCGAGGCGTACGCACGTGCGAAGAACGCAGCGACCCAAGGCCCTGCATTCACAGGCCAGCCCACACAAACAGCAGGTTCGAGCATGCGTACAAATGTGGCGGGGGTTGAGGATGTTGTCACTGCTGATGAGGATGTTGTCACTGCTGATGAGAGTCGAGGCTGTTCCGACTTCGAACTGTACACGACGGCGGAGATGGTTGAGGCTGTTAACGGTGGTTCGGAGGACAGGGATCACCAAATTGATGAAGCGAATGTTATTGAGGATATGTGGGTGGAAGTCGATGGACGGAAGGTCTTCCATCCTTACTTTCTCCATTCTGAAAAATACTTAGATTGCATGCAAGTTGTCGATGAGAAGCTTGGATGCTCTTATGACTGTGGAACACCTGAACCAGACCAGATAATAGTATCTGATTTTCTTGTCAGAAACAGTACATTGTTCAGGTCGGTTTTGAGTGTTCGGAAAGACGTAATGGATTACGTCTTTTATAACAATGACAAGTACAGTGCGAGGTATGTTTTCAATAGTGATCTAATTTCTTTACCTGATTTTATTTATCTATGTTATTTTTTTATCGATTGTCTTATAATTCATTCAAATTCTTTTAGTGAGATGCTGGTGAGGGTTGACGACTTTTTCAACGTCCCTCGTGATGAGCTCTCGACACTCCAGCCGGGGCAGCAGCTGTCGAACGCTGTTATCGATACCTGGTGTATACTTCTTAACAGCCTGGACGCGAGTCAGTCTGCGCCACGTCCTACATCACGCTGCTTCTTTGGCGTTAGCCACAGCGTAAGCTTGTTTGTGTTATTTTTGTCACACCGACACAATCAACAAATAGCGTCACTAACATATCTGGAATGATCATTCATAATAACCATTATCATGGGTTTTATTTCACATTAGGAATCAACATTCACAATGAGTATGGTGTGTATACTGTTACTCATTGTTCTTATATCCATAACTAGTGTTACTCTTACACATTAATACTGTTACTCTATCACAATAACAGGCGTTACTGTAAGGGTTTCATACTGTTACTTTAATTAATAATTAGTGTTACTCTTTCTTATTACCACGATCATGAACTGTTACTTCAACATGTGTCATGCAGAAAACAGTAATGAAGCTGTGGAAGGACACAAAGAGTGGTGCAAAGGTCGACGTTGGCGATGAATTGTTCAACTTCTGGGACATTTGGACCGAAGTGAATAAAGACACCATAAACCTAGACTCTGACTTGGTACGTCTATATGAAACTCTTTATTACCCTTCATTACAGCTCTTTAACAATAATCGCCATAATCTTAATTACCAAATAACAGGTATTCGTCCCGGTGCTTTCGGACAACAACGACCACTACAGCTGTGCATGTATCAACTTCCTGTCAAAGCAGATTAAGTACCTAGACAACAGGAGTTATGAAGAACAGGAATTCGAAAGCTTGCCATATGTCGGGATGGCAAAAATCGCCGTAAGTGATTTTGTGTTGATATATAATCGGACATTATTTTACCTTCCGTCTCATTTTTTTTGTTGTCTTTTGTATGATTTAGGCTGTGGAAATGGGAAAGTACATGGTCAAAAAAGGTATCGTGAGGGGATCGGATGTCGCGGGCTTCCCTGTTGTCAACGTCCCATTCGCATGGCAGGGCGGAGGTTTCTCGACGAACGACTGTGGTGTCTACCTCATGATACACATGATGCTCTACAGGGGGGAAGTGTTCGAATGTTGCCTTGGCACAATGGAGGCGAATAACCTCTATAGAGTGGAGATTGCGGCGACTCTGATCCTGTGTGACAACAATAAGGATAGAGATGAGGTTATAGCGAGGGTGAGAGAGTTTCTACACGATAAAGCGAATATCGCCATCGAGAGAACTATATCGAGTGTTGCGGGGTCTACCGGGGGTACCGCCAAGAGGGCAGGCGGGACAGAAAATGTTGAACGACCGTCGAAGAAGAAACGACCGTCGACATCTGACCCTAAAACCCCTGTCGCAGAGACAATGCTTGACTCTGACTTCTCAACGCGGACAAGATCCGCTCTGAAGAGCCGAAACCGTGGTGAGGGTGACGGACTTGGCTGCTCAATTGATTGTGGCATTGAAGATGCAAACTCTCTCATGCTGTCACCGTTTCTATTGAACAACAGGACGTTGTTAAGCAAGATCCCCGTCCGTCGCAAAGACGTCGTGGACTACTGCCTTGTGGAGCTTACAACTCTTCAAAATTGGTACGCATTTACTGTAACATTAATGGGTGAATATTAAAACAGTTTTTTTGACGAGGTATTTTTTGTTTTCCTTCAGCGACGAGGTTGCAAATTATTCATTTCTGGCTACAATTGAGAGGAGTGACATACGTTCTATGTTACCGGGTCAGAATATGCAGTCGTGCATCATCGAATGCTGGTCGATGTTGTTGAATAGGCTTCCACCTCCCGCCACTGGTTCGGGCGAGACACCTACTACAGCATACTTTGGTTTAAGACATACGGTACGCATTACTGCTGCATTTGTGTACATATATTTCTATTTATGACCATGGTTCCAGGAGAATACACGTCCCTCAACATCTGGATGGTGTTATTTTAAATATGAACTTGCGTTACTGTAATGTAGGAGACATGTTACCTTAATCTGTGTCTTTGCTGTACATGAATGGTATTTGTCTGATGCGTAGTGAATGTGTTACTTCCTCACAGTTGAACCCAATCTGAGACACTTTGAATATGTTTGTAGGACTGTCTCTATGGGATGCTTGACGAGGATGTAGACGGCCCATCCACGCGGGCAGTGGACATCTTGATGTCCCATCTCAATCTTTTTAAAAGGAAGTGTGGTCGTTCTCTTAATTTGGAAGCTGATCTCATATTTGTCCCGATCAACATCGATTATTACTACTCATGCGTGTGCATCAACCGCAAGAATAGGACAATAGATCTCCTTGACCACCAACTTTACCCGAACGTGGAAGAAACAATGTTGTACAAGGCCGCAACGATAATGGTTAGTATATATATTCTAATATTTATTATTGCATACGGCCATCCGTTTCTCACCTAATAACGTTGTTGTGGGTACACACAGGTGTCAACAATCAGCGATTTCCTCGATAAGCACAAAGTCCCTAATGCAGCTGATATTGTTACTTTCGAGTTTAAGGAGGTCAAGTTTAAGTGGCAGAAACCGGGCGTAACATCTGACGAGTCGGGGATTTTCACCATGATGCACATGTTGATGTACGAGGGCCGTACATTCCACCACATAGACCTTGAGAGGAAGGTCAATAGACGATATCTGGTGGTCCAACTTGCAGCCACACTTCTATTGGCAGACAATAACAATGTGCGATCGCAATTGTTGGACAACGTAGCGAAGTATGAGATCACTAGACAAAAAATTATCGATGGTCCGAAGAGCAAGCCAACAAAGGGCCGAAAAAAATAGCGTGTCTACTGAACCATGTCATCTCTTTTGTAACTACGATTTAATGGTTTCTATTCTTTATTAACCTGTCTAATTACATTTGTCTTTTCACTATCACCAATACATTGAAGCTGTGAAACTCTGTTACAATGACCAGCTGCACCTATTACTCTAATTCACCCTTGGTGTTACTATTGGAATTATTGAAATTAACAATTTTTCTTGGTCTCACAATTAGTGTGTTATACCGATGCACTGTGTGTGTTACTTTAATGAACAAATTATGTTACTTTAAGTGATTAATGCCGGTTTTGATACTTTATGAACAAATTATGTTACTTTAAGTATGTTACTTTAATGTACAATGATATTGCAATCACCAATTTTTTGTACTCTGTCAATGAATGAACAACACTGCTGTCCTCATGAGATTACTTTAATGTACATTTTTTGTTACTTTAAGTATGTTACTTTAATGTATAATGATATTGCAATCACCAACACTGCTGTCAATCACCAGTTGATGTCCTCACCTATTTTCAGTTACCTCGATGCATTTTTTCTGTTATTGTAACAAGTGAATAGTGTTACTTCAACCCACATGAGATGTTACTCTAACCAAAAACACACGTATTAAGTAAATATAGTGTTAATTGCAAAAATGTGTACAGGATTAGTTTTTTTTGTAAACCAGGGAAATCAAAAAAATTCTTATAATGTCAAAGACACTTGAGTATTATCAAAGCACTTCTTCATCCTCGGTGTCTTCTTCAGTTTCCTCTCCATCGATGTCTTCATCTACTTCATCCTCGTCATCCGTATCATCGGTTTGCTTGGTAGGCTGTTTAGGGGGTCGTTCTGCGTAAGGATTTGGACAGTTTCGTTTGTCGTGGTGCGCCATCTGCTTGCAGTTATTGCACATGCGTTTCGGCTTTCTAGAAAGTGCAACCTTCTTTTCCTTGCTTGACAACATCCGCTTTCCGCTTCCCTTTGTCTTAGAAAACTTAGGAGGTAGTATCGTGATATTTGTTGTTGTCGTACAACCAAGCATATTTTCCAGTTCCTGTGTCTTGCCAATATTCCCCCCACCAGAAACTGGCTGCCTCTGCAACCTGAACTCTCGAATTAATCCGCACAAGCTTTCCACATCTGCCTTGTCTCCTGCCCTTAGAAGTCCCATTGTCTCATGGATTTCCGACCACAATCTCGACATCTCTATCTGTTTTCTGTCGATGATGTCAGTGTTTTCGCCGTCTAATCCTTCATCACTGATACGAGCAATGCGAACAGCCTCCTTTGTCCACCTTTTGGTTACCATGTTTTCGGGTATAGTGTTCAGCCCTTTCGATGAATATATCCAGATTACGTGTCTACACAATATCCCTCGCAAATTAAACAACCGACATGTGCAGCTTGATTCAGACGTACCTGGACAGATTCACATCCAATCTTTCAATCAGCAGAGACAGCAAATACATTGGATATAATGGTTTGCAAAATGTAATGTATTGCAGAAAGTGTTACTTTTTGGAATGTGAAATGTTACTGTAATTCATGGTCTGTGTTACTTTTATGCGTTTACAACACAGATGTCCAATTGCCATCCATAGTTACTCCAAATCATTATATGTGTTACAGTAATGAACGACTGGTGTTACTTTAAGGATTAATGAGTGATTTTTAAGGAGTACCTGATATATGCTTGACCGTAAACTCTTTATCCCTTGTAGCATCCCTAACCAAAGTCTCCTCAATCCCGTCCTTCTCAAGGAAGCCCCTCACGCTGCAAGTACCCACAGAAAATTTCACCTCCTTCTGGAATTCTTCAAATGCGGCGTGGGTGTAAATTTTCGAAGCGTGATGTTCAATTGGCAGGTGGGTTGCTGTTTTTGGAGAAGCTTGTGCATTGTCATTGTCGAGTTTTTTCTGTGTATACCGTTGCTGGTCCATGGCACTCTCGAATCGCATCCAGAATTCGACCAACGTCCTCGATTTTTGTTCGAATCTTTTGAAGAAACTGTTCTCACTCTCCGACCTTTGCGTGGTTCGCATTAAGCCGCCCATCTTCAAATCCCTGCAATGTGCCATCACCCACTGTCCCCTGATGGAGTATGTAGTTGAAAACCACTCGTCATCGCCCCCATGGAACTCCTCCATTATGGCACACCATTCCGCGTCGAACTCGTCTCCATCAATCTCCACATTCCATACTATAGCATTTAATCTCTTCAAAAAATCCTGGTAGTCACTTCGGGCTGCACCGTATTTGGCAGGAACCTTGTTCAAGATATGCCACATACAGAAACGGTGTAGCGCCGTCTTAAACATTTTCTTCACCGCTGGTATAATGTCCGGATCTTGGTCGATAATTATATACTCCGGCTCCTTACCTCCCATTGCAGTTAGAAATCTCTCAAACACCCAGACGAACGATTCATAATCCTCGTGCGCTATCAAAGCGCCACCAAAGGTTACCGATCGTTTGTGATGATCAACGCCCGTGAACGGCGTGAATATCATCTTATATTTGTTCGTCCCGTACGTTGGGTCGAACGAAACTGCATCCCCAAATAACTGGTAGTTACGCCGCGCCTCACCGTCAGCCCAGAAAACCTTGCTCACACTCCCATCTTCATCCAGGTCGTAGTCAAAATAGAAACCCTTCTTATTCTTAGCCATGTCTTTGAATCGATCGATGAATAGCTGACCGTCCCTCTCATGTAGGAAGCACTTTATATCTCTCCCCCAGTTTTTGAAGTCAACCAAGCTCGCACCCACATTTGCGAATCCCTCTACCTGCTCCTTGCACAAGTTGTATGTCCGCGTTGCGCCGATCTTCAGCTGTAAATAAGAATCAAGCGTTGCAGCAATATGACGTTAATACACCAGTTGTGTTACTCTTGTACTTAAGCAGTGTTACTCTATAGACTCACTGGTGTTACTCTATCAAATTTTACACCAGCTTATGCACATAATGATCTAATCCAGGTGTTACTCTTATGCTTACGTACTGTTACTGTATAGAATCACTGGTGTTACTTTAGCAAAAGTAACTAGATTATGCACACATTGGTCTAATCAAGCTGTTACGACCTACTCACATGTCATTCTATAAAAAAAATTGTGTTACTCCGTACCCGCGAATTATTCAAGATCATTTGCTTGTGGTACTTTGTTAGGTTCCTCGAGAGCTTTTGGAATTCTCTGTCTTTCGGTTAGATTAGTTCGTGGTTGTGGCCGATGTGGAACCTATCAATCTTGAGAATGCCTCCTTTACTGAACAGCCTAATCCTTGCCTTGCAACCGCAGCGACGGACTTTCGTCTTCTTTTTAATCGCGTCCACAACAACTACTTCCCCATCTACACCGTTAACAACTTTCACAGCTGCAGGTGTATTGTTGACAGCCTTAACAGAGTTCGTATAACCCTGTCTGTTGCAGACTAGGAGCTTCGACTTTATCTCACCACCGTGCCATCGCTTCGTGGTGTACTTCCTCACATCAAAACCGCAAGCCAGCGCGTAGATTTTGTAAAATTCCACTGCCTCATCAATTGTCCCGAATACCTGCTCCATGTATGGAGTGAAAACCTCACCCACATCTCTGCACCATTCCTGTGCATTCGGCTCTTTACCAATGCTTCCTGCCAAAAAGTAAGAAAAGTAACGCCAATGGGAATAAGTGTTACTGTAACTCATAAGTTGCGTTACTTTAAATATAAGAGGATGTTACTCCAACGACAGCGGTAAAAATCATTTTTTAGTGTTACATTTTTGTGTTACTTTAATTACAATTAGGTATTACTTTAATTCATTACTTGTGTTACTTCAATGCCATGTGTGCTTCAACATGAAGCAAAACAATAATATCGGTGAAACAATAATATCAATGAACCATAATATTAATCCATGATTAATCAAACGAATTAAATTTCACCTTTTCCAGTGTTGTCTTGTGCGTTCGCATCTGTGGCGCAGGTACCTACACAGAATCAAACAGCGTTACATCAATGCAAATACTGTGTTACTATAATTGATAAGTGGTGTTACCCTAACGCGTACAATACGTTACCCCAGCATATCATCAAAACCCTATTCCTTAACGTTTCATTTGTGTTACTGTAATTACAATTAAGTGTTACTTTAATTCAGAAGGCATGTTACTTCAGCGACGAATCTGCGTTATTTGATATCAAAAAAATGTGTGTCAATGGATATCATGGAAAATCTTGAAAAAAATCATAGAGACCTGTAATCTATGGAGATCGAGATATCAAAATACCATTGATACGAAACTATGAATCAAAACGCAATGACATCAAAAAGACGCAAATTGATACGAAATATCATTGAAAGAACTATAAACATGAAGATCGACGTAAAAAAAAAACGCATTTTGACGCGATAAAACATTGATATGAAAACGGAGATTGAAAGCAATATTACTATTGAAATCCGTGAAGAAAAAACGAATAAAAACGTGAATGAATCACAGAAACTCACAATTGTTATAATCGATTAGTTGCTTATCAACCGTTGAAGACGATGATGCGGTCATTGAATCCATTGTAGCAGATTTTCGAGATCAAAAGCGATGAATTAGCGTGAATGAAGAAAGGGTTTTTCTGGTTTTTAGGTGTGAATGAACGTGGAATTGAAATGAACGTGAATGAAAATGAACGTGAATGATAGGAAGTTATTTGTTTCCTAAATTCTTGTGAGTTATTTTAGGAACGTAAATCTCCCTTTTTTTTTTTTTTTTTAAATTGGATGCATCTTGTCCATCCATCCTCATCCCATCCAATGGATGGGATGAGGACTTAGGGACTCACAAAGAGTAAGGGACTCATTTGAGCTTTACTCTAGAAATTGAGTTGAGTTCGATTGAGTGTAAGGGTTTGCTTGAGTTGAGCGAAGAGTTTGAATGAGGTGAAGTTGAAGGGTTTCTTAGACGAGCGTTTGAATGAGGTGAGATGAGAGAGAGAGCAGTTGGCGCTAATCTAGGGAGGAGGAAGATTTTTTTATTTTTTTCCAAAATTTGGTAGTTACTACCTTAATTACAATATACAATCTCACCCATCCATCTTGTTTAGATCAATGGCCAAGATTAGGACTCATGGACTCAAAAAAAATAAAAGGACTCACTTGATCTTTACTCTCTCTCTATATATATATATACTGTAGTTTTATAAGATTAGTAATTATTTTTTATAACTTATATTATAGGATTAGAATATTAGAAATTTAGAATAGTTTCCCGTCAGGCAACAACAGTTCTGCGGTTCTGTCCGACCCTACAAAAACATGCATGTTATGTCAGTGAAGACTTGGTGTGAAGCCTTGGAGCTTACATTAGAAGAAGGCCCGGGGCTAGGGTGAGCTGAGGAGGGACAGCGTAAGTGAGCGAATGTGTGTAAGCCCAGTGAATGTGTGTAAGCCCAGTCAAACATGACTGTTCTAGGTGGCACGGGCCAGCCATCTTCGAATGGTGTTGGTTGTATTAAGATTTGAGAGCATAGTAAGAATAATTAGAAGATTAAAAATATATTAGAATGATTTGTGTGAAATAAAGTTGGATGAAATGGATATTTATAGGAAAAAAATTTGGAAAAAAAAAAAAAAAAAAAGACATTGCACTCCAACGGCAAAAAACGATCATTTTTTCCCAGTTTCGGGCTCGCCGTGCCCGGGTCGTGCCTGTCAGCGTGCCAGACCGAGCCGTACCCATGCCAAACACAAACTTCTCACCCAATTCGCCACCGAGATCCGATCCGAGATATATCAGGTCGTGCCCGTGCCAGACACAATTTTTCACTTAGGTTGGGCTAGTCGTGCCCAAAAACCGATGGCCGGCCCATATTGCCCGGTCTAATTGTACTCCATTAACTATAACCATCATGGTTTGTAGATTACTCGTTTAACCGTAACCCTGTGACTCTATGGGCAGAGTTTCATCTTCCTCCTCCTAATCAACCTAATTGAAATCGAAAAAATTGAAATCAACCTATTCCTCCTCCTAATATATTCGTATCATCTTTATTTCCTCCTCGCCTATCATCCTCCTCCTCCTCCTCCTCATCTTGAAAAGTTTGGTGGTGTTCGAAAGTGTGAAGATTTTTCAAGGGAGTGAAGGTAATAGTATTTGTTCCGGATTGATTTTCATGCTTGATTGAACAATTTCTATTTCAAAATTCAGTTGGTTGGTTCGGAAATCGTGGCGGCGAACTGCCTGTTCCATGTTGTTATTCTGACAAAAGTTTATGTGTGTGGTTGGTTGCTTAGATGTCACTTCGAGATGATCTGGCAAGGTTTCAGAAGCAACAAGAAAGATGTCAAACAACTCTGTCCAAGTATTCGGCAAGGCAGGCTCCGGCCAAGGCTTCTACCTCACCCTCACCCTCTACTATGCGTAAAGAAACTCCACCTATTGGCATTTCTACGCCTGTTGGCAAATTCTCTGAAAATACAGAAAAGCTTCAGCTCATTAACACCATCAGGAAAGCCCCCGTTGGAGCTCAGATGAAGAAAGTTATTGAGTTGCTCGAAAAGGTTCTGTTGCATACCCACACCACACTTGTTTACTGCATGCATAGGCTAGCCCCAACTACCGGATTTGAAAATACAAGTTGCTACTGGGTTTACTATTACAGAATTACATCATGTTTAGAGAATTAGTTATGTGAATGTCGAAAGTAATTAACAAACAGGTCTTATCTTCTTGTGCTGTACAGACAAGGCAAGCTTTTACGGCAGATGAAATCAATAAAGCATGCTATGTTGATATGAATACGAACAAGGAAGTGTTTGATAGCCTGACTAAGAATGTAAAAGTCAAGTATGATGGCTTACGCTTCTCATATAAGGTACAATTTGGTGCATATACTCCTCACTATCTTCTATACGACAAAGTGATTCTTGATCTCTCTTTTATTACAGTCAAAATATGAGATCAAGGACAAGGATAAACTGCTTCAGACTATAAGCAGTTATCAAGAGGGCATAGCTATTTTTGATCTCAAGGATTCATATCTTGATGTCATGAAGGACTTGCAGGTAACAATCATTGTCAAACAGGACATCTTAATATTTGCTGCATTGTTCAGCACGATTCCCAGCTTGTATGTCGTTTGGTAAAATGCTCTTTTCACAACCTTCTGGCCATCAGCTATGTTAGTCTCTCCCTTAGTTTACTTGGCCCACCAGTGTGTTCGTCACTTTGACACTCCAACATGGGTAAGACAGTTGGACACTTGTACGAAGAACTTAGAAGATTCTTCATAAATAGTCGAATCCCTGCACTTGGACACAGCCAATGGATATTTCTAACAAAGTCTAAGCAACCTAGATCATAAATGCCAGAAAATACATTTATGTTTTTGGTTGTATAACACAACATATACCACTGTGTTCACCTCCGTGTGTGAAATGATAATTTAGGTTTATCCTGACGGCTTGAATTATGGCATCAACTATGTTAGTTAGACTTTTCAGTTTTAGAACCATACGTGTGTTTGATATGACACTCAAGGATATGGCCATATGGGTATGGTATTACCTACCCTACACTTATCGATCACACACTTTTTTCACAATGATGATGTATTTTAACTTTCAATTTTAGCTTGACCCCGTGAGACATTTGGAATACTTTCAGACCCATGTATGAGTTGTTCTCACATGTGAGAAGAACCCAAAATAATCTGAGAGTATGTTTCTTGACTAAAATAAATGAGCTTGCCTCATTGTAGGCTCATATGTATGTCTGTCTCAGGTAAATTTTTGTGCATGTAGATTTTGTTAAAGTGTTCTGTGACCTTTCTTGTGTGAAGTCATTCTTGTAACTCTACTGCTTGGTCTATATCCAAAGCAACACTTACGTTTAGGACCATGTCACGCTTTATGTTGTGCCAATTATGGTTCAGTATTTAGTAGATCGTGGTTTACTGGCTGTGATAAGGTTGCAATCCTGTACACTTTTTGTTTCAGTCCTTTTGATACGGACTTACCTTTCCTTTGGAGTTACATGCTAACTATCAAACACAACTCGCCTCTTAGTTTCCAGCATCATAACATCTCTGATCTTTTGCGTTGTCCATGGACTTCAAGCAAGTAGTCTATGAGACAGTCTCACATGACCACCCCAAATACAGAAGTGCTACTCCTTGTTTTATACTAGTATGGTTTTATGTAGTTCGTAAATATTTGAGGTCTCATGTAAAGCTTTTGTGTAGACTTTAAAGGTTGAAGGAAAAATATGGCTCCTCTCAAATTTTGATTCTAAAGAGGATATTGCTTATCCAAATGATCCACGGCTGTCCAGCTTCAAGGTTGACGATGATCTCAAACAACTTTTCAGGGGCATCGAACTGCCCAAAGATTTTCTGGATATTGAGAAGGACTTGAGGCAGAAAGGATTGACACCCGCCACTGATACCGCCAAAAGGAAGGCGGCAGCCCAGATTCAGGGCATATCTCCCAAGTCCAAAACTACAAAGAAGAAGGAGATCACCAAGAGGACTAAGCTCACAAATGCTCACCTTCCCGAATTGTTTGAGAAGCCCAAGTTAGGATGACCCGCCTGATTATCACTTCATTCGAAGGGTATTCCTTTTTTTTACGAGGAAAGAATTGGCTGACTGCTTGAAAGCCAGTTTATCTGATCCTCATCGGTGAAACTGATGGACTTTCAAAATCATCTCAATAGAATTGGATAAAAATGTCCGAGAGTAAGCCTATAGTTGGCGACTTTGGTGGCCTGCGTCAAGCAAATTGTTATTCACTACATTTGTTACCTTTGCTCATGATTATTATATTTGATCATGGGACTATTTTAAAGAAATGTGAAAATATTTATAGTGATTGGTAAATAATACGGAGTAGTACAATGTACTTATGTTATAGCAATATTTTGGTTATAGCACCATTTGATCATGGCACCCAGGACTGAGCAAAAATACTGATTATCTAATCTGATCTCTGCTCTTAATCCGATTGGAAACTTTGGATATATGAACCAAAAAGTAATTTTGGATTGAATATTTATTTATTTGGGAAGACAATGCGCGACTAGTTGGCCGGAGATGAGCAGAAGAACAACCATATCTCCGGCCCGTGGGGTGGAGGGGATAGAGAAGGTTGAGCGTGGAGCTATGACGGAGAAGTTCGATGGTTGTTGGTTTTCTATGGTATAAGTGGTTTTGTAAACTTGTTTAAAATGTACTCGTAAATGATACTCATACTATAATACGAGTATTTTCTTACCAAAAAAAACAAACTATAATACGAGTATTTGATAAAATGACATAAACAAATGTCAGTGTATTTTTGTTATAATAATTGACGAAGAGTTTTAAAAAAAAGACGAATTGCATAATATACCTCATAAATACTTGCAATAAGATGTCACGGTCGAGAGCGCGCTTCGTTCAACCAACACAATAAATAAAAATGTTTTACTCGAAAAAAATCCGAAAAAAAGTTTTAAATAAAAAAAAAGTTTTAAATAAAAAAAAAAAGTAAAAAGGGAAAAACAAGTAATTAGGGCAGCAAGACGCCAACAAACTCTCAAGTGATAAACCCTAGAATGCAAAACCCCTAATTTGCACATCTCTCTTCTACCAGACTGCTCAAAATTCCAGTGCTCTCAAATTATTCTTCAATTCCAAAACCCTAGAATAACGAGATGGGGATTTTTGAGGCATTCAGAGCAATTGGATACATCACTACCTCAGTACCCTTTTCCGTTCAACGGTTGGGTACTGAATCTTTCGTCACTGTTAGTGTTGGTAAAGCTTGGCAAATCTACAATGTAATTTACTCTTCTCTCTATTCCTCGATTTTTCTGCAACTGATGTTTCCGTATTGTTTAGTTTTTCTGAATTTTAATGGTTTTTTTTGTTTGGTTTCAGTGTGCGAAGCTGAATTTGGTCCTCGTTGGTAAGTTTACTCTGTCTTCTTCGTGTGTTGATAGACCATTTACGTTAGCCGACCCCAAATCTTTTCGGGATTAAGGTTTTGATGTTGATGTTGTTGTTGTACTGATATTCTAATTTTCTTTCGATAATCTCGTGTAATTGAAGGCCCCCAGCTTCCGAAAAAGATCAGGGCTCTTGCTTCGTATCGTGATTATACCTTTGCTGCATATGGGAATAAAATTGGGGTTTTCAAGCGTGCAAAGCAGGTCCGTAAGTTCAGGGTTTTCATCGGTTTGACTAGTTCAGTACATTGTTAAGAATATTACGATGTAGTAGTAGCTTTGAGGGTTTTGAGAAGCTGTCACCTTAAATCAATTTTCGTGATGCCAGAAGCATATAGAATTGCTTCTACTGCAACCGATTTGTGGTCCGCAATAACTACAGTAGCCTCTGTCGCTCACAATGTTATGGCCGTGTTGAACCTTTCTCCAATTTCGGCATTATGTTTCCTTTGCCATGCAATAACCACATTTGTTACATCAAAGTCGTAATCATTTCCATCCATGCTGTTTTATACCCGAGTCATGTAGGAATTACATACAAATATATGATTATGACATTTTTGTTATTCCAACTAGTTTAACCCGAGGGAGGGTTACAACTGATATTCTGTTTCTAGTGCTCATATTACCGAGGGTGACAACTGGTTTTCTTTTTGATATCCGAACAGGTGGCAACTTGGAGCGCTCACGTTGCGAAAGTCAATTTGCTCTACTTATTTGGAGATCACATTTTAAGTGTTGATGCTGAGGGTAATTTGTTTATATGGGCATTTAAAGGAATCGAGGATAATTTAAAGCCAGTTAGCCATATTGTTCTAGATGGCAAATTTGTTCCCACTTGTATCATGCACCCAGATACTTATCTGAACAAGGTAAAGCGCATAATACGTCTTTGACTGATCATTCAAATATCGCAACATTTTCCTGATAAACACTCTAGCCATATATGAATGCAAATTAATGTATGAAAGCCTGCATGTATCCAGGTAATTATTGGAAGCCAAGAAGGCAGTTTTCAGCTTTGGAATGTTAACACAAAGAAAAAACTGTATGATTTTAAGGGATGGAGTTCGCCTATTTCTTGTTGCGTATCGTCACCAGCGTTGGATGTTGTTGCTTTTGGTTGCGCTGATGGGAAAATTCATGTACATAATTTACGTTTTGATGAGGAGGTAGTCACATTTACACATTCTGCACGTGGTGCTGTGACTGCTTTATCTTTCAGCACAGGTAGAGCTTTGGTTTATCTGTGTTTAATTCGTTTATCAGAAGTCGATTTCAGAATAATTTGTAGGTTGCCCAACTTTCAACTTAGGATTATCATTCTTCTCTAGGGAGCTGATGCTGGATGGGAAGGTTTTATATATATATATATATATATATATATATATATATATATATATATATATATATATATAGAAGTAGGATCTTTTACCTTCACCTTTTTTTCCTACAATTTACCTTCTTTTCTAAACCATTGGATATGACTAGATCAATGGATGAGATGAAAACTTGAGACCATAAAACAAACCCTAGTTTTCTCACTATTCCTCTTCTTTTATGGGTTTCTACTGTACGTTCTTTCTTTAAGAAAGAATATACACACAATTCTTTAATTTATCATCCAATTTGATTTCCATTCAAGATTAATCTTTTAAGTTCATCTAATTTTTCTCTCCAACTCTTTAATTTTGTTTCTTTTTCCTATTTGATCCTTTTGTTGATTTTGAGTTACGATTTTTTTTTTTTTTAATCCTATAGTTTTGTACGATTTCTGCAGATATCTTAACTTGTTATTGTCGTTATTTTTCTTGTTAGTATCTTGTTTTTGTTCGAATCTTTTGCTAATTTTTATAGTTTTTCTGTGTTATTCTACATGTTTCGATATATTGTTTGAGTAATTTCTGTATTTTTATTACAAGATTGGAATTCAAAATTGTGAATATTACAATACTTGAATATAAACAATGAAATACTTGAATATGAACATTGAAATAACTACGAATTATTTTAGAGCATGAATTTTCTGTTTTTGGTACATTATTATTGCTCTGAAATTGTCGGTTATTTTATTATGTTGTTCCAATTATTCCAATACATATACATGATTATTGTATTTCAATTGGAAAAAATTGTATAATCTATAATTTCTTGGTTTTTTTATTAAGATTTTGTGTTGATTCTGAATTGCCCATTATATAATTCTACACTATATATTGTTGCAATTATTTCAATTCTTACATTATATTATTTGCGTAAATTCTGCATCTTTACTTACAAGATTAAAAATTGAAATTATGTTACGATACTTGAATATAAACAATGAAATACTTGAGTATGAACATTGAAATAACTAAAAATTATTTCAGTAGGAATTTTCTATTTTGACACATTATTTTTTATTTATGAAATACCCAATTATTTTATTATATTATTCCAATTATTCTATACTATTGTTATGGTTATTCTATAGTGTGTTTACAGTTATTCTATCGCACATATGTAATTATTGTATTTCAATTTGTTTTTTTTGTACTTTCAACTAATCCTCTCTTTTTTGTTTTTCTGTCTTCCCGTGAGGATTTGTTTTTTTGTTGGGTGCGTCTTCAATAATATACAAGATGTTTCACCCCAATACAATAACACGAGTTATTTATTTATATAACTGAATTTCTACATCAAATCAGATAATTAGCATTATTCTAAAATGGATTGGAACGGAGGGAGTATATTACAATAGCTGGAACTACATAATACAGTAATACAAATTATTCAATACAATAACTGGGTTTTTAAATTGGAATAACTACGTATCTACATTGGAATAACTACGTATAACCTGATAAAATTAATTGAAGAAATTGAACTTGAATTGAAGAAATTGAACGACTTAATTGAAAAAATTGAACAATTAAACAAATTGAATGCCACTTTTATGCAGAAATTAAAGTGTAGGTTAATTTTTTTATTTGTTTATGATTTTGTATATGATGTGTAAATCAGTAAATGTTATATATAGAATATGAGAGAGTTTTTTGTATGTAAGATACTCATATCTTGGCCTTTCATCCCATGAAATCAATGGCTTAGATTGGAAGGTAAATTGTACCAAAAATGACAAATGTACCAGATCCTGCCTCTATATATATATATATATATATATATATATATATATATATATATATATATATATATAGAAGTAGGATCTTTTACATTCACCCTTTTTTCCTACATTTTACCTTCTTTTTTAAACCATTGAATATGACTAGATCAACGGATGAGATTAAAACTTGAGGTTATAAAACAAACCCTAATTTTCTCACTATTCCTCTTCTTTTATTGTTTTCTACTGAACGTTATTTCTTTAAAAAAGAATATACACACAATTCTTTAATTTATCATTCAATTTGATTTCCATTCAAGATTAGTCTTTCAAGTTCATCTAATTTTGTTCTCCAACTCTTTAATTTTGTTTCTTTTTCATATTTGATCCTTTTATTGATTTTGAGTTCCTATTTTTTTGATTTTAATCCTATAGTTTTGTACGATTTCTGCAGATATCTTAGCTTGTTATTGTCGTTATTGTTCTTGTTAGTATCTTATTTTTGTTCGAATCTTTTGCTAATTTTTATAGTTTTTCTGTGTTATTCTACAAGTTTCGATATATTGTTTGATTAATTTCTGTATTTTTATTACAAGATTGGAATTCAAAATTATGAATATTACAATACTTGAATATAAACAATGAAATACTTGAATATGAACATTGAAATAACTACGAATTATTTTAGAGCATGAATTTTCTGTTTTTGGTACATTATTATTGCTCTAAAATTGTCGGTTATTTTATTATATTGTTCCAGTTATTCCAATACATATACATGATTATTGTATTTTAATTGGAAAAAATTGTATAATCTATAATTTCTTTGTTTTTTTATTAAGATTTTGTGTTATTCTGAATTGCCCATTATATAATTCTACACTATATATTGTTGCAATTATTTCAATTCTTACATTATATTCTTTGCGTAAATTCTACATCTTTACTTACAAGATTAAAAATTGAAATTATGTTACGATACTTGAATATAAACAATAAAATACTTGAATATGAACATTGAAATAACTAAAAATTATTTCAGTAGGAATTTTCTATTTTGACACATTATTATTTTTATGAAATACCCAATTATTTTATTATATTATTCCAATTATTCTATACTATTGTTATGGTTATTCTATAGAGTGTTTACAGTTATTCTATCGCACATATGTAATTATTGTATTTCAATTTTTTTTATTGTACTTTCAACTAATCCCCTATTTTTTGTTTTTTTGTCTTCCCGTGAGATTTTGTTTTTTTTGTTGCGTGCGTCTTCAATAATATATACAAGATGTTTCACCCCAATACAATAACACGAGTTATTTATTTATATAACTGAATTTCTACATCGAAATTATTACGTAAAATCAGATAATTAGCATTATTCTAAAATGGATTGGAACGGAGGGAGTATATTACAATAACTGGAACAACATAATACAGTAATACAAATTATTCAATACAATAACTGGGTTTTTAAATTGGAATAACTACGTATCTACATTGGAATAACTACGTATAACCTGATAAAATTAATTGAAGAAATTGAACTTGAATTGAAGAAATTGAACGACTTAATTGAAAAGATTGAACAATTAAACAAATTTAATGCCACATTTATGCAAAAATTAAAGTGTAGGTTAATTTTTTTTTATTTGATTATGTTTGTATATGATGTGTAACTGTTATATATAGAATATGAGAGAGTTTTTTGTATGTAAGATACTCATATCTTGACCCTTCATCCCATGAAATCAATGGCTTAGATTGAAAGGTAAATTGTACAAAAAATGACAAATGTACCAGATCCTGCCTCTATATATATATATATATATATATATATATATATATATATATACTGTTATTCAATTTGCGTGGAGGACTGGGTGTTGGTGAATTTCCCCTATTCTCTTTGCCCGTTATTTCAATGCTCTATTCTCCCGTGAGGGTTATTGTACCTCAGTTGTTGGTGGCACTTGAGTTTGGAGACATGATGACGAGTAGAACTCTTGTTATTGTACAAATGTTGTTCTCTTCTTGTCAAAATTCTGGGTTGTTATTGTTCTCTTCTTGTCAAAATTATTAAGGCATGTTCTGCAAGCTTGTTCATCAGCTATCTTAATCCTACTATCTTTCCTCTCGTTACCAACAAAACTATCTGTTGGAGTGTTGGACAAATTTGATTTGTGCTTGTGTTTTAGCTAGTGAGCTAGGTTTAATATTTCAAGCTCAGTGTTTTGGATATCTAATTGAAGTCAAAACCTCAACGTAAGTATTATAGTTCATAGGTTAGTGAGTCATGGCTAATGGATATGGGATGTACAGATACATTTCTCCCTGTTCTTATCCTTGCGATTTAGCCTTACAAATTTCATGTTTTAGATGGACAGCCACTCTTAGCATCAGGAGGGACATCTGGCGTCATTAGTGTATGGAATCTTGAGAAAAGAAGGCTCCAATCAGTCATTAAGGAGGCTCACGATAACACTATTATTTCACTCCACTTCTTTGCAAATGAACCTGTTCTGATGAGTTCGTCTGCAGACAACTCCATAAAAGTAAGACTTATTTTAAGTTTTGTTAGCTTTTTTTCTTCTGATAGTGTACTCACATTTTTGCCCACACATGGTATTTGTCATTTTTTCTGTTTTTATTCCTGAATTTCTTATTCATACTAGATAAATACTGTAATACTACAATATAGTGGAACGAATTTTGAGCAATGTAGATTATTCAGTCTCTTACTCTCTTAAGATTTCATTGGCCGCTGCTCATCTCTAAACATTTCCAAATACTACCCATTGCTCCCAAACTATGTCTCAACAAGGCGACGTATACAACAGCTTCCTCCACATCTCTTAAACCTTGATAGTTTGAAAATGCCGCACAGTTCCCCATTGGCTTCATTCCCATATGGTGGTCACAAAAGAGACCATGGATATAAGATTTTGTTTACAGAACAGGCCTAAGAATTCCATCCTCGTTCAACACTCTTCAAGTTGGGAATGATTGCTTCCTAGTGTCACCACCGTTATGAAAGCACATCAATAAAAATGAAGTTAGAAAATGACCTTTGCGTATGTCATCATGTTTTGGAGGACAGATACCGGAATATTTGTACTTTAAACATTTGAATTTTTTTGATTGGTTCATTTGGTTGGGTGTTTAGGGGGATGATGCCTTAGGGGTGAGAGTGGGTTTAATTACAAGAAGCTGTGTAGAGTTACTGAATAGTTACTGACATTCTCGTGAATGATACTGGTTTCTGTTTGTGTTCAGTGTAATATACTCCGTAGTTCTGAGGAAACTACTTAGTCTGGTAGGGAAGGATTCATATCTTTACCTTTTGGGCTCAATTGAAAAGTTTAACTGCAAGCTTCAGTGTTAGGACTAATAGTAAATGATCTTTTTTAATAATTTATAATCATGAAATCAATCAAATTTGAAATTTTGAACGCACTCGAAATTACTGACTTGAAGTCTCAAGTAGCAGAGACTGAGATTCGCTATTCAGCCGAATCATTTATTACATTACCTTTTACATTCAAGTAGCATGGATTGCCTGAAAATTAAGTATGTTTTCTTCTTGTGCTAGATGTGGATATTCGACACTACTGATGGTGATCCTCGTCTTCTGCGTTTCCGAAGTGGTCACAGTGCTCCTCCAGTTTGTATAAGGTAGTTTGTTTCCCTCTTAAATTCTATCATGTTTCTTTGTGTGTTAGGGTTCTCATATTCCTACTGGTAACCGATTTAGTAATCTATTTTGATTTCAAATCAAGTGTTGTCACTGTCCACCCCAATTTCCTATGAGGCCAATACCTGTTTAAACCTCTGAATGGGAGGGGTTTAGTTGAAAAAAAAGGATATTATGAGGTAATAGCATTACCCAATTAAAGTTCAATTGCTTACCATCAAGCAAGTTGCCGGTATCTCTGGAATTTATGTACTTATTGAAACTAGTTTGTCATGCTATTTAAGTCTCATCTGAATGTGCCACTGATCAATGACCATTGCACTTACGGGTTACTTGTTGATGTATGTTGGTCTTGGTTCACCATCAGTTATTTCTGGTCTTTAAAAAGAGTATTTTGCAGCAACTACAGAGCATTATTTGATATGCAGAACATAATTAAGTTTGGTGTGACTTGTCCACTATATATTATTCATATAGTATTCTGCCTTGATTCCGTTGTAACATGTAACATGCTAATTATCAATGGATATTCCAACCTGAATTTGTAGTTGACAGGCTACAAGTTAGTGTTAACACATGAAACCTGATCTCATTCTCATTTAGTTTTTTTTCTCTTTTTCCTTTATTGTCAATTTTGTCCAGGTTCTATGCAAATGGAAGACATATCTTATCTGCTGGTCATGATCGTGCGTTTAGACTTTTCTCTGTCATCCAGGTTTCTTTCACTTTCATATGTTTGTTATTACACACTTGGTGTGGTGCTTGCTCATGTGTCTTCCCTGCTCTAACTATCATAGGATTAGACGGTTAAATATTTTGGAAACAGTTTTTATTGTGCAACAAGTCGTGCCATTGTAACCTTTTGTGTTTAAAACCTAAAAGATCTTCAAGGCGCAGTTGTCTTTTCCTATATACTGCTCTAGCATTGCTTCTATCCTTTTACTCTCGCTTAAGGTGGATATTTTAATTTATAAGAGATTTGAGCCACCGACCTAAGTAAGAATTTCCCTTTGGAAATGAGTGAGGATTTGTGGGCTTAGTGTGGACTTACTATCACATTGAGTTGTGCTTTGAAGATGGTTAGCTGGTGTGTGAAAGCCCTATAGTATGTCAGTTATAGGCTATACCTTTTGATTGATCTTTTGAATGAAGACTAAATTATGGTTGCAGTTGAAAGCAACCTTAGTTAATTGTCAGTGCTATACATTATGCTGTCTTAGAACAGAAATCTGTTGCATCAACCCCCCACCTGCCCACACACACACATTTTTTTTATTTTTCATTCTTCTTCTTACTGACAATTCTGCAGTCTTTCTATAGATATGTTCCGCACATAAAACCCTCCTTTAAACAGGGTTGACATATCTAATTATCTGAAAATACTTTACCGAAATAATGCTCAAGTGGTTCTTTTATCGTTATGATTTTTTCCCTTTCTCTACTCTTCGCTACCACCAGGATCAACAAAGTAGGGAGCTTTCACAACGCCATGTTATAAAAAGAGCCAAGAAGCTGAGAGTGAAGGTATGCGTACAATTCACTCTTGTCAATTTAGCTTTGAGTCACAGTTATCATATATTTTTCTTTGGCGTTGTGGATGTGGTTCTTTGATTTACTCCTATGATATTTATAATTAAAAAATTCACTTCAAGGCTAATGTTAAATGCTGCTATACAACAGGTGTCCATAATATAGCTCACTTATTTGACCAAAAAAATATAGCTCACTGATTGTCATTGACCAACTGAATTAGGCATTCTGGGCCAGATGGTCAATTCTGAAAGATGAATGCATGCTTATGTAAACGTCATAACTGATAAGTAGTTCTTAGCCAGTAGTGTAATTTTCCCTCTTAAGTAAAATTACAGTTTAACGCTTAAGTTGAAAAGATTTGCCTGGTTTGCCTTAATTCAAATCAGTAATTTTGAAGGTTGCGGTTACTGTTGATTTGAATTCTCTGATGTTATTTTTATTTATTTTAAGATCCTCTTTTGTTGCTGAAGCTATATCGGAAGTTTGTCTTTGGTATAAAGCTCCTTAAGATTTTGAAGTTATTAGTAGCATCTCAGGTTGGCGACCTAGTTTTTGAATGGCTTTTTATTAAAAATGTCAAAGAATGAGTTAACCTTCATCCGAAGACTAATGTTGTGATCACCACATGAATTTCCTCAAATTCAACATATAGACCACAATGTTGCCTCTTGAATTGCATTATTTATGTTGTAGTTTTGTCTTGCTTTTTACAACGTAGGAAAATCTGAAAAAAATACTCATACAAGTTCTTCATTTGACTGGCACTTTTTACCTACATTTTATTTGGAAGCTCACTTTATTTTTCTAATTGAAATTATTTTAACACATTGATTATTTAGCTGTATCCACTTGTCATTGTACACTGAATTGCTCTTACATCTTCCCTTTTCTTTTACCGTTGTCTTAGGAGGAAGAGATAAAATTGAAGCCTGTTGTTGCATTTGATTGTGGTAAGGTTTTTAACCTCAACCCCTTCCCCTATACACATATGAGTCAGACTAACACCTCTAAAAGTCGAAATTTTCTCTTCTTAATGTTCTAATTTGGGTATAGACCCTCATGTTAATACTGTTTGTGTGTATATTTTTCTGTAACTCAACAATTGTACAGGTGAACCTTGTTTCATCCACGTATTCGCTATTGTAACAATATACATAGATCCTTAAGGGCTCCTGCTATGACAAATAAGGGGTTGGTGTATGCATTCTTTCCTGTAAGATGAAAACATGTAGAGACTGTTTATGGGTGGCCTATTATAAGATTTGCATCAAGAATTGAGCCAATAGGCAGTTATTACAATTCATAAAGCATTTTCTCTAATGCAATAATCCAAATCGAAAGAATACATGGCTCATGAGAATTGCAATGGAGATGAGACATTTATCTCACAAAAGATGACAGTACAGAATGGATGATCATGAACTAGGGTTACTGATTGCATCCGAATGCCGTAATTATGTTTTGTAATTGAACAACTTGCTGTGGATGTGTACACTTCTCTCACAATATGCATGAAGGTTATGCTATGTACAACTCTACAGTTTTTATTTGCATAGTGACGGGAATAATGAAGTATTAAATTTTAAGCCATAAGTTGCTGATTGTCTCATTTATAATAACTGTTTAATATTTTACATCAAAATGCTTGATTACTCTGCGAGCAACTCTTTCTGGCTAAGGATATTTCTTCTTCTTCTACTATAGTTGATACTCCCTTCATTCATTTGAATTCCATACTTTTGTTGAATATATGCGAGGAGTATTTTAATCAAATGTATCACAATCTCTTTTGGTTCATAGTGTAACTGCTCACTTCATTTTTCTAAACCCCATCTCAGCTGAAATTAGGGAGCGTGATTGGTGCAATGTGGTTACTTGTCATACGGACACTGCTAAAGCTTATGTGTGGAGGCTACAAAATTTCGTGCTTGGCGAGCACATACTGAAGCCGGCTGAAAAAATTCCGACTCCAGTGAAGGTAATAATGTGCCTTCTCTTTAAACACCTTCTCTGCATAAGATTACATAATCATGGTATACACGCCTTAACCTAAAACTAGTCCCTAGGTGGTAGTTATGGAACAAAGAAAGGAGCTTGGATTAATACAAAACTGAAGCATTCATCTAAAATATCAATATTATTTCTTTCAAGTAAATGGCATTTCTTAAGTTCTACTCCATTAAAACATTTCAACATCCATTTTTCTGCTTGAACATTGCTACATTAGTAAACCTATGTCAACAACTTAAGAAAAAAAGCCTTTTTCCGGTTTAAATCATTCTGCAGGCATGTAGTATCAGCACATGTGGAAACTTTGCTGTTTTGGGGACAGCAGGTGGCTGGGTTGAGCGATTCAACCTTCAATCTGGATTAAGCCGAGGGAGTTACGTGGATAAGTCAGAAAGTGTTAATTGTGCCCATGATGGAGAAGTCATTGGAGTGGCATGTGACTCAACAAATGCTCTGATGATCAGTGCTGGATACCGCGGCGACATAAAGGTGTTGTACATTTCTAAATTCGCTTGTTCTGTACTCAAATAGATCCTTTCGTTTATGTCATTTGCTTTCTGCTTTTCATGTTCTTGTGTCCAGTGTTGGTTTTATGGGTTAAAGCTTTGTCGTTCTCTCTTCTGTACCTTCCTGAAGTTTAGAGGCACTTTGTTTGGTTGAGGAATTTGGATGACAATATGAAGAAGAATATGTTTGCTGAGAGATTCCTAAAGATACTCTATTTTACGTTTTCATATATTTCTTACCGCATATTCTTATGATGAATTTATTTGTAGCTACAAATAAAGAGTTATACTTATACCTATACTGCACTTTAGGAATGCGAATATCTCCCTCTCGTATCATATCTTCCTATTGCAATATCAAGAATAGTAGCCAGCATAATACAATACACAGCAATGTCTTTGTTACTTTAGATGAATTGGGATATGCAGTTGTTCACATCAGTATCTCTCATCTTTCATACTCCGTATGACTTGAAAATACAAGATTTTACTTTGATGTCCTGTATGTAGTCATTCCTGACGCAATACTGCTTATGTTAGTTATTTAGCAACATTTTGTTGAGAATTTCGGGTTGCATCATTTTTGCTTTGTTGTTAAATTATGTATAAATGTAAAATTGTCTGCTGTAGGTTTGGGATTTCAAGCGACGAGTACTAAAGTCTAGATGGGAAGTTGGCGTTCCTTTGGTTAAGATTGTATGCCATAGACCCAATGGTAGGTTCATTTATATTTGGTGTGTTGAGATATCCACACTAACTTGTGTTTCTTTTACCAATCTTACCCCCTCATTTTTGACTGAATGTAACATATGACTATAATATTTCAGGGTTGTTGGCCACTGTAGCTGATGATTTGGTTATCCGTGTATACGATGTTGTGGCTCTTAGGATGGTTCGGAAATTTGAAGGACACATAGATCGTATAACTGATTTGTGCTTCAGTGATGATGGGAAGTGGCTTTTGTCTTCAAGCATGGATGGGACCCTTAGAATTTGGGATGTTATTTTGGCAAGGCAAATAGATGCCCTTCAGGTTGATGTGGCTATTACTGCACTATCTTTGTCACCCAATATGGATGTGCTGGCTACCACTCATGTTGATCAGAATGGGGTTTATCTATGGTAAGAGGATATGATTATCTCCAGAAGTTAAACTTCCATAGAATTTATTCGTCAATTGAACAACAGATGAGAGTAGTTGGATAGGAATCCATTTCTCAGCATTTTCAGAATAACGCCTTCGGAATTTGGAAAAGAAAATAAGAGAAGAAAAAAAGTAGTCCCTTCAAACCATTTGTACATAATTGTTTTAGCTGACCATGTTCTGTGTTTTTAGGGCTAATCAAGCTATGTTCACCGGTTCAACTTGTATAAATTCTTATGCAAGTGGAAAAGAAGTCGTCTCTGTGAACTTGCCATCTACAAGTCCAGCAGAAAATAATGAAGCTACAAATATCAAGGAAAGCAATACAGAAGTCATGCCAGTCAAGGATACTGTTGGGGAACTTAAATTTGATCAGAAAATACCCGACTTAGTTGCACTGTCACTCTTGCCTAAAAGTCAATGGCAAAGCTTATTCAATTTGGACATAATTAAGGTTCTTGCTTGTCTCTATTATGTACTTGTAGTATAATTGTGGAAATAAAAAAATCTCTATGATCGCAATATATTTTTCCCATTGTTTTTGTAGTGTATTGTTTTTGTTCAACATTAAATTGATTTATATTTGCAAATTTTCAGGATCGAAATAAACCCATTGAGCCTCCCAAAAAGCCCGAGAAAGTTCCATTCTTTTTAACATCAACGATTTCAGGAGACATAGCACCTACTGATTTGCACGAAGAATCAACCAGAAAAGGTGATGAACATCATTTGAATCAGATTGGTTTACGCTCGACATCATTTATTCAAGTTCTCCAATCTGCAGTTGAATCAAAGAATTGTAAGTCTATGATCCCTTTACTGGAAACAAAAGCTCATCCTTATATGTAACATCATCATTCCTACGTAAGGGTGTCTGGTTCCTTATTTTGGAGGGTAATGATGTAGAGCTTTTCAGTCAATTTTAATCATTTTGTTCATTTATAATCCACTGTGCCAGTCAATGTTTATTATGCACTGATAAGCATCCTGCTCTATGTGTAAGTCTGCATACATCTGCCCCACCTCCCCCTTCCCCTGTCCGGCCTCTTGCGGGATCTGTGCTTTGGTAGAGGTGTTGTAAGCATAGTATGAGGGCTGTGATATCAAGACACAATAGTCCAGCTCCCACCATTTTGTTGTGAACTGTCATCCTCAGGACCCCAATCACTTGGGAAGCTGTCCAACCTTAATGAAATAAATAAATTGAATTTCCACTGTATAAAGATTACATCTGAAGGACAGTTCTTTTTTAGTTGAGTACCGCTAACCTTATTGTCACCAATCACTTGCTGAAAAGTTTTATTTGATCCTATAATTACTTACTATCCTGAAAATCACCGCATTTCGGCATCTTCAAGAGGAAAGGTCGGATCCTTGGAAAATTGAACCCAATTTTATTTATTTTTTGTTTAGAGGGAATCTTCCGTTTCCAGCTCTTATTACAGTTTAGTTGCAGTATGAAAAATAAATGACGAAAAATTGTATACATTGTTGTGTCCAGGGTTGGATTTATGATGTGTTCTTAAACATAAAACAGGAAGCTTCACACAACATATAAAACTAAAGAGGACTTGACAAAGTATTATTTGTTTTCTCTCTAATTGGAAACCCTTGAAAAGCTATAATTTTTTTTTAATTGCAATGTTAGAAAAAAGTCATTTTGATCTTCTGTGTTAATCTGTATGCAATGCTCCGAAGTCAAAACTACTGGTTTGTAACTTGTAAGTGTATGTCTGGCACTGTGCGTGCCTTAAATAGATACCCTCATTGACGACTTCAACATCTTACTTGGGTCAATGTTTTTTTTACAGTTCCAGCTTTCACTGATTATATAAAAGGTTTATCTCCTTCATCGTTGGACTTGGAACTACGAATGCTTCAGATTGTTGATAATGATGTTATTGATGATGATGATGATGATGTTGATGATGATAATGCAAGAGATGCCAGTACTAGATCAGAGTTGCTTGCTCTTGAAATGCTAGTGGATTATTTTATCTATGAAATTTCATGCAGAAACAATTTTGAGTTTATACAGGCCCTTGTCAGATTATTTTTGAAGGTCAGTTATCATCCTTTTTCCTCGCTCCGTTTATGAAAATATCTAATGCTAAATGGCATAATCTGTTTTTTCGTTTTCCTTGCTAAAATTCTGGGAGCAGCCTGTCACTGTTACACTAGTTCTTTGTTTCTGCCCAAAGTATTACATGTCGCAAATGAAGTCTCCTTGAAAAGCACTTCATTTTATTGAACATTCACATAACGGTTAAAAGAGCCTTAAAATGGAGATGTTAAAATTTTTAAAAGTAAATTCTTCATTTTTACTAAAATTTGGGTAAGAAAGCGTTGCTGGAAAGATGTATCATGATGTTAATGAGTTTGCTATGTATATCAAGCATGAGATGGAGCGACATTAGTTGTGCTCTAGCCTCAAAATGTGTAACGAGAAACATTTGGGTTGGGTTGTGTTGCAGATTCATGGAGAAAGCATAAGGTGTGAATCGAGACTGCAAGAGAAGGCAAAGAAACTATTAGAAATTCAGTCTTCCGTTTGGCAGCGTGTCGATAAATTGTTTCAGAGTACCAGATGTATGGTTGCTTTTGTTAGCAATTCTCAATTTTGAGGAACCAATGTAGTAGTTTTTCTCTGTTATCTGACTTGTTTTTGTAATGAATATGAATATGGGAGGCCATTAGCAAGTAGTAGTAAAGACTCAACCTCCTCAATGCAATTTTGACTGATTGATATATCAAGTATGTTTTGTTGTAATGTTTGAATTTCTCGATGTAATGTTCCAAATTTCTCGGTACAATGACTGAACTCAGAACTCTTAGGCCTCACCGTTCCCAGTTCAAATTCCTTTCCGATTAAGCTCAATTAGTAATGGTTATGAATGGATGTTTTTCACTTTTTAACGTTGTTAGATGGAATAAGTTAGTGTTAGTGTAGCTTTTAGTTGTACGTAGGAAGAACCCATTCTTTCCATATTCCATGTCAATTCACAAATAAACTCCTCAAACTTGAAAACATTGGTCATTGTTGTATCCATTTTTTTACATTACAAAGGTAAAGTCGCCAGTCGCCACCCTAGAAGAAAGGGGAGAAATGTATGATTCTCCGTAATAAATTCAACTATGTAGGGGAGTAGGGGACTATGACACCACTCTAAATTCACCCGTATCTAAATAGTGAAAAAATAGACGAGAAAAAAACACGGAAATCATTAAATTTAAGTAAGATTGTCTTAAATGTAAAACAAATGCTCGTACTTCTTAATTGTAATTCTCAATGCTTATTAAATACAACATTTCCCAATGTTACCGAATATGTCTTTTCAGGTTCGAATCTCCTTACCCTATATTATAATGCGACTAAGTGCGCTCTTCGTTGAATAAAAAAAACATTCAAAAAAAACATTCCCGATATTACGATGGGTCTATTATCTTTTACATACATTTCAATCATTTTTTAGAATGAAAACACAAAAAATATTATTTCTCACGAATAGTTACGAGCACTCTCTGTCACAGGTGAGAATCGAAACAGTGAAATTTTCACCACTTTTTTTTATCTCTCGATCTAGGAAAGATGATTTTTTTTAGAGTTTATCACTAATTACCCCCTTATATGTTACCCATTTTTCAAATTACCCCAAAAAATGGTTTCCGTTAAAATTACCCCCGTGAAGTTGTAAAAAAATTAGATTTTGCCCCCAGGTGTCCTTTCCTCCTCTTTCCGGTAAGTTTGGCCCTTTTTCTTCCCGTTTTGCCCCTCCCCTAATTAACACTCTCTCTCCTCTCATTTACCCTCTTTTACTCACTCTAACTCACTCAACCCTAAGAAAACCCCCAAAACCCCCAATTTCCCCCAATTTTCCAGAACCCTAACCCTAATTCTGAAAATCGCCCCAAAATTGAGCGCCAGACAATCGATCGCCGGACAATCGATCCTCTACTAAAGGTAATTTCTCTTCCTTCCTCTTCCCATTTTCGTCTCTCCTCTTTTCGCGGTTAGGGTTTTTCTGATTAGGGTTTAGTGTTCGAAATTGAATTTCGCGGTTAGGGTTTTCGAAATCGAAATCATTTCCAATTTCTGGGTTTATATTTAGGGTTTAGGCTTATTGTTTTCAATGGTAGTGATTCGAACTTCAATCTATGTAAATGTTGTTGTTTCTGGGTTGTGTTAATGTCATGGCTGTTTCTGGGTTGTGTTAATGTCATCGTTGTTTCTGGGTTTTGTGTTAATGTCATTGTTTCTGGGTTCTTCGTTATAGTGACTTCTGTAAATTGCGGTGCTCACTTCTGTAAATTGCGGTTCTTCGATATAGCAGCCATGTCCGTCCATAGCGGGGTGCAGTCATCAGCTGGGCGCGAAACATGTCACTGCGGCAATGAAATTGCGGTGCTCACTTCTTGGACACATAGGAATCCCGGTCGACGCTTCAAGTGTTGCAAAGAGTATAACAGGATGCTTGATACTCGTGGCTGTACGTACTTCAAATGGGTCAACAATTGTCCAACTGAATGGCAAAGGGATGTAATTAACCAATTGAAGATGGATAAGGACTTGTCGGAATTGCAGAAGTCCCTTCTGAAAGTCACGAAGGACACTTTCTCGAACGCTACTCGGTTAACTGATATGAGGAATGATGACCTCAAGGCAATGTTGAGGTCAGCAGCTAAGAGGGATGCTCTTTTGAAGAAGGCTGTCATTATGTTGTCGGTGGTTTGTTTGGCGCTTGTACTCGGTATCGCTTTTGCTTAGTGAATTGACTATTCAGTTATGTGTCGTAATGTAGCGTAATGTGTAGTATTGTAGCGTATTGTAGCGTAATGTATTTTAATGTACGTTCTACTAATGCACTGAAATTGTGGATTGTATGTAAGCTCTATATAATAGAGCCATTTTGCAAGATAATGAAATGATGATTTTATTAGAAATTTTAGCCGTCGCCATTACGTTAGTCCTTACATTTGACTGTGTGGTTGTTAGGCAGCAAATTAAATGACTTCATGAATCCCTAACTAATTAATGTCGAATGATGCCAGTGTACTGATGGAGGAGTAACATTAGCCTATGTTTCAGCTTTCCTGTTTTCCCCCTTAAATTTCCTTGTTCTTTAAAATTATCTCCAAAAACTATGTATCCATAAAAATGTCCCCTAAAGCCTACATATCCATAAAATTAATCCCCAAAGACTACGTATACATAAAATTAACCCCCAGAGTGGTGTAAAAATATTTCATTTTACCCCCATTATACAGAGAAATTGTCACCAATTTTTATACAAAGACAAGGAACAAATTTCAAATAACTGATCTGGAATTGGTCACCTGATAACAAAATGCGCAATACTACAAATAAAATAGATCCACAATCCATACAACCACAAGCAAAGTAGAGTTCTAAATCAAAAGCAAAGTAGGTTTCGTAAGCTTGCCTAAGAAGTCCAAATAGATCCAAAGTCATACAACCACAAGAAAATATATCCAAAGTCATACATCCAAGAGTTCTAAATCATATTTCCAGTTAAAGTTGAAGCTTGACTAAGAAGTTCGACAAAGCTTGTTGGTGTCTGAGCTTGTCCATTCGGTAGTTGATATGATGTTGAAGGGTTGACGCTCGAGGTGGAAGCTTCTGCAGTCGCTGCAGGTTGAGCTTGAGTAGATTGAGCTTGATTCTCTAAAGCCAAACGTGCTCTCTGGACATTCCTTGCCTGCCTCTTCCTCCTTGTCTCTACTACCCACTCACTACCTCCCAAAGGCCTACCTCCAGGAGCCCTCTCTGCTGTAGAAGTAGACGGTGCAGTTGGGTTCTTGCATGTTCTTTTAGTGTGTCCACGGCCGCCACAGTTGCAATGATTTTCTCAACTTTGTCCTCAGCCACCGCCTTCGTACTTTTTCTTTTAACTCTTTTCTTTAAGGAGCTCAACAAAATATCTTCATCATCGTCACCAACATTTCTCCTGTCATGTTGTTCTTTCAAACACTGTCCACCACCTAGATCGAAGAACCGCAATTTACAGAAGTGAGCACCGCAATTTACAGAAGTCACTATAACGAAGAACCCATAAACAATGACATTAACACAAAACCCAGAAACAACGATGACATTAACACAACCCAGAAACAGCCATGACATTAACACAACCCAGAAACAACAACATTTACATAGATTGAAGTTCGAATCACTACCATTGAAAACAACAAGCCTAAACCCTAAATATAAACCCAGAATTTGGAAATGATTTCGATTTCGAAAACCCTAACCGCGAAATTCAGTTTCGAACACTAAACCCTAATCAGAAAAACCCTAACCGCGAAAAGAGGAGAGACGAAAATGGGAAGAGGAAGGAAGAGAAATTACCTTTAGTAGAGGATCGATTGTCCGGCGATCGATTGTCTGGCGCTCGATTTTGGGGCGATTTTCAGAATTAGGGTTAGGGTTCTGGGAAATTGGGGGAAATTGGGGGTTTTGGGGGTTTCCTTAGGGTTGAGTGAGTTAGAGTGAGTAAAAGAGGGTAAATGAGAGGAGAGAGAGTGTTAATTAGGGGAGGGGCAAAACGGGAAGAAAAAGGGCCAAACTCACCGGAAAGAGGAGAAAAGGACACCTGGGGGCAAAATCTAATTTTTTTACAACTTCACGGGGTAATTTTAACGGAAACCATTTTTTGGGTAATTTAAAAAATGGGTAACATATAAGAGGGTAATTAGTGATAAACACAAAAAATATTTACGAGCACTCTCTGTCACAGGTGAGAATCGAAACAATAAAACTTTCACCATTTTTTTTATCGGTCTAGGAAAGATGGTTTTTTTTATTAGACAAAAGGAAGGAATGAATAGAGGGAAGTCCTCAACGTCTCAACCTAAATTACCAACCATTTCTCTCTTCTCATTCTCATTCCTCACCCTTCTTTCTTCTTCCTCTACTCTCCCTTAAAACCCCACCCACCCACCCCCCACTCTTTCCCCTTTCTCCCTCCCTTATCTCCTCCTCCTCCTCACTCTTCTCCCTCCCTCCTCTAACCCTAACTTTCTCTCTCCTCCTCCTCCTCGACAATGGCGTCCTCCTCTTCCCAATTCAACCTCCACGCCACCACCATCCCCTCCTCCATTAAACTCAGCAACTCCCTCTTCTTCGGCCGCCGCGCTAACCTCTCCTTCCTCACCCCTAAACCCTCCGCCTTCTCCCCCCTCACCCGCCGCCACTCCCGCCGCTCCTCCTCCCTCCGCGTCGTCTGCGAGAAGGTCGTCGGTATCGACCTCGGCACCACCAACTCCGCCGTCGCCGCCATGGAAGGGGGCAAGCCGACCATTGTTACTAACGCCGAAGGACAGCGGACTACGCCCTCCGTCGTCGCTTATACTAAGAACGGTGAGCGTCTTGTCGGTCAGATTGCGAAGCGGCAGGCGGTGGTTAATCCTGAGAATACCTTCTTCTCGGTGAAGAGGTTTATTGGAAGGAAGATGTCGGAGGTTGATGAGGAGAGTAAGCAGGTTAGTTATCGGGTTGTTAGGGATGATAATGGTAATGTTAAGCTCGATTGCCCTGCTATTGGTAAGCAATTTGCCGCCGAAGAGATTTCCGCTCAGGTATTCTACTCATTTCAATCCATTTCGATTGTGTTGATTCTAATTTTTCTGCTGAATTTTAGGTTTTAGGTTGGTTATATCGTCCAGTTTGTTGATTGTTTTGGTAATTCTCAATAGCTGAATTATGTAATTAGTTGCTTGTTTGCTTCATTTCTCTTTTATGTAGTCAGTTGAATTTAGGTTTTTGATATATTGTGAAATTAATCGGGGGTTTTTTTTGATTAGTTTTGCGTCGTTGGAGTAATTGAAGTTGTTGTGTTAAGACATATAGTTGGGTTATTTTGTTGTATTAAAATGTATTGAATTGGAGTTGTTGAAATTTGTTGACTTGGATTGGATTGGATTGGATTTGATTTTGTAGGTTCACCAAACTCCATTGGGATTAATACGTTGTCTTTGTCGCCAAATTATGAATTCCATTTTTGTTCATCAATGGTTGATGCCTAGTCTTGTTATTAGATATGTTGAGTGTTGACTCACTCACCAACGAGTATGTGTCTACATGACAAAACCAATCCAAACTCAACGTAAACTTTTGGCGAGGACACTTTGAGTGTACATCCACATTGTTGCTAAATTTTATACTCCGTAATATATAAGTTGAATTGAGCTTCCTATATGTGGCCTTAAGTGCTTTGTGATTGTGACTGGTGCATTATCACTCTTGTTGCATAATATGTGCTTGTCCTTTGTTGGTGATTAAGGATGACATATTTCCATGGCAAAGAAATGTGTAAATAAAGGAAAGTGAGTAATGGGGTTGTGTGATTTTGTATTTTTGTTACATATCCTATATTTCTTCTGAAAATGAGGCATAACTGATTGTAGTCAAATCGAGTTGGTATCTGTATAGCAATACTTGGTTTGGCTGGTATTTGTAAATGATACATAATTGTTTGTAAATGATACATAATTGTTGTGCATTGTTTTCTTATAACCCCTGAAGGTGTTGAGGAAGCTTGTTGATGATGCATCAAAGTTTTTAAATGACAAAGTAACGAAGGCTGTGGTCACTGTGCCTGCTTACTTCAATGACTCTCAAAGGACAGCAACTAAAGATGCTGGGCGCATTGCAGGGTTGGAAGTTCTTAGGATTATAAATGAGCCTACAGCTGCATCTTTAGCTTACGGGTTTGAGAAGAAAAACAATGAAACCATATTGGTTTTTGACCTTGGAGGTGGAACTTTTGATGTTTCAGGTACTTTCTTTGGTAAACCAACCTTTTTTCTTAGAATGATATGAGAAGCTGAGATGCTCTTCATTTTTTGATTGGCTATGGGCCCCGGTTTTACCCAGACACTCCGATGAAGTGTTGCGTCCCCCGTGTCGGATACTATTTTGGGCAGTTTTCAATTTTTTTTGGTCTAAATTGAAGTGTCTTCTCATGACATGGCTCCAGAGTGAAATGTCGGCGTAATATAGATTGGATGTGTTACAACCACTTGGCTACTCACATATAACAACAATACCTTCATCCAAGCAGTAGATTCCCAGAAGATCTGTGGTTGACTAGAAAGAGTGAATGTCGGAAACACGGTCCTTAATTGATGTTTTAATTATTTTGATTTCATTTTGGGCTAGAAGAAGTCTCAAAATATTTTGTGGTCAGCTAACATGGCCTATTGTTTGAGACATTCTCAATATCGCTACTTGTCCATAATCTTTTAAACTCAGATCAAGTGCTTGTCCAATATTTTAAAGTCTATCATGTAAATATGTGATTATATTTGAACTTGTTGCAGTCCTTGAGGTGGGCGATGGAGTATTTGAAGTGCTTTCAACCTCTGGAGATACTCATTTGGGTGGTGATGATTTTGACAAGGTAAGGTGGAAGAGTAACTATTCCCTTTGTTCTCTCTTTCCTTTTTGGATTCCCCTACCATAAACTCTATGTCACTCTCTTTGAGTGTTCTCTTCTCACTGTAATTAACATGTAAATTAATTTACATTGATCAGAGGATTGTTGATTGGCTTGCCGCTGATTTTAAAAGTAATGAAGGCATTGATCTTTTGAAAGACAAACAAGCCCTTCAGCGCCTTACAGAGACTGCCGAGAAAGCGAAAATGGAGCTGTCATCATTAACGCAAGCAAACATTAGGTATGTTATATTCCGAGTAATTCTTAAAGTTGTTGGTTTTAAGAACTCTTTTAAATGCTGTTCAGTTTTTGCATCAAACCGGACTGCTGAAATAATTCGTTCTCTCTAGCTTGCCTTTCATCACTGCTACTGCTGATGGTCCCAAGCACATTGAGACTACATTGACAAGAGCAAAGTTTGAGGAGCTGTGCTCTGACCTTCTTGACAGGTAGTTAATTGTATTGCTTGATTTATTGTATGTGGTTGAGTTTTGATACTAGATTTTTAAATTCAATTTTCTAGGTTATTGTACGATATAAGATTTGTGGTTGTACACCGTGTAAGATGATTTTCCCCATTCTTATTGTCTGCAGGCTGAAAACACCTGTACAGAACTCATTAAAAGACGCAAAGCTCTCCTACAGTGATTTGGATGAAGTGATCCTTGTAGGTGGATCGACACGTATTCCAGCTGTTCAAGAGGTTGTCAAGAGTCTGACTGGAAAAGATCCTAATGTAACTGTTAATCCCGATGAAGTCGTTGCTCTAGGAGCTGCAGTGCAGGTTTTTCTCTTGTTCCATTTATCCATTGCCTAAGTCTATGAATTACTGCTACCCCCTCTTTTTCCATATTTTGTTCTTATCTTTTTTCAAATTGTAAAGACCATCCTTCTTTCATGTTTATATTCACAAAGTACGGAGTACTAAGTCAAGTAAACCAGTAGTTTTCGAAGCAAAAATGTAACAAAGGGATGCAATAGTCTTCCACATGACTTACATTTATTGTTTCTGAGCCACTTCTCAACGTTCTGGTTGCATTATTCATGAACTGGGTGTGCAGGCTCTTACTTTTCTAATTATAATTGTGTTTGTTTTGTAATTATAAATTTATCTCACATGTTATAGGCCGGAGTTTTATCTGGAGATGTAAGTGACATTGTGCTTTTGGACGTCTCTCCATTATCATTGGGTCTTGAAACACTTGGTGGAGTGATGACAAAGATCATCCCAAGGAACACAACTCTACCCACTTCCAAATCAGAGGTTTTCTCAACAGCTGCAGATGGACAGACAAGTGTCGAGATTAATGTTCTACAAGGTGAGAGAGAGTTTGTGAGGGATAATAAATCTCTTGGTAGCTTCCGCTTGGATGGTATTCCACCGGCTCCTCGAGGTGTTCCCCAGATCGAAGTCAAATTTGACATTGATGCCAATGGTATTCTATCTGTCGCTGCCATTGACAAGGGAACAGGAAAGAAACAAGACATCACAATTACTGGAGCTAGTACCTTACCCGGCGATGAGGTATGATTGTTTAAGTGCATCTTGTATACCCTTGTGTCCTGATTGAGTCTCCCTCTCAGGCCTCCCCTTTTGTCCTTTTCACCCAAATTGTAGTGACCTATGTTATACGAGTATTTAGCATTTAAATTAGCCACAGTTTTGCATCTACCTCTCTCCTGGACTTGGTGGTTAAGTCTGTATTGCATTCCATTAACGGGGCTGTTTGTTTGAATTCTCCTACATCAACCCTGTGCTTTGCATTTTCTTGAAACACTATTGCTTGCTTAAATTGACTTTTTTATTCTTCTATATGAAAGGTAAAGATGATAGGAGTCTGGTCCAAATAATTTAGATAGCATTTGAGTACAGTTTATACCTATAATTTTTAATTTTCCGTATACCCTAGTTCATTTTCTTTTGTTGGGTCACTTCTCTTTTCCCATCTATGATAACAAATACGAGTATATGAAGTGTTGCTATGTTATTATTGTTTAGGTGCAAAGGATGGTTAGTGAAGCCGAAAGGTTTGCGAAGGAGGACAAGGAAAAGAGAGATGCCATTGACACAAAGAACCAAGCCGACTCTGTAGTCTACCAGACAGAGAAGCAATTGAAGGAACTCGGAGACAAAGTTCCCGCCCCTGTCAAGGAGAAGGTAGAAGCGAAACTCGGAGAGCTCAAGGATGCCATCTCCGGGGGCGATACTCAAGCCATCAAGGACTCAATGGCTGCTCTAAACCAGGAAGTTATGCAACTGGGTCAATCCTTATACAACCAGCCTGGTGCAGCCGGTGCTCCCGGCGGCCCCACACCTGGTGCCGAGTCAGGACCCTCGGAATCAACCGGCAAAGGACCTGAAGGTGACGTCATCGATGCTGACTTCACAGACAGCAAGTGAGCTTCAGAATTTACCCAACTACATTAATTTTTTCACTGGTTGTGTATAAGAAGTTTTGAATGGCAGAAAATTTGAGTTTGGTTGGTTGGTGGTCAATTGTTTGTGCTGAGGAGAGAAATTTGTTAGGTAAAAGGTGTAGGAAAAAGAAGCTCATGGTTTCGAATTTTGTCATCAGCTTCATTTGCATACTTTGGAGTCTGGACATTATTATAGTGCCTTTGAACTGTCCATGTAATCCACAGTTCCACATGAAGGGAAATGAATAACAGTTCTGAAGCATTTATTTACTTGCCTTTTTTGTAACTGCTCAGCTTCATCATGCTAGTCAGTTTTCTGATGAGTATATTGTTATTAGAGTACATCTTATCGAGATCGTGTTGAGATAATCAATTTAAATGAAGTCTTTATGTACCACGGGTGTTATGAAAATTGAAGGGGTATCACGTAGAACTCGAAAGAAACTTAGGAGTATCATATAAAAAATCCCTAAAATTAATTAATGACTACTACAATTGTATAGCATAACATATAAATAGCATTTGGTGGACAGTCGACTAAATGCAGTAAATTAACAAAGGAGGAGAAAGCATGGAAGACAGTGAAGAGTGAATTAAGAGAAGGAAAGGTGATGGGAAGCAGGGCAGCGAAATCCTTGTGTGGGACAAGAAAGGAGAGGAGCTGGTTGTGGTTGTGCTATGCCAATGCATGTCGGATACTTTTGTCCTGGCATCACCACTGATATCTCTAAAGCTCTTCTTCTCTTTCTTTCCTGCATCCCACAACCATGCATTTATATTGTACATCTAATTAAACAAACAAACAAACAAACAAATTAATTCTTTTGTCTCTTCATATCAATTTAATTTGTTCATATAATTCCAACATACAGAGTACAATATACTACGTCTATATTGATGTAATTGGATAGCCAAAGTAATGATTTTGGAGACGGTGTTATGTAAACGATGTAAAATGATTTTTGTTTCACAACAAACAAAGTAAAGAGCAAATTTTAAAGGGATCTAAAACAAATATTATTTACGAGTATAAAGGTCCTTTATCTATCTATCTATCTACGAGTATTATCTAAGTGTTTGGATATATGTAAGTTTCGAATGTACAAAATTGTCAAGTCGAATAGGAAGGAACCGGAAACTCTATGGAAAATGTAGGAACTTAAACTTAAATAGGTGTCCCAAGTCCTAAGTCCTAAGAAGGTGTGCATTATTGGGTGTACAAGCTAAGTGATTAATAAATAATCTGTCGTATGTTACTAATATTAGCCAATCTCCAGGACGACATAGAAACATAGGGACTCTGCTAAATTCTAGCCACTCATATCCTTTACTTTTCTAAAATATTACACTACAATTCAAATGATACCATACCCGCTTTTTTATTCATCCGGTATAATTCATCTGGTTTAGTTAGGATTCGAATTAGATGTAAAGCCCTAGCTCGTGAGTATAAATTATTTAACCATGGTTATAAAAATGTAGTTCAGTGTTTATCGTCTTTTGAAAGACACGTTTACGATAACAGATATATGGGACACTATGTTATTATAGTGAGCTTACCATATCATCATCATCATCATCATCATCATCATCATCATCATCATCATCATGGGTCCTTGATTTGTGTGCAGCAGCAGTAGTAGTAGTCCTCCTGCTAGTGTTGTTCCCATCTTGAGATGAGGATGCTGAAAGACCAGTTGCAGGCCTAAAGAGATGCTCTAGAATTGCCATGATCAGAAACATGGATATCAATAATGCCGTAGCTACAAACCCAAATGATATTGCATTCATCGACGTCGCTCCAAAATTCTTCCAGTGTCCTCCTCCTCCTCCTGCTTCCCTGCTCTGATCTTCTCCTACTTGCGGCGGTCTTGGTTCTGACGACGGATAATCCGAGCTTGTGTAGAAGGTCCATGGCCTCGGCGGTCTTCCTACCCCAAAATCATTCATGCTCGATCTCCTTATTCTCTAAAATTAATCAACCAAGTATGTATGTATAGGAATGAGTTGAGCTTTTTCGAAATATACTTATATAGCTGTGACGTGAGGCTGAGGTTACTGTTCTAAATTCGATTATTATATATGCCTTTTTGGAAAATAAAACAGATGAAAACAGCCAAGATCCTTTGTTATAATAGTAGACCCGCGGCCATGATCAATGTTTTACTACTCTCTTGATTATGCATGAATTTAGAGACGATCTCACGGTAATATTTTACGTTTGGAAACCGGATATAATGTTTATATAGTGTGTGCACATGCACATACATGCATACTCACTCAAACAACAAACACATCATGCAATGCAATAATAATGTTTTGATGCAAAATTCCCAAACAATGTAGTAAATAATGCATGCAAAAGAGGGAAATGAGGAGGGAAACCTGGAGGAATAATTAATATTGAAGGCAAAATGGGATGATTTTCTGTTTCTAGGAATCAGTGTGATTGAAATTGAAGAAGAAACAATGACTTTGACTTGTTCTTTCTTCTCTACATTAATATTGTTTGGAATGTTGTACTAATTATTTGATTAAATGTTAAAGAAGTGAATCTAGCAATCAATTAATATATGGAGTAGAAAACAATGACGGCATTATGAATCTTATTTTAATTAACGTGTGTTACCAGTAAACACAACTTAGAAAAATCTACGAAGTACATAATAAAGTTGAAAATAGAGTGATATACTGATATAATAGAGTACTCTTTCTGTTTCAAGCATTTATTATTTTTTGATTAAAATAATCATCATAAATAATATAAAAGGATAACAAATCATCAAGACGAGGATTTGTAAATAATTGTAAGGGTTATGAATTGTGATAACTTTATGGGTTATCATTCAATCATAGACCTATGATATATGCTTAGCTTCATCATCAATTATACCCTATTATTATTATTAGTAATTACCATCAACAAAAAGGAAGAAAAATAGGAGGAAATTAAAGGAGAGGTGGTAAGAGAAAAAGTGTAGGGCAATATAATTATAATTATATTGATAAAAGAAATAAAGGAATAAGCTCCTTTGTCTCTTCCAAAGATAAGATCACACAACTCATTATGATTCATACGTACCCTCCAAATACTACGACTACTCCTTTTCAAATCAAATCAATGTTTTTTTCTACATCTTTATCAAGTATCATCAAATGAAACAAGAAATATTTATCTTACAAAGTCTTAAATAATATATATGTATGTTAGTGTGTAATTTGGATAGAGCTGATCATTTGCAGGTTTTATTATTGACAATCTCGTCACATAATTAAGTGTTATGCATGCAAAGCCATCATGCTATGCTTTTCGTTAATTTATTATGGCTCGTACTATTATATTCATACCAAAACAGAATACCTGAGATCGACTTTTTCCTCAATTATTTGGTGACAATATCGGAATACATACTCAACAAATATCAAACAACTTAATTATGAAACTCGTGAAAAATGATACTTTTTCTATATATGTTCAAAACCCGTAAACATTTTACGACTCCATTAATTTAAATACAAAGAAATAAAGAAAGTTTGTGGAGTAGTCATTATTTGAGGAAATTATTGGATAAAAAGCCATGCAAGTATGAGAAGTAGAAGTAGAAGTAGAAGTAGAAGTAGAAGTAGAATAGAGGGTGATTAGATTAGTGAGAGTGAGATCGAAACATGGAAGAGATAGATGTTAATTAGCAAAGAAATAAAGAATGAGTATTGAGTAGAACTCTTTTGTCCCTTATATATTTACAGCTCACACTCCACAATGTTCTTAAACTCAATTTCACGAATTATTTTCACATCTATCTCCAAATCTAACTTCATTTGTCATTCTCATTTTATTTTATTTTAAAGTCTCAATGTGAGGGAATATTAGTCAATAAGGACAATTAACCTACCTTTTCTACCGGATTTAGTAAATAATACTCCGTATAAAAATAGTTTAGTGATATAATGACAACTCCGTATAATGTTTTGGAAAAAAATATCTCAAAATATCATGTGACGAAATGCCTTATTTTTCAACGAATTTTTGATGCAACACTTTAATAATAAAAAAAATAATGAAGAATGACACGTATATCACATCTCTTGGTAATTTATGTGAAATGTATATTAAATTTTCCTTCCGTTCAGTAATTATCATTGCAAAGAAAAAAGTTTTAATTTTAGAAATAAAAGCATAAAATAGTTAAGGAGTGAAAGAAAGAAAGAAAAAGGGTCTCACATGGCAAAAGTATAGATGACACTTAGTATCGACTAGTACGAGTACTATATTGCGAAAGGGAATGTGTGGATTGTAAGATATGCTTGTAACATGCATGGAGAGAATGTTGCGTGGGCTGGGACAATTATTATTCAACTAGTCTTGCATAAAATATTCAACAATTTTTATTTTTATTTTAATCGAACAAGTTACATCATGAAGCGACCAATGACACAATGTGTATAAAAATCGGGAGATGATAAAATGTTATCCTGTTCGACCTCCCAAACGGCCGAAATTGAAGTGTATTATACACATTTTTCCGAGATCTGGGATCCGAAATAAAAATGGCCAAAAATTTAACGGATTATTGTCCAGGTCATATAATATGCCCCCAAAAATTTTAGCAGCAAAGAGAGCATTCGAGGGTGCCGTTACGCAATAACCCGTTCGACCCCTCAAACAGTTGAAACTTGAAATTGAAGTTTATTATACACGTTTTTCTGAGATTCAGGATCCGAAATAAAAATGGTCGAAAATTTTACGGGGTGTTCCTCGTGTCATATAATATAGCCATACAAAATTTAGCAGCAACAGAGAACATTGAAGGCGCCGCGACGCAATAAATTGTTTGACCTTCAAAAGAACTGAATTTGAAGTGTATTATACACGTTTTTCTGAGATTTAGTGTTCTAAATAAAAATGGTTGAAAATTTTACGGAGTATTACTCGGGTCATATAATATCCCGAGACAAATTTTTAGCAGCAACGGAGAACATTCGATGGAGCAGCTACGCAATAAATCATCGTCGGTCGACAATCTTTTAGTCGTGCGATAACCAGGTATATTTGTTTTTTTGGGTTAGAAATCGAATGAGTAACATCGTGAAGAGACATATAACACATGGTATAAAAATCTCGAGAATATAAAACGCTGACTTGTTCTACCTCCCAAATGGCTGAAATTGAAGAGTATTATACACGTTTTTACTGAGATTCTAGGTCCGGAATAAAAATCGCCGAAAATCTTACAGGATGTCGCTAATGACATTTAATATGCGCACACAAAAGTTTAGCCGCAACAATCTAGGTTGTTGCTAGCAATAACCTGTTCGACCTCCCAGAAAAGGATGAAATTGAAGTGTTATTATACACGTTTTTTCGATATTTTGAGTCTGAAATATAAATGGTCGAAAATTTTACGGGATGTTCATCGTGTCATATAATATACCGAGACAAAATTTTAGCAGCAACAGAGAGCATTTGAGGGTGCTGCTACGCAATAAATCATCGTCGGTCGACAATCTTTAGTCGCGCGATAACTATGTATACTTTTTTGTTTGGGCTAGAAATCGAGCGAGTATCATCGTGAAGACACATATAACACATGATATAAAAATTGGGAGAAGATAAAATGCTGACCTGTTCGACCTCCCAAACGGCTGAAATTGAAGTGTATACACGTTTTTTCTGAGATTCAGGGTCCGAAATAAAAATGGCCAAAAATCTTACGGGGTGTTCCTCATGCCATATAATATGCTCACACAAAATATTAGCAGCAACAGAAAATATTTGGGGATGTTGGTATTCAATAACCTATTCGACCTCCCAAACGGCTGAAATTCAAGTGTATTATACACGTTTTTCGAAGATTTGGAGTCCGAAATAAAAATGCTCGAAAATTTTACGGAATATTTATTGGGTCATATAATATGTCCAGAGAAAATTTTAGCAACAACAGAGAACATTTGAGGGTCGAGCTACGCACGTAATAAATCATCGTCGGTCGACAATCTTTTAGTCGCGTGATAACTACGTATATTTTTTTTTGGGTTAGAAATCGAACGAGTAACATCGTGAAGAGACATATAACACATGATACAACAATCGGGAGAAGATAAAATGCCGACTTGTTCGAACTCCCAAACGGCTGAAATTGAAGTGTATTATTATACACGTTTTTCTGAGATTTGGGATTCGAAATAAAAATAGCCAAAAATCTTACGGGATATTCTTCATGTTGTGGACATGACATAGGTCCACCCCGACGCGGCCATGCGCGGGTTTGGGGCGGCGAATGAATCTTATGTGAGATGGGTCTCAAATTGAAATTTAAATCAAAGTAGGAGTCGCCACCGAACTTTGTGGGAGTTCGGGCCCATTCGAACCCACTCTATGTCGTAGTGAGCCGTGCACAAAGTACAGCTCATTCCGATTTCAGAGTTTATTGGGTTCGTCCCTTAGCATTGCGATACCGATACCGACATTATCGGTAATCGAGTATTGAATGACTCTCGTATGCCCAATGGATTCGGACATCCGAAAACCATGGTTCTGAGTAAGGGGTGAGGGTACGTGTTGGGAAGTTCATAAAGAACACCCAACCCCGCCCGCACTTAGCGGCCTTTACTAAGATATCGTTCGTTTTTGGTGTACACGTGTTAGTTCAACGGTTGAATGATATGCAAAAAGTGTTTTGACTAAACTTGTGAATAATTGAATGGGTTGCTAAGTCGGTTTAATGCATCTAAAAATTAACGTCGAAGTTGTTTTAGCATGCGAGGTTCGTTTTAGTATAATAAAACAACGAAAAGATTGCTAAAAACATGAACAAACGGGTTAGTAACGATTTGTAACTTGAACGAGAGATGTGAATGCAATGATATGAATGGTTTTTGTAAAGTTTATGTCACGTGATGGATTAAGCTTGTGTTGACCGAGGTCAAGAAGATATTTATCGAAACCTGAAATATGCCGAAAATCCCGTCGTTTTATTGAAGCAAAGATGTTTGAAGAAATAAGACGGAATTGTTTTTTATGCTACGGTTTTTCAGGGACCTACGCGACCCGTGCGAGGAGGGCGCGACTCGCGTGGCCATGCGACTCGCACAGGACGCGTGCGACTCGCATGGCGGACTGCTCTCGAGATTTTTTAGAAAATCGACTCTTTTGTTAAATCACATACAAATATGGCATAATTTATACTCGACTTAAATATTGATACTCGTAATATTCGATGCTTGATTATAGAATCAATATCGGATATTTAGAGTGGAGTAAAAAAAACTTTTTTAGAAAATCGCTTTGAATATTGTTAAGACGAAATAATTCCTCTACGTTGTAATATCGTAATTACTCGGCTTCAACGGTATTATGCTTAACATGATTTGATGATTGATTCCTTTAGATCCGATATTCGACTATAGAGTCGATATCGAATCTTTAGGGACGACTCTTTATTGAAAATAGTACGATAATATCGATATTAGGAACGAGAAAATAAAAAAGAAAAGACGTGACGACGACCCGTATAAAAAGACAGACGGACGAGAGAAAGAGAAGAAAAGGGAGAAGTCGGGATTTGTAACACCCTCAACCTACATGTTTGATTATCTCGAAAACGGACTCGTAGTAGCGGCCTAGGCGCGGGAGCGTTAAGATATATATAAGTGAGTTATGGTGTGTATGGTTAGGGATTTGGCGAGTTTTGCTCTCGGGTTTGTATACGGTTTGCCTAAAATTGCCTAGAATTTTGGGTTGTGAATGGTCGAGAATCCTAAAGGATTTCTAGAGGAAAGATTGGAATATAATATGCCTAGTATTGCTGGAATTACGGGTTGTAATTTGTGTGTCGGGATTGGAATTGTTGTGTTGATGTTGTAATTGATGTCGGGAATTGTGTGTATTGTGTGTGCAAGGATGGGGTATTTATAGGATGAAATACTGACTTGGGATAGGAGATTGATATCTTGCAAAGGAAGAAAACAACCGGTTGAGATGAAGTGGGATTCCGTCTGTGGATAGGAAAAGGTTACTTGCATGGGAAGAAACACCCGGTTTAGATGGAGTAGGATTCCGACTTTGGATAGGAAATGATTCCTACTTTGTAGCTGATATTTGTGTATAATTTGACTTCGAGTCAGATTTTTGAGGTGGCGTGACAGATTTTTATGTCTCGGAAACGTCTTTGACCGGGGTTTGACCCGGTTGCTAAAAGACGGTTTTGCCCTTGGTGTCGGTTTTGACCCAAATTAGTCTTATTTGACTGGAAACGACCCACTGGGCCTGGATTTGAGGTCTGTTTTGTGAGATTTTTACTCCGCTAAAAGCTCGTGCCAACTACTATTGATTCCGAGTCCGAAAATCGAGTGTATTAAGTCATGTTTGCATCCGATCATCATCGAGTGTTTTTTGGAAACTACTATAGACACCTAACGGTCAAAATGTGGGTGTATACACATGTCATATAATATGCCAACACAAAATTTTAGCACAGAGAACATTTGAGGTTGCTACTATGCAATAACCTGTTCTACCTCCCAAAAAAGGCTGAAATTGAAGTGTTATTATACACATTTTTTCGATATTTTGAGTCTGAAAAAAAAAGATCGAAACATTTACGGAGTATTACTCGGGTCATATAATATCCCAAGATAAAATTTTAGCAGTAACAAAGAACATTCAATGAAGCAGCTATACGCAATAAATCATCGTTGGTCGACAATCTTTTAGTCGCACGATAACTATGTTTTGTTTGGGCTAAAAATCGAACGAGTAACATCGTGAAGAGACATATAACACATGGTATAAAAATTGGGAGAAGATAAAACACTGATCTGTTCGACCTCCCAAACGGCTGAAATTGAAGTGTATTTATTTATACACGTTTTCTGAGATTCGTGTCCGAAATAAAAATGGTCAAAAATCATACGGGGTTTTCCCCGTGTCATATAATATGCTCACACAATATATTAGCAGCAACAGAGAACATTTGGGGATGTTGCTATTCAATAACCTGTTCGACCTCCCAAACATCTGAAATTCAAGTGTATTATACACGTTTTTTTTTAGATTTGGAGTCCGAAATAAAATTGGTCGCAAATTTTACGGAATATTACTCGGGTCAAATAATATGCCCAGGCAAAATTTTAGCAGCAACAGAGAACATTTGAGAGTCCAGCTACGAACGCAATAAATCATCGTCGGTCGACAATAACTACGTATATTTTTTTGTTTGGGTTAGAAATCGAACGAGTAACACCGTGAAGAGACATATAACACATGGTATAAAAATTGGGAGAAGATAAAACGCTGACATGTTCGACCTCCCAAACACTGAAATGAAGTATTATACACGTTTTTCTGAGATTTATAGTCCAAAATAAAATTGGTCGAAAATTTTACGGAGTTATACTCGGGTCATATAACATGCCCAGACAAAATTTTAGCAACAGCAGAGAACATTCGAGGGTGCTGCTGCGCAATAAATCATCGTCGGTCGACAATCTGTTAGTCGCGCGATAACTACATATATTTTTTTTGTTTGGGTTAGAAAGCAAACAAGTAACATCGTGAAGAGACATATAACACATGGTATAAAAATCGGGAGAAGATAAAGTTGACTTGATCGACCTCCCAAACGAATGAAATTGAAGTGTTTTATACACGATTTTCTGAGATTCAGGGTCCGAAATAAAATGACCAAAAACCTTATAGGGCGTTTCTCGTGTCATATAATATGTCCATACAAAATTTTAGCAGCAGCAGAGAACATTTGAGGTTGCTGCTATGCAATAACCTGTTTGAACTTCCAATAACGACTGAAATTGAAGTGTATTATACACGTGTTTCTGGGATTTGGAGTTCGAAATAAAAATGATCGAAAATTTTACAGAGTAATACTCGGGTTATATATTTGTCCATACAAAATTTTAGCACCAACAGAGGACATTCGAGCGTGCTGATACGCAATAAACTATCGTCGGTCGACAATCTTTTAGTCGCGCGATAATTACATATATATATTTTGGTTTGTGTTAGAAATCGAACGAGTAACATCGTGAAGAGACATATAACACATGGTATAAAAATCGGGAGAAGATAAAACGTTGACCTGTTCGACCACCTCCCAAACGGCTGAAATTTATGTGTATTATACACGTTTTTCTGAGATTTGGAGTCGAAAATAAAAATGAACAAAAATCTTATGGGGGTGTTCCTCGTATCATATAATATGCTCACACAAAATTTTAGCAACAATTGAGAACATTTGAGGTTGCTGTTATGCAATAACCTGTTCGACCTCCCAAAAAAAGCTGAAATTGAAGTGTTATTATACATGTTTCCGATATTTTGAGTCCAAAATAAAAATGGTCGAAAATTTTACGAAGTATTACTCGGGTCTTATAATATCTTGAGACAAAATTTTAGCAGCAACAAAGAACATTCAAGGGTGCTGCTAGGCAATAAATCATCGTGGGTCGACAATCTTTTAGTCGGGCGATAACTACGTATACCTTTTTGTTTGGGCTAGAAATCGAATGAGTAACTTTGTGAAGAGACATATAACATATGGTATAAAAATCGGGAGAATATAAAACCCTGACCTGTTCGACCTCCCAACGGCTGAAATTGAATGTATTACATACATTTTTCTGAGATTCGGGGTCCGAAATAAAAATGGCCAAAAATCCTACGGGATGTTCCTCGTGTCATATAATATGCCCACACAAATTTTAGAAGCAACAGAGAACATTTGAGGGGTCTTGCTATGCAATAACCTGTACGACTTCCAAAATGACTGAAATTGAAGTGTATTATCTGGGATTTGGAGTCCGGAATAAAAATGGTCGAAATTTTTACGGAGTATTACTCGGGTCATCTAATATGCTAAGACAAAATTTTAGCAGCATCAGAGAACATTTGAGGGCGCTGCTACGCACACAATATCATCGTCGGTCGACAAACTTTTAGTCGCGCGATAACTACTTATATTTTTTTGTTTGGGCTAGAAATCAAACGAGTAACATCGTGAAGAGACGTATAACACGTGGTATAAAATTCGGGAGAAGATAAAACGCTGACCTGTTCGACATCCCAAACGGCTGAAATTGAAGTGTATTATACACGTTTTTCTGAGTTTCATGGTTCAAAATAAAAATTGTCGATAATTTTACGGGGTGTTTCTCGGGTTATATCACTAATAGAAAAATATTGATTTGCGGCTCCAAAAAATCCTCTATGGAGGCGTTTTCATTGATGCCTCATTTTAGGGGCCGCAAATAAGTAATTTCAGTGCGGCGTTAAAAAATGCCTCAAATAAGACACTATTCGCGGCATCTGTTGAAAAAAACGCCTCAAATAGCTGATTATCAAAAATATTTTAGAAACCTATATGAGGCATTTGGTTATTTAATACGCCTCAAATAATCATTTCTTAAAATAAAAAAAAATTTGGTCAATGGAAAACTAATTATTTGAATACACATTTCAAAATATAAATTTACGATATGTCGATATTCAACTGAAAAGTAAAGTTGAGATAGAATCCTTCAAGGGTCGGTGTTTTACTAGAGAATTAATCAACAATGTTAAAACGTAATGAAACAATGAATAATGAAAATGTAGATGAAGCTACAACACAAGTGTCAATAGAACGAAACACGACAAGAGGGGCATGCGACATGCCCACGAACTCCAATGAAAAATATGTGTAGACAACAAAAGAAATCAGATACTCCGTAATAAAGTAGGAAAAGGGTGAGACATTGTAGTTACTACTCCGTACTATTTAGTGAGCTGAAATACAGACCTGGCCTCTATGCTGAGATCATGGAGAGCTTGGATGCAACATTGAGAGAGAAAGACACCAAGTTCTTGCGTTCACCGTTGGTGTCACTTATGTATGTGCAACCTCTGCATAATGCGGGTACATTTGTAACAGATCTGATATGGTAAATGCCTGTAAGAAAGGCTAACGAACCTGTTTTAACACGATGTTGAAAACGAATGACTATATCAGATTGTCATTAATGACTATATATATATATCATATTGTCATCACTATATTCACCATAAACAACCATTATTTTGATACAATCAAGCCTAACAAATCATTAGTAATAAAAAGCTTGAATTAAAGGCAAAAGAAGAAGAAATTCAACCAAGCAAACAAAACCCTAATTTATTCGCTACCGTCTGACTTAATTAGACCTAATACTCACATACTACTACTCCTTTCGTCGTGTCTCATACTGTTTCGTCCTTAATTTTATCGTCTTTTGAAATATCGGGTTATAAATCGTATACGTTAAAAATATTATACATATTAAATTGTCGCACATTGGACCCGTGACGGACCCGGACCCGGACCCTACCCGTACCCATCGGGTCCGGGTAAGGGTCTCACATTTTTGGACGCTTAAAGGTCCGGGTCCAACTTTTTAGGGATAGGTCCGGGTCCTTTCAGACCTGACCCATACCCACCCCGTTGTCATCCCTAGCGAGCACGTATAATGCAGCCGCAGGTTCTGGATACAATCAAGTATTGGCTACTTGATATGTAATCACATGTCATTTCCTATTTCCTATGCACGATGCCCTTTTGTTCTATATGTACTACTTGACCCGTCACACATTTGTGACAGATATGACCGTCGTAAACAAGAATTTGTGTATACTATATCCTCCGTTCCATTTATTCACGTTTTCTTTTCTTCATATCTGATCTTTAGTTATACCAATTATATTTCTAAAAATTACTCTGTATATAAAAATTTGATATTTATAACACACTCGATTAGATAAATTAAACAAGATCACGCACGTATGAATAGTTTCAAAAAAATGCAAAATGTAAATAATCAAATGGAACGAATAAAGTAAGATCATCCTACTCCCTCTCACCCAAACAATTTAATGAATAATCCAATCAATTCTTTATATTTCTTTTCTGAAACTTTACACTATAATCCCCATATCTTTAAGTTTAATGAGTTCATAAAATAATTTGATTTATCAATAATAGTCTTAGTTTTACCACATTAAAAGTGGTGAAATATCCTAGATAAAGAATTCAATAAATGAGATGAAGTAGAAAAGAGCTGCTCATATTTAAATGAGTCTCAATTTTTTTTCTCCCAACTTTATATTTTAGTTGGGCCTAACTTTTATTCTACTCGTAACAAACAATAAGCATTCAAGACATTTATGTTAGTTGGGCCTAACGTTTATTTTAACAACAAGTTAACCAAATTATTGCGCCAGACAATTATACTCCTATCATATGATTTACTCACTCTAAATATAAATATAATCAAATTGTTTGATGAGACGGAGTATAAGACTAGTCCATCTAACTAATCTTATTTGGGAACTTGAATTTGAATTTGAATTCCGGATTTGAAATATTTTGAGTATTTGGAAACCTTGGGATTTGTATTTGAAATTTTAACCAAATCCAACCTAGTTCAAATTTGGTTTTTTCTAATTTCTAGTAGCCATTTCAATTCCGTCACTTGTCGTTTCTTTGTTTTTTCGTATAATTTTGTCGTAGTGTTTATTTTTCTTCTTCTTTTTTTTCCGTATTTGAACATTTACATTTTTCTAATGAAAAATTTTTAAAAATAAAAATTGGTGAACTTGACCCGACTTCACCCGCTCGAAATCCAAATCCAAATCCAAGTATCCCCAAACACCATTTTGGATTTGGATTTAGATTTGAATTCTAGAAATTCAAAGACAAGAATTGAATTCTTGATATTCAAATCAATTCCGAGTACCCAAACGTAACCCTAAGATATTCTTCTATTCCCATGAGAATTGATTTGAATTCTATTTTACCTTTCGTCTTTTAATGATCTATCTATTATAGTCATTTTGACCTTCCAATCAGATAGAACATAGAAAGAAGAGGAAATATTTAATTTATGCTCAATAGATACAGACAGGACTAAGGAGTAAGTGATTAGTAATTTAATTATGGGATTTTCTACGTGGTACCCCTATATTTTTCACTTTTCTACATGATACCCTACTTTTTCTGTGTATATACATGGTACCCTTGAAGTTTACTATTAATTTAACTAGCGTCCCGAAAGTATTTTTCCATCAAGTTTTGTCGTTAGATTATGTTTTTAGTTTAGGATTAAGACTTCAATATCATTTAACTTAGATAATTAACAAGTAATTGAACTTAATTTAAGTGTTATCATTTGATTTGGCAATATAACGTCAAAAATATAATTCGTCTAGATTCAGAGTATAACTGCAAACACGTACAAAATTGTTAGTTTAAGTTCAATTATCGGTTAATTAGGTATGTTAAATGAGGTTTAACTTTTAATCTTTAACATAAAAAGGTAATTTGTTGCCAAAACTTAACGGGAAAAAAAGTTTAGGGATTCCAATAAAGATAATAATAAAGTTTAGGGGTACCAAAGAAACTTTTAGTAAAGTACAAGGGTACCATATATACATGTAAAAATTGTAGGGGTACAAGGTAGAAAAGTAAAAAGTTCAGGGGTACCACGTAGAAAATTCCTTTAATTATTATAGTATTTCCTTTAGATGCAAAGTAATTTACTTAATGGAGTAATAACGGGTCAAATATTACTCGTTTAGAGAGAAAAGACAAAAGCAAAGCACATGGGGTGTTTGTCCTTACCTAGCTAAATGATTGTTACTTGACCCGTTATAAGAATACGACGGATAGCTCCGTCACAAGGGAGACTAATGGTAATGTCTTATACTACTCCGTACTAGTATGTTTTAAGGAAATAAATTAAGGAGAGTTGGTTGCATTGTTTAACTAAGTATAATTAGTTACGCGGCGGCGTGGTTTGAGTACATCAAACTACGTAAGGAAGTACGTCATCATCATCATATACATATAGTATGTTTGATTCTTTTATTCTTCTGCTTCAATTCGCGTGGGTGATACCATCAGTCGGTTTCATATATCACACGCCTACATACACTCTAACACTCCTACCTTGTTGCTTTATTTGCTCCATGCTCCATCTTCCATCCTCCATCCGTACTTGTTTCGTACGTCCACACTTTGATTATTAGACACTAAAATAATTGAAAACCTACCTATCAAATATTCATATCTTATTGATGAACCATACAATCGTAACAATAATGTGACGGATAAATCTGTTGGAAGGAAAATTAATTGTTTATTATAAAACTACTCTGTATTGACATGGAATGTTGTTTCGTTGGCCGTTGTACAAACGGGAAGAATAATCCCAAACATATACTATAAGTACTTTGTATGATGTAACGTGTTGTTAGAGTTAAACATGCATGTTACTGCCATAATATTTTTTTGTAAGGCAGTATTTGATATTTTGATTGTGTGACTAAGTAGTCAAAGATTCAAGGTAGATGCATGTATTGCTTATACGAGTAACTGATTGTGATTTGGGTCATAAAATCTAACCAACTATTTCTTTTATCCCACAAAAAACACATTTAATCGCATTATAATAAATCGAAGGAGGATCAAATTTCAAGTACCTCAGACTAAAATAAAATTAACTAAAAATACGCAAGCAACTTATAGAGAGTAAGTTAAAAAAAAAGCCTTGAGCCATTGAGGCAATTGAGTTAAAGTAGAATATGATAAACCCAAGAGGCCAACACCAATGGCACTAATAGTAATTAGTATATAGGCCCACGACATTAAATATCAGGAGTTGAGGATGGTGTCAGTCTCTTTCTATTGCGTTAGCCAACCCAAAACAATACTCCCTACTCCTCATGTGGGATTCTTTCCTCGTACTCCTTACTTGGTACTCTCTGCTCCGGTGCTCTTTTTCATCAATTCAATTCTTTGTGAGAAGAAAATGTAGATCTATATAAAAAATTGAATGGATGGGAGTGAGTATTTGGTTCTCTAGTCCCATACTTTTTCTCATTCATTTAATTTTTTTACGTGGATTCCTTTTATTGTGAGGAGAATGCAAAGAAATGAATGAATTAGAGAGAGTACTTTTTACGGACTATGGTCCTATTTATTTGGACTGCGTTAGGTTAAACTGAACTGAACTTAGGTGTTGAAGTACTAAGACAAAATGAATCCCATGAAGCTGAATTGAATTGGGGTGAACTGGAAAAAAAAGTTGAAAAGACCGGAGTCGATATGTTACTATGTATATAAGACGATCATATCATAATATTAGCCTAATTTTTATTTTTATATATTCATAACTCATGTATATCAAAACAATGGTGATGAAATCAGGGTAATAAAACATGCATCCAAAAATTTTGTCGAGCCCTTATTATATGAAAGTGATTACTCCATACATTTGATAAGATTTCATAAAGCAAATCAAATTTCAAAACTCCATGTGTTTTTATGATTCGTCTTGTAGACAAAGGGATAGTTACGTAATATGGAGTAGCATTAGCGTTATTCTAAATCCCAAAAAACATAAAGTCATTGAATTTTGTTAAATGAGAAATACCTACGTAATAAACATGAAGACATAAGGTCTAAGAAAAAAATAAAACTACACGAACACAATTTGCTACCCAAATACGGAGTATTTCGTTTCTAGTTTCGTCCCCACTCGTAGAAACTTCTGTATATATGTTTTTTTCTTCTTTATTATTCTGTCGTCCTAGTTATGTCACTAATTACCTTAAATAATTCATAATAAAATTGACACAATCTGTTATTAAATGGTAAAGATGAACAAACCGGGTCCTTTGATGGATTATATTTAAAATAGTAAAGGCAAATTCGAATTAAGTGGAGTTTACTTAGTCCACTACGAGTACATCCAAAATGTATGTAGATGTAGGAGTATAAAGCTAATTGTATCTGTTTCAAAGAGTATATACTAGTTGACCCTAATTATTCTAATTAACAAAACAAATGATGGGAGGAATTTAATAAAATTAATTTCGTGCAAGATTGTGCAATGTCTCACTATCTTTGCAACTTGTGGCAAGGTTAATGGTTCAAAGTCAGAATTAACGTGCTAAGCTTCACAACAAACAATAATCAACTCTCCATCACATACATTATGTATCTAATACTGTTTACTGTTAAAGACAAATATATATTCATCATAAATGTATAATCGGACCGGGTTTTCTAACGTGTGTCTTTTTCTAACGTGTGTCCATTAGACACACGTTAATAAGTTAATTAAAGCAAGAATCACATTGGTATTGTCTAAATACGGTAGATATGAGTTAATACTTCAATTTATCATGATAATATCCATGTGATTCTTGATTAGTTTATCAACGTTAGAAAAATCAATGTATAATATGTCAAATATCATTTCATATGATCAGATGAAAGTCATATGCTCGAATATCAACGAAATACCCTATTTATCGTACTTCGTACTTGATTATGCTTTAACAATTTGATATGGAGTATGTTACTCTGTATATTGTTAAGACGGATATATCCGTAATGAATATGGGAAAATAGTGTGCGTCAGTTTGTGAGTAGCAAATTGGAGGAAATCTACGTGGGCCGCAATATTGGATCCTTGTGAATTGTGAAAATCACAACTTGCGTAAAGCAAATGCTACACTTCTAGCCACTCTTAGCTTCATTCTACTCTACTAATCTACCACTCCCTACTTCTTACTTTTCTGTGTTGCAAAACGACATAATATGACAGAAACAAGAATACAAATCATCCAAGTGTATGTGATTAGAGGTACGAAACGGGTCCTTTTAATCGGGTATAACATACTTAAAGACAAATACAAATTTCTACTCCCTCCGTTTCAATGAATTGTTTGCCAATTTCATATTGGGGCGTCTCAATGAATTGTTTGTCTTTCTATTTTAGGAAGGCTTTTTATGTGTAATTTGACTCTTGACTCCACATGTCACCTTCTAATTGGATCTCTTGCCCTTAGTGCCAAAAGCAAAGGCAAACAATTCATTAGAACGGAGGGAGTACTTGATTGGATTGGATGAGATACAACTATATACCAGTCATACAACTTATAACTGATTGAGATTTTACTACGTATCTTATTGGCTACACAATTGTATTACTCCTTGTCAAATTGTATGGACAACATATATATTCACTCGAATGTTCTTCGAGTTTGAAGAGTGGTTAGTGCACACAGGTTCCCAGACTTCCGGCTCTGATACCATGTTAACGAATCATCTCAACCAAAATCTTAAGGTGATGTTGAGATCCGTTCATATTCTTTTAACACATACGTGAACAACAATTTGGTGATGGGGACCGCTAACAATCTAGGGTCCTATGTGGCCGCACGACTAGCACAAGGTCGAGCATCGCATGCGGATCATCAATAATCTTATGGGATCAATATTAAGTTAGGTTCATATCAGTCACGATGGTCACTGATCTGATATGAATTTGGTTTTATGGGTGCTCGGGTCTCAAACAATAGTCAAATCAACCCCATTTCAAATTGCTATATTTTCAGGTTCGATTGGATTGAGACAAGATCAAGTCGGACAAGAGGGTGAGTCGCATGCATGCACAATTGGATGAGCTGCGAAAGTAAAAGAGATTAAACAAGTATATGTAGGTGCAATTAGTGACAGCTAATAATATTAATGTAGGTTGGCGTAAGATACGTAGTTAACCAGGATCTAATTCTCTTTGCTAACTTTGAATTTATAAGATTCCGGAATCTAAGATACTACTTGTCGTTTTTTTCTCTACACAATCCTCTCTACACGTGTTTGGTAATTGCTACAAATCCTTGCTTGGCAATTAGTAAGCTTTTTTAGATACAAAAAAGCATTGAGAGAATACCAAAAATCGTAAATCTCTTATGAGACGGTCTCATTAAATTATTATTACTTCTATTACATATGATTTATCGTATTTTCAAGCGTAATTGGCATTTGATTGAGTGAGGAGACATAATAGAATATATATAGTAAAGATCAAGTGAGTCTTTTTTTTCTTTTTGAGTCCATAAGTCCTATTTAGAGCCATTGATTTAGATGAGATGGAGGGTGGTGATTGAGTCTAGTAATTAAGGTAATATATAACATATTTTGGAAAAAATATAATAAAATCCTCTCTCCTCCCTTAATTATCTCCAACCACCTAACTTACTTGATTATGTTTCATCACATTTAATTTTTTCATTCAAACTCACCCGCCTAACTAAAACTCTTCATCTTCATCATCCCAAACTCAATCTCTCGACTTCTAATTTCTTTCAAAACACACACCCGCTCATTCTTTCATCTTCAACTCAAGCAAGGCTACACACCCGTGTTACATTGACGTATTATAAGTGTTACTTTAATGAACAAATGATGTTACTCCAAGTAATTAATGGTGTTATTCTTTGTCTCATGGTTAAACAATGTTATTATCATTAATTACTCTGACGCATTATATATCGTTCTTTAAAGAACGACAATCGTTAATTTGGTAATGAATGGTTCCAATCTAAGTTATCATCAATTACTTTGGTAATCATTTGTTTAAACGCTGCTGTCCTCAGTTACTTTAATGCATTATGTCTGTTACTCTAACTGACGAAAGGTGTTACTCCAATAGAACAAAGATGTTACTCTAACCAAATGCACATGTATTAAATAAAATATAGAGTTAATTGCTACGTAGCACAACGCTACTTGTAAAAAATGTGTACAAAATCAGTTATTCTTGTAAACAAAAAAAGAAAAATATTTTTATCATGACCAAAAACACAAGTATTCTCAAAACACATGTTCCTCCTTATTTTCTTCAGTGTCTTCCTCAGTTTCCTCATTTTCGTCGTCGTCATCCACTTCATCCTCCTCATCCTCATCCACCTTTATCAGTGTTGTCTTGTGCATTCGCATCACTTCCAATATCACCTGCACAAAATTAAACAACGTGTTACTCCCATGCAGCCAATGTGTTACTTCAACTCTTACGTTGTGTTACTCTAACTGGTAAAGTACGTTACTCTAACATCATCATCAAAAATTGTTTCTCAACGTTCAGTGTGTTACTGTAATTGCAATTAAGTGTTACTGTAACGTTAATACATATGCGTTACGCCCATGCAGCCAATGTGTTACTTCAGCTCTTACATTGTGTTACTCTAACTGGTAAAGTACGTTACTCTAACATCATCATCAAAAACTGTTTCGTAACGTTCAGTGTGTTACTGTAATTGCAATGGAGTGTTACTGTAATGTAGAGTGTATGTTACTTCAACATCGTGACTGCGTTCATAGAAAACAAAACAATATTATCAGTGGACCTCATTGAAAACCCAAATAACAAACATAAAACTATGGAATCACTATGAATCTATGATGAATGAAAAAACAATATCAACATAAAAATTGATGTAAAAAGGGAAGCCAAATCGACATGAATATCAATTAACCATCAATATGAATCTATGATGAATGAGATGACAATGAAAACAATATTAACATGAAAATTGACATAAAAAACGAAGCCAAAGCGACGTGAAAGAAATTTAACTTTTGTTAGTCGATCGCCGAATTATAATTGAAGCAAAACGTGAAAGAAATATCAAAACTCACCATTGTTATACTTGATCAATTGCTTTTCAACAGTTGATGATGATGTCACGCTCATTGAATCCATAGTAACGGGATTTTGAACCCAGATTTGATTGAATGAATGACGGAACGTGATGATGGAAGTTTTTTTTTTTTTTTTTTAGGTTTTGATGAATTTTGCAAGGTGAATGACTGAATGATGAATGAACGTTATTGTTTCCTAAAATCATGGGAGCTATTTTAGGAACGTAATTTTTTTTTTTTTTAATGCAAATAATTGGAAGCATCTCGTCCATCCATTCTCATCTCATCCAATGGATGAGATGAGGACTTAGAGACTCATATAGAGTAAATGACTCATAAGAGTCTTACTCTCTCTCTCTATATATATATATATTAGTTGGATCTCAATCATCAACTTACTGTTTTGATTAAAATGATTCATCTATAATATCACAAATATTTGATAGTATCTCACATTGTTATTAGGACTAGGTCTAGGATTAGCAAAACTTGTTGCTATGATTTTGTATAAAAAAAAACACCATCTAATTTATAGGCATCGTAATAGTCAGAGAAAGTCTCAATGTGTTGGTGGGAATTATCTTTAATTTGGTGGACACCCCACTAAATTGATTACGCTCCACGAGTTGGGTACATTTTTTTTATTTAGAAATGTAAATCTTATCTTCAAAATACTATATCGAAGTGCACATTACGATCCTAATTTCAAAAGACCAAGGCCGGGAGAGTACATATATATGACTAGACTAATGTTGTAGACCGACTTGTACTATTGGCTACTCCGTAATACATAGTATTTGGCACGTTACGTTATGCCAACTTACTACGAAGTATGCAACTCTTTTCATCAATCATCACACTCGATCATGAGATCACGTAAACATTATTAAGCGATTGCATAAACTACTTTTGCAACCTTAGTATAGCTATATTGGGATATTTGAGCCATAAATATACCCTTCATGAAGGAAACACCTAATGATACGAGTAAAAGTAAATGCAACTTTAATTTGTAGGTGCTCAAAATGTCATAAATATTCTTTGTTGCCATTCTTGTGCATTACTACTTACTAGGGACCTGTAGGCCGTAGGTAGCCAGTGCCACTGTGTAGGACTACTGCTGATGCACGAGTATTCAATTCAATCTATAATTCAAAGACTCGACTTCACTTGGGGATCGTTTGGTTCAAACAATAGGAATGAAATAGATTGAATTCTAAAATTAGAAAGGTACGAAGTTGGAACCCAATCTTGGAATGAATTGTATGTAAATGTGCATGAGGAGGGTGGAGTTAGAATCATGGGTAAGAACTAAGGATTGAGATTCCAAGGGATTATGGTGGAATTAGAATCCCTTAAATTTCTAACTCCATTTCAAAAGTGAGGAACCAAACACTAGAATGGATGAAATTCATCCAAATATTCCATCCATTCCAAAAGTAACCAAACACCCCCTTCCTTAATCAGCGTGATGGTGTCAATTATGGGCTCCCAAATAGTTACTTAAGTCCAAAATAAACTAAAAAACAATTAATATAAACTATTACTCCACTAAATTAATTAATTAGTTGAAGTAGCAAATGGAAATTGCGTAAATTATGTACTTGAAGTCAGAATGTTACTAGTAGTATATTGCATCAATCTTGAACCTGTGGGGCCTTCATCCCCAAAAAAATGTCATACTTATCTCCGTATAATATTAGAGATGAAAGTTAACATGTGTCCTACAGTCCAACATGATTTACGCCCATCATAAGAAATGACTATGGGACGCTATGGTACTCCATTTGATGTGGTCAACCATGCTTGGGCTGAAGTTTTAAAAAGAAATTTGTGCCTAGGTCAAGCGCGATACAACTCATTTAAGCACAACTCGTTTAAATTGTAAAAAAAATGGGCCTATATAGTGGAGAAATGAATCCACACATGCATCAAAGCTTGACAAAACACGGCACAACATGTCATAGGCGGTAGGTTGTGCTTGGATCGCATTTCCATTTGATGGCAAAGAACAACGAGCCACAAAACCCACCTTCTTGTGCATGCATCGTACTTGTACCTTTTCATTCTTCTTTTGGCATGATGGAATGACATGAAGCATGACTCGACACGACCCATTTTCATTTCTATCTGGTAGATCAGACAAATCTATCTCTTTCAAGACTATATATATGAGGTATATAGATTCTCTCGGTGATGGTAGTATGAAGAAACAATAATGGTATTTTAGAGGGCATACAAAAGAGTTAAACGCTTCGTTATAATAATGATTTTTTTTTTAATTTTTTTTTTTTTACAAATTTGTATTCGATTCATGTTCATTTCATACTAGACTACCAGTAGTATACTAGTAGTCGTATATGACTAGCTAGTTAAACTCTATCCCTTTCTTTTTATGTGTGACATTTTCATGCACATAGACTCGCTCTTCAATTTTCACCCTTTGGATATGATTATGACTCACACCATGATGTAAACTTACCGGCTTTGCATATATTAATGAACTTAAGTGATATTGTTAATTAACTTAACTACTAGAAAATTGATGTCCCCAATTTTAAAAACTTCTCAAGATAAACCTATCTTATTCTTTTTTTTTGGGTTGATCGAAGACCGCACTTAGTCGCATTACAATATAAAGGAAGGAAGATTCGAACCTGAAATCTACTATCCCAGAGTACCTAGTCTTAACCACTAGGCTAAAACATCTTCGGTACCTTATTCTTATTTGTTATAAGTAAAATATCACTCACATGATACATAAAGATGAGTCATTCATTACACCCTTGACATCCATTTTTGTCTTATCTACTCATGTACGGAGCATAGGACAAGTATACATGAAATGTAAATGAGGACAATAATTTGTTTTCCCTAATCCAAAAAAGTGTGCAGTATTCGTACTACAGTAGCAGGAAGGGCCTGAACTTGAGATCTACTTATTTGTTTAGACTATCAACATCTTAACCAGTGAAATTATAATCTACGAAGAATTAATACAGATTAAATCGATACAAATTCTTGTTTGTGACGATTATATCCGTCATAAGCTTGTGACAAGTCAAATAGAAGAGATGAGACAAAAAGGATGATGTTTGGTGGATAACACATGGGTTGTCTTTTCCCACTTATATGATTATATTTGAACCATTATAAGCTTGTGACGGGTAGAGTATACTCATCACAAGGAAGAATTAAGTCTTGTTCTTTTGGATTGAAGTATGCTAATGAACTGAAGTAAGCTGAATAGAACTGAACTGAAGTACCGAGATTAAATAAACCTCTTGGGACCGAACTGAAATGAACTAGATTAAATTGAATTGAATTAAACTGAACTGAAGTAACTTAAAAAAAAAAAATCGAAAAGAACGGCGGACTTACTATTAAATTAATAGGGAGAAATAGGTAAAAAGGAGGAGGGAGGGAGGGAGGGAGAGATGACGTAAACAAATTTGGAAGATTAGCAAAGGAGTAGTCCGTCTGTCTAGATCTCTCAAAATAAAAAGCGGTGATTGTGGATCTACCCTCCCTCCACTTTCTTCCCACCATTTCATTTCATTCCATTCATACCCCCTTCTCTCTTACCACTTCTTACATCATATCATTTCTTCTCCTAAAACTGTTCCATTTTCTCACACACCACCCCTTATTATTCCCTGCTCTCTAACCAAAAACACGATATAACACTACAACGAATAACCCGTATCTCTCGAGAAAAGAAATTATATGTAGGCCTGAATTTGAGAAAAAATCCCCACGTATGTTATATGTATGTAATGTTTGTTGCAATAGCACATGCTATCATTCCTTTATCATTATCATTTTTACAAACTCCTCTTTTTGTTTATTTTCTCTACTTCTTCTTCTTCTATAAAAAGAAAGGGACTTTGGACCGCCGCCCATTTTTCCATTCATAGTAATCTTTTGTTTCCCTCCTTCGCATCACCCCTGGTTTTCTGTGCCAAATCTTTCAATTTTTGTCTTTTGAACCCCTAGTTTTGATCGTCTTTTCTGGGATTTGTTCCTTCCTCTGATTCAAGTCGGTTATGCAATCCAATCCACTAGTATTACGCATTAACTTGATTCTGAACTTGTTTTCTGAGGTCAGCTTCTCTCTTTAAAGCCCTTTCTTTCATGTTTTTATGTCAATTCTTCATGTTCATACTTCAATTTCTCTGAAAAAAGTTTGGATTTTTAAGCTTCTATTGGGTTCAATTAGAGTTTTTCTCAACTGGGTAACTTCATATTCATTGAATTTCATCACAAATGTTGATTTTTTTTCTTCATGTTATTGTGGAGTTTGGGTTGAATAAGCAAGTGTTGGCTCAAAAAGATTGAAACTTTCTACTTCTGTGATAGAAGAAGTGTCTTCAAAATTTCTGTGTGATTAGTTTTTGGGGTTGTTCTTGATTCCTTGATTAATTATTTGATTGGATTTAAACAAGTGGACTTGTTGCAATTAATTGTCTATTCATGGTAGGTTTGAGCATCAGTTGACTACTGAATGAATGAGTCATTTGCAAATTTTTCTGTTTATGAGAATAATTGGTAATTACATTACGTTGCTTGATTCCATCTTTGGTCGGTCTCCCTTGAGACGGATATAATAACTATCTGTCCCTATGAATTTTTCTCGTTGTTATTATGTTAATATTATTTGATTCGTTATAAGGTTACGATGGATATGTCAATCGTCACGTAAAAGAAATTGTGTTCTTTTATTAGTTTAGTTCCAACTTTTGGGTTTTGGTTTGGTGGCACATGATTACTGATTGCCTAGATTGCTGTCTGCTGACCTCATGAAAAGATATTTCAGATTCTTAATTTTCCCATTTTTGAATGCAATTCCCTTTCACTTATTTTGTTCTCAAAATTGACTCCAAAAATCCCTGTTCATCTGACTTTTTTAAACAGGTTTTGTGATGTCCAGTGAATGAATTCCAAGATGGCAGAGCAATTAGTTCTACTGTTGCCATAGCCTGGAATATGGGTGAAAGTATTGCAGATTTTCGATTTTGCAAAGCCTGCTTTTGTCCAACATCTCCTGCAGCATACTGTTTCTTGGTTTTGTTGCTGTAAGTCAATTAGTAGTAGCCTTTAATGGAATACTCCTTCTCTGGTGTTCAGTCTAATGCTAGCTTGGATATAGATAGGGTAGAACCAAGAAACCCGATTGAGGATTCATTTGGCACCATCCCGGAAATGATGGGTTTTGAAGGTTATTCCGGGTGGTGCAACAGTCCCTCCTCCACTGAACAGTTGTTAGCGTCTTACGGTTTTGCTTCTCTTTCATCTATCACCTCAAATCAAACTTCTTATGATCACCTGAACTTTTCTGAGCAACAAAGTCCTACCTTCCCTTTGACTTGTGACAATGTCAACGGTCTTAATGTCCTCGGAAATTCCATCAGTTATGCTCAGTTTGATGAGAATGACTCGATTGTCAAAGAAGATAGCGTTTTTATGCTTCCTCAGGAAAGAGTTCCTAGGTCTGTTAGTCATTCGTTGCCCGAGAAAATGCTTCGTGCATTGTCCTTGTTTAAAGAGTCGTCTGGTGGAGGGTTTTTGGCACAAATGTGGGTGCCTATCAAGTCTGGAGATCAAAATATTCTGAGCACGTATGAGCAACCGTACTTACTCGATCAAGTGCTTTTAGGGTATCGTGAAGTGTCTAGGTCTTACACTTTCTCCGCGGAAGAGAAACCTGGCTCCTTTCCTGGACTTCCGGGACGTGTTTTCATATCCAAGATCCCGGAGTGGACTTCGAATGTTAGTTATTATAGCTCAGAAGAATATTTACGAGTGCAGCATGCTCTTGATCATGAAGTTCGCGGATCTGTAGCTATACCCATTCTTAATCCATCCGATGGTTCCTGTTGTGCTGTTTTGGAACTTGTCACCGTGAAGGAGAAACCTGACTTTGATTCAGAAATTGAATCCGTGTGTCGTGCACTTGAGGTATGCAACTATGTATATTATACAAAGCATTTATATTATGTATACTCCGTATAATTTTCTAACTGCAGTATTGTTTTTAATATTCCACCTTGAAATTAACAAATATTTGCCTAGCTTAACTGATTTTGATATACAATCTGATCATTTCCTTGTTAGCTTCATATGAATCATGAGTTGTATTGCAAGCTTTCTCTAACCCATGCTAATCCTTGTCAGGCGGTCGACTTGAAAACAACTGCACCTCCTCGACTTCCTTCCCAGGTATTATCTAATATCCAGACTTGAATTCTCAAATAAAATGAAGAAAACTGTTTTTTGTTTTGATCTTTTCAACGAATAAAAATAAAAAATGATAACAAACAAGTGACTTGGTACGTGGTAGTTAATCAGTCGAAGTCGTTGTCAGATTTTCATGCGTTGATTTCATGTTTTGCAGCATATTTCACAAAACCGGAGGAGTGCCTTGGCAGAGATAACTGATGTGTTACGGGTTGTTTGTCATGCACATCGATTACCATTGGCTCTCACATGGATCCCGTGTACTTTGGAAGAGGAAGATGGGTCGAATGTCATCAGGGTTCAAGCTAGAGAGAGTAATATAAATCTGAATAAGAAGTCGATACTCTGCATTGAGGAGGCTACTTGTTATGTAAATGATAAAGAAATGCAAGGCTTTGCCCATGCGTGCTCTGAACATCCACTTGAAGAAGGGCAAGGTGTCGCGGGAAGAGCGCTTCTCTCAAACATTCCTATCTATCACTCCGATGTGAAAAATCACCATATTAATGAATATCCTTTGGTACAGCATGCTCGGAGGTATGGACTATGTGCCGCTGTTGCCATTAGGCTTAGGAGCACGTATACTGGAAACGATGATTACATACTGGAATTGTTTTTGCCGATAAACATCAAAGGGAACAAAGAGCAACAACTTTTGTTGGATAGCCTTTCTAATACCATGCAACGCGTGTGCAAAAATTTGAGAACCGTGGGTGAGGCTGAACTAGTCAGTTCCCCAGATGCTAATATTGACCGTAATGGGGTAACACAAAGTTTCTTTCCAAGTGATAAACCAATTGTCAGTGGTGAACGGTTATTTGGACAAAGCAAGTCAGCCGGTGAACCAATGTCAGTGCAGCGTATGAGCAAAGTGAATGGTGATCTCGTCAAAGGAAGCCGGTCTTCTGAACAGGTGCATTTCATTACTCTTATGATCTACTATTGTATTAGCATTATGTTTTCGTGTTTTCATCCATCTTGTTAATTGTCGCTTCTTAGATGTTGAGTTGACCCGTGTGCAAAAAGTAATTTGGGTCTTGGTGAAATTCCCTAACTAATTTATGGTGATATAGGCAATTGGGTCAAGACGACCATCTGAAAAGAAACGAAGTACAGCAGAAAAGACAGTAAGCCTAAGTGTTCTGCAGCAATACTTTTCTGGGAGCCTTAAGGATGCTGCCAAGAGCATCGGAGGTATGACCTTATTACTTACTTTGCTTTAACCTTCTTGTAATTTATAAGGGAATACCTTTAGATTAGGACTACCCTTTTCTCAATGTTATCTCAGTTGTAAGTACTCCATATTTATCGCGCGCAACTTGCAAGTATATATGAGTGTGATTGTTGTGCCTGTTCATAGTTCATGGCATCATGAAATTGCGTAACAAATCAATAAGAGTAGCTGCCCAAATCTCTAATATCCAAACATAGAACTTCGGTTTACAATGCAAAGAGATGAGAAGCCGCTGCCACATTAAATTCAGATTGTACAATGAACAAAGAAAACTCCTTTGTAATACACTTATCAAGATTTGCGCACTGTTTGTAAGATGTCGTTGACCACAGTGTCCGTCGGATGGGGAGGAGAAGGAGGCGGCTAGTGCAATTAGGCGAGTGATGAGTGAGTGACTGAACTGAGAGATCTGTCAAGCATTGATGACAGAGTGAGACTGAGGGAAACTGGGTTAGAGACTTAGGGGTCGTTTGGTTGGAGAGTTTCAGGAAAGGGTAAGGAAACAAACTTACCGATTCCCTTTGTACATGTTTGTTTGGCCAAATGAATGAAACCCTTTCCCCATTTCACCTATTAACTAAACCCCATATCCCTCTAAGTTGAAAACCCCACCCCCCAAGGGTTTAGAATTCCCTTTCCCTCCCATTACCCCATTCCTATATCTCCCTCTTGCCCTATAACGTTGCTCTCATAATCGTTACGTCTCCAACCTCGCACCTCCCACCTCCGATCTCCCACCACCAACGTCCACATCTCACTGTGTGTACGGGTCAAGCGACCCGACCCGGAAATCCGATCCGCCTGACCCATTTTTTTAGATTGTGAACCCGTTTTTTCGACCTGTAACCCGTTTGACCCGAACCCAATATGACCCGTTAATTTAGGGTTGAAACCTGATCGCCTGGGTTGACCCGTTGAATCAACAAGAATTTATCAAAATTAATAAAATATTAATATTTAAATATTATATTTGTATTTATAATTAAAAAAAATTAACTTTTAATATTTTAAATTACAAAGATGAAAAATATTCAACTTAATAATTTTTTAATCATTTAATAACAAAATAATTTTTAAAATAATTTTAAAAAATGATTTTAATATTTTTTAATCATTTAATAATAAAATAATTATTAAAAAATGATTTTAATATTTTTTAAATGTAAATATTATAATTAAAGAGTATAATAATAATACTATTAAAAAAACTTAATATTAAATTTTATTTTAAATATGTAATTGTCATAATTAATTTTATTGTTATTCGATATTACAAGAATATATGTTGTTTTGAAAATGTTTTAAAAAAAAATAAGTCGGAAAAAGTTGGTGAAAAATAATACGGAGTATTGAAAAAACAAGATAAATCGATATAATAAAGAAAACATGTTAAAAAAAATTGATTCCTAATTGTAACCAAACGACAACAAAGGAAAAAGGGGTAATGTTATTCATTTCCAAGACTGAACCAAACAAGTTAAATTGAGGACAATCCCTTTCCTTTCCCCTTGTTTCCCTTTCCCTGCTGCGAACCAAACGTCCTCTTAGAGGATGAAATTAGAAGGGATGCGGATCGGGTAAAAAGCTTCACCCGTGTCAATTACCAAATTTAAAAAAGAAAAAAAAAACTTCAACTAACACAGTCATCATCAGTGATACTTATCATCGGTCACCTATCCTTCCATGAAACGGGTGGATTGAGTGATAAATTGGTGATTATATAATAATGCCAACTCTTGAATAAGTGCTACCGACTTGAGACAAATTTGCAAAATTGATCTCAATGTATTGGTGTAAGATTTATACATTAGTGTTGCATATTTTGGAGAAATCCGCAACGTTTTTAACCAAATGTTTTCTGGTTCCATGGGATTACTGTTGATCCTTCAGGTTCTTTAGAGAGAAATTAGGTTTGAAAATTTCATTGGATATGTTTTTTTTTCTGCCATTACAAAATTAAAGTGGTTGAGCATTGATGTTACTCAGTAAATGTCAAGTTCACTGTGAATGATTCTCTGTGGTCAGAAACTAAGATTGGTTCAGCATTTTAATGTTTTCTGAAGGGATTGCTTGGCCTTATCTTACACTATTCTTATTTTCTTACAATAAAATGGTTAACCTTTGCAGTTTGCCCCACTACATTGAAGAGAATTTGCAGACAACACGGTATCTCTAGATGGCCTTCTCGGAAAATAAACAAGGTCAACCGTTCTCTACGGAAAATACAGACGGTTCTAGATTCAGTTGAGGGTGTTGAAGGAGGATTGAAGTTTGATCCCACGACGGGTGAACTCGTGGCTGCTGGTTCTGTCATCCAAGAATATGATCCTTCCAGAAGCATTTTCATGCCTAGCAAAAATATCGCTGAAAAAACCTCTGATTTGTCAAGGAAAGATGGAGGAGCGGTCTCTCTTGGACCCGGTATACTGAATGCTGGAATTCCTGCCGTTAAGTTGGAGGCAACAAACTCCTACTTCACCTGCAACGAAGGAAAAAGTTCCGATGTGTCGAGTGGTTCAGTTGAAGAGTTGAGAAAGTCGGCTTTTGAGGTGGACAAGGTGGGGTCTGAATTGGGTAGCATTTTCCACCATTTCGGGTCTCAAGCAATGGGATGTGGCACCGATGACATGGACGTGAGGTTAGAAAACGAGGATGGGAGCGTAGAACACCACCAAGCCAGTTCTTCAAGCATGACGGAATCATCCAACGCTTCTGGCTCGTCGACGTCCCCAAACAGTTTTGACAAATTGACGCATTTCAAGGGAAGGAATACTAACATTAATGAAGATGGAACCTCAAGAATCACCATCAAAGTCAAACACAAAGAAGATACGATCAGATTCAAATTCGATCGGTCTTTCGGATGTCTACGACTGTACGAGGAAGTTGCAACGAGGTTTAGGATTCAATTGGGAAGCTTTCAACTGAGGTACCTCGATGATGAAGAGGAATGGGTGATGTTGGTTAGTGACTCGGATTTACAGGAGTGCCTAGAAATCATGGAGTTTGTGGGGAAACAAAGCGTCAAGTTTCTAGTTCGTGATATGCCTTGTGGCATGGGGAGTTCCGGTGGCAGCAATTACTTTTTATCCGGAAGCTGATTGATAAGTTGTCAACTAACGGAGTAATACAAGTCTAAGCAAATACAAAATGGAGCCCCGTTCCCTAGAGGCCGGTTTTTGAAACGACATACGGGGAACAGGTTGAGAGGAGAATATGGGTGGATGAGGTGGTGGCCTGGGGAATGGTACGGTGTTTTTGGAAGAAAGAAGCCAATGAAGCAGCTAGCTAGCGTTGAATGTAGCAGTACGTAAAGATAGCTGTGTATAGTAGTCGTAGTATGTAGTAGCTTAAGCTTATGCAAGTTCGTTGGTTGTTGTTTTTGTTGCATAATAGATGTAGTAACAGAGGAGTTGAATAGGAAACCAAATTTAGTAGTCGTACTCAATCTGTAGTTGTTTAAATTAGAACCATGTTTGGCGCCATGACGAGTATTTATTATGATCGTCATCGGTATCAGTATGTTTGTTCACTACGAGCTTGAGATGTAAAAATTCCCTCTGGTGGGCGTTCTGTTATATGGAGTATTTGCTTTTGGAAACAGCTGAAATATATGCACACTGTACTTCTCTACTTCTCTCCAACTAACACTTTATGCCATACACATGCATGCATGCACCTCTTTCTCAAGATAGTCATGTTCGAATTAAAATATACTCCGTGTCAAAGATCAACCTATTTGGATAGATGAGACCTACTTTTTACGTACTCGTAGGGGTTCTCCTTTTATCTTAACCGTTGTAGGGTTAAGATGGATAGTCGGAAACTTGGGTTGAACTTGTAAGATAAAGGATGGTGAAAATTTAAAGAGCATAATAATAATAATAATAATAATAATAATAAAGCAGGCTTGTAGTTGTCCATGAAAGGATGAAGGATGAAGGTGTAGAAAGAGACTTGTAATTGAAGGACAAGGCACGGTTATCGATGTTTATTTAGTGAAACCATAACCTGTATAGTGTATTCTCTATATCTTTATTTTATGTCTTTAAACTCTTCTTTTGGGGTGGACGACGATGTAAAGCAGTGAAGGAAAACTACGTCAATTTTTGTTGCTTTTGCTTTTTCAGCCTCCCATCCAAGACTCCCCCCCTACATACACTGATACACACACACTACACACATAATTAAACATTTAAACATTAGTACAAGTTACAACTATCTTATCAAAATGTAGTTAAAAATAAAGATGTTTAACAACGTTAGACGAATGCATCTTCTTAATTAAAACTATCTTTCAAATATAGTTACAAAGATTAGAGCCGCTCATGTTAGTTCTTAAACAACGTTAGTGACAATTGGACACTTTTATTACAACACCTTTTTTATACGTTGAAATAAAACTGAATTTTTTATCGTTTAAATGCTTTTTATTAAACTATTTATTCATTTGGTGCTCTTTTGAAACTATTTCTTCCCAATGGTTCCACGTCACCTTTTTTTTTTTTTTAACGTCAGGTACCCTGCCGCTAGTTCAAGTTGCGGCAGATACTGAGCACACATAACAGACGCTACTGCCTGAAAAAGAAAACAGAGGAAGGGGGCTGTCGCTAGTTCAACTAGCGGCTCATCATGTGATATAAAAAAAAAAGCGAGAATCAGACTCATTTCATCCCAAACCATCAACCCCCCGAAAAACCCCCAAAATCACCTCTAACCCTAAGTTGCGAAAAACCCCAAATTCATCATTCTACTCTGCAAAATCTTAATTAATTACTTCCAATTGAGTTTATATCCATCCTACTTTACTTAAGGTACTAATTTGTTTAGTTTCAATTATTAAATTTAATCTAGATTTACTTATTTGGTTTGTTTTATCAACTAGTTTAGTGTTGTTGAATTAGCTTGTTATTAATTACATTAGTTGATTTTGGGTTTGATTTTGTAGTTGAATTAGTTGTTTTATAATTTGGTGTGTGATGGAATGAGATAAATAATTAGATTTGTGTAATTTTTCCTTGATTTTGTAGCATAGGGGTGTGATGAAGATAAATAACTATCCCTTAACATGTTGGTGGAATGGTGAAATTGTTGTAGATGGTGAGAATGTAGCATACAAAAATGGGTGTGAGACTTTCATTATTGTCAATAGCAATATGACCTTTGTTGAACTTAAAAGAGAAATTTATGAGGCTTTAGAGGTTGATAGTACCACATTTGAGCTAAATGTGAGGATGAAATTTCCAAGTGTGAGAGGTTACAAAGTGATGTTGTTGAGTAATGATCATAGTTTGAGGGCTTTGTGGGCCTCTGTGTGTCAATCGAAAGCCGCTTCAATGGATTTATTTATTGAATTGAAACCAATCTCATTGTCAAATGAAATAGGCCAATCATCTTTAACCCCTCCTAATCTTTCATTCACGAACTTGATTAGTCAAGTTGAGGATCCTAATTGGTGTGTCTCGTTGGAGACTAATAATGTTGACGAAGCGGCTTTAGATTGTAATGTTGAGGGAGATTAGCTTGAATTGAATGTGGAAGAGGAAGATGAAATGTTGTTCGGAGATGAGGATGAGGATGATGATAGCAGTGTAGATCTTGTTTCTATTACCACTCCTAATACTCAATTTACTACGCTTCACCCACTAGATGAAAAATATGTGAACAATTGGTATAAATCAAGTATGGCTTCTTTTGAGAGTGATGGTGAGTTTACGGTGGGTCAAGAATTTGCAAATAAAGTAATCTTAGGACGAAATGTGATATCCTATAATATCCGAAGAAACCAAATTTGTAAAACAACCGAATCAAAGCCTTACACCGTGACATACAAATGTGGTAGAAAACCAATTGCTTGTAGTTGGTATTTAAGAGCGAGTCAAAAGGATGATGCTTCGGAGTTTTTTACTATTGTCAAATACAAAGGCCCTCATGAACCATGTTGTGTTAATTCTAAACCTTGTATGGATCACCCGAACCTAAAAAGAGAGTTTATTAGCAATGCTATAGAACATCTTTTGAAAGCCGATTGGGGGGTAAGAGTGAGTGTGTTGATAGCGGCAATTAGAAAAGAATTCAATTACACTATCTCTTATGCAAAAGCTTGGGGTGCGAAACAAAAAGCTATTGCCAATCTTTATGGAGACAGGAAATTATCTTATCAATTTCTTCCCCGTTACTTGGAGGCTTTGAAAGCAGCAAATCCGGGTACACAAGAACGTTTTGTTAGTACCCCAACCGGTTGCATGAATATTGAAAAACTTGATCGTGTGTTTTGGTCATTTGGTCCATCGATTAGGGGGGTTTTCACATTGTAGACCAATTATCATGATAGATGGAACTCATTTGTATGGGAAGTACAAAGGTGTTATGTTGATTGCTATGGGTGTTGATGCAAACGAACAATTGTTTCCTTTAGCATTTGCAATTGTGAAATCCGAGACATATGAGGAATGGAGTTGGTTTATGGGTTGTATCAGGGAGTTGGTAACAACTCGTGAAGGTATATGTGTAATATCCGATCGACATAAGAGTATCCTAAAAACAATGAATGAGAAGGGTACTGGTTGGGATGAGCCACATGCCTATCATAGATGATGTACCCGACATCATGCATCCAATATTAACAAAAATTGGAAAGATAGTTATTTGAAAAAAACATTTACCATAACGGCTATGAAGCATCAAATTTTGAAATTTGATAAAGGTATGGAGACGATTGGCCTTATAAATCCGGGTGTGAAGGATTTGTTGGAGAAGATTCCTTTAAGCAAATGGTGTCTCGCACATGACGGTGGTAAAATATATGGTCTTAAAACTACTAATATTTTTTGAGTTATGCAGTGAAGATATGGACGAATGGCATGTTATTGCTCCTTTGATATTTTTTGATGTGGTGGAGTTTCACTTACCCCATAGAGTTGTTCGACAATTCGGTTTGCATCCGACGAGGCCGGCTGATTGTGATACTGTTGTGAGGTTGCATGAATTCAATCGTACTGCAAAACAAAAGGATTATGCAAGTGAGCATGCGGATTACATTGAAATGTGGATGAACCGGAAGCTGAATCCAATTGCCAATGGGGATCCTTACAAAGGAGTTATCGACGACAACGACGAGTACATGGTTTGGTACAAGAGACACACTCGTCTTCTTATAAGCCCTCACTCTAGTCAAGTAACGGAGAATTATGAACAACGCCACAACTATTATCCTATCACTGCCGACCACCACCACCTCGTAAGTATCTTATAAGCAATATGTTTTTCCTATGACCTTACCTCGTAAGTATCTTATAAGCAATATGTTTTTCCTATGACTTTATTTCATCTTGATTTAACGTGTTAATGTTAGCGACACCTTCCCTTTTTTTTTGTAGGCTCAAGCAAGTGTCTTCAATTATAGACAAGCTACCGCCATGCTAGCTAAAAATACAAAAAGAGACGAAGAAGATGTGAAAATATTGAAAGCAATGCAAACGATGTCTCTTCAATCTTTGCAAAATAGTGGGCGAGGACATCTAATCCTACCCGATGCCCCTGGTGATGTCTTCGAAGAACCAGACCAAACTCCGCGATATGACTTTCGTGAAAGAAGACCTAGTCAACTCACACAAGAAGACGCTCCGGATTGTTCGTCTTCACGAGCAAGGTCAAAGAGGGGTCGTTCAAGAAGAAGATGAAGGTTTATGTTGTATTTTGATGTTAAGTGTTTGAGTTACGATAAATTTGACGTTGGTTCGTTGTTGTTGATGTAGATATTGTTGTTACAATGTTGTTGAAAATTTGATTTGGTTGGTTTTCGAATTTGTTTGTTTGATTTGGTTCTTTTTATTAAGATGTTTGATTTGGTTATTGGATGAATTGTTTTGCCTATTGGTGAGGATTAAAACAAGTGAAGACGTTGCGCATATGTTTGTGGGCAATCGTTATGTATTTTTGGGTGCAATTTGCAGATTTTAGGCACGTACTAACTCGTTCAGCTGCATCAAAAATTAGTATTCGGTAAATTTATGCCCAGCCGCTAGTTTAAAAAGCGGCCCACTCAATACAGTTCCTCTCAGCCGCTAGTTGAACTAGCGGCAGCCCCCTTCCTCTGTTTTCTTTTTCAGGCAGTAGCGTCTGTTATGTGTGCTCAGGATCTGCCGCTACTTGAACTAGCGACAGGGTACCTGACATTAAAAAAAGAAGAAAAAAGATGACGTGGAACCATTGGGGAGAAATAGTTTCAAAAGAGCACCAAATGAATAAATAGTTTAATAAAAAGCATTTAAACGATAAAAAATTCAATAAAACTTCATTGATTGATAGTAATATATCAATATTTAACCAATTAATTAAGTTCGGCTTATAGTGTACATGTTATAGTCTTACCCATTTGTTTTCGAAATACTCCATAATATTTGCATGGCTTGGTAGTGCACGGAAATTGGAGGATGCATGATTTATATTCTTTAATAACACGACAACTACTTAATACGGAGTATAATTAGTTATCATTCCATCAGCATGGAAATAATTTCACCATAATTTGATTTGGTATATTATTACAGGTTTCAAAAAAAAATACTACTGAGTACGTGTATAATTTAGAAATGAAAGTTATGAATTTGTAGCAAAATTAGGAGGCTTTAATTAAAGTAGTATGAATGTATGATAAAGTATGGGAAAGCTAACTAAAGCTGTGGTTTGAGCTGCTAGTTTCTTTATCCCAAGGCAAGCCTACATAATTATGCTTCCATCATTTGATTTTCAAAGTCAGGAGGAAAAGAGTAATGATACTATAATAATAATAATAATAATAATAATAATAATAATAATAATAATAATAATAATAAGTCTACTGGAAGACGATCTTTTGTTTAATTTATTGAGAGATTAATTACAAATGAAGATAATAGTGATATTAAACATAATAAAAATAAATATGCTTAACCTAAAAAGTATATAAATATAAATGAGGTATATATGTTTGTCATAAAAAATGGTACAAACAAAGTTGTCATTTAAAAATACATATAATCATAAATATATACGAATAAGATATAAAGTGATACGGATAAGTAGTCTCTCAATAACTTATGTCATTGTCTAATAATAATACTCATCGTCTTTTACTATGTCTCGTACATGTCTAATTGTATTATTTAAGGTGGATGGGTGTGGTATAATATGGGTGCTGCCACATGTTTCCAATAAAATAGCATCAACTTGCTGCGTAAAAGAAGAAACATGGTATGGTGGTGCTAAATCTATTAGATTTCCCCTTTGAACTCCAACTCCACATTTATTTGCACCTTCAATACTTTGTTTACACCCCGGCCCCCAAACATACGTTCAAAATATAGTGTACGTGTATAAACAGATTTGACTCAGTTTATGTTTTATGACTATTACAATGTAGATTTGTATCCATTACCAACCAAATCATAACATTGGTTTTGATCAGACTAGTTACCGTATTTGTGTTGGGTTAACGGATTTGGAACGGGCCGGGTTTGTTGAGTTGATTGTTGTGCTCTTCTAAATTTGTAAACCCAAATTCTTGTTTGTGACGGAGTTATCCGTCATATTAGTATGACGGGTCAAATATTACTTGTTTAGAGAGAAAAGACAAAAGCAAAGCACATGGGGTGTTTGTCCTTACCTAGCTAAATGATTATTACTTGACCCGTGATAAGAATACGACGGATAACTCCGTCACAAGGGAGACTAACTGATTTGTAAATATGTGTTGTTTGCTCCCCTCGAGGTCACCATTGAACTGTCTAAATGTTATTACTCCGTACAGGATTAGGGACTCTAGGGAGTACTAGTATTATTGTACTGTGTTTCATTCCAATTACTATTTTACATTTGAAGGAGGTGATCATAAAGTATATCCTAATTGACATTCAACTTAATTAAACATGAAATATCATACAAGTAATGTACTACACAATTGGTCCCCTTTAAGACTAGACCTAACAAAAACATGAGGTCGTATTCAGCTCAGATCATGTTCATATCAATGTTACACGACTCATCATCCTCTCAATCCAAACCCGACTCATTACATAATCGTGTTGACTAACTCAACTATAACTTGTTTATCTTTAAGCAAATCATTTTATAACATTGTCTCTCCTAGTGCCATATTCAAGCCATTAGCCATCATCTAGTGCAACCAACCCGATCTGATGCGATGATGTCCAACCCATATCAAACCCGCATATAACCACCTCCGAAAACGATTTTACATAGTTTTTATTTGTACTCCGTAGTAGTTGATTGGACAACACAATATGTCTGTCTGTAAATATTGCCCATGAACCTCAACAACAGATAGACATAGAGTCTATAAAGTATGAGAAAGATGATATCATGGAGCATCAAACTCGTCAACTCCTCGTCAAATATAGTGACGTTCAAATAATGATGACCTTCCACAAATCACCATCCTTAATACCATTATTATATTATCTCCCTCTCGTCGATCAGATCATTCACTTGCAATATTGAATTATATACGTGGATCGTAATATGATCGAAATCATTAACCATCTTTATCAATTTTTCTTCGTATTATCATCAAAAGTGCTATTTCATCATATCTCCACCAAAGTAGATTAGTATTAATTAGTATTATTAGCTGCTTAATCAAACTAACTAAAGCATACTCTTTAACTAAAGCCAAAGGGCAATTTTGTCATCTTTGTTGACATTAGTAGTAAATATACTCCATAATTTAATATAAGTACTCATATCATATCACATGCACGAGCAACCAAATCAACCGATGTTAAAGTAAAAATTTAACCTAACTGTCTTTATCAAATCCACTATAATGCGAACGCAACACTTGTCCGCTCGAATTCATACTAGATCACATGATACAACGATATAACGGAACCCAGGAATCCGTAGTAATTATAATGTCATCAACAATATATATAATCAGATCAACCTAGTGTACGAGTATACAAAGTCTATATAAACGCAACGCTATTAGAAGTTACGAGGAGAGATTTAATTTGTTGACATTCTGGTATAAATTGGAAGATAGAAATGAAATAATATATAGGGGAGAATGAGAATCAATACTTTAATTTTGTGTTTTTTTCTTTTGTTTTTTCACCACCCTTAGCTAAAAACCTTTACTTTTAAATATCTGTTATCCAAAGGGCTTTATGCTCCTTACTTTCTCTTTCTCTACAACTTTGTCTAATCAAAGCTCATAATACATCTACTATTTGGTCCCAGAAACCTCATTTTAGCATTATTCTTGCCCTTCTTTCTTCCCCTCCCTCTTTTAAAAAGAAGAAGCCTCAAAAAATGAGCAAAGTTTTGAGGTCCTTGCCTTGAGTTTGAAGACTCATTCATTTCACTTCATTACAAAAATGTTAAACCCTTTCACATCTCAAACAATACAACTCTCCAACATTATTCTCACTTAGTAAAACCCAACTTATAATGTTCTTCTGTAACGCTCTGCTGTAACGGAGACGTCCCGTTACCAACAAATACTACTACCAAGTTAAAAAAATGGTGACTTTCTTACCATTATTCTTGTTCTATATGCTAACAAGCTGTTCTGTTTCATCAACATTCGGGTTATCGGATTTCGAGGCATTAGTGAGACTTAAGGAGGGTTTTGAGGTGACTAATCCTGAATTAAGCAACTGGGATTCATCAAATTCAAGCTCAGTTTGCTTATGGACAGGAGTTAAGTGTGTTCATGGCAGAGTCATTTCATTAGACTTGACTGATTTTAACCTTGGTGGTTCTGTTTCCCCTGTCATTAACACTCTAGACAGTCTCATTAGTCTGTTGTTAGCAGGAAACAATTTCACGGGTCGATTTGAAATCGACAATTTGAGCAATCTCCTTCACCTCAACATCTCCAACAACTTGTTCCATGGTGGGTTGGAGTTGAACTGCTCTAATCTCCCAAATTTGGAGGTTTTCGACGCGTATAATAACAACTTCACCTCACTGCTTCCCACACTTGGTGATGGTGGTGTAACAAGGTTGAGGTATTTGGAACTTGGAGGAAACTATTTCTATGGTGAAATTCCAAGGAGTTATGGAAATCTTGTGTCCTTAGAGTACTTGTCTCTAACAGGAAATGATCTTGTAGGGTATATCCCTAAAGAATTGGGTAACCTCACCAACTTGAGGGAGTTGTACTTGGGATCCTACAATGTGTTTGAAGGTGGAATTCCCAAGGAATTTGGAAAAATGGTGAATCTTGTTCACCTAGACATCTCAAATTGTGAACTAGACGGTCCGATACCGAAAGAGCTAGGGAATTTGGTGATGCTTGATACCCTTTACTTACATATGAACCATCTTTCAGGGGGTATACCTAGGGAATTAGGGAATCTGACCCAATTGGTGAATCTTGATCTTTCACTCAATGCACTTTCAGGTGAAATACCATCAGAATTTAGCAAATTGAAGAATCTCAAGCTTTTCAACCTTTTCATTAACAAGCTACATGGGTCCATCCCTGATTATATTGCTGATTTCCCAAACTTGTACAAACTTCAGCTCTGGAAGAACAACTTCACCGGTGTCATACCGCGAAAACTAGGCCAAAATGCAAACCTCCAGGAGCTAGACTTATCCTCCAACAAACTCACTGGTACTATCCCTTCTAACTTGTGTGCTTCTAACCAACTTAAGGCTCTCATTTTGATGAATAACTTCCTTTTTGGGACTATCCCTCCAAGTTTAGGGTCATGTCTTAGCCTAACTAAGGTTAGATTGTCCCAAAACTACCTTAATGGTAGTGTCCCAAATGGGTTGTTGTACTTGCCTCAACTCAACTTGTTAGAGCTTCAAAACAACTATCTTTCGGGTTATTTGCTCGAAAATGACGACCCTTTGAAATTAAACCCGACCAATTTAGACCAACTCGACCTTTCGAATAATCTTTTATCCGGGTCATTACCCATTTCTATATCCAATTTCAGTTCGATTCAATTCCTTTATCTTCAAAGTAATCAGTTTTCTGGTCCAATTCCATCATCGATTGGGAAATTACAGCAAGTGATGAAGCTTGATGTTAGTAATAATTTACTATCAGGTTCAATTCCTAGTGAAATTGCTAATTGTTCTCATCTTACATATCTTGATCTTAGTTTAAACAATCTAAGTGGCTTAATTCCAACTGAAATCTCCAGTGTTAAGATCTTGAGTTACTTGAATTTATCCCACAATCATTTGAATGGGAGCTTGCCCATTTCACTAGGGTCCATGAAAAGCCTAGCCCATGCTGATTTTTCATTCAATGATCTTTCGGGTAAAGTGCCTGAATCCGGTCCATTTTCGGTCTTCAATGCGTCGTCTTTCGTGGGTAACCCGTTACTTTGTGGGTCCGTCTTGAATAACCCGTGTAATTCCACTTTCTTGAACGGTCCAACTCGAAAATCTAATGGAGGGGGATTCAAGTTAATTTTAGCCCTTGTCCTTCTGTTTTGCTCCTTGGTTTTCGCGGGTTTAGCGGTAATAAAGGCCAAGTCATTTAAACGGAGCTCCGAGACATGGAAAATGACGACTTTTCAAAATGTGGAATTTACGGTGTCGGACATCATGGAATTCATGAAAGACGGGAATGTGATAGGTCGGGGAGGCGCGGGGATAGTTTACCATGGTAAAATGGGTTGTGGGTCAGAAATCGCGGTAAAAAAGTTACTCGGGTTCGGGCCTCAGAAACACGATCACGGGTTCAAGGCCGAGATCGAGACACTCGGGAACATAAGGCATCGTAACATAGTGAGGTTATTGGCATTTTGTTCGAATAAGCACACGAATTTGTTGGTGTACGAGTACATGCGCAACGGAAGCTTAGGTGAAGCACTACATGGTAAAAAATTGGGAGGTTTCTTAGGGTGGAATTTGAGGTATAAAATTGCAATAGAGGCTGCCAAGGGACTTTGTTATCTTCACCACGATTGTTCCCCTTTGATCGTTCATCGAGACGTTAAGTCCAACAACATCTTATTGGACTCCAATTTCGAGGCCCATGTCGCAGATTTCGGGTTGGCTAAGTTCTTGATGGACGGTGGCGCGTCAGAGTGCATGTCAGCCGTTGCTGGATCGTACGGTTACATTGCTCCAGGTACGAAAATCACCATTTTTCCTAGTATTTCTTTAAAATTTCATACACAATATTATATTCTTTGTTTTGATTTGGTCACGAGTTGAGTTAGAGTTATAATGTGGCGTGATCTGTACAGTGTAGTGTAGTGTAGTGTGTGAAATGATTAAGTGAGTTGATCTAAATTATAATAGTAGTAAAACAAAAATTATGCACGAGGAGGTTTTAGGATCCAAGAGAATGAGTGAAGAGTGATGATGATGGTATTGTCAGTTGTTAATGTGGGTTGATATGAAAAAGGAGAGGTTTAGTGCATAGTGTGATAATTGGATGTTCCAATTGTCTGTTGTTAGAAAACAGGAGGAAAGGGATCATACATTTATACTACGAGAGTACATTATATACCCTAGACACTCTAGCTACTATGCTTTTGTTTTCTTTCAATGATTCATACCATACAAAAAACTAGTACTATCCCTCCGATTCTTAGGATGGTAGGACTTGCTATATTTGATTAAAATATTTCTTATAAATTTTAAAAAAATGTAGCAGTTTTAAAGAATTTGGGGTAGTACTCCAGTAAAATGGAGTAGTTGAAATTTAAAAAATTGAAGGGAACAAATGTTTGACAAGAATTGCGAATAGAATGATGTTAAATATGGAGTAAGCCTACTTTAATTTGAGGTTAAATATGAGAATAAACAAAGTGAGTTATGTTGGGAAGAAATTCAACAAGTGGAAAGCAAAAGTAGCCATGGATGTTGGACCCATGAATGTAGACATCATATCATATCAATAGCGGGGTCTTGAACATCTTTTCAGCTCGATTCAATTTAACTTTTTAAAATTCATTTTAGGCTAGATAACTCAATTCAATTCAATTCAATTCAATTAATTTTAATGTTTGTTATACATAAAATTGATCCTATGTGAGTAATAGTAGTAGTAATAATTAGGGATGGATGGAGGTAAAAAGAGAGTGGGAAGGGAATGAATGGGGCCACGCCAGGAAGGGGACCAAAGATGATGATTTAAGAGTGATAACCCACGTACTCGAATCCCAAAGCAAAGAAGAAGGAGCAGCAGCAGGCCTGTGCCTGTGCCTGTGCCTGTGCCTGTGGACTCACTCTGGTGGGTTACACCCATGATCGAGTATGTAGTACAGTACATTACATACTCTCTCTTCCATATTTCATACCAGTACTTGCATTCCAATTAGCCAACTTCATAGTTATCCGTCACTTTATTATAACAAATTAAATTTCACTCATTTGTATAGAGAAAGACAAAATACTGCAAAATTAAAGTTGTCTTTTCTACCCAAATAAATAGTATTTGAGTCGTTATAATAAAAAAAAAATGATACGAGTAGTTTGAAAGGGTTGTTGTTCCTCATCCTATTTCCTACCAAACCTCCCTCACATGATGATGAGTGATGAGTGATGAGTGATGAGTGATGAGGCTGCCTGCCCCCCTTAATACTTGTTTCTCCAATGTTTAGTGTCAGAACTCAGAGCTAACCCAGGCTGAGGAATTTTATTGGGAACAGTTAAAGGCATGCATCACTCATCCCTCCCAGTCCCAGTCCCAGCAGCCATTAGATTTCGTCCTTGGCCACTCCATACACCTTAATCAATGAAAATATTTAGTTATGTCAGAAAATCCACGATTTTGGACTAACAACCTACTAACAACGTACTGTAACATACTAGGAGTAATCAAGTTTTGTGTTTCAAATACATATACGACCAACTTTTTTTTTCCTTGAAATCATTTTTTAATAATAACTAGTAGGAATAATACTTATTAAAAATTGGTTTGCGCGTGTATTTCAATGTTTTATACTGTATTTTGTATGAGCTTTTAATTAAGTAGGAAATGGGATGGATCTACATAAAACTATCACATATATATTTAAAAGATTTTTTTGACATGTTAAGGTGATAAGTAAAGAAAGTATCATATACGGAGTAGATAATAATCAAAGTATGATAGATCCGAGTTTATATTTTATTTTCTAGTGTCTCAACCTAATGATTAAAATTAGGTGTTCTGCGACAGTACGTCTCAGGTTCGAATTATCCATCTCCCTATATTGTGATGATATATTTATATACTTCCCCCGTCCCAATGAATTGTTTGCCTATTTCTTATTGGGGCGTCTCAATGAATTGTTTGCCTTTCTATTTTAGGAATATTTTTTATATACAATTTGACCATTCTTATGAGTTTTGCTCCACTTGTCACTTCCTCATTGGATCCCTTACCCTTGATGCCAAAAGGAAAGGCAAACAATTCATTGGAACGGAGGGAGTAGTGTTTTGTAGTACTTTCTTCACTTAACACCTTAACATGTGTTGACACAAGTTAGAAAATTCAGTATTTAAAGCTAAAGTAGGGAGTAAATTTCATTGCATTTTTAATTTATTTTTTAGAAGCTGCATTTTTTATTATTAATTGCATGAAAATACTGTACTCGTACTAGATATGGATTATTAATTGCATGAAAATACTGTACTCGTACTAGATATGGATTATTAATTGGATGAAGGTATCAAGAGTAAGATTTTGTGTCCCTGATGCATGATTCCTTCCATTTTTCTAGACATGGATTATGACCGACCCCGACCATATTAATATTAATTTCAGTGATGACTGTTTAATTGTTTATTCATGAATTGTTCACATACTTCAACCCACTTTTTTTACCTTCAATGTTGTTACTCCTGTCAGAGCAATCACAATGGAAGAACCACATATAACTGTATAAGGTTCTTCCTATGTTAAGTCATTTTTCATTATAATCTAAATCTAATAACTTTTAGAGACAATGGTAGAACTTATTATTTTGTTCTTAAATGGGTCTCATTATTATTTTTCTACTCTAAAAAAATTTGTTTTAGAAAAATAGAAGAACTTGGTTCTTAAATAAGAACCTAGTTCTTAAGTTAACAACCTCAATACTCCACACCTAGTTCTTGACCCATTAGAAGTTTGTTACGGATACTTCTGTCATAAACAAGAATTTGTGTTAATAAAAATGGATAAAGTTAAGGAAAAAAAAAAAGAAATTAATAAAAAAATTATGACGGCTTAAATAATACCCATTTAAATATATACTGTAATTTGTTACGTTTGCTTTAACAAATCATATCTTATTATTAGATCTGTCCACGATTAGCGAAAACTTACTCGAAAAAAAAACGGGTGGTGCAGAATTGAGTAATTATATGTAAGGAAAAAATGGGCCAGGAAGAGTGTTTAAAAATGGGTTGTCTTTCATCGTGTGGAGTGAAAGTGAAACCACATGCACATACATTATCGTGCCCACTAAAACTAAAAGCCCTCCATTTTGGTTTTTATGTACGTTTTTGATTTTTTGTGTGTTTTATTTTAAAAGTTCTAGAAAGATACTACTCCCTACTTCAAGTATGATTCTTATTGAAAATGGAGTTTCGATGGATGGCATGGCACCCCACCCACATGTTGCGCAACATGTTTTCCTATTCTCTACCTTCAATTCATCCTCCAATTCACTTATTTTGGGTAAAATTATTGGCGAATTCTTGTTTAACATGGTATATATCCGTCCTAAATTTATGACTCGTTGAATAGTTCGGATATGACACACAGGAGGGTGAGCAGAGTAACTAGGCTCCCAAATTCATTGAGCCTCACAATTCTCTTTCTGAGGATTTACTCTATATACAAAAATATGAGATATTGAGTACATATATGGCTTATAGTGTAGTGGTTTCAGTGTTGTCCATCTCTTGGAAGCCCGTCGGTTTGAATCACGTTAAATGCAATTCTATTTTTTTTTTAAATATTAAGTCTGGCTAGCCTTTTATTTTTATAAAAGCCCTAATTCGAGACTCGAACTGGGTCTCCGAATTTTTTAAGATCAAGACACCCCTGATGACAAATCTCATCTGCCTAAGTTATAGCAAAATATTTGACACGTTTTAACCTTAAGACGGATATATATGGTCATCGCAAGTAAGACAACATGAAATTATTTTTGCGGAAGCATTTGATATTTCATGTTTATCGGTGCAAAATTATCTATTTTGAATCAAGTCATCACAGGATTTATCTTGTACTATTCAAATTCTTGAACATTTATTAAAAAAAACTGTTATTCAATTTTATGTTCAATATGGGTTTGCACCATGACAAAGATAATGGGACGAAAACATGATAGATATGCTTTTATAATTTTGAGAGATATTAGTGGACACATAGATTCATGTAAGAACTAACCATATATGATGAAAAAAACAAAATTATTGGTACTATAACATGGACGTACTATTCCATGGTGGAATACATTTTTGTTCCACTTTTATTTATAAACCAATTGTTTTAGATTATACTCGATATCTTAGTAAAGGTCGCTATGTGCGGGCGGGGTTGGTTATCTTCGTGGAATTCCCAACACGTACTTTCACCCCTTAGTAACGTAGTATGAGATTTAATCACTCCAATTAAGTGTATTATTTACGTAACTAGCTAATGTGATTTAATCCTTATTGACAGAATACGCATATACTTTAAAAGTGGACGAGAAAAGTGACGTGTACAGCTTTGGAGTGGTACTACTCGAACTCCTGAGTGGACGTCGTCCAGTAGGAGATTTTGGGGAAGGGGTAGACATAGTCCAATGGACTCGACTCCAAACCAATTGTCGTAAGGAGAACGTGTCAGTCGTGCTGGATGCTAGACTATCGACTGTGCCTCAAGACGAAGCCATGCATTTGTTCTTCATTGCCATGCTATGCACCCAAGAGAATAGCATTGAACGTCCGACCATGCGAGAAGTCGTTCAAATGTTGTCCGAGTTTCCACGTCAACAATATGCATCTTGTTCGCTAACGGTCAAGCACCCACAAAAAGAGAGTACTAATAAAAGTGGTTCCAAGCTTTTGGATGACTCGTTATAAGAAAGACTTGAAACCGGTAGCTAGCTAGGTGATCTGATCTTGCATTGCTTTGTGTCTTTATTTTTGAAAGTTTTTTTATTGACGAAATTGTATGTAGTTTGTTTATAGGGCTTTATATTTGTGAAAATAAATGTTTGTTTCATTTTAGTGATGGAGTTATGGTGATTAATTAGTTAGATTTAGGCATAGATTGAGGTTGGAGATTTATTATATCAAAATATATACCAGTGTTAAACTCGTGCAAAATTGCACTAATTATTTTAAAATAATATTTGATGATGAGCACGTTAGTTAATTAGCTAAAATATTTTCGTTCATTTTTTTTTACAAATTGGATGATCGATATTGAAAACAAAATGGATAATTGAACACAAATTATCATCGTCGATGGATTTGATACAAGATACTGGAGACTATTAGGATTCGATCACGTAACCTTTGGTTAATTTCAAACACATAATTTCACTTTTACACGCTTGATAATAATGTTTAATTTATAACATAAATATCTTTCACTTTTACTACATTAAAAGAAAATATAATCGTAAAAATTTGATATTCTTATCGTGGCTATATATAAAGGTGAATTTGAAAAATCTCACATTATATTTTCTCATGTACATTGCAAATAACACTAAAGATTTTCTTGGTTCACGAGGAGAAAGCAAAAAATCAATGACTAAATTGTGTCTAGAGCCGGCAAAAAATGACACGACACGTAATAAACGGGTTTGGGTTGAGGGTTGATGACCCATTTATGTAAGTGGGTCGACACGAACACGACACGAGATTTAATTGGATCAAGTTTGAGTTGAGGTCACAAAACATGAACCTGACACGAATAACCTGTTTATTAAATTAGTCTAAATATTAATATATATATATATATATATATATATATATTTTAGGCTTTTTTCGAGCGATCTCATTGGTCCGTTCAATCAAATCTCAAATTAGGAAAATATCATAAATAATAATAAAAAATCAATTAGAGAATCTTTTGATTATTACAATATATATTTAATTTATTATATTAATGTGATATTTTACAATTCTGACGTGAAAACCTTTAGAGTTCATTTTTTAAAAACATTATCGTAAAATAAATTATAAAAATGAAATGATTAGATTCGTCTTAAAAAATGCTTTCATTAGAGTATAAATTTCATATCATTTGTGTCACATTATGTGATAAATTTATAACACATAACAGTTTTAAAATTATCCCACATCGACAAATTACAATATGATAATGAAATTCTATATTATAAATAAAGAGTAATAATTCGTTCTTTGATATCTACCAAAAGTCTTTTGAATCTCAAAAAGAATTTCTAAGACTATAAACTTAAGTAATTATCTTACATCGAGATGATGAAATTTTATATTATAAATAAGAGTAATCATTCGTTTTAAATATCGACCAAGAAAAACTTTTAAATTATCCCACATCGAAAAATTATGATGGGGTGATGGAATTCTACATTATAAATATGACTAATCATTCGGTTTTAAATATCTACTAAAAAACTTTTGATATATAAGACTGCAAATTTAAAATCATCCCATATTTACAAAATTATAGTGAGTTGATGAAATTCTATATTATCAATAGGACGATGAAATTTTATCGTATAAATAAAAGTAGTCATTTCTCCAAATTATGATGAGGTGATTAAATTCTATATTATAAATAAGATTAATCATTCGTCCTAAAAAAAAGTTCTTAACGATGTGATAAAATTCTATGTAATCTTTCGTTCTTAGATATTAACCAACCATCTTTTGAGACAAAAAAAAGTTTTAAGACTAAGACTATATAGTTAAAGTATAATTATCTCGCATCGAAAAATGAAGATGGATTGATGGAATTCTATATATTATAAATAAGTGTAATCATTTGTCTATAAATAAAAGTTCTTAATTAGACTATATCTAAACTTAAATAAATTTAAGTAAAATTATCTCACATCGAAAAATTATAATAAGGTGAATTTTTATTATTATATAAATAAGAGTAATCATTCATCCAAAATATATAATAAGATAATCCATATGTTTATACTAAAAGTGGAATATTTTAAATGTTTAAATACAACCCTATGGGTTAAATACCGACAAAAAAACTTTTGAATTTTAAAAAAGCTTTTAATATACAAGACTACAAACTTAAAATCATCCCACATTGAAAATTGTGATGAAATTCTATACTAAGTATTATAATCAAGAGTTAAAAAGAGTTTAAACTATAAGCTTAAATAAATTATCTCACATCGAAAAAAAATTGACGAACTGATGGAAGACTATAAACTTAAATAAATCATCCCACATCGAAAAGTTAGGATAAGTTGATGAATTCTATATTATAAATAAGAAAAATCATTCGTTCTTAAATATCAATAAAAAAACATTTAAGTCTCTTAATAAGACTACAAAGTTAAATAAAAATAATCTCACATAAGGTGATGAAACTTTATAGTATAAATATGACTAATCATTCGTTCTTAAATATCAATAAAAAATTATGTCTTAATCTCTTAATAAGACTACAAACTTAACTAAAATAATCTCACATCGAAAAATTATAATAAGGTGAAATTTAAGTAAAACTATCCCACATCCGAAAAATTATAAAGTTTTATCAAACAAAAATCTTTTGAGTCTTAAAAAGGTTCTTAAGACTATACACAAAAGACTAATTATAATTTTTTCTTTAGGCATCAACCAACTTAAGTAATTCTCCCACATTGAAAAATAATTATGAGGTTATGAATTTCTACTAAATAAGAGTAATCATTGTTTTTAAATATCAACCATTAATATTTTGAGTTTAGAAAAGTCTTAATAAGACTACAAAATTAAAATTATCCCACATTGAAAGAATTAAAATAAGGTACGGTGATGATTCTATATTATAAATAAGACTACAAATTTAACTTAAATTATCCCACATCGATAAATTATAATATAGTTATAGTTCTATATTATAAATAAGACTAATTATTTGTTCATATCAATCAAAATCTTTTGAGTCTTCAAAAAACTCTTAAGACCATAATAAGATGATGAAATTCTACGGTGATAAAATTTTATATTATAAACAAGATTAATCATTCATCCTTAGATGTCAATAAAAAAACTTTTAGTCTAAAAAAAGTTATTAATAAAACTACAATAAAGTTAAATTAAAATTATCACATATCGAAAAACTTTTAGTCTTAAAAAAAGCTATTAATAAAACTACAAATAAAGTTAAATTAAAATTATCACATATCGAAAAATTATAATGAGGTGATACAATTCTACGTAATCTTTCGTTCTTAGATACTCCGTATTAACCAACAATCTTTTGAACTTAAAAAAATGTATAATTAAAGTATATAGTTAATGTATAATTATCCCGCATCGAAATTACGATGGTGTGATGAAATTCCATGTATTATAAATAAGAGTAATCATGCATCCGTCTATAAATAAAAGTTCTTAATTAGACTATATTATCTAAACTTAATTAAAATTATCCCACATCAAAAAATTATAATAAAAGATGATCAAATTCGATTATATAAATAAAGAGTAATTGTCTATCATCTAACATAGATATAAAAACAAACTCTTTTAAGTCTTCAAAATAGCTCTTAAAATTATAAACTTAATTAAGTAATTAAATTATACCACATCGAAAAAGTATGATGAGGTGATGAAATTCTATATCATAAGCGAGTAATCTTATGGTTTTAAATATCAAGCAACAAATATAAGGACCAGAAACCTAAAATTATAAAATTAAAATAAGGTGATATTCTATATTATAAATAAGAGTAATCGTGCGTTTTTCTGGGTCTTTAAAGCATATCTTAAAACTATAAACTTGAGTAATCCTATATCGAAAAATTATGATGAGGCGATAGAATCTTATATTATCAATCAAAAAAATTATTCGCATGTATTCTTTTGAGTTTTAGAATAAGCTCTTAAGACTATGAACTTATTAGTTGAAATTAAGTTTGATTACTAATATCATGCGATCATCTTATTTATTATAATGATATAGATTGATCAAGTTTCTTATTTAACTAATATACAATAACGAATATAATTATTTTTAACATAAATATGTTAATACTTTCCAAATATGGGCACGACACAAAACCCGACACGAAATAAGTGGTTTTGGGTTGAGGCTTAATGACCCATTTATGCAAGTGAGTCAACACGAACACGATACAAAACTTAAATAGGTCGGGTTTGGGTTGAGTGGTTCTTGACCCGTTTACTAATGACACGAACACGACGCGATCCGATCTGTTTGTCAGGTCTTGTTTGGATGGATTAGATCAGAGTTAGTAAAAAAGAACAAGGCATTGCAAAACACTTACAGCACGATTATTGATTATGTTAGTAACTATTCCAAATTCCTTCAAAAAAGTGGCTGTAGTTTAGTGGTAAGAATTCCACGTTGTGGCCGTGGAGACCTGGGCTCGAATCCCAGCAGCCACAGGTGATCTATTTTTATTTGATCAACCCAATGTTTTAGATTACATTAGTTTGGTACTCGAATTTGATTTTTTTAAGTGTATCTTTATGTTCTACTCCTATGTAAATTTTCGTTCTTTTTTTTTCAAACTACGGAGTAGATGATATTGAAAACTTCTATGCAACAATTGTTATTGCTAATATATAATACTGTATATAGGATCAATAATAAGGCGAACTCATCATTTAAAAATAAGTTTCATTACTCCCTAATCAATCAATATATATTAATAAAACAGGAATTTTCCGAGCGATTTGATTGGTCGAAATTTTTTAATATTATTTTTTAGTATTACATATTACTTTATTTAATTAAGGTTTAGGTGTTGGAATGGGTTTACATAGTTTAATACTCCCTCCGAGTTTCTAACATTGCCTCATTTTCCTTTTTGAGCTGAGTTCAATCTTTTACCCACTTTCCATTTTAGGCCATAAATGTGTGGTTCACATTTACCCACCCATTTATCTCTCTTCCTTCTTCTTTTTTTAACCACTCATTTTTCCTTCCTTATTTTCGACCCAAAAAGAAACGGGGCAATCATAGGAACTCGGAGGGAGTAATATGTTTAATTATAATAATATATAATATATAATATAATATAATATAATATACCTATGCCGGTTCTAATATCCATGCTTAGGAGATTTGTACTTCTCATATTACATGATATGCATCTTTTGTGAGACTTTAATAATAATAATAATAATAGTAATATATTATGATATAGTAGTGTAGTAGGATTACATAGTGTAGTAGCATAATAATAATAACGTAAGAGATTTTTATATTTGACAATTTATAGAAATTGTCTCAAAGTATTTGCACCATCTTATGTGTACTTAGTTAATCATATGAGCGATATTTTAATCCCCTATTAAATTAATTATTTATACATTTATTGTGTAAGAAATAAAAACGCCGTTTTATACTATCATGAAATTTAATTACTCACATCGCTATATATTCACTCTACATACAATATGTTTTTGAATTATGTATGGCAAATTGGATCTCTTACTTTACATTGATACGTAAATATTATTTGTCATTTTATTTATTAGTTATTTCATTTATAATAATAATAATAATAATCCGTAGATAATATTGTTGAATGCAAAACTTGTAGAGTAACAAATAAATATTCCATATAAATATAAATGAATAATGGTTCGAATATGTAGTTGAAGATGTACTTGTGTGAGAGGTATTTTAATTAATCTTTCTAACTATAATGTACGCCTATAATTTAATTTGACGCTTATCGCAAATAATATTTACCTAGAAATACATTTACGTATGTGGATAATATTCGTTTACTATTCTGCATAATAATTTAATATCGTTATCAACGTCATTAAAAATCGGCCCGTGCAGGCTTTTCAACTAGTTACTCTTAATCCAAACGATCTCTTAAATATACCTTCGTTGAATTATCGCAGTAAACTCATTTAAGTAAAAGGAAGTGAGCCCTCAAGCCTCAAGTCAACCAAAGAGTTCATTCTACGGCGTATGCAAATTTGAAGAATACTTACATGCACATTGCACCCCCGTTTTCTAACACTAATTTACCACAACTAACTTTCCAACATGTTAAACCCACTTTCGGTTGAGAGTGGTGTAACACCTAAGGCCACACCCAAAAGTTATTTGATGTTAATCATATTACAAGGGATCCTTTCAACTAAGCTGATGAACAATCCAGGTGAATTCTGACTATTTTTATTCCGAATCTCAAATCTCTAAAATCGTGTATTATACTAGTATATACTTCAATTTGAACTATTCGAGAGATCTTATCAAATCGAGTTTCAAATTAACCTGAATTGTGCATGAAAGATTGACTCTAAAGAAGAGGGCAGTATAAGTGAGTGAATACTGATTTATAAAGAAGAAAACATAACTTGTAACATATGAGGAGCATGAGATATAAGATTGATTTTACATTCAGCTACAATGAGGAAAGATTTACTCGATCAATTGACAAAAAAATTATTTCAATTTTTGAATGATCAATTTCAAAATTCGCCCGTAATATGCGGATCAGTTTTTTGCCATAATTGAAGATTTTGTATCAATTTAAAAACCAACCTGTAGACACCCACATTTTGACTGCCAGGTGTCTATAGTAGTTTCCGACAAACACCCGATGATGATCGGACGCTAATGTGCTTTAACGTACTCGGAAATGGACTCGAAATCAATGGCATTTGGCCTAGGCATTTTACGGAGTACAAATCTCACAAAACCAACCTCAAATTCAGACCCAGTGGGTCGTTTCGAGTCAAATAACACTAATTTGGGTCGAATCCGACACCAGGGGTAAAACCGTCTTTTAGCGACCGAGTCAAAACCCGGTCAAAGATATTTCTTGAGACTTGTAGGCTGACCGTGAGGTCTCACACGTCCTCTTCGGACTCCAACTCTACAAAAATCAGTTACACAAAATAATAAACAATTCTGTTTAAGGTAGAATTCGATCTCGAGTAGGAATCCTATCCGAGAACCGACTCAGACACTCAACCGAGTGCAAACACTCGGCCGAGTAGTACACAAGTCAGCCGGTTTTCCTCTTTCTTCCTTCACAAGAAAGCGGAATTCTTATTTCCCTCAAATTCCTACGCTTCCTATCCTAAGCGGTAGTCAAATTCTCCCAAGCCAAGGTCGGGAATTCCCTATAAATAGCCCCTTGCATCTAACATAAAAAACACAATTTTTCATACAACACAACGACACAATTAATTCATACTATCCCCAACATACATAATTCCTGAAAAACATAATTCTTTAGCATCGAGAAACCGATATTACAAACCCGAAGGAAACCGGTCCCGATATCCGACACCCTTCACACGTCCCACCTAGCCGAGCCACCCTAACTCAACCAAAACATCACTCGACGCTCCCGTGCCTAGCCACATTCCGACGAGCCCCGATCCGAGTCAACAAAAGCATGTAGGTTGAGGGTGTACCAAACCCGATTTCTCCTTTCTTCTCTTCTCTTCGTCCGTTTTTTTATTATGGGTCAAGAGTCGTCTTTTTTTCTTTTCTTTTTTTCTAATATCGTTATTAACGAAAAACTATTTTCATAACAAACATTCTGAAGAATACAATATCGATTTTTCTATAATCGAATATTGTATCGAAAAGAATTATATTAAGATCTCGACGATATTAAAAATCGTTACATCTTTTTTCGTTCAAAATTCTTTTCTTTTACTTTTCGTTCAAAACAAATTATTTTACAAAACCCTTTTTTATTCCGAATATTCGATATCGATTTCATAATCGAACATCGGATACGACGAATATCGAAAACATGAATCGAATACAAATTAATTCATAATTTGTACGCGGTTCATCAAAATAACAATTTTCGAACAACGAGCGAAACAGGACAGACCCACACGCGAGTCGCGCCCCTCACAGGCGACTCGCGTACGAGTCTGAAATCCGCGCTCCTTTTTTACTTTTTTCGTTCGTTTTATTATTTATTTTTCGAAACGATTTCTAAAATTTTCATCTTTTCCAAAACTATTCCAAGTATTCGATATTGATTTCGTAGTCAACTATCGAATATAACGAATATCGAAAATATTAAGTCGAGAACGAATCATGCAATATTCATACACGATTTAATAAAAAATCGAGTTTTCAGAAAACCGCGTCCAAAACCAGCCCGACACGCGACTCGCTGGCGTCCCGGGCGAGCCGCGCGGCCGGCTGTCCCGACGCACCCTTTTCGTTCTTTTTTATATTTTTTCGAACATCTTTTTTTATACAAAACAACGTCTTTTTAATGATATTTTTTCAGATTTCGATTTTTTCGATTTCGCATATTTATTTCTTGCTATTATTATTTATAAATCGATACTAACTCGTTTGTTCATCTTGTAGCAATTTCATCTTTTTATTTCCTTTGTTTTATTATACTAAAACGAATCTCACATGTTAAATTCGACTTTGACGTTAATTAATTTTTCATGCATTAAAACAACTTAGCAACCCATTCAATTCCTCACATGCTTAGGAAAACAATGGTCATTCGATATCCTAGTAGAGGCCGCTAATGTGCGGGCGGGGTTGGGTGTTCTTAGTGAACTTCCCAACACGTACCCTCACCCCTTACTCAGAACCGTGGTTTCTGGATGTCCGAAACCATTGGCAACGAGAGTCATTCAATATACGATTAACCGCTCCAGTCGGCATCTATATCGATATGCAAAGGGACGAGCCCAATAAACTCTGACATCGGAAATGGGCCGTATTTTGTACACGCTCCACTACGACATAGAGTGGGCTCGAACGGTTCCGAATAACCATAAAATTCGGTGGCGACTCCGACTTCGATTTAAATTTCCATTTGACCATCTCATGGAGATTCATTCGCCTCCCCAAAACCCGCGCGTGGCCGCGTCGGGGTGGACCTATGTCATGTCCACACAACCATAAATACGTGTATACTAAGCTTAGTGACACGATTTTGAAATTTGAATATGCATAATTTTGAATATGAATATGAAAAGAGAATCTAATTTGATACAAATAAAGTTTGAATGTATTAATGGAAAATTCTACAATTACTTCCATAATTTTTGTAAAATATAATTTCTAAATTATGAAAGATATTGTATATTTATGAGATACCGTAAATATTGAATGATACGGTATATTTCTAATTTTTACATATTCAAAATATTTGAAAGATCCAGTAAATATTTCTAATTTTGTTTTTTGTTTAAAAATTGCATAATATAATTGGTTCACAAAACTAATTTGCAGAATATAATTCGTTACACTTGAATGATACTGTAATTATTTCTAATTTTGTATATTTCTATATTTTGTTAAAAAAAAAATTGCATAATATAATTTCGGATGAGCAATTATACGGTATTTTTTCGATGTAGGAAATATTGGTGACATTAATCGTCAATTCTTAAGTTAGATATAAAAACAAACTCTTTTATTATTATAATTATCCTAACGTTGTCATCGAAAAATTATGATGATGTGATGAAGTTCTAAAAAAATTTGAGTCTTAAAAATGCTCTTAAGACCGTAAGCTAATGGAAAAGAGAAATCATCCGTATTTAGATATTAATAAAAATCAGAGTTTTAAAAAGAGTTTTTAAGACTATAAACTAAGTACAATTATCGATATCGAAAAATTATGATGAGGTGATAATTCTATATCACAAATAAGAGACCTCATTCGTTTTTAGATATTAACCAAAAAAATTATTTTATAAAACTCTTAAAACTATAAATTTAAGTAAAATTATCTCACATCGAGAAATTATAATAAAGTGATAGAAATTCTACTATATAAATATTACGTAGAAGCAATTATTTGTTTTAGATATGAACGATAAACTTTTTGAGTCCTAAAAGAACTTTTTAAAACTATAAACTTAATTAAAATTATCCCACATTGAAAAATTATGATGAGGTGATGAACTTCTACATCATCAATAAGAGAAATTATTTATTTTAGATATTAATAAAAAAATCTTTTAAATTTTATAATACTCCTCTTAAGGCTATAAATTGAAGTATCCCACACATCGAAAAATTACAATAATGTGATGAAATTTTATTATATAAATAAAAGTAATCATCGTCTTTAAATATCGTCCTAAAAAAAAGTTCTTAAAATTATAAATTTAAGTAGAATTATAACACATCGAAAAATTATGATAAGATATCATAAATAAGAGAAATCAGTCATTTTAGATAAACATTTGTCCAAAAGTATACTCCGTAATAAGGTGATCGAATTCTAATATATAAATAAGAGTAATCGTTCGTTATTAATAACTTAGATGGAAAAACAAACACTTTTGAGTCTTAAAAAAATTCTCAAGGCTATAAACTTGAGTAAAATTATTACAAAGTCATGAATTTCATAGATATAAACCAAACATTTTTTTGAGTATTAGAAAAGCTCTTAAGACTATAAACGTGTGTGAAATTTCTCCACATCGAAAAATTATTATAAAGTTATGGATTTTATATTATTTGATTGCTCGAAAAAATAATGAATCTATTACATAAATTTCTCTATTATAAATAAAAATAATCATTCGTTTTTAGATATCAACAAAAAAATCTTTTGATCCATATTCTCTTAAGATTATAAAATTAAGTAAAATTATCCAATATCGAAAAATTATGATTACCTGATTAAATTTTATATAATAAATAAGAGTAACATTCGTCCATAGATATTAATTAAACATCTTTTGAGTCTTAGAAAAACTCTATCTCACATCGAAAAATTATATAATAGAGCGATGAATTTTCATTACATGATTCGTCATTATATCGACAAAAATTAAAGAATTTTTAAGACTATAAAATTAGATAAAATTATCTCACATTGAAAGAATAATGTCATTGAAAGACTAACGTCATGTGTATAAATTAAATATTTGTCCCTTCTATAATTGTAGTTATAAGTAAAAAGTGAGGTTATTATTATAAAAATGTTGAATCAAATAAAAAATATTTGTGATGGGAAGAAGATAAAAAGACAAACAAAAATAGAATATGAAAGAAGATGGAAAGAATGAGGAAGTACTCCGTAGTAGTAGTAGTAGTACTCTCTCTATTTTCTTTAATTAGCACCTTTGAGTCACTTTTCCCCTCACAAAAAAAAGAAGTTGGGCTAATTCAAGAAAATGGAGGAAGTATAATTGTACCACATTGAAATATTATCATAAGGGGATGATTATATGATTATAAATTGAAGTCATTATATTGGTTCTTAGATATCAACTATCAAACCAAATATCTATCGTAAAACAAATTATAAAAATGAAATAGTTAGATTCGTGGTAGAAAATGTTTTCATCAGAGCATAAATTTCATATTATTTGCTCAAAAAAATGATGAATTTATTACATATAAAAATAGTACCACATCGACAAATTATAATAAGGTGATGAAATCTATATTATGGCCCTGTTTGGTAAACAGCGGATTCATATTGGCAGAAGCAGATTTAAAAAGCAGATTTGACTAGCAGAATCAATTGACAGTTTTGACTAGCAGATTTAATTAGCGTAATTGTTTTATTAGTGTTTGGTAATTAGCTGTTATAGATTAGCAGATTGATTAATTGATTTGTAAAATGACAAAAAAGGACATAAGCAAATATTTGATTAAATATATGCCAAACATACATCACGCCAACCATTTTATAACTAGTTTCTTCTATTTTTAGGGGCAGTGCTTAATGCAAAGAATTGGTCCAAGTAGTTCATGATTGATCGTAAGACAAAGCAATTCAAATGATCAAAGATAGATCAACATCCAATTGAAAAATAATGATCCATAGAATCGTATAAAATATGGAAAATTGAATCAATTGAAAAATAAACCAAACATAAATTAATTAGTGCAAAAAAAATCAAGGAAAACGTATCTTATAAGATGAATTATGAAAGTAAAAAGTTGTAAATGAAGAGAATGATGAAGGTAGGGTTTGATTGGCAAAGGGGTAACGAGGTAAAAAAATAAAAATTCTAATCTGCTAATTGAATATGCTGCTACTAGCAGCATATTGCAAATTGGCGGATTGGACTCGAATATGCCATTTCAATCTACCATTTACCAAACACTTATATTGGCGGATTTTGTGGTCAAACATGCTAATCCATCCAAATATGCTATTTTTTGGCGGATCCGCCGATAACCAAACACCCCCTATATATAATAGTAATTATCCGTCCTTAGATTTCCAGCAAAAATCTTTCGAGTCTTTAAAAGCTCTTGAGATTATAAACCTTAAATAATTATTCACATCAAAAAATTATAATGATGTTATGAAATTCTATACTATAAATAAGAGTACTCATTGTTTTAAAATATCGATCAAAAAAATTTTTGAGTCTTAAAAAAGTTCTTAATAAGACTACAAACTTAAAATTATCTCATATCAAAAATATTAATATACTGATTCTATATTATAAATAAGAGTAATCATGTGTTATTTTGAGTCTTAAAAAAAGCTCTTAAGATAGTTATTATCCACATCAAAAAAATTATGATAATGGAATTCTATACTCCGTATTATAAATAAGACTAATCATGCATTTTTATATATTAATAAAAAAAACTTTCGAGTCTCTACAACTAAGTAAAATGATCACACATCGAAAAATTATAACAAGGTGATAAAAACTCTATATTATAAATAAGAAATAAGCGTAATCAATTCTATAATAAGTCGATGAAATTCTATTATGCAAATAAAATTAATCATGTTTCCAAATTATGATGAGGTGATGAAATTTTATATTATAAATAAGAGCAATCATTTCTCATTAATACAAAAAAAAATTTAGTCTTAAAAACTGTTTTTAATAAGACTACAAAATTAAGTAAGATTATCATAATACACATTGAAAAATTATAATGAGATGATAAAATTCTATTATACAAGGTAAACATTCGTTCTTAAGTATTAACCAACAATCGTTTAAGACTTAAAAAAAGTTTCTAAGACTACAAAGCTATGTAAAATTATCCCACATCAAAAAATTATGATGAGTTGATGGAATTTTATTATATTATTAATTAAGAATAGTCATTCGTTCTTAATATCAACCAACAATCTTTTGAGTCTTAAAGAAAGCTCAGAAAACTGTAAACTTATGTAAAACCGAGTAATCATTATTCGTCCTTAGATATCAACAAAACATGTTTTGAGTCTCCTATAAACTTAAGTACTTAAGTACAAATTTATTCCACATTGAAAAGTTAAGATGAGGTGATGTAATTTTCTTAAAAAAATCTTAAGATGAATCTATTACGAGTAGTACTATTTACTCGAAAAACTGTTGAATCTATTAGGATTACATATAAGAATAGTACAATTATCCAATATCGAAAAATTATAACAATGTAATTGAATTTTATATTATAAATAAGAGTAATAATTCGTCATTAGATTTCAACTAAAACTGTTTCGAGTCTTAAAAACAGTTTTTATGACTATGAACTTAAAGTAAAATTATCCCACATAGAAAAATTATGATGAAGTGAGGAAATTCTATATTACAAATAACACTCCATACTTAATAATTTGTCCTTAGATATTAGCTATAAAAAATCGAGTCTTAAAAATGCTCTTAGGACTGTTAGATAATGGAAAACAGAAATCATTCGTGTTTAGATATCAACAAAAAAACCTTTAATTTGTATTTTCAACTACAATGCATGCCTATAGTGGATAGTATTCATGTACTATTAGACATACTCTTAGCTTCGACTACATGTCATTCATTGATAAGCGGCCCGTGCGTGGCTTTTCAACTAGTAAGAAAATAAGGAAGATAAATAAAAATTAAAAGGGATGAATATAAATAAGGACATAGGTGATGGTATAAAGAAAGAAAGTAGTAAGAAACGTGTGGGAGAAGTGGAATAGAATAGAATAAGAGATAAGTCCATCAGCTGCTCACGTTAAGAATTACGAGTACTACTCCATGCTTGAATCACACAATCAAGTTGAAGCTACCTACCCTATCCATCCCTCTCATGTTAAATTCCAGGCAACTGTACGTTAAACCCCCCCTCCCCACACCATTAATAATTATGATTATGATTATGATTATTAGAAACGTTGACCAATTCAATTGAAGACTGCTACTCCTACTGCTACTTGCCATTCAAGAAAACCAACTATAAGTTCTGGGTATTTTCTTTCTTTCATTGCTTAACAAGTCGTTGAGCCGATTATAATACAATATAATATATAATATGGGGGATTTGGATTGCGGGAATTGTGATTTAAATTGCGGTGACTGTGGCGACTGCAACTGCAACTGCAACGACTGTGGCTGTGGCGACTGCAACTGCAACGACTGTGGCTGTGGCGACTGCAACTGCTGCGATTGCTCTTCTTGTTTCGATAATTGCTGCACGGTATGTACCTCCTTCCTTCCTTTTTCATGCTCTACGTACTTCCTCAACTTGTATTCTCGTGTTCGTTTCAAAATAGTAGTATTGGTTTGGCCCCGTCAAACATACTTTGCTTCTTGCTTATGACTTTGTTAGCTTTTGTAAGACCGTGTTTGGTTTGGGTCAAGCTTGTCAGCTCTCGACCGTCTGTAAACTTATTAGCTACTCATCTGATGACCAGATTTCAAAGTGTGTTAGTTTCATCTGTTGCAGGGAGAAACCGATGTTATCTTGTGCTGTTTCCCACCTCTCACTGGTGGCACCAATAATCCCCGACACAGCTCAACTACTCCTGCCGATTGTTTCTGTTGTTGTCGCGGTGAAAGAATGCCGACATCATCCAACAAATCAAAACGCAAGGGTTTTTGCCGGCGTCTGAGATCATGTTTCAGAAGCCACCCATCTCCACCATCTTCTCCTTCTCGGGATCAACCTAAAACAGAAACTGCTCTTCCTACGGGTTATGGGCCAGACATCAGTAGATATCCAATGAAAGACGGTTTTGGTAGTGCAGGCCCTAATACGGAATATAATCATACGCAAGAAGATGGTAGATACCCGATGAGTGAAGGCCAATTTGGTTACAAGGGACAACACTGGGATCAAGGTCATTGGGAAGAGCGCGATATGAGTTCTCGAGATCACGCAATGGATTGGAAATGGTCAAAGCCTGTGAGGCATGGAGAAAACAAGTATGGTGGCCATTTGTAGAACCTTACATTTGCCCGTCTAGCTCGCTTTATTATGTCTTTGCACCGTTTATTTTAGCAGATTGTAAATTGTTGGCACATTCATATTACACCATCCATCTATTGATTGCGTGGTATGGGATCGATCATTCAGACCGTGTTCTTCAGAGCTCTCAATCCCAAACTTTACTATCGTTTTCTATCAATTTACAGTCATGTTGTTTAGGGCTTAATAATGTTCAATTCAGTTCGATTCAAGCACTGTTAAGTTCAGTTCTTGATGATGGACAAGGACAAAGTGACGGAAACTTGAAAGTAAAAACAATTCACTAGTTGGAAAAAAAAAACAAAGTATCTTTCATAAGCAATGGGAACAAATCTTGAATACAAAAAAGGATGCTCAAAATATCGAAACAGCTAATGAAAATGCAAACAGAAAAAAGATGTATCGAAAACTAATTGAAAGAACGGTGGTATGCCAACAAAAGTAAAGACTAACTTCACCTACAATGCTGCTACTTTTGGATCGGCGCTGTTGAGAGACAGGTTGTTAGTAAGGTTGACAAGAGCCGATACTGAGCTCGCTTGAGATTTGCTCACTTCCTCTCCATTTCTTTCCACATCCACCTGCTTCGCCAAATCAACCAATTAAATTAATATAAGCTAGATCACAAAAAGCAATTGAAGATTTGATTGGGCGGGCAGACTTACAGGAAGGTCTTTGTTTGCAAATACATCAGGCTGATGATGAGCACCAGATTTGGTGCTTCTTCTCATCCGAAGTGCCTTCTCTCGATTTTCATAAAAGTCAAAATCGTCGAGAAGAGATGTCTTGGGTGAATAGCTCTTGAAAATCTTGAGCATTTCTGATGCTTGCTTCAGCCCAACCTGAATTAGCATAATCCATACGGACGGAAGATTAGGGAATTTATACTAGGAATGGACAAAACACACTACTAAAGAAAAGAGAGAGGAATGTTTTAGTCACCTCCTGAGTATCGCGAGTGTAAGTCACAGGCCTGTTCTCGTTATTCTCGAGAAGGATGTGCCTGAGCTGAGTATTAGGAATGTCTTTCACTATATGCCATTTCACTGGGAAATAACCACTCCATTTGTCGAGCTGCCAGAAATCCTTGGACTTGTTGAAATCTACCTTGCCCACCATCTCTGCTACTCCGACAAATTGACCACTTCCATTAACCTTGATTTGAAACCAGAAACTTCGTCAGTTGTAAAGAAGGAAACATAAATGAACACAGGTAACCTTGAAATATGATAGTCTTTTCGCACTTCACGTGTACGTATGTATATCTCTACCCATGCGACCCTTTCACACCCAAAAAACAAAAACTAACTCCAAGTATGAGCGTTCAAATCAACGTAAATATATAGAATGTATGATTATCACTTACCGAGAAGAAAAGGAAAATGGGGCATTTCTTGCCCGTTTCCTTGGCTTTCAATTCAGCATCATGGTATGCAGCATCTAGCTTCTTATTCCCATTTGCAGTACTTGACCATACATCATATTTAATGGATTTGTGAACATCATCTTCACTATATGATTTGATGACATAGCATTTTGCAGACTCATAGTCGATCTGGAACTCGGGCAGGTTATATTTTTCCTTTTGAACAGCCACAACATTGGTTTCCTTTTCAGAAGAGTTGGAAAGGCTTCGACTGTGGCCTCTAGGTCCACAAGTAAGTTCAGATGACATTTCAAAGTCATTTCTTCTGTTCGTTCTCGGCTTATCACTACCATTCCATGTCCTCACATTTGGCCTGTAGCCCATGGTACCTTGATTTCCGTACAGACTGTTTCTCTGGTAAGATAATGGCTGGAAGTTTCCAGCCGGATGGTACGCATTTGCATATCCATATGTCGGATAGTATGACTCTGTCTGCGTAAATGTAATAAGAGGGGGAAAAAAGTAATTTAGTCTCTGAAAAAATGTACTCTACAACTAATGGACGTGAATAATGTTATTATTGGATATGTACCTTGTTAACCTTGGGCTGGGAATAAGTCGGAGGAGCAACTAATGGACGTGATTTTGAATTTGAAGAAACAGCTGGCGTATTATTTACTGAACCATATGCCTTCGATTGCTTAATGCCATTTGGTCTGTTTGTTTGAGTAGCAGCACTCGATCGGACACCCCCATTGATAGTATTTGATCCATTCGACGAATTTCCGGGAGAGTTATAATCCCATGCATAACAAGGAACAGCTTCTGTCCCATAAGTGACAGGAGTCTGAACATATCCCGACGACGAATAATACGGCTGGCTAACTGAACCATCAGCACCAACATAGGCCCCAGCAGCATAGGGATTATACCCCGGAATGTAATAAGCTACTGAACTGTGATCTGCTTGTGCTCCCTGCACCATAAGAGACAGATACATTAGACAATCACTAAGTATTACGCCGTAGAGTAAATCTGCAACTTTGTGAAAGCAAAAAAAAAAGACACGGGATTAAAAAAGGGTAGAATATATAATAAATTCGGTCAAATGGGAAGTGAGAAAAGACAATAAAATTGGAAGGTGCAGTCAATTTGGCATACCATAGACTGATGATCTCTCCCATCATTGGACTGGCCAAATGAAGCATTGTAACCTATGAATAAGGGGTAAGAACTGTCAAAAAAAAGATGCTAGATGAAACTATTCAGACTAAAAGGAAAGAAAGTGCAGTAAGAGAGTGAAGGGACATCTAACCTGGGTAATAATAATTGTAATAGTTTGCATGTGGATTGTAAACATCTTGCGCTGGAATCGACTCTTGACCTATCATCTCCCCTTTGATGCCAGGAGTAGCGCATTGAGCGGATGAAGTTGTGTCCAAATGAGTCCCATTCTGAGGAGCAGCCTATAAAATAAATTCAGATCATGTTTAGATTATAGAAGCCGCGCGAAAATGATTTATAAACTCCTAAATGTGGAGGCACTCAATATAATCTAGCAGTAAATACGAGATTAGCTAGTACAAGAAATTGGTAAATCTATTGTAGAACTTCAGAGAGGGAGTCAGAGATATACCATAGCCGGTTCTGCCGGATTGGGAAGGAGCAAACTGGAATTGATCCCTTTCACTGAAATTAAGTCAACAAATAATTGCCATTAAAAATAACAGCAGAAATATTAGTCAAGAGAGATCAAACATGGGCAATTAATTTGAATGTCATGCAACATCATGTTTGAGAAATGATATACTCCGTAACAAACATACATCAACAAGACACCTTTGAATAGAAGCACATTAAAAAGATTCACTTGAGCAAATTAAAAAAGGTAATTCCCGTCCACACCAACAGGTCGACCGTTAATTAAGAATGCAATAAGCATTAGAAAACCCAAATAAATAAAAGGAATCCCTAAATAAAATATGAAAGTTGCCCGGTCAAATTTTCCAAATAACAGGCCTGTCAAAAACCATAAGATTTCTCTCCAACTAACACCAAACACACATAATTCGAAATTTTCTCTCCAACCAGATTTTATATGAATAAAATCTTACCGATTCGTGATTCGCTCTTAAAAGTATTAAAGAAAAGACAGAATTGTTGTTAATGATTCATGATTCATGATTCATAGGTTGCCCAAGCAAATCAGAACCTGTAGATCTTTTCATTACATGGATAACAAGTGAAAGTAACCAACATAAAAGTTTTGAGACGAGAGTCCATAGCTATGCTCATTCATTTCTTCAACTATCAAATCATAACACTACAAAAGACATCAATTGTTAATAGAGCCAAAGATTCAATATTTTCCAACTCTAGATTACAATGACATGTAAACTCACTCACTCACTAAATTAGCTAGGATTTTTTATTGCAACAATTGCCATCATGAGTTATGCAATATAAAAACCGTGTTTATGTACAGAAAGGCCAATTGGAAACAAGGTGATAATGCTAATCACAGATCAAGCCAAAAATTAGCTCCAACTATTCTCATATAAGGTCACCCATTGATCCTTTGCTCATCAAAGGACCTATACCCTTCTGTCCGACACATGTCCAAGTTTGATTGGTTTTAACAAAAAATGGGTATAAAAAGTGGCGACCCCAATGTCTAAATGGGTGGAGGTCATGAAAGTAGATCATGAATATATATATATAATTAATTAGTGTCGGTGACCTTTGAATGGAGACGGTCTAAGTCTCTCCCTTACACACCATTTGTGAGGGACCTCGGGGGTACTAGAGTAACAGAGATGTGTCACGGTAATTACATTGTGAGACCGCAGATCTAAACCAAAAGAGAAAAGGGTAATAGAGAATAAACAAATGCTACACGAAAAAAATATCTCAAGGCAGTCCAAGAAAAATATGGAAAACAAATAAATTGACCTAACAGCAAATGAGTAGTGGAAAGGCAGTAGTCTAGTCTAGAGAGATTGATTCTACATCACTAACCCAAAAAAATAAAATTATAAAAAGATTCTTACTTTGACAATGATGGGAGATCTTACAATTACCAAAATTAATTAAATTAAATTGTTGATATAAGATGACAAAATCAAATCAAATATCCCAAGTCCTTAACCACCAAGGAATTTGAACCAATTGAATACGACAGCCCAATTAATCACCATCACACATCACACATCATTACCCCCAGATTAAAGTATCCAACCCAATTAATTATTCATTAATTAAAATGATTGCATCACTAAGAACAATCGTGTCGTATTAAAAGTAACATACTCTACTTGGTCACCCAAAGCTTGAAATTGTATATCCATCGCAAATTTGTACTGATATGGGTCGATTTGTTTTTATGTAACGCCCGTAAGTAAGTTTGTGGTGGTCACGAAATCATGGGTTTTGATTAACAGCAAAACCAAATTCAACAAAATTGAAATTAGGGAAATAAAAATGACAAGAAGTGCATGGAAGCAATATTATTGAGAATTGAATGAGCATATAAAAAAAGTAGGAAAAACCTCAATGAAATAAGAGTAATAAAAAGTACCTGACTGATTGAAAGAATGGATATGGATATGGATAATGAGTAAAGGGTTAGTTCCAGGAGAATGGGAGGAAGAGTGAGAGGAGATAGATGGGTATGAATGATGTTGGGAGAGAAGAGAGGAAAGAAAAGAGGGAGAAGAGAAGAGGTTTGGTATATATATGAAGGAGAAGGAGAAGGAGAAGGAGAAGGAGGAAGTTGTTTTGACTAATAAGGTGGGGGAGGGGGAGGAGTGCAAAACCCTTGAGGTTGAAGTTGAGGTCGAGGTTGGATCTGAGGGTGGAGATTGATTTGTTTACGTGTGTTGTTCGGTGTCACCCGTTGGATGGATGGAGGACTATGACTTGGTGTGGACACTCTTCAAATCTCCAGATCTACCTTCCCTCTCTCTCTCCCTCTTCTTTATTGTCTTTTTATTTCACACATTTCAGATTTGGGTCGTATTTATCACCCATCCGAATTCGAATCAGAATCTAAATCTGAATCCGAATCCGAATGATATTTTGATTTTTTGGTTCAACGAAGAACACACTTAGTTGTATTATAATAATGGGATATCAAACCTCAAAATACCTTCTTCTTCTTAATCACTAGAATAAAACATTTACGGTAATGATCTTTTAATGAGAAAATAAGAAAATAGAGGAAAAGATAAATTATACTCCGTAGAAAGAATAACTCTCGTGCAAAGGTTTAATACTCATATTATTTTAAGAGTAAATTAACCATTATTTTCTTGTAAAATAGTACTCCCTCCATCCCACTACGATGTTCCCACTTTTATTCTGATGTGAGAAATATAATAATCAAGTGAGAACATCTCTTTGGGATGAAGGGAGTACTCCCTCTGAGTTATCCTTCCCTTTGTTTAATATATATGAGGCTTATTTTAATCAAATGGAAGGATCATTCAAGCTCGGAGTCAGAGGAAGTAATATAGAAATTAAATTATACAAGATATTTCCTTTTTTTTATTTTTTTTAATATTTTACCCCAAAAAAATGGACATTGGTGGAGCAAACAATGACACTCATCAACTACTCCACTTCTCAATGACTGCATCTGCTTAATTTCCCCACCAATAGCTCCAAGGCTCCAACCCCATGCTTACTCCTGCGCCTACCTTCACCTTCACCTTCACCCCCGCATCCACATTCACCTTCAATTCAACTCGGATAACATGTTCATCCAAACCAGAGGTTTTTAAACACGGTGTGTTTAGTCGTGTACTCGTGTGAGCATTTGAATCTGAAAAACTCGCATAAATTAATTAAATTCACGAAAAAAACAGTACACTTATTAATTGGAGTATTTAACTCCCTATAAGTAAAAGTGATCGTTTCTACTTAATGATTAATGAAGAACGACTCGGATTCTTCCCATGATTTCCAACTATAAATCTATACAGAGTAGATAGTAATGTTTCTACATGCGGAGTTGGTTTGCGGTGAGTTAGACGCTCATGCCACCAATGGCCCACAAGGTCGGTCGTGGCAAACCCACTCAGTTGGCCAAGTCTAAGAAAGGATGCTTAGAAAAGAGAAGAGAGAGTTTGTATTGAGTGAGGCATACGAAAATTGAGGTGAAACAACAATCATGCATTCCCATGTACTGTAAACTGTATATCTCTAAAATGAACACTAGCAGTAGCAATTGGTATATCTTCCCACAAACATTACATCACAAACACAAGAAGCTCGCGTGGGGCCGGGCCGAATATGTTAACATTCTCCAGTAATTTCAAATCATCAAGGCTTGTTACATACGAGTAATAATTTGGAAATCATCAGAGTACAGAATTAACCGAACATGGAATGGAATTTACTTGGGAGATGAGACAGATTTACAAGAGGGAGTAAGGAATGAAGCAACGGCTTCATGGATGCCAGTTTTCCGATGACTGGATCTTTGGCATCGTAGTAGTGAGTTGGCTCCGTTCCACACGCTCTGCGAATTGTTAGGAAATAGGGTCCCACATAATCCTGAGAGCATAGGGTTTTGAAGATCACGGAATGTCTCTATTAACCGTAACCTTTGGCGCTTCTTCTCCAACTCCTGTATCTGCAATGCTACCTTTTTGTTAGATGTGCGGTCATTGTTACGAGTATTAATCAAGAGAGAAACATGATATAGATGTTTTTGTCGAGAAAAAACTCAATACCTCGTGTCTCTGTTGCAAATATGCAGAAGTTGGTTCTTCTGGATGAACCGACGGCTGTTTCTGAGAATCAATCATCATTCGGCTACCTATATCATCCTGAAGGTTTGCCTCATCATGAGAGTATAAATCAACATCGCCTCTATCACTTTGCAAAGGCTTCTCTGAGAAGTCTCCAGATCTATCAGATTTGTCATGGAACTCGATTCTCCCATTCACCCCCTTATGCTGATTAAGGTACTGAGATGCAGAGCCCTCCAGCCTCGTCTCTCCATCTTCCATTTCAGCATCTCCATCTCCATCGGGGGAGGTCCCCATATAAGATGAAGTTTCCTCACAAGGACTCTCTGCGTGTAAATTCCCCTTCCAGAAGCAACACCAAAAGCAATAAGCCAAGGGGCATACTGGCATAGCATGATAAGCAGCATATGGAAAAGAATAATCTTCTGAAGCAATACAATTACATGATCTGTCATATATTTTGCTTGCAAAAATCTTGTGTATTTTTATACAGCGAATTGTAATGTTCCATTTTTTTCTAGAAGATAAGAATCCTAATTTACACTGTATATATATCCAGCTGGGCTTCATCACGTAATTCGGGTAAAATATTATGCTGTATCAACCTATGCATTTCTGTTTCCACAACATGAAGGGTGAGGTGAGCTGAAACAAGATCTCTGGATAATGATGTTGACTTTCGTTAGTTTTTATTTAAGTTCCCGACTTTTTGTTTATCCTTCAAACCTTTTCCCTTCATTTGAATATCTTTTTTTCCAGGTTTTTTGATGTTGTCTTTCGATTCCTTCATATTTTTTCTCCTCTTTAAGTCTCGCTGAAAAGATTACAAATCTAAAATTTTGAAATTTGTTGTTCTTTCCTCACTTTTTTCTTTGCCAAAGCTTTGTTGTTGTTGCTTATGCAAAGAAAATAATCACATCATCATGAGCTCATGTGTAGCTTGATGAAATCCTACATCTCCACATATTAAGGTGGTAGATTCAAGGTAATATGTACCTCTTGCTTGAACACTCTAGTTATATTAGTCAAAGAAACCCTAAAGTCACAGAAAGGAGCTAAAATTCCAGCTCTTTTGACCAAAATTGCTGTTTGTACCCCAGCAACGTGGACTTCATCGACAATTAGGAAACATATGCATATGAATACAGTATAATATGTACCTCTTGCTTGAATTCTTTGGTCATATTAAGCTGAGAAACCCTAAATTGAGGTGAAGGAGATAAAATTCCAGCTTCCTGTGCTTCACGTGCCTCACGCTCTCTGCGACGGCGCCTCATGATACATATAGCACACATACAGTCATCTTTGTGACGTTTAAACCTGCAATATCCAGTTTGTTAAGAATTATCAGGATGCCCCCTAAATAAGATTGCAGCTGAAAGAAATATCCAAATTAATACTCCGTACAAGTTCCAACTTACAAAGCAAGAACTCAAGACAACATTTTATAGTTTCATTGTATAGGGGGCGATTATACAATTCTACATTTATACAAGTGAGATCTTAAATGCCTTGATATAGGCAGCTTTTACTACCATGTAACTGAACTACTCACACAAGAATACTGAGTACAGTTATACAGCCTTCATCCCGTATGTACATATGTCCTCATTTGACTTTGGTGCAAATATCAACTTTCATCAAGATCTTCTTACTCCGTACAATATACTGCTCTACTATTTTACAATGTTCTCATTTGACCTTTTATAGCGAGAGGCCGAGAGCTTTAAATCGTGAACAGTAAGATCTCAAAATACAAGACTAATAAAAAGCTATTCCGTATTTGAACAAATCAGCTGTGACAAATCTTACATCATATATCCACACAGAATATATCTGGTAGAAACTTACATCTTTTGATCACCAAAGTCAAATGATACATGGAGATTAATGATCGGGAATTTCTTTTGAAAAGGACACATAAACTTAGAAAAAAGAAAAGCATACCCTTTGCCTTTCTTAAACTTCTTGCCATGACCTGAAGTTGCTGGCTCATCCACGGCAATGCCTTCGCTGTCTAAACAAGCAAGTATAAACAACAATGTCACTCAGTAAACAAGATGCAATCAAGAAAGTAGACAAAATACATTATTAACAAGCACACAGACAGCATTCTCCAGCATCAAATTTGATGACGCTGGATAGAAGAAAAACCACTTTCTAGAAGTTTTTTAGAAGTAAAAATATGACGGTCCAAACTCCAAAGTACTGACAGATCCAGATATGTTTAAAAGGGCTTCATCACAGTAAACACCCCTTGCATAGGTAAGGGGTTGATGTAGTTATACAGGTCTCATGTATGGCCTACACATCTCTCAGTAATAAACAACAATAAGAGAAGAACAACATGTTTATACCACTCATCTTCTTTGTCTGCTGATCAGTGTAGAGCCCAGCTGCCATCCAATATTTCAAGAAATTCTTTTTGACCCGCTTCATAAGGTCAACAACATAGTCACCCTTATTGTTATATTTAAAGCAGTTATCCCATATGTATTGTGCATCTTTGTACACATCCTCGGAATCCATGTATTTTGCTCTCCTTTCAAGATTGTTGCGGATGGTACCAAAATCCATCGGTGTATCAATGACATCAAAATAATCCTGCTCGAAGTTGTAACAAAAATGAACAGGACAATTAGTTTATAGCACCAACAACACAGCAAAAAAAAAGTTTCCAAATTCCCTATCCGGTACTAATATTCTACACACAAAGCATAAATAAAAAGGTTTACCACTTCCTATACAATCGGCAAAGAACTGCAGATCTGGAAGATACTGAGTAAATCCCTAGAGCCATATTACTTCTCTAACAATTTAATTTAATCAATTGTTTATAAGGCAATCCATCAACATGACCTACGGAGAACTTTTTTTTTTTGACATAACTCTAAAAGGCAACCAAACAAGGAAGGTACTTAAGGCTCCCAAATTTATGAACAATGCATAGTTGTTCAAACCCCAAAGAATCAAAGATATTCACCATAAATATGTATAGAGAGCATGTCATAGAGATTGTGCTGGATATTAATTGAGCAAGAGTGGACACAGCACTACACAAACTTACTGGTATTCCTAACTCGATAGGATTCACTGGTGCATTAAAAGGTTCTGCTGCATCCATCTTCATCACCTTCTTAATCACCTATTAACAATTTCAAAAGAAAAAGTTTGTTACACCTAATTAATAGAAAAAATAGCCACGAGATACATACACCATTATACAGCAAAGTCAAAAGGGTCGTCATCTCAAACCTCTAGAGAAGCCTCCAACTCCTGCTTATTAAAGAACTTCGGCTTTTGTTCCACTACTTGCACCTCCACCACCTCTTCCTTGTTACGCGACTTGGGTTTTTCTTCTGCCACTTTCACCTCCACCACTTGTTCCTTATTATGTGACTTGGGTTTTTCTTCTGCCACTTGCACCTCCACCACCTCATCCTTGTTACGCAACTTGGGTTTTTCTTCTGCCACTTCCACCTCCACCACATCCTCTTCGATTGCTACAGGTGACACTCTACTACCACCACTATCCTTGGCATACCCACAAGGTGGGCTCGAACTCGAACTCTTACTCTTCCCACCAACATCCTTGGCATTCCCATCAGGTAAGATCAAACTCGAGCTTTTACTCTTCGCACCAACATCATTCGCATTCCCGTCGAGTGGGCTCAAACTTGAACTCTTACTCTTCGCACCAACATCCATGGCATTCCTATCAGGTGGGCTCAAACTTGAACTCGAAATCTTCACACCAATATCCTTGGCATTCCCACCTGTTGGGCTCAAACTTGAATTTGAACCCTTTCCACTGGTATCCTTGGCAGCCCCAGTTTGCGGGCTCAAACTTGAACTCGAACTCTTTCCACTAGAATCCTTGGCATTCCCACTTGGCGGGCTCAAATTTGAACTCGAATTCTTTCCACCAACGTCCTTAGCATTCCCATCTGGCGGGCTCAAACTTGAACTCAAACTCTTTACACCAACATCCTTGGCATTCCCACCCGGCGGGCTCAAACTTGAACTCGAACTCTTTCCACCAACATCCTTGGCATTACCGGCTGGCGGGCTCAAACTTGAATTCAAACTCTTTACACCAACATCCTTGGCATTCCCACCTGGCGGGCTCAAACTTGAACGCGAGCTCTTTCCACCAATATCCTCGGCATTCCCATCTGGCGGGCTCAAACTAGAACTCTTACTGTTCCCAACAATATTATTGGCATGCCCGCTAGATGAGCTCAAACTGGAACTCTTACTTTTACTCTTTGCATCAATATCGTTGCCACTCCCACTAGGTGAGCTCAAACTCGAAGTCTTACTCTTCTTCTTCCCATCAATATCGTTGACATTCTCACCGGGTGAGCTCAAACTCTTACTCTTGCTCTTTCCATCAATATCGTTGACATTCCCACCAGGTAAGCTCAAACTCAAATTCTTACTCTTACTTTTTCCATCAATATCGTTGGCATTCCCACCAGGTGAGCTGCTCAAACTCGAACTCTTACTTTTACTCTTCACATCAATATCGTTGCCATTCCCACCAAGTGGGCTCAAGCTCGAACTCAAACTCTTCCCACCAATATCCTTGGCATTCCCACCGGGTGGGCTCAAACTTGAACTAAAACTCTTGGACAACACAATCCTAATTCCCGTTCCCCCACCTGACTTCTTGCTCTCACTCAATCCCGAATTTCCACCCTCCACCTTCTTACCCTCCTCTTTCTTCTCCACCACAACCTTCTGTTTACTTTTATCCACCCCCTGATCATCCCGAACCTGAGCCTCCACCATCTTAATCTGGGGCTGGGGCTGAGGCTGGGATATGGGTTTTGGCGGCGACGGTGGTTTAGCAGCCGCAGCAGTCTTCAACTTAACCCTAACCCTCCCGTAAACCGCAGTAGGTGGTGGCCTTTGAAATACTCCACCAGGCCTTATACTCACAAATCTCGGCGCCGGAGCTGGTGTGGGCGCAGGTGCAGGTGGCGGAGGCGGTTCCGACTTCGCCACCGTCACCGGAGCCTCCACGTCAGCCTTTACATCATCACCGCCATTACTACCACCCATTTTCATCTCCTCCTCCTCATCAGAAGATGAAGATGAAGAAGAAGAAGTGTCATTCTCATTATCATCATCTTCATCCTCATGGTTGATATTGGGGGATTCCGCAATCAATTCCGCAGATTGAGAAGATTCAATAACAATCTTCTTCGATTTCTTATTCTTCTTATGCCCACGTTTTCGCTTCATACTACTACTACTCCAAATTTGAATCAGCGTTACAATATAGATCGAAGGAATCAAGTAAACTAGAGGCGTATCGCAATTGGTGATTTCAATTGGAATCGAAACCCTAGAATCGAGGAATATGAATCAAATAAAACGAAGACTTACTGGGAAAACGCAGTGAAGCAGCTTCAACTGGTGATATGATTTGCCGCGAAAAAACTTATTTAAATATCTGAGTTTTGATCTTTAAAATCACAAAATTTCCTGCAACGCAAGGTTTTTTTCTTTTCTTTTTTTTTCTTTTTTATTTAGAAACGCAAAAAAAAAAGGTTTGGTTAAAGTGTGTCGCGGTGTGTGGGACTTGCGCGTGGAAGGAGAAGTGTGGGAATTGAGTTTTGAAGGGACTAAATGACTAATAAGGTTGGTTCTTTTAATGAGGTTGGTCTTGTTTGATTTTCTCTTTGTGGCCCATACTCTAAGCCCAATTTCAATTTGGGTTTGTTTTGTTTTTGGGTAACGGGAAGAATCCAGTACGTTCGAAGCCCAATTGTAATTTGGTGTTACTGGTACTACGTGGCTTTTTTTTTTTTTTTTTTTGGTGACGAGGTAACCCGCAGTCACTACCTTTGGTGCGCTCTGGGTAACCCCGGGTGTACGCAATAGCCTGCAAACCACGCACACCATGTAAACCGTCATTTGGACGACAGACTCGAAGTCTAGATGACATAGCCTCAAGCCATACAACTCCCACGAGAACGCTCTTGCAGGGGCTTGAACCTGAGACCCATGGAGTTGTAGTCACATGTTTTAACCACGAGGCTCCACTCTTGCGGGCTACTACCTAGCTTTGTGTCCCGTGAAACTAGCGGATACGTGCACCTCTTGTAATTTTGTTGGCCTATATTTAACTTCTAGACTTGCACTCGGTCCATATTACACTTTACACGTATAAGTTGAAGTGCATTTATAATTGAGCAATGTGAAATACGGAGTACAAGTATTAATTTTGGAATAAACCAATTATTGAATAAAATTCATAGACGATGACAACAACAACAACAATAAAAGATAGATTTGGAGGGAGAACTCATATTTTGACAGGAGTATCTAAGAGAGGCCTAAAAAACTCAAACACTCAAGCAAAATATGTAAATACCTCCAATCCTTAGACAGTTATTACACTGCGCGCAATCAAGAGATTGGGGGTGTATGCATGGTCAAATGTATGTGTATGGGATCCCTAAACGATGATCATAGTCGTCCTAAATGATAAAAATGATTGAATCAATAATAAAATATCACCTACTCTACTCTAACTCAACAACAACAGCAACAACATTCATACTTAGAAAGAATCACCATGTAAAGATCGTTTGCCAAAAAAAAAAATGCAAAGATGGTTGCACTCTCAAAACAACCCCCCACCCTAATTTTTTTCACCAAACACTAACAATATAAATACACCCACATTACTTGACAAACTTTCACTTTTGTATCTTCTATCACCAAAAAATCAAACATGGGTATGTTGGTTATAGGTTTGATGATGGGCCTAACATGGGTATTCATCCATAGATGGGCCCAAAGAAGCAAGGTTGGCCCAAAGACATGGCCCATAATAGGGGCAGCATTAGAGCAACTCATGAATTATGATAAGATGCATGATTGGCTGGTTCAATATTTCTCCAAGTCCAAAACTGTGGTTGTCCCAATGCCCTTCACAACATATACCTATATCGCTCATCCAACTAATGTTGAACATGTTCTCAAGACTAACTTTGCCAATTACCCTAAGGTATATATCTTCATCCTATACAATTAACTAACTTTGATTATGCTACATTTGTCGGATCTACGTGACTACGTACAAATATATCAGGACAGGAGAAAAAACATTTTTTTCGTGTGGTTTGTTCACTTTTCAGGCTAAAATATACGGAATAGAATTTATGATTTTTACATGTATGTATAAGTAGGGTGTGACGTACCAATCATACATGGAGGTTCTGCTTGGAAATGGGATATTCAATGCAGATGGTGAAAGTTGGAGAAAGCAAAGGAAAACTGCAAGTTTTGAGTTTGCATCCAAGAATTTAAGAGACTTTAGCACTGTGGTTTTCAAAGATTATAGCTTGAACCTCTCTATGATCTTAAGCAATGCATCTTTCGATGATCGTGCAATAGACATGCAGGTATACTTGACCTGACTCTCGTTCTTAAGCAAGACTAGTTATTGTTACTAGAAAGCAAAGATTTCCGCGACCTTAAAATGCTGGACTCGGTTCTGAGAACCTTTGCAGGAATTGTTGATGCGGATGACATTGGATTCGATATGTAAGGTAGGATTTGGAGTAGAAATAGGAACATTGGCTCCGAACCTACCAGAGAACACCTTTGCTAGGGCTTTTGACACAGCAAACATCATTGTTACACTCAGGTTTATTGATCCTCTTTGGAAAATTAAGAAGTTTTTTAACGTTGGATCCGAGGCTTTACTTAGTGAAAGCATAAGAATCATTGATGATTTCACTTATTCTGTCATTCGAACAAGAAAAGCCGAAATTCAGGAAGCTAAAAGAGATCCCAACAATATCAAGGTAAAACAATTCTCAACTTAAATGAATAAAATAGTTGATTTTACGGGTTTCAACTAGTTTTGTCAAGCAGAGCTTTAATGTGGGTGAAAACTTTCAGATGAAAAATGACATATTGTCGAGGTTCATTGAGTTAGGAGAGGATCCAGAGAACGACACAACAGAGAAAAGCCTAAGAGATATAGTCCTAAATTTCGTGATAGCAGGCCGAGACACGACAGCAACAACCCTGTCATGGGCAATATACATGATCATGACCCATGAAGAAGTGGCTGAAAAATTGTACTTGGAGCTGAAAGCCCTTGAAGAAGAGAGGGCAAGTGAAGAAAATGTGACTTTGTTTGAATGCAACACACAAGATCCTGTATCTTTTAACCAAAGGGTGTCACAATTTGGAGGGCTGCTGACCTATGATTCCCTGTCTAAGCTCTATTATTTGCATGCTGTTATTACTGAGACACTTAGACTATATCCTGCAGTTCCTCAGGTGCCCGACTCAATCTGAACGTTTATCGTCACATATACCTAAAAAGGCTGACCTGACCCGAGAATGATGTGCAGGATCCGAAGGGAATTCTGGAGGATGATGTGTTACCAGATGGAACGAAGGTGAAAGCGGGAGGGATGGTGACTTATGTGCCATACTCGATGGGACGAATGGACTATAACTGGGGCCCTGATGCAGCTTCATTTAAACCTCAGAGATGGCTTAAGGATGGTTTCTTCCAGAATGCATCCTCTTTCAAATTTACTGCCTTTCAGGTTAATAATTTCCCCATCCCCTTTCAAATGTACTGTCTCATATATATAAGAATCAGTTTTTGCTAAAACCCGGTTGGTTATTGATGGTTGTTGCAGGCAGGGCCAAGGATATGTCTGGGAAAGGATTCAGCATATCTACAAATGAAGATGGCTCTGGCTATTTTATGTAGATTTTACAAGTTCCATTTGGTGCCAGGACACCCTGTCAAGTACCGGATGATGACAATTTTATCGATGGCACACGGACTCAAGCTTACTGTCTCACGCCGTTCTTAGACCTTAGCTTGGCCACCTAGCCTGATATGATAATCTCGTGCTTACAGTTGGAACCGAAGCCTATGCCGGGTCAGGGTGCAATGGCTCGTTGTGTATGTCTATTGTCGTGGGTCGGACTGGTTTGTGCGTTTGCATGACTGAATTGCAAGAATCCTCATTCAAGTTATTCCCTTTTATGATTTATGAATTAATAAGGGATGTTTAGTGCCTCATTTATGTAGCTTTTAATTGCTTTCAATAGGTTGTTTATGAGTCTTTGTAACCCTTTTTGCTGGCAGAATATGTGAGGTTCGCTATTTATAGCAATGTTTTCTTTGAGTAGCATCAAGCATTTTTCATATAAAAAACAATTACCTTTCAGAATTATCGAGCTATAGTTCGACTATTATTCCCCTTGGAGACGTGTTCTTGGTGAATCAGGTTGTTTCTTTCAATTGGTCTTGAATTTACAGCCGCTTTTGTCAAGCTACCGGTCTAACCCGTCAAAATTCTATCTTGTTTGTATTTCTCTTTAAAAAAACGGAAAAAACAAAAAAAAAAAACAGAATTACCTACTTAGCAAAAAAAATATTTGTAAGAATCTCATTTAACATTTTGGTGCAAACTTTGAAATGGCAAAAAAATTCTGAATCCAGTCTTACATATTGTACACAAAATTCTTAAATGGCCTAATATGAATTAATGGAATAGAATCATCAATCTTACATTCGATCTCTTATGTAACATATACACATTGTAGTCTAAATTAGAATCCAATGTTCATCATTCCCATCATCAAGCTTTCCATCATTTCGGCTTCTAATACTTCACTTGAACAATGAAGCTCTGAACCATTATGGTTACCGTATCCCTTTGTTGATGACGGTGTTGCTTTTGGGGTTTTGAGAGGGCAAGCAGAAAGGGGTAGAATAGGAATATTGTCGCAGTTGCATATTTCAACCATGTAACCATCTGGGTCATGGAAAAACAACTGATCAACCTTAATCCCGCCTTCTTCGACTTGAGCAGTCACATATTCGATTCCCATTGATTCCAACTTCTTAATCACGAGCTTCATATCCGAGCATTGGAACGAGATGTGGTTCTCCTTCGGGTTGATCTTGCTTGTCTTCCTTTGATGGTTATCCGACCCCAACAAGTGAATTCCTATTCCGTAGTTATATAGCCTGAAAAATGTCATCCCAATGCAACATTTAGGCATATTAAATATGGTACACACATAAAAGCATATTAAAACAGTCTCTGTGTTTTCAAGGCAATGTATATGTATGTCATTGTGATGGAAACATACCAAGCTCCTTCGAACTGGAAGGACGAGGGACGTTTGATAAGAGCAAAGCCCAAAACATCGACATAGAATCGAACGGAGTCAACAACAGATTTACACACATAAGACACATGATTCAATGAAAGAAGAGGCAATGCTCCTGATCCTGAATCATCAACAACACTTGGCCACATTGTCTCCTCTTCTATCTCTCCATATCCTAAACTCCCCATTACTATTATCGGTATATTTTCAAACAACTATCCAAAGACTAAGCAAAAGAGACGATGAAGACGTAAGAATATGCAAGTACACGAAATCTCGATGACAATGTATTATGTATTAGCTAGAAAAATGAAAGAATTGTGAATTAAGTTGGAAGTAATGTAGGATGATAGCATAGTCGTTATTGCTGATCTTATATAGTAGAAGTCCGTAGGTGATAAGGGATTAATATAAGGGTGTGACAAGGCAATGACTAGTTAATAGTTTAGGTAATAAGGGCACTCTACGCGGCTTATCATCAAAGGTGTGCTTGCACAATCCATCATCCCAGTTTTTTGTTTTTTTCTCCGACCAATAATAGCACATGGTCAAACAATTTTTTTTATTTGGTCCAACTGTCCCAAACTATCTACTCTAAATATTGGTCAATTATGGTTGTTGTCATATTAGAATATAGAATATTACTCCATTAGATATTTTTATAACCGGTTAGTCTCCCTTAGGACGAACATATACGTCACATTGTCAATTTGCCATTGCAGGTTAAATATTACCCGTTTATGACAAAGCATCGTGACTTTTAATAATTGACCCGTTATGATGGATATTTATGTCATAAACAAGAATTTAATCTTCCAAGTCCTCTTTTCATCCCACTTTTATTGTTCTTGTTTCCTTATTTGTCCATCCTGAATTTATTGTCTCATTTTCACATTTAGTACTTGTAAGTTAAAATAGCAAACTCCTTATACTACCCCTATATACATGAAATTATCACCATTATATCATCTACTTCATGTTTAAAGGTAGTACGGAGTATTAGTCAAAAGGGAATCGATGATACATCCATATTGGAGTATTTCTTAAAACTAGACTTTAATCAATGAAGACAATAAAAATGAGACAATGGGAGTACCACAGCTGAGATTTACGTTAGATCATGAAAGTTAATCATAAAATAGGTACGAAACCTAAACATGTACTCCATACTAAAAGTCACGTTGGTCAATAAAAAAGAAGTATGAAAAGTTGAAAACCATATAAAATAAAGGGAAGAGAAGGGTGTGAAAAACGTTTGTGTCACACTCTCACTAAACATCAGTGAAGAAAGTAGTTGTGATTTGTCTTTTGATAATTGAAGTATCACTTCTTGTAGCCTGGACTGCCCCATGAATTAATTTCACAGGTTTCATACAACTTCACCCGAACAAATATGGTGATAAAGTTGGAACGGATGGACTATAAAAACTCGGCTCATTTATGGAGTAGCCAACTCAAAATCCGTGTAGAATCACAAGTCTCATATGAAATCGACAAATATTGTAACACAAATTACGAAATCAACGAAAAATATAAATCTTCACTTAATCAATGGGCAGAACTCAGAAGAGTAGACACAAAATACAAACCTCGTACCGGAGTCCATATCAATCACAGGCCAGCACATCATCTCTGTACATTGCATTTGCAGGCCTTTGAAAGATACTCCCTACTTGTATATGCTATGTCCTGCCTACATGATGTGATGTTATGTGGTCCCAGATCGCCTGCAAAATTGTTCCAAATCCATCTGCTATCACATGATTCGTATGAATTTAGAAATATCTAAACTATCTACTTCAAGTCGTGTAGGATTAGTGAAAAAGGTCTAGGGAATCAGGAATGACAAAGAAGTTGTCTTATCTATTGATACAGGGTTGTAGACTTGTAGTTGACCCGTTAAGATGAATATGATCAGTTAAAAAGAAACCAACCGTAAAATAAGAGTCAATGTAAAATAAAAAATTAAAAAAAAAAAAAAAAAAAAAAAAAAAAAAAAAAAAAAACTTTTCACCATGGGGTCAAATGGGAGGATAGCATAGACCGGATGGCAATAAATCAAGAATATTGACACATTCAAACAGCAGAAAAGTAATGTATTTTGACGGAGTTGAAAATAGATAAATATTCATATCTGTCAATCCTAGAATCACAATAGACCATGTCTGCATCTAAATCCATGCATACAGGTTGCTTCAATCAAAAGAGAACAGCTAGTATGAAATGAATTAAGCCAATATTACTACTTGTATATATTATTAGTATAGTAATGGAATATAGTTAACTTAATGAAGTTGTTGGCCGCAAATCTATCTCTCAAATGCAGTAGTCATCCAGCCAAATGATATCAATAATATGATATTAATCCCTAATAAACAATTATTTCAACCAAAGGAGACAGAGAATTATATGAAGGGCATGATATGATGCACTACATTCAAGTTTTAAGAAATCATGTGCTACCAAACTTTCAACCTGAACAATCATCCCCTTGTGTATCATTGACAACAAATGCCATGTTCTCTGTTTCTGCGAGAACTGTACTGTTGCCAGCAAGGGAAGCCTTCTGCCTGATTCAATAGCCGGGCTCTGGCAAGGCGAGGGTTATGTTAACTGGACTCGGGTTACAGATGTATGTCCAATACATATACATGTCCAACTCTTAGGCTCGGTACAACTCATTCAACAAGGGTACTGTTACAACTTACAAGGATATGTGCTTCAAAAGTTCAAATCATAAATCTAACTGCAATTGCGGAAAATTTAATAGTTCCTTGTTGAGAAATTTAAAAAAATGTTTAGAAAATAAAGCTTAAAAATGTTTGAAAAACAGATGGTATGCATCATACACCGATGATGATCGTAGACCTAAGACAGACGAATGGACCTTTTATGTTATAGGACAAGCATCGCAAAGGGTGCAGAATGGTCCTAACACCATATTCCTTCATTTTGCTGCATTGTCCTACCATAGCATCAAGAATAAATAATGTATGCACCAATACTACATCCCAAAGCTTAAGCACCGAAACATCATGATTGGACCCCTTAGTAAACATCATAGATTGAACCGAAACTAAGCCCTTTTCAACAGATATGTACTTCTACATTGAGTTCGTCTCAGAAGTTTCCCCTCAGTTACAACTACAACCGACTAAAACTCACGGTAGTATCTTACTGTACTTCACGGCCATTGTAAACCTGATATTGTATCGCAATGACAAACTAACCAAGCAATAACCTGAAAGGTGAATTTGAGAACACAAAGTGCAGGCCATCCATTATAAGTAGCACGGTAAGAAAAAAGAGACTCGCCTCTTGGATAGCCCACAGGATCAGAGGCAATGGATTGCAACAAAAATGATTGAATCAATAAAAAAATCACCAACTAGATTCACATTTGACATTCCTGCTCTTCTTTCAGCAAGAACAGAGCACTATTGATAGGGACGGAAGTTCTACGCCTGTTAATTACTGGCCCCCAATGTCTAAAAACCATAATCCCAAACACAGCTCTCGAAACAGCGTCTTAGAAGTCAATCATAATCATCATCATAATTGCACATTAAAACTCATCATTCATTTCCAGGCCCGCTTCTTCTTCATCTTCTTCCGTAGTTTCGTCATCATTTTCTACCGCAATTCTCCTAACGCCTCTATCAGACCAATTCACCTCCAACGGACTTCTAGGATTCGATCCCCTCACAAATTTCCTACCTTTCCTAGACTTACTCATGAGGTAAATATACCTATGCCGCATACCCATCAACGGATTCCTCTCCAACAAAACATCCTTCCTAAACGCCTCCCTAAGCACCACCGTCTGAGTCCTAATCTTATTCGAAACATAAAAAATCCCCGGATAATGCCCCACCACCTTCCTAAACCTCATCCCAAACCCCAAATACTCCCCTAACCTCAACACATTCCTCATCTCCGTCTTCTTCGAAATCAACACGCTCAAAATCTCATGCAACACACTCACAGTCCATTTCTCAGCCTGATCACCTCCACCCGCCAAATGAAACGCGTCCTCATACGGCGACACATAAGGCAAACACTGCCACCCCTCCACCCACTCTACCACCCTCTTCTGCAAATCAAACCCCGGCGCAAACGACATCGGAAACCTCACCCTCACCCTCCTCCCCTCCCCACCACCATCAAAACCCCTCAAAATAGCGGGTTTCGCAAACTCGCCTCTCCACTTAACCAACTCCAACCCAACCTCCACTCCACCATTCAACTCCAACCCACAAACCCTAAAATACTCAGGATAAAACGGAACTAACTCAACCAAGTAATTGTACGGTAACCCTAAATCAAACCGAAAATCATCAATAACAGAAACGGGTGATTTCATGGCGCGGGTGATCATAAGAAACTTACACAACCGTACGGCGGCGTCGCGGCGGAGGAGGGGGGAGGAGTGGAGGGAGAGCTCTTCACGGTGGAGGGTGAGGAAGGGAGGGGTGAGCTGAGGGGGAGTGAGGGAGAAGAGGGAGGGGTATTTTCGGAAGAAGGAGAGGGTGGTGGTGGAAGAAGGGAGGTTGAGGTGGTGTTTGTAGAGGGAGACGGTGGAGAGAGAAGGTGGAGAGGAGGGAGGGAAGGAGAGGAGGAGGTGTTTGAGGGTGAGGCATTGGAGGAGGTTTTTTTCGCGGGAGGTGACGGTGTCGAGGAAATGGTCTCGGACCCATTTGATTTTCGCGGCGATGAATGTGCGGTGGTGATGGTAGTTGGTGCGGTGGGTGAGGGTGGTGCGTGGGTGTTTGCAGAGGTGGGTAAGGGTGGACATGATGTATTTGGTGGTGGAAGAAGAATTGTCTACGGCGGCGGAGGTGGTGGACAAAAACCAGTTTAGACCGGATCACACCAACCTGACCCGAGACTCAAAACAAATCCAATTGTAGAATTTGGATATGAGTCGAAAACAAATTGACCCAATTAGGCCCAAACTTGACCTAGATTTGTTAAATTCGTAATTGGCTCAAGCCGGGACTAGTCCAAGGTGATAGTCTTTGAGCTCGTCTTCGGAGGGTCCGGCATCACCTCCAAGTAGGGATGACAACGGATCCGGGATTTGATCTGGTCCGCACGGATCGAATATGGATCCTAAATTTTGAGATTCGTTGGATATGGATCCGGATCTGGATCTGGATTTGGATCTTAACAAGTAAATTCGGATCCGGATCCGCAAATCCGTTTTATTAAAAAGTTAACAATAATAAAAAACTTAGAACTTTAATTTGTGTTTTTTTTGGTTATTTCTAAGACTTTTTTCTTTTAATTTATTAATCTTTGATTAGGTTTATATTCGATTTTTATTTGTAAAATTATGAAAATTAATATGGTCGCAAATACGTATTAATTAAAAAAATTGTAAAATTTAAGTAAGAAATTGGATCCGCGGATCCGATCCGGATCCGGTCCAGATCCGGCGGATCTGGATCTGCATTTTTTGGATCCGTCGGATCCGGACTGGATCCGGATCCGCTACTAGGGGTGCGGATCTGGATCTGGTCCGGATCCGGTCCGTTGCCACCCCTACCTCCAAGGTGATTTCAAGGAGTACATTTTCTATAGGACGGGGTCCAAGAGGGTGAAATTGAGGTATACGGAGTACGAGTATTATTTTTAAGTTGGATCTCTTTGTTTCTTTTCTCTCCATTTTTTTCACGTGTCACATATTTTATCTTAAATAAACAATTATGTAGTTTCAGTTTCAAATAACATGTAATGATATTGTTGGAAATGGACCATTCACTTTTTTAAGAAAGAAGAGGGTCAAATCCTTTGTTTCAATTAAGTAATACTAGTGTAATACCCGTGACACGTCACGGGGATGGGAGAGCAGCGTGTTACGACAAATAATGGACAACAGAATGGAGAAAATAGTATAGACCAAGTGTTATATGCACTTAAAATATATACATGAACTGATTTTGTATTCTATAAGGGCAAAGTAAGTCAAATATACAACAAATAACGTGAAAGAAGGATATGTATGGAAAGGAAAGAAAGAGAAGGCAACGTAACACAAAAAGAATGTAAATCGGAATTTATCTAGCACGTTGAATACAATTGTTTTTACTTCTTACTATAGAAAAGGAGTGGGGTATTAATCATATAAATGTTAGTTCAAATGTGGGGAATATTGTGTACAGAGCATCAGGGAAGATAAAACCGTAACGACATACATGATTATCTAACATATTAAATAATAATGTCGTTTCCAACCATGAAATAGTATCATAGATAAAATCAATATGACATATATATATATATATACACGTATATATATATTTATATGTATATATATGTACACACATATACATATACATACATACATATGTACATACATATATATATATTGAAATCGAGTACTTTACTACATATCTCAAAATTCGATATGAAGTACGTTTGAGCCGCAAACGTGATGGCTACAAAACGTAGCCACAATTATTTCCCTAAGAAACCCGCAGCCATGATACGGGAGATAGAAAACAACCGAATACATCTTCAAAACAATGGATCAGTAATCAAAATCTTCAAAGGTGGGATACATTGCATCGTGAGAAGGTAATTTACAATTTGTCCATATTTTCTCGCAGCAATGCTAATTGATATAGATAGCTTGCTTGCTGTACCAACCTTCCTACCACACTTGGCCAGATTGTTGTATCCAGATTTGACAATTGCATACCCATTTCTTCAAATCTGCAAGCAATTGGTGTTCCCTTTTACTGTTTGTGGATGGGTGTATTAACATCTGGCAAGCATGGGTAAGTGTGTGATATGCATAGTAAATTTTCATAGTATATAAATTTGGTGTGAGATAAGAGAAGATGCCTCTGAGATAAGAAATAAATCAGCAAATAAGCACCACTTCTGCACAGGTAAACTTCTAAGAGGAACAAATGCCTACTGCTTATTGCTACCCTCCCATGGTTATAATCCACAATCTGCCGTATGAAACGCAGTGTAATAGAGTTACTGGAAGAAGTTTCAGTTCCCTCCGTGATCATTTGAGGGGCCTTGGCTACCCCATTAAACAGCAGCGACCAATTTGACTGTTTCATGAGAGCAGTGGTGATGGAGTTTGAGTCTGACATGGACATGTACAGGCAGGCCTTCAAGCTTCAGCGAGCATTTGAGAGGGCTGCAAAAGGGAAGGCAGACTACGAAAATCAACTGTATTCAACAGCGGGGCCGCACGCATGGGTTGTAACTGCAGCTGACTACGTGTACACGAAAGAGAAAACATTTTACGCTTTGGTACCAAATGATCTCACAGTTGGTGGATACTCTGATGCTGACAATGATACAGTTTCGACGTATGCATCAGTGATGAGGCTGCTTGCAAAAAAGTACCCAATGTTCTATAACCAAACTCCTATGGAAGGAACGTCTAGTAACTTTTAATTTAAGACTGCATGATTCAGTTCTCGAAGATTTGTATCTACATGTAGTCGTGTGCTTGTGTCCAAAATGAAAATATTACAAAGTACGAGTGTAAGAGAGGAGTGATTGCATTATCGATTATTTTCTCGATATATTATGATAAGATCGACTATATATTGTGTGAATCCTCATGGTGGCTACCACGATTTATTCACACCGATGGTGCTTTTTGTGGGATAAAAAGAATCACAAGGGTACAAAATGTTGATAAAACGTGAATGTCATTAATACTTAATGAAAGCAATATAATAAGTATGTATATGGATTAAAGGTAGAGTGTATTGATTTATAATTAATATAAAAATACATTAAGAAGCATTTTGTAAAATTACAATTATCAACAACCTAACACAATAAATTAATAAGACCATACATTGTGTGTAGGATTATTAACAAGTCAATGGACCTATAATTCAAAGACGGTTAGTTAACTTGCGGTTGTTTAGCACTTGAAGGGAATAATAACCTTTTAGAGTAGGGATAGGGTGAGCTGGTTTACCCAAACATTGAACACCCTTAAACTCATAATGACGACCTCTCTGCACTACTTCAGGGTGTACAACTACTTGAGCTTCACCCACACTAACAAAGCTAAACACCAACACGATCGACATAATGATAGCAAGAAATTGTTTTGAAATTGCCATTATAAATTCTTAATTAAGATGATGAGATTGAATATTTATTAGATAAATAATGGCAAGAAGAGGTTGAAAAGATAGAATACAAAATAAAATTGTATTATTCTTTTCCCTCTGGTTTATTGTGTTAAACAAAAGGTTTACTTGTAAATTTTGACAAAGCGGGGTATTTAAGTTTACAGATTATTGATTGTTTGGGGTACAAACATGGTTCCCGGCTCGAGCAGCGGTTCGGCTCTTCTCGGGATCCGGATGCGAGTCGTCGGCGTTCCTGCAAGGTGAACTCCGACCCCAAGGGAGTGCCCCCGGGGCGGAGCCTCCGACGCCAAAGTCAGTATATTGTGTATGTTTATGTATAAATCGTATCATAGTTAAGATCGAGATGGTGGAGGGAATAGTAATGAATTGGCCTCCCCTTCCTCTCTACCAAAATGAGGTATTTATAGAGGAGGGGAGAAGTGGTGACCTCACTCGGGTGATGTCGCCTTGGTGATGTCGTCCTCGGTGATGTCACCTTAGTGATGTCACGAACGGTCTATTCCGAGGCAATTAGTGGCGACTCGTAAGGATGGTCAGCCGGTACGAGGATCCGACCGACACGAGGTCCGACCGGCACGAGAGTCCGGCCGACCCGGAGTTGGGCGACCCGGAGTTGGGCTGACACGGGGTCTAACCGATCCGGAGTTCGGCCTACGGGGGTCCGGCCGACCCGGAGCCTAGCCTACACGGGGTTGGCTACATGTCTAAAGACGGCCCATATGCCTGGGAGTCGGGCCTATATGTCTATATAAGTCGGCCTACATGTCTGGGGGATTTATCCCCATCATTGATAATTATAAAGTTTGTGATGATGCAGCTTAGTAGGCTAATATCAAGGCGAACAAGTAATTACGGAGTATTTCATACTCCCTCCGATTTTATATGTTTGCCCCATGTTGATTCGCACATAAATTAAGAAATTGGAAAATTGTGTATGGAAAGTACAATGATGAAGAAATAAAGGTGGACTAATAGGCATGAAGTAGTGATTAAAGGGTAAATATAGTGGCAAAAGAGGTAAATAATAGAAATCCATAGGGACAATATGATAATATATATAAGACCAATATGGAAAGTGGAAAAATGGGACAAATAATTAAAATTTGTCAAATAAGTAATACGGGCAAATATAAAAAACCGGAGGGAGTATGATTGATTGTGTACATTTACCCCCTGCTATATTTGTTTGATTGTTTGTCTTGTCAAAATTTGACTCTTCTTATGAGGACTAGATATTACCACAAAGGTGATTTTCATTTTTGAGGAGTCTTCTATAGGATGTGTCTAAAAGGGTGAAATTGTAAATGTAGAGATTATCAAATACTACCTCCGGTTTTATATGATTGCCCCCTTTCATTATAATACTCCTCACATATATTACCTAAATGGGGCGAACATATAAAACCGGAGGGAGTATCAATGTTGATAGATTGATGATTTTATTTTAGTTGGTGATAAATTTTGGGTTTTGATGGACAAAAACATAAGGATATTTTTCCTCAATATATAAAATTTATTCGCTAAATGAGTCGGTAATTAAGTGAAACGACTCTCGGAATTGAAACACGATAGGAGTTTGAAAATATACATAGCGATGCATCTGGTAAGTTGTAAAAAACAAAATACATGATGGTAACTTGAAAAATACCGTTAATACGTTGTGGTAATTTTTAATTTTCTCTTTAGTTAATGCAACTCTACATAACACATTAACAGTGTTGGTCTTATAGTATGGAGTATTCCGTATAAGACAACTCTGCATAATAATTTGTGTTTTATGGGAGCGACAATGGGATGCGATCCAAGTTACCTGAGAATAAAATGGAGTTTAAAACCAAAAATAAATCACCCGACCTCCTAAATAAAAGGTACTACCTCCAATTCTTTGGAACCGTTACACTTTTTAAGATTTGTGAAAGGTATTTTAATCAAATATAACAGTTCTAAAGAATTAGAGGAAGCAGCATCTGAAAAATTTACAAACCTATAATCTGCGTACAATAACGGGGAGGGTACCTATCGGTCAAGATACCCTGTCTTAACTCTTAACCACTACTGCTTTACTAGACAAGACATTCATGATATATGTATACCGACTTGCTTTGCTAGATTAAGGCATTCACGATATATGTGAACCGAGTAATTGAGTCATACCGACTTGCTAAAGAGCCCATCAGACCCAAACCTATTCGGCTATCCCCATTTTATTTCGCCCTACGTTTTGGTACAACACCTCGTTTGGGAAATAACAAACGGTTAAAACCCAGAATAAACCCCCGATTAATAAAGCTCAAAAAATGGAGGTAGTAATGGCGGCGTCCGCCATAGACGGCGGAATAGGGTGCTGGGACCTTCAAAACGGCAAGGAACAGCTACGATATAAGACATGCTCCTCTCCTCCACACGGCCTCGTTTCCGTCGGCGGCCGCTTCTTCGCTGCCTCTCAACTCCGTCACTCTACCGCTTCTTCGGGTTCCGTTCTCTACTGGTCTTGGCACAAGGTTCCTTCCACCTTTACCCCTCTCTTCTCTCTCTTGATGTTTCTATTATACTATAATCACTAATTGGTGATGTTATCGTCGTCATAGTAGATGCACAGATGTCTTAGTCTAATGGTTAACAAAGACAGAGATATTGTGGACAATATTTCCAGTTCGAATTGGAAATTGTCGCTGTCGCTGTCGATATCTAGATACGTTAATTGCTGAATTTGACGTGAGTCAATTACGTTGCAGCCTCAAGCTGATGTGAAGAGTTTTCCGGCGGAGCCAATCAATCCTCTGGTATCCAATCGTGACGGAACTTACCTCATTGGAGGTGGTGCATCTGGAAATATTTATATTTGGGAGGTAATTTTCCCCCCTTTTTCGACGGGGTTATGTTGTGGTTTTATATTTGAGACTAGAATTTAAATATTCCTTTGCGATGGGTAATGCTCAGGTACTCACTGGAAAACTACTTAAAAAGTGGCATGCCCATCTTAGAAGTGTTTCGTGTTTGGCGTTGTCGGATGATGAGTCGTTGGTGATTTCAGGGGCAGAAGATGGATGTGTTAGGGTTTGGTCCCTTTTCATGTATTGCCCTGTCTAATGCCTTCTTATATGTGATTGAAATTCTGTTGGATGTCCTCCGACTGAGCAATTTTAATTTGATATGAACATGTTCGTTTGATGGTTTTCAGGGTGTTTGACGATATCAGGAGAGAGCAGTCTAGACATTCATACGTGCATAGTTTCATGCAACATACCGCACCTGTGACTGATGTCAAGTCGGGGCATGGCGGGTCTAATGCTGTCATAGTTTCTGCTTCTCAGGATAGGACGTGTAAGGTTAGATACACCTTTTATGACTACTAGACTTTGAATTCGCCATTTACTACAAGATAAACATTACAATAACATTCTCTAGTGTATCAAAGGCTCAGCCTGTGGTAGGCTCCGCGCTTATTTGGAGTTAGACATCCTTTGAAAGCAAAAATAATGCCTGCGTGATAAAGCTGAAAATTGTAATGTTAAATAGAGATGGACAAGGAATGAGAATGATTGTATTGATAGATAATACCTGTTCAATCCTAGATTGACAGGCTAATACATTGAAGATTCTGCAGTGACTATAATCACCTGAGAATGCATCACCATAATACAACCTTAGGTTATCAAAAAACATGCCTAGAACTACCTTAATGCATCACCATATATAGAGAGCATAAGGCTATTTAGGGTAGTACACTCACAGCTAATAGTCTGCTATGATGGCTAGTAATGGTCCCTCCTTAGTGAATGCCTTCCTTGACCCTTAGCCCCTCGAGTAGGTTGAATGGCAGCAGTACAGTTGCAGCTGGCAGGTTCATTCCCCCCTGGATGCCAATGCATTCCCCCCTTCCTTTTGCTTTAGTACCTTCAGTACCTTCCTAACTGACATTGATGTGGGCTGATGCTGTGGTTGTTCTGAAGTGGGCTTCACTGCGTTTATATACGCTCGAGTAATCTATAGTTAATATGGTTGGAAAAGAGTGACAAATGGTTTTTTGAAAAATGCTGAATAGAAATGGGGTCTTAAATTGTATATTGAGGATTTGTCACCCTATAGCATGGAGTATGTTTCTTTTCTTCTTCTTCTTTTTCCGGTTGGTTGACTAGATTGTGCTTACTATCACAGACTATGATGAAATGTGTGATCTAAATTTTTTGCATCATGCGTTCACTTGCTTTCCGTTCTAATGTCATTTTTTTGTTCGTTTGAAATTAATTTTATAGATTTGGAGCCTTGCAACAGGAAGATTGTTACGAAATATAATATTTCCATCTGCTATCAATGCTATTGCACTTGATGCTGGTGAATATGTTTTTTATGCTGGAGGAAGCGATGGCAAGATATACATAGCAGCACTCTGCGCTGTTTCTAAAACTACTAGCGATTATGGGATGCATATTGTCGGCTTGTTGGCTGATACAAGGTTTGTCAATTATTAATGTAGTTATAACTTATAAATATATGTATTACGAAGTATATGCTTTGCAGAAAGCTTTCTAGTTTCAACCTATGAGAGGAAACCGCTCAAGTTAATAGTTCCAATGTTAGAAGTCTGGCATTTCTGTGCGATTTTTTTACGTAATTTCTTATAGACTTGAAAATGTGTTCAACCTGTTGTTTGCATTAATTTCCGTGTCTTTTCGTCCAAAAGAAACAATCCCTTCTTGTGGCTTGTCGGCAGTGCTGATTGTTCTTAAGTAGATGGAACCTTGTCTTACAAGAAAGGAGATTTTTGTGGAGTGGTTCAAAAGGGCTCATTTTCTGCCTCTGCTGAAAGTCTGAAACGTGACAATAGTGATGCTTAGTACACTATTTAATTTTTATTTATTTTTCTTATTTGGGGGAACTAAGGAATATTTTTAGCAAGTTCAGTACTTTGTGGATTTGTAGTGCTCCAATACTTTAGACAATATTCACTAATGTAAGCCGCGTGCGATAATGTTACTACTATACATCATTAAGAGTACAACCATGCTGGTTAAAATCATTTCACTCACTTGTCTCATACAATTCCAACGTAGTAGATTTGTTTTGGAATTCTAGTGATGTAATTTGAACCATAAGTTTGAACTCCATAGCAGTTACATGACTTAGATCATTCTTGAGTTACTATCTATTTTAAGGTTAAAATTTCATATTTTAATGTTTCCATATCTGTTACATTTCCTTTGATATACTTCAAGTACTGTACTATTTATGGTAAATTCTGCATTGGTGGTCTTCTCGAAAGATTTTTATTTCCTTCTTATTATCCTTTTTTTGGCAACAGTCGTGAGGTTACCTCTCTAGCTTCTAGTTGTGATGGAATATCATTGGTTTCTGGATCGGCAGATGGCCGTGTTTGCATATGGGATACTAGAAATCAGAAAATTGTTCGCATGATTACACATGGCAAAGGTATTTTGACACACCTCCTAAGCAGTTCTTAAGTTACTTTGTAATGTTCTATGAAGGGTAAGAATGCAACTGTAGTAACCGAAGTAATATTTTTTTTTTGTACTTTTTAAGTTTTATCAGACTCCCGTGTCTTGTACACTGACAGCTTTTATCGGTCGACTAGTCTGCAAGCTTAAACTGCAATTTTGAGTGGTAGCTCACAAAGTCACAAGTCACAGACTGACATGAATTTCATTCCCAGTCTCCTCTAAACCTGTAAATTCTCACAAGTTGCAAGTCTTCTGTAGAATATAAAAATGTAAGCTAACAACATGACCCCAATGCTTCAAGGGCCTTGCACTCTGAGAGGTATAGGGTTATCTTGTACGCACCCATATCCAAAACACAGAGACTGTTGCAAGACGACGCAAAAATGAATATTGCATCAGTAATTATGTCAAAATGTCAAATGACTGCTTCTCCACAGTAACAAAGAAGTGGAACTGGTTTAGTGATTAGTGAACCGTTTTATTTAAATCATAGTAATGCAGAACCATAGAGTCGAAGAATGAATCGCTACATCCGTTTGAAATGGAAATAAAATTTGAGCTTGCAGATGTGTAAATGTTTTTTTATTGGCTGCAGGTTCAATTACCAGTGTACTGATTGTTAAATGTCCAGAGAGCTTGCTGAAGTCACAAACTTCTCATGGGAAAAGTAATTCTCTGTTAATCCCTCCATCTCTTGGAAAATATGAAAACTCTGGAGAGGAAATCATGGGAACAAAAATGTTTCTTGGCTGCGGAGCCGGAGTCTCCTCTAGCCCTGCAACTTCCTCTTACCTTATGGAAGAAGTGATGAACAACCAAATCAAGCAATTTCAGGTTTGTGTTCAGTTTGCCTTTGCAGAACCTTACGTCTTTGTGCTTCGCTTCCCATGCTCCTCGTAATAGTTTGCAAGATATGAAAATGAGGTAAGCTTCCCGAGGATGGAAGAAAATCTGACATTGGAGTGTATTTACTGGGAAGAATTTGAATATGATGAACTTCGATTAATTTGGTCATGTGTAAAAAAAAAATTGGAACTTGATATTTTTATTTTGTTGTCATTTCTAATATTAGTTTCATTTATTTAAAATATTATTCTGTTCACCTTCCTTTTAATTTTATATTTTTTTGGGTGACGACTTCAGATAATGATTCATGTTAGCCGACCCCAAATCTTTTTGGGACTAAGGCTGTGGTTGTTTTTCCAAATTGTTCAAAAGTGTTTTCTCAGTTTTAGACTTGTTTTAGCTTGCTTTGTGTACTGATAATTCATTGTGTTTCCTTCCTATTATTCAATTTTTCTGTTTCATCTCGTTATTTACATGTCATTGATGGTTACAAATGTTAATTCATGTTAGCCGGCCCAAATTTGTAAAGTTGAAGGCCTTTTTCTTGCTTTTGCTTGATTCATGTGAGACTTGAAAGTGAAGTGACCATGGTTATTGTTTTGTCATTCTCTTTGTGGCTCAGCAACAAGGTTCTGCAACTGCCGCTGAAATGGAAATCGAGCGACTGAAGCAGGAATGCAAGAGATCGACACAGATGGTTCACAAATGGAAGAAAATGTACGATGACTTGCATCAGTTTTGTGTGAATGAGCTCGTTGATGATAATCCAGTTACACATACTGAGAATGTTTGACCTTCAATTTATTTGTCTACGTTTTGTGAGGGACTGTTTTAGATCCATTAATATTTTGTAGATTTTGGTGAGTTGTTAAGGAACATACGAGCTTGATGAGAGCAGTAGCATACTGTTCTATTTTGAAAATTGATGATTTAGAGCGAGGGTCTCATAGTGGAGTGAAACTTGACCCCTTGAAAACCAATACAGTATGAAGTTACAAACCTTAGGTCCTAACCAAATTCTAGGAGTCATGAACCCATAAATCTTGACACCAGACCAAATTCACAAAAACTGAAAGATCGGTCGTATAATATAAAATGATTAATGGTGGTTAAAAAAATTCTTAAATGGTTTAGTTTCTATTATACTATGTCAAAATTTACGCTAATTCGACGTTACTCGAAAGATAGTTGAATGTCTTTTAAATGTGTGTATTTGAAATCATACGTATTTTATGTTACACCATTTCCACAGTGTATGAAGCTGTTACTATGCGAATTTAAAGACATTTAATTTCGAAATCAAATCGTCCTCAAAAACGTGGATATTAACCATCAAATTCACATGTTTCAGGTGATTTTTTGAAAAATATAAGATATTTTGCTAGACATCTAAATAGGACCCATGTATCATAAAATGATTGACGATTGTTAAAAAAACTTTTAAATAGTTAAGTTTTTAGTATATATATCGAAAATTTCGGCGTTTCGCTTTAATCGGACGACACTCAAAGGATAGTTGAATGTCTTTTAAAATGTGTGTATTTGAAATCATACGTATTTTATGTTATATCAAGATATTTCTATAATGTATGAAGTCCTCTACGAATTTAAAAAGATTTAATTTCAGTACCAGATCGGCTCGAAAAACGTGGATAATATTCTAGGTAGTTGTTTTGAAAAATTTGAGATATTTTGCTTGACATCTAAATAAGACTCGTATAACATAAAATGACATACGAGTGTTAAAAAACTTCTTAAATGGTTCAGTTCCTATTATATATATATCCAAGATTTCGCTTTAATCATACGTTATTCGAAAGACATTTGAATACTTTTTAAATGTATTTATTTGAAACTATACGTATCCTGTTACAACAACACATTTCATTTCTACGGAGTAATTAGCGTGAAAATTGTAAGACAATTAAATTTGAGACCAAATGGGTGCAAAAAACATGAATAATCCGGAGTAACTCAATTCGGAGACGGGTCAAGTCCGTTGGATTGGAGTTAGCTGAGAAACAAATGACGCCGTTTTTCCCCAATTCGTTGGCGTAAATGAGTTTATGAGCTTCGTTTGGGGTTAAATCATTAATCTTGTGGTTCTACTTGTCTCCCTCTAAACTTGGCATTCAACAATCAAAACACAAAATCAAAGAAACGAAATAAAAGAAAGAGAGCAGCAGCAGCAGCAGATAGAAGAACAATCATCATCATCATCATCTGATTGCAAAATCAAGAAGAAGAAGAAGAAGAGTATCAAGTTAATGATGTTGAGCTCTTCTTCGTCTTACCATTGCCCTACTACTACCACCCACCTTACTCCCGCCATTGAAGCTTCCGCTTCTTCTTCTTCCTCCTCCTCTTCACTTCATTTTCCTCTTTATTTCAAGGTACCCTTTTAGGGTTTCTCTTAATACAGTTATGATCATCTTTGTTTATTGGGTTTATAGTCAATATTATGATGTTTTAGCAATTGGGTTGTTTGTATTTTGCAGAATTCATTGTCATTTGATTCTCGAATCTCCATCTTTCGAGGGTTCAATCGTTTGCGTTCGCCTTCGCCTTCGCCTCGAATCTCCCTTTATTCCTCCTCGTCAACCTTGGCATCTTCTTCAGCTGCTAAACGCCCAGGTGGATCTTCTCAGATTTCTTTCTTTATGATTTCAATGCTGTTTATATGTTGGTATGTTGTTCGGTTGTGAATTTGCTTCATATGTAATTGTTTTTAGAATACTTGATCGGTGAGTGCATAACATGAAGTGTATACTGAAGCTGAATGAGGGAAATTGTTGAATTGGGGAATCCCCATTTTGTGAATGATTTTTGTTCTCAGTTGACAGGATTGCGTTTGTATATTGCCATTTTTGCGAGTGTGAATCAGTAGAGATTCTTTCTTCTCCTGCTGCTGGTTTCATGTTTATTTCTTCTCGCGTAATGATGCATGTTCTAGTGTAATGTTTAACGATCTGACGAGACATGGGAAAGCCAGTAACTTTAGCCTGTGAGGAAAGGCTCATGCCAGATACTCCGTGGGTTGTTCATAAACTGCTATTCAAATGACTATCCCAACTCCCAAGTGTGACCTCTGACTCCGACTCTTCTAATTACCTCGAGTATCCATGTCCGCCACTTGACACTCCGACATGGATACTGACATCTGAAATGATTTCTTTTGTCGAAGCTATAAGTTTCTAGTGCTTAGTGATGGGCCATTCTATTCAACTCAGAAATATTAAATTGTTTTTCCTTACTGCTTTATACGTTTGCTTCCTTGTTTAATTTTGTTTATGATTGAATTGTTTCACAAAACGTGGACTCTGATGCATCTCCGTCTGCAGTGGTTAGAGCCGTTGCTGGGCCACAATCAGCTCTAGAGCTACCCCTGACTGCCGAAAATATCGAAACAGTGCTAGATGAAGTCCGACCATATCTCATTGCAGATGGTGGTAATGTGGCTCTTCATGAGATTGATGGCAATGTTGTTAAGTTGAAGTTACAAGGAGCATGTGGCTCTTGTCCGAGTTCCGTGACAACCATGAAACTAGGTATTGAACGCCGTCTTATGGAAAAGATCCCTGAGATTGTTGCGGTTGAAGCAGTGCCTGATGAAGAAACTGGTCTTGAGCTGAATGATGAAAATGTAGAGAAGGTAAATTTTTTGACCTATTTCTCATTAATTTTTTGAGTTGAAATATATTTTTGTTGCATATTGCATCTTGTGAATTGATACTCCCTCCATCCAAACTCCAAATACAACATTTATTTTTCGACACTATTCATGAATCAAAATAATCTTTGGTTATTCTTTGCAATATAAGAGTATCAGATAAAATAGTTGTGCGGCGAGATATGGTTTGATTTGTCTTTATGGGTAGGATAATTGTATCAAATGTTTATAATTTTATATAATGTGTGAATAAAGATATTAACGTAAATGTCGTATTTGAATTTGAATAGAGGGAGTCGATATTCATTCATGCATCATGCTACACAAAATTGGCGACATAAAAATGCTAAATCCGTCAATAAGTTAGAAAAATGGTTTGACTTAGTCGCTACTTATGTACAATAACTTTACTCTCTTTGCTTGTCCGTCTAATTTAGCCGTGATGGGTCTTTAAGATAGATTGTTTGCCCAATCTTTTCGGTGTCATTGTTTTTACGGGTTAAAATACCCTTTACTGATTGGTCAACAGAATATCAACTTCATATATGTAGATGGTTCAACGATGTGACGAGAAGTATTTGTTGCCCTGATATTTTTTTTCAGGTTCTTGAAGAAATCAGGCCATATCTTATAGGCGCCGCTGGTGGAGGGTTGGAGCTTGTTGCCATTGAAGACCCAATTGTGAAGGTCAGAATCGAAGGTCCCGCTGCAGGCGTGATGACTGTTCGAGTGGCTGTCACTCAAAAATTACGCGAAAAAATACCTGCCATTGCTGCTGTCCAACTCTTGTCTTGAAGCTATTTGGGTTTTCGACTGTAAAGAGTTTTGTAACACAGAAATTTGTACTCTGTATAGTTTAAATCTTGGTATTTTCTCGGCAGTGTTTTATGGCATGGCTTAGTTTCACTAATAAAATGTTTTTTTTTTGGTTTTGCAATTCAAAAAAAAATGGTATTTTGTATAGCCTCATTTTTTTATGTCCCATTATCAGTTAGCCGGGTTTTCGATTATAGCCCATCTCTTGTCTTCTACAAAAGGCTCAGTAAGTCTTCCATGCGACAAATAAATACGGAGTATGTTACAACCTATATGCATTTTGCCTTTTGCCTTGTGCAACATATTTTTTGACAGGTCACAAATTTGTGCCCAATATGCTCGTTACAAAACAAGATTTTGTGCAAAAAAAATTGTGCTGAAAGAGCCATGGCTTATAGAAACTGCCCAGTGTCAGACGTTTAAGCATTTACGGACTTGGTTAACTTTGAAAAAATTTAGGTGCAAAAGTTTACAATAACAAATCCAGTTGAGCACATTTTTATTTATTTTCGAAAGGGATAACAGGAATTACATTGGTTCGACAAAGTCACTACGGAGTAGTATTTGTGACTGTAAAATGGTTTGAGTATTTCTTAACTCAAACGTCCGTGAAAAAGCTCCAAAATGAGCCAAGTCATTAGAGTTTAGCAGCGGAAACATTGACGAAGCCCATGAACAGTACATGATGTTAAAGGCCAAGTTTGGCGAGTAACTGATGCCATCTTGGTGTCTCCTCATCAAATATGTAGGTTAGTGGAGATATAAGGACTCCACTCCCGCCAATCTGCATCAAACAATCGTCATCTCAATCATTCTCAACAGTTGATGACCCACGGGAAAAAAGATGACCTTAAAAGAGAGTCCGAGAAAGGATTTACAGCATCACCCTAAGCACAATATCCCTTAACACAACTAATTTGACCTGACTCCAGCATACTCAATTGAAAAGGGGCAAAATTGGACTATTAATGAGTTCATCGACACTGACCACACGCTGTGTAGCATGCCTGAGGATCTAAATCTGCTGCCCAGCTAAGCAAATGTAAAAAAGACTTCCAAAACCTCTGTAACTTTGAACTATTTGCAACGCTGTGTAGTATATCTTGAGGAATAATTATCATAATCTCAACTAAAAATGATCATCTAACAATAAAATCACGATCTCCTGATGTGTGTCATCTCTATCATTTTCCATCCACATTCACATGTCTTGCATATAGGTAACAGATAGTGGATATCGCACAAGTTTGTTGTAGATCAAAGATCAGGAAGACAAATAGTATAAATGATGAAATGTAGGAGAAGAGTCTTACTGCTCTCAGTTGCTTAACAGACTTATATAGATCCTTTTTTGGTACGCATATAACAATAGCAAAGTACTCAGGCGATGGCTTTCCATCTCTTTCACAGAAAACAGAACTGACAGTGGGACCCTGCACAGACGAAAGAAAGCAACGAGAAGATCATTATACAGATGTAACATTAAAATTATCCTCTTCGGTCTTACCCCTGCCTAAGTCAGAGCCTCGTCCAAGATACCAGGTTAAACTTATCATCTGAAGACTACTATAGTCAGAAATCATAAAACAGACCCCGTCAAGGGTAAACCATTACCTGTAGTCCAGATAAAGACGACTGGCTAAGTATTCTACCTGCAACTTCCTCAGCGCTACTGCCTCTCATATTTGCAGTTACCTGACGTGAAATTTGGAAGATAAAGCTACGACAAGGATAATAATTGAATTCAGGGTCAATGCAGTTAGTTGCAAACCTGAAATTGATCAGTTGCCCTGAGGTGTGCCTCTAATCTCTCTAATATCTCATGGGTAGTGTCCAAAACACCAATGCGAGTGGTCAAAGATTTCCTACTTGCAACAAGCACAGCCTGAAAATTATTTGCAATCAAGATTTGATGTGAGAACTCTATTATACTTGGTCAACCAAAAAATGACGTATAGAAATTTTATTGTTGGTCAGAGGATGTAGTACTAAGTTAACAAGATGCTACCTGGCTCTGCAGCACGATACCACCTTCGATTTCTTTCAAATTGTTCTCTTTCAGAGTTGTCCCACTACTTACAAGGTCTAATATAGCATCAGCTATTCCCATCTGACAACCAAAGAAGTATATTAATGGTATGACTTAAGATATTCCATCAATTTTCAACACAGAACTTTTATACTTGTATCATATTTTGTATCAATTGCATGCTTATCATACTCAGCAAGGGGCTTTATAAAATAATAACTACCATTGCCAACAATGAAAACCTTGCACAGCCCAATACAATTTTCACAACCCAGCAGGCCAGCACGGATATGTAGAATTTATGCCTGATCTCTGGAAAGTAGGTCACATCCAAACATGCAGTCATTTACATCTTTCTATAAAGATTGTAATCTTTTCTCCAAGCTCATAAGTGGTACGAAATTGGCCCCAAGTCAAAGTAAAGCAGTACAAGAGTATTTTCACGACCATGTTCACATCATGGACCATTATGTGCACATCCAAGCAAAGGATCTTTCACAATTTATTTTAAGGAGTGTCAGCATACAAAAGGCAAACTAGATCATGCCCAGACTTTCTGCATAGGTAAAATCTAGAATACATCACTAAAGAGTGAATACATACTCAAACATTTATCAACACAGTCACATGATCGCAGCTGATTTAATTTTTTCGGATGAAATATAAAATTAAATAACGAACATCAAGAGATTGATGTCCAAGTAGAAAAAGATATAACAGACTAAGACTTCATCTACAAAATACACCATATACAGAAAGATACCCTGGATCTGACGCCCATATACAAGAAGTACCCTGGATGTAACACCCACATACAAAATGTGAGATGGATAATTATGCTCTCAAACTATAGCGGGTAATCACATTAACAAAAAGAAGAGAACGATTTTCAATTTAGGTGATACATATAGCTCCAACGATACGACAACTTCAACAAAAAAAAATCTTACAGCAGGTGCTGCTTCTAAAGCTCCGTCAGCAGTTGAAAAAGCTACGTGCTTGAGCCCATTAGCTTTCATGAATTTCGGACCCAGCTGTGAAGGCCACAGATAAAAAGAAATAAAAAATTACTCGAAAGGCATTCAATTCACACTTTATCTTTAGAGATTGGCTTCAAATAACCGCAAAATTTTCTAATTAATTCTTATACTAGACAAAGTTCCGCTCTTCCTTTGCTGACCTGTGAAACAATAATGGTCTTACACAGTTACAGAAAAGAGCATACATGGGTAAAACCAGTGGCTACTCGTAACGGTTTTGCAGCTGTCCACTGAGGCATTTGAGCAAGCTCCTCCAGAGAATTTACATTCTCAAATATGCCATATTTAGGAATCTGGAGAAAAAAAAATATTGACAAAACTTTTAAGCAACACTATTTCCAAGCATCTTACAAAAAAAAACTATTACCAAGCAGTCAAGCACGCCTGTTAATTCTGGGAAAAGGGGTACTTACTGCAAGTGATAAGTGACATTCCCCGTATTCCAAATCATCATGGACAATGATTAGGTCGTCGTTGTCCTACAGGAAACAATATTTACGACTGAGACCATTTTTTAAGTCTTCTACAATAATAATACGAAATCAAATAAGATCAAGCATATCAACTGTTATCATATTTCCCCAAAATTAAGGAGAAATAGTTCTCTCGTACATGAAGCAGCAATACTAACTGGTATTTCACATTTTCAAACTTCATAGCACAGACACATCAAGGATAGCAATAAAGACATTTAAGAACTGAGTTTTGGGAACATACTAACACAACTTGAAAACCATTCCCGTCTCATAGATAAACAACAAAAAAGAAACTCATGCGGTCTAGACTTTCTCATGACACTCCATCTAACTTGGCTTATTCTTTAGGTTTTGTTTGGATTGATTTTTCATGAAGATGTTACCCTTGTTCAAAGCCCTCCCTATCCATGTTTTCATCCACTCATTACCCCAACCACCACCTTCACCTACTCACTAACCACCCACATCCAGCCAACACCGCATAAGTTCCATGCACCAAATTCACGACCCTACCCACTCCCACCTCCCAAAACAACCAACAGTCCAACACCCACCACAAAACAGCCAGCCCACGACCACCACATAAAAACTGCCCAGCACCTTGTCAAAACCCACTACTGCCACCTCAAACACACAAGAAACCCCCCTACCCTCAAGAAACATAGATCTAGACAATATATTTTCCATGGCAGTTATTCTTGATGAATTGCAAAAAAAACAACAAATACATAAAACACCATACAAATAGAAGTAATAGCCAAAGTAATGAGAACCACCTCACCATACTCGCTGAGAATATCAAATCCAACAATACCAAGGTCTAGATCTCCAGATAACAACTTTCTCACAATATCTTTAGGCCGTTGAAACCACACTTCCACGTTTGATAGCTACAGAAGAGATAAATAAAATGAAATCAGCAAAGAGTAATAAATGCCACAATATGAACCACGAACATCCAGCAGGAGTCACAGGCAATCATTCTCCTTTATATACATCCTAGTTAAAAAAACCCGATTCACCAAGCTCTCATCACACAATAGTCCAGGACAAGGACGGTGCCAACATCAGCATCTCTTGTGCAAGCTCACCAAGCAGGAAACTCGGTTATACAAAGACATGACTACCAACAAAAATCACAAATGTCTAAGATAATAAAATCTCCCAAACTAGCGAGGCCTAACTCTTCAATCCCGCAATTATTATTACTAATTACCCTAGCAATTTAATTTTACATAATGCCTACCAATTAAAGAGCTTTAATTGGGGAAAAACAAAAAGAACTTCCACCTCACCTGAGGAATTTGAGCAACGTACTGCCGTGGATTACTTTGCTTCACTGACAGCTGACAATCCTGAGCATCAATGTCAAAAAAAAACAAGCAACAACGTGAAGAACAGACCATCTTGAAAATCGTGAGAAAAAATCGAATAAACATGGCAATTGAAAACCTTGAGAAGATCGAGAGTATCGGCAGCCATACGACCTTTACTAGGCAATCCGAAACGAATTTCGGAGCGAAGCGGAACTCGTAAATCGCCATTGCTATTGACGGCGCTCACAGGCGACGCTGTTTGGCAACACGCGACCACTCGGAATTGAAGTGAAGCGCGACGAGACGGAGAAGGGGAAGGAATGAGAGGGGTTGAAGAAGGTGAGAAGCGAGGAAATGCGGAGATTGAAGGACATTGTTGGAGGAATGTTTGAGTTATCGCCATTGAAGCAAGGTTTATTGAAGAAGAAGAAGAAGAAGAAATTGATGTGTGTGTGTGTGTGGAGGCGGAGTTGATGTGGAGGCTTTGTGGCACTAACAACCTACTGGGCTACTACTTGTAACTACTGTTTCTTATTTTGGTAAAATTATTTTCCGTCACCCATTCCGAAAGCGCGGGACTACTCTTTACCGCCGACGCTTTACTTCTTATCGTCGGCGTTAATTATATAAAATGACAATTTTGCCCTTGATATCCCTATTTTATTAAAACAAGATTTTTTTTTAAGCTTTCATATTTAATTTCACACTTTAATGCTGAGGTGGCAGCCCCACAATTATTTGGAGAATATAATATTCCATTTAAGAGAGAAACCTACTTTAAGTCATGTTAGTTGGTTGTTTGATTCAAGTTAAATGATTTTAATAATTCAACTTTATTAAATTATCTTACTCAAATTTGTACATTATTAATTTATCAAACTAATACGTTCGGTGACTTTATTAACTTATACATTGTCAAACTAAATAACCAAGTCAAATTTAAATACATCGAAAATTAAAGTATACAATTTATAATAGAATAGAATTACAGAGTACAAGACAAATTTAAATATAACTAAATATTAAAACTAAATAAATTAATTTTCTCAAATTTGTAGAGAAATCAATCATCACCGAGAATTTAAAATGGTTAAGTTATAACTCGGCAACAATTATGGCCGACACGTTTTCGATCTTATTAGGGGGGCAAGACGTAAGCTACCGAAAGTTTTAACTTAACAATTTTTGTTTTTAATTGATTACGAATTGCGCAGTTCCGACTTCATTAGGGTGACATAAAGGTAATGCATCTACGGAGTATTATTTATAGACGATTACACTAAATACCGCCAAACCAATAACATCGGGGTGGCAAAACGTAACTACAAACAATTTTATTTTATTTTATTACCAATTGCCGCCGTTTCGACTTTATTATGGTGACATAAAGGTAACACATCTACTATTTAAAGACGGTTACACTAAATACCGCCAAACCAATGTCAGGGTGGCAAAATGTAACTACAAAGTGTTTTTTGTCGAACTATGTAAACAAATATTCATCATCGTCAATCCCAATCTGCACGAACAAAAACCATATTAATAATTAAACTATACTGATTATCAATGCAACACGGTTATAAATTATGAGTTGTTAACGGTTAATATCACCACTAATATAGACCCGGTTGTAGAAATTTATTTATTTTAGTTAATTATTTATACAAAATAGATTTTAATTAGAAACCTGATAATTTTTCATGATTTTTATCATTATATTTGAACAAAAAAAATAATTTGAAATTACATAATTAATTAAGATAACGATCTCAACTAATATAATGAGATATGTAGTCCAAAAAATTATTACCTCTGTATTTTATTTGTCATTCATATTTCTCGAGACAATCACTTTTCTTTTAAATATTTTTTTTAATATAAGAATAATTTGTGTAAATTGTGAAATGTATATTCACTTTAAATTTATTTATATGATATAATTGATAATTTATTTAAATATTTAAATTTATATCAGTCATGATTATTACAAAAATAAAATGTATTTCCTCTTTTATATATATACATTCTCGATATTTAGTATATACTAACACAAATCATTGAGATTGTAAATATACTTGTCATATCAGTCACAAGGCTACATTTAGACGTAAATTTAGTCCAGCTTTAAACAAAAATGCTACATTTAGACGTTAATTTAGTCAAGTTTTAAACAAAAATATTATTAATGATGCACGGTATATATGATATAACGTATATTTAACATATATTTAGCCTTAATAAGGAAGTACGATTATAGGTAGCATATCTAGTAGATATTTATTTGACAATATAAGTTATTAAGGCCAACCAAATATACTTAATGACCCAAAAATAGGTCCATATGGTAATAGGCGAGAAAATTTTGGAGAATTGTTATTTGGTTAGTGGAAATGGTTAGTGGAAAGGAATTAAAAAAATGTTAATAAAGGAAAACTTAATCTTTTAGTTAATACTCCCTCCGTCCCAGAAAGATTGTCCCATTAACACCTAGGTAAGGTTGTGTGAGTAAATTGAATGCCAAAATGGTAAATATTTTAACTTAGTAGGGATTGAATTGTAAAAAATGATAGACTAAAAAGGAAAGTTGAGAAATGGGACAATCTGTAAGAACCTACCTAAAAAAGAATACGAGACAATCTTAGTAGGACGGAGGGAGTATAATTGGTTAATTACTCCTCCGTATTTTAATTAAATTAAGTCAAATGATACCTAAATAAATACTCCGTATTATTGATTTTGTAATTTTGTGTTTAATTAGAATTTTGGGTTCATTATATGATGACCTGCAAATTTAGGCGAGCTTAGTGCCATGAGTCAAAGATCAGGTTAATCCATGGTCGCAACTCGTAAACAAAATCATTGCTTTCAAAACGTGTAAGGCACGTTATAGTCAACCAAACGTCTTTTACAAAATAAATTCTAACAAAAACGTCAGAGTATTAACTTTTACCGGGAATGGCTCAAGGTGAACAGTTCACTAAAAAAAGTTATTCACATAGATCTTGCTGGCTTCTAGGGTTCATAAAAATGATGTATTTCATTAAGATTTTTGGTTACAAAAAAATTGCCACAATTTTTTAAATTTGATTTTTTAAAATACAATTAATCATTACAAAATATGTATTGTTTGGATGAAAATATGACACGGTAATAAGTTGTTTAGGATTAGATAAATAGAGTATTTTTCTTAATTTGTACGAGTATTTTATTTTGGATAAATTTTCGCATAATTTTTATATATACTAGATTAAAGCCCGTGCGCTGCACGGGTTAATTGACTTAATTACATTGATGATGTATATTCGTTAAATAAGAAACTTAATCAATCTATATCATTATAATAAATAAGATGATCACATGATTACTCTTATTTATAATATAAAATTTCGTCACTTTATTATAATTTTTCGATGTGAAAGTAATTTTACGTTTGTAGTCATATTAAAAGATTTTTTAAGACTCAAAAGCTTTTTGATTGATATTTAAGAACGAATGAATTTTTTTGATTGATATCTAAGAACAAAAGATTATTCTTATTTATAATATAAGATTCTATCGCCTCGTCATGATTTTTCGATATAGGATAATTTACTCAAGGTTTAATTTATAGTTTTAAAATATGCTTTAAGATCCAGAAAAACGCACGATTATTCTTATTTATAATATAGAATCATCATCTTATTTTAATTTTTTCGATGTGGGATAATTTTAGGTTTGTGGTATTTTTAAAAGATTTTTAAGACTCAAAATATAGTTGGTTGATATTTAAAACCGAAAGATTACTCGTTTATAATATAAAATTTCATCACTTCATCATAATTTTCGATGTGTTATAATTTACTTAATTAAGTTTATAGTTTTAAGAGCTATTTTTTAAGACTTAAAAGAATTTGTTTTTATATCTAAGTTAAAGCATATACGATTACTCTTTTATTTATATAATCGAATTTGATCATCTTATTAGAGTATATATATTTTTTATGAATAATTACTCTTATTTATATAATAAAAAAAATTTACCTTATTATAATTTTTTGATGTGAGATTATTTTACTTAAGTTTGTAGTCTTATTAATAGACTTTTTAAGACTTAAACGTTTTTTTCGATTGATATTTAAGAACGAATGATTAGTCTTATTTATAATATAAAATTTCATCAGCTCGTAATAATTTATTTAAGTTTATAATCTTCCATCAGCTCGTAATAATTTTTTTATGTGAGATAATTACTTAAACTTATAGTGTTAAGAGCTCTTTTTAAAACGAAAAAAAATACATCAGACTCCGACATTACTCTTTATAATATAATAAAATTTCATCACCTCATTATAATTTTTCAATGTGGGATGATTTTAAGTTTGTGATCTTATATACTCGTATTAAAAGCTTTTCTAATAGTCAAAAGTTTTTTGTCGATATTTAAAACCCAAATGATTACTCTTATTTATAATATAAAGTTTCATCACCTTATTATAATTTTTTGATGTAAGATTATTTTTACTTAAATTTGTAGTCTTATTAGAGACTTTTTAAGACTTAAATATTTTTTAATTGATATTTAAGAACGAACGATTAGTCTTATTAATAATATAGAATTCATCGACTTATCATAATTTTTCTATGTGAAAAAATTTATTTAAGTTTATAATCTTCCATCATTTCTTTTTAAGATTAAAAAGTACTATCATTACTCTTGTTTATAATATCAAATTTCATCACCTCAATATAATTTTTCAATGTGGGATGATTTTAAATTTTTAGTCTTATAGAGGAAAAGTTTTTTTTAAGATTCAAAAGTTTTTTGGTCGATATTTAAAACCGAATGATTATTAATATTTATAATACTCCCTCCGTATCTATATGTTCGTCCACTTTTAATATAATACTCCACCCATATATTAAATAAAGTGGACGAACATATAGATACGGAGGGAGTAGTCTTAAGAACTCTTTTTAAGATATTTTTGTAGATATCGAAGAACTAATGATTACTTTTATTTATAATATAGAATTTCATCAGCATATTATAATTTGTCGATGTGGTATAATTTTGCAACTGTTATATCTAATGAATTCTTCACATAATGTGAAACAAATAATATGAAATTTATACTCTAATGAAAGCATTTTTTTACCACGAATCTAATTATTTTATTTTTATAATTTATTTTACGATAATGTTCTTAAAAAAAGAACTCGAAAGGTTTTAACTCAGAATTGTAAAACATCACATAAATATAATAGATTAAATATATATACTATAATAATTAAAAGATTCTCTAATTGATTTTTTTTATTTATGATATTTTCCTAATTTGAGGTTTAATGAAACGGGCCAATGAGATCGCTCGAAAAAAGCCTAAAATATATATATACTAGATTAAAGCCCGTGCGTTGCACGGGTTAGTTGGCTTCCGGTTAATTGACTTAATTACATTGATGATGTATATTCGTTAAATACTCGTAAGAAACTTGATCAATCTATATCATTATAATAAATAAGATAATCATATGACATTAGTAATCAAACTTAATTTCAACTAAATTTATAGTCTTAAGAGCTTATTCTAAAACTCAAAAGAATACACGCGAATAATTTTTTTGATTGGTAATATAGGATAATTTACTCAAGGTTTATAGTTTTGAGATATGCTTTAAAGACCCAAAATAACACACGATTACTCTTATTTATAATATAGAATCATCACCTTATTTTAATTTTTTCGATGTGAGATAATTTATTTAAAATCATAAGATTACTCATAAATAGACGATTACTCTCTATTTATATAATCGAATTTGATCATCTTGTTGGAGTATATACTTTTGATGAATGATTACTCTTATTTATATAATAAAAAAATCCACCTTATTATAATTTTTTGATGTGGGATAATTTTAATTAAGTTTGTTTAAGTTTAGATATAGTCTAATTAAGAACTTTTATTTATAAACGGATACATGATTACTCTTATTTATAATACATAGAATTCCATCACACCATCTTAATTTCGATGCGTGATAATTATACATTAACTATATACTTTAATTATACCTTTTTTTTAAGTTCAAAAGATTGTTGGTTAATATCTAAGAACGAAAGATTACGTAGAATTATATCACCTGATAATTTTAATTTAACTTTATTTGTAGTCTTATTAATAGCTTTTTTTTTAAGACTAAAAGTTTTTTTTGTTGACATCTAAGGATGAATGATTAGTCTTGTTTATAATATAGAATTTCATCGTTTTATTATGGTCTTAAGAGTTTTTTGAAGACTCAAAAGATTTTGATTGATATCATATCTAAGAACAAATAATTAGTCTTATTTATAATATAGAACCATAATCATATTATAATTTGTCGATGTGGGATAATTTAAATAAAATTTGTAGTCTTATTTATAATATAAAATCATCACCGTACCTTATTTTAATTGTTTCAATGTGAGATAATTTTAATTCTGTAGTATTATTAAGACTTTTAAATATTGTTGGTTGATGTCTAAGGAAAAAATTATAATTAGTCTTTTATGTATAGTTAAGAACCCTTTTAAGACTCAAAAGATTTTTGTTTGATAAAACTTTATAATTTTTCGGATGTGGGATAGTTGTAGTCTTATTAAGAGAGTTTGTAAGACTTAGAATTTTTTATTGATATTTAAGAACGAATGATTAGTCTTATTTATACTATAAAGTTTCATCACCTTATCATAACTTTTCGATGTGGGATGATTTATTTAAGTTTATAGTCTTCCATTAGCTCGTCAATTTTTTTTCGATGTGAGATAATTTAATTAAGTTTATAGTCTTAAAAGCTCTTTTTAAATCTTGATTATTATAATACGAAGTATAAAATTTCATCACAATTTTCAATGTGGAATGATTTTAAGTTTGTATCTTGTATATTAAAAGTTTTTTTTAAGATTCAAAAGTTTTTTTGTCGGTATTTAACCCATAGTGTTGTATTTAAGCATTTAAAATATTCCACTTTTAGTATAAACATATGGATTATCTTATTATATATTTTGGATGAATGATTACTCTTATTTATATAATAATAAAAATTCACCTTATTATAATTTTTCGATGTGGGATAATTTTACTTAAATTTATTTAAGTTTAGATATATAGTTTAATTAAGAACTTTTATTCATAGACGAATGATTACACTTATTTATAATATATAGAATTCCATCAATCCATCTTTTCATTTTTCGATGCGAGATAATTATACTTTAACTATATAGTGTTAGTCCTAGAATTTTTTTTTGTCTCAAAAGATTTTTGGTTACATAGAATTTTCTATCACCTCGTTAAGAACTTTTTTTTAGGACGAATGATTAATCTTATTTATAATATAGAATTATAATTTTTTGATGTGAGATTATTTTTTAATTAAAGTTTGTAGTCTTATTAAGAGATTTTTTAAGACTTAAAAGTTTATTTAATAACGAATGATTAGTCTTATTTATAATATAGAATTCATCAACTTATCATATTTTTCGATGTAAAATAATTTATTTAAGTTTATAGTATACCATCATAATTTTTCGATGTGGGATAATTTAAAAGTTTTTCTTGGTCGATATTTAAAACGAATGATTATTATTATTTATAATATAAAATTTCATCATCTCGATATAAGATAATTACTTAAGTTTATAGTCTTAGAAACTCTTTTTGAGATTCAAAAGACTTTTGGTAGATATCGAAGAACGAATTATTACTCTTTATTTATAATATAGAATTTCATTATCATATTGTAATTTGTCGATGTGGGATAATTTTAAAACTGCTATATGTTATAAATTCATCACATAATGTGAAACAAATGATATGAAATTTATACTCTAATGAAATCATTTTTTAACACGAATCTAATTATTTCATTTTTATAATTTATTTTACGATAATGTTTTAAAAAAATGAACTCTAAAGGTATTCACGTCAGAATTGTAAAATATCACATTAATATAATAGATTAAATATATATTGTAATAATCAAAAGATTCTCTAATTGATTTTTTATTATTATTTATGATACTTTCCTAATTTGAGGTTTGATTGAACGGACCAATGAGATCGCTCGAAAAAAGCCTAAAATATATATATATATTGATATGAATTTACAATAGAAAAAATAGGATAGGTTTCGGTTCGCAAAACTATGATTTACTAGAGCCGTGCCCCAGTCGGAGATCAAACTGGACCGGGCATGAACATGAATCGTCAAAAATTTCGAAGGTGGACCGAAAAAGTTCTGGTCCAATACCGGACCGGACCAATTGGATCAAAGTTGACAGTTCTTACATATTTTTCAAATTCCTTTCCGGTTGTACTGGTACACCAGATCTTAAATAATACTCTGTATTTAAATAAAAAAACAATAATTATAATTCTAATCATTCCGATCCAAATCGGACTAGTCTTAAAACCGGAATCCAAAAAAAATAGTAGACCGAAGACCGTACCAAAATTTTTAATTCGAGTGCAGATCAGTTCATTTTTTTGATTCGGAGAAAATTTTGATCACCCTGAAGCAAGGGGCCGGGGCAATGTGTTAGAGTGAGGGGTGGACTACTGAGTTGGTAGCTGGGCTTCACCCCTCGTACATGGAAACGTTGAGCCCACAAATGAAGTCTTTCCTCTCTCAGTCTCATCTCTGGTCTCTATTCCCCTTCACATCACATCCCCATAACAAGAAAAGAGGAGAGAGAAGACAAAAAAATAATCAGAAAGATGGGAAGAAAGAGCTTCAAAGTGGAGTTCGAGGAGAGCCCGCCGGATGACTTCGACCCGGAAAGGCCGTACAAGGACCCGGTTGCGATGCTGGAGATGAGGGAGCATCTTGTGAGAGAGAAATGGATCCAAATCGAGAAGGCCAAGATCCTCAGAGACCGGGTCAAGTGGTGTTACCGTGTTGAAGGTATTAACCATCTTCAGAAATGCCGTCACCTTGTTAATCAGTACCTTGAGTCCACCCGCGGCATCGGCTGGAATAAGGATCACCGCCCTCATTCTCTCCATGGTACCCCTTCCCTCTTTTCTCTTATTCAATCCTACCATCTCCTTCATTTTTTTTGGTCAATTGGTTTCTTTTTTAAATCTCTTTTAGGTCCTAAACCGGAGATTACTGTCGACGATGAATGACTTTCTTCAAGGTACATTAATCTCTGCGTCTCAGTTTTTTTGTTGATCTTTCGTCAAAATACCCTCACAGATCTATGCTGTTTTTGTGTGATGATATCCTTATTGAGACTGAATAAATTGATTGTTATCAATTTATGTCGTTT